>JAIXND010000748.1:0-691314 GCA_023646645.1 Varanus salvator macromaculatus | reverse complement strand
GGATGGCAGTGCGGGCGGCGGAGGCTTTAGAAGGATCGTGCTTCTAGAGCGTCATCTGTGCCTGCCGCGGCAGTGGCGTGGGGGGGGGCGGATCGGCGCAGGATGGCAGTGCGGGATGACAGTGCGGGCGGCGGAGGCTTTAGAAGGATCGTGCTTCTAGAGCGTCATCTGTGCCTGCCGCGGCAGTGGCTTGGGGGGGGGGGAGATCGGCGCGGGATGACAGTGCAGGCGGGCGGCAGAGGCTTTAGAAGGATCGTGCTTCCAGAGCGTCATCTGTGCCTGCCGCGGAAGTGGCGTGGGGGGGGGGCGGATCGGCGCGGGATGGCAGTGCGGGATGACAGTGCGGGCGGCGGAGGCTTTAGAAGGATCGTGCTTCTAGAGCGTCATCTGTGCTGCCGCGGCAGTGGCGTGGGGGGGGGGCGGATCGGCGCGGGATGGCAGTGCGGGATGACAGTGCGGGCGGCGGAGGCTTTAGAAGGATCGTGCTTCTAGAGCGTCATCTGTGCCTGCCGCGGCAGTGGCGTGGGGGGGGGGGCGGATCGGCGCAGGATGGCAGTGCGGGCGGCGGAGGCTTTACAAGGATCGTGCTTCTAGAGCGTCATCTGTGCCTGCCGCGGAAGTGGCGTGGGGGGGGGGGGCGGATCGGCGCGGATGGCAGTGCGGGATGACAGTGCGGGCGGCGGAGGCTTAGAAGGATCGTGCTTCTAGAGCGTCATCTGTGCCTGCCGCGGAAGTGGCGTGGGGGGGGGGCGGATCGGCGCAGGATGGCAGTGCGGGCGGCGGAGGCTTTACAAGGATCGTGGTTCTAGAGCGTCATCTGTGCCTGCCGCAGCAGTGGCGTGGGGGGGGGGGGGATCGGCGCAGGATGGCAGTGCGGGCGGCGGAGGCTTTACAAGGATCGTGCTTCTAGAGCGTCATCTGTGCCTGCCGCGGCAGTGGCGTGGGGGGGGGGGGCGGATCGGCGCGGGATGACAGTGCAGGCGGGCGGCAGAGGCTTTAGAAGGATCGTGCTTCCAGAGCGTCATCTGTGCCTGCCGCGGAAGTGGCGTGGGGGGGGGGCGGATCGGCGGGATGGCAGTGCGGGCGGCGGAGGCTTTAGAAGGATCGTGCTTCTAGAGCGTCATCTGTGCCTGCCGCGGCAGTGGCGTGGGGGGGGGCGGATCGGTGCAGGATGGCAGTGCGGGATGACAGTGCGGGCGGTGGAGGCTTTAGAAGGATCGTGCTTCTAGAGCGTCATCTGTGCCTGCCGCGGCAGTGGCTTGGGGGGGGGGTGGAGATCGGCGCGGGATGACAGTGCAGGCGGGCGGCAGAGGCTTTAGAAGGATCGTGCTTCTAGAGCGTCATCTGTGCCTGCCGCGGAAGTGGCGTGAGGGGGGGGGCGGATCGGCGCGGGATGGCAGTGCGGGATGACAGTGCGGGCGGCGGAGGCTTTAGAAGGATCGTGCTTCTAGAGCGTCATCTGTGCCTGCCGCGGCAGTGGCGTGGGGGGGGGGCGGATCGGCGCGGGATGGCAGTGCGGATGACAGTGCGGGCGGCGGAGGCTTTAGAAGGATCGTGCTTCTAGAGCGTCATCTGTGCCTGCCGCGGAAGTGGCGTGGGGGGGGGGCGGATCGGCGCAGGATGGCAGTGCGGGCGGCGGAGGCTTTACAAGGATCGTGCTTCTAGAGCGTCATCTGTGCCTGCCGCGGAAGTGGCGTGGGGGGGGGGCGGATCGGCGCAGGATGGCAGTGCGGGCGGCGGAGGCTTTAGAAGGATCGTGCTTCTAGAGCATCATCTGGGCCTGCCGCGGCAGTGGCGTGGGGGGGGGGGGCGGATCGGCGCGGGATGGCAGTGCGGGATGACAGTGCGGGCGGCAGAGGCTTTAGAAGGATCGTGCTTCTAAAGCGTCATCTGTGCCTGCCGCGGCAGTGGCGTGTGGGGGGGGCGGATCGGCGCGGGATGGCAGTGCGGGCGGCGGAGGCTTTAGAAGGATCGTGCTTCCAGAGCGTCATCTGTGCCTGCCGCGGAAGTGGCGTGGGGGGGGGGCGGATCGGCGCGGGATGGCAGTGCGGGCGGCGGAGGCTTTAGAAGGATCGTGCTTCTAGAGCGTCATCTGTGCCTGCCGCGGAAGTGGCGTGGGGGGGGGGCGGATCGGCGCGGGATGGCAGTGCGGGCGGCGGAGGCTTTACAAGGATCGTGCTTCTAGAGCGTCATCTGTGCCTGCCGCGGCAGTGGCGTGGGGGGGGGGGCGGATCGGCGCGGGATGGCAGTGCGGGATGACAGTGCGGGCGGCGGAGGCTTTAGAAGGATCGTGCTTCTAGAGCGTCATCTGTGCCTGCCGCGGAAGTGGCGTGGGGGGGGGCGGATCGGCGCGGGATGGCAGTGCGGGATGACAGTGCGGGCGGCGGAGGCTTTAGAAGGATCGTGCTTCTAGAGCGTCATCTGTGCCTGCCGCGGCAGTGGCTGGGGGGGGGGGCGGATCGGCGCGGGATGGACAGTGCGGGCGGCGGAGGCTTTAGAAGGATCGTGCTTCTAGAGCGTCATCTGTGCCTGCCGCGGCAGTGGCGTGGGGGGGGGGGGGATCGGCGCGGGATGGCAGTGCGGGATGACAGTGCGGGCGGCGGAGGCTTTACAAGGATCGTGCTTCTAGAGCGTCATCTGTGCCTGCCGCGGCAGTGGCGTGGGGGGGGGGCGGATCGGCGCAGGATGCAGTGCGGGCGGCGGAGGCTTTACAAGGATCGTGCTTCTAGAGCGTCATCTGTGCCTGCCGCGGAAGTGGCGTGGGGGGGGGCGGATCGGCGCAGGATGGCAGTGCGGGCGGCGGAGGCTTTCGAAGGATCGTGCTTCTAGAGCGTCATCTGTGCCTGCCGCGGCAGTGGCGTGGGGGGGGGGGCGGATCGGCGCGGGAGGCAGTGCGGGATGACAGTGCGGGCGGTGGCGGAGCTTTAGAAGGATCGTGCTTCTAGAGCGTCATCTGTGCTGCCGCGGCAGTGGGGGGATGGGGGGGGGGTGGAGATCGGCGCGGATGACAGTGCAGGCGGCGGGCGGCAGAGCTTTAGAAGGATCGTGCTTCTAGAGCGTCATCTGTGCCTGCCGCGGCAGTGGCGTGGGGGGGGGGGCGGATCGGCGCGGGATGGCAGTGCGGGATGACAGTGGGGGCGGCGGAGGCTTTAGAAGGATCGTGCTTCTAGAGCGTCATCTGTGCCTGCAGGGCAGTGGCTTGGGGGGGGGGAGGGCGGATCGGCGCGGGATGGCAGTGCGGGATGACATTGCGGGCGGCGGAGGCTTTAGAAGGATCGTGCTTCTAGAGCGTCATCTGTGCCTGCCGCGGCAGTGGCTTGGGGGGGGGGGGGCGGATCGGCGCGGGATGGCAGTGCGGGATGACATTGCGGGCGGCGGAGGCTTTAGAAGGATCGTGCTTCTAGAGCGTCATCTGTGCCTGCCGCGGAAGTGGCGTGGGGGGGGGCGGATCGGGCGGGATGGCAGTGCGGGATGACAGTGCGGGCGGCGGAGGCTTTAGAAGGATCGTGCTTCTAGAGCGTCATCTGTGCCTGCCGCGGCAGTGGCTTGGGGGGGGGGGGGCGGATCGGCGCGGGATGACAGTGCGGGCGGCGGAGGCTTTAGAAGGATCGTGCTTCTAGAGCGTCATCTGTGCCTGCCGCGGCAGTGGCGTGGGGGGGGGGGCGGATCGGCGCGGGATGGCAGTGCGGGATGGCAGTGCGGGCGGCGGAGGCTTTAGAAGGATCGTGCTTCTAGAGCGTCATCTGTGCCTGCCGCGGCAGCGGCTTGGGGGGGGGGGGCGGATCGGCGCGGGATGGCAGTGCGGGATGACAGTGCGGGCGGCGGAGGCTTTAGAAGGATCGTGCTTCTAGAGCGTCATCTGTGCCTGCCGCGGCAGTGGCGTGGGGGGGGGGCGGATCGGCGCGGGATGGCAGTGCGGGATGACAGTGCGGGCGGCGGAGGCTTTAGAAGGATCGTGCTTCTAGAGCGTCATCTGTGCCTGCCGCGGCAGTGGCTTGGGGGGGGAGGGCGGATCGGCGCGGGATGACATTGCGGGCGGCGGAGGCTTTAGAAGGATCGTGCTTCTAGAGCGTCATCTGTGCCTGCCGCGGAAGTGGCGTGGGGGGGGGGGTGGAGATCGGCGCGGGATGACAGTGCAGGCGGGCGGCAGAGGCTTTACAAGGATCGTGCTTCTAGAGCGTCATCTGTGCCTGCCGCGGCAGTGGCGTGGGGGGGGGGGGCAGATCGGCGCGGGATGACAGTGCAGGCGGGCGGCAGAGGCTTTACAAGGATCGTGCTTCTAGAGCGTCATCTGTGCCTGCCGCGGCAGTGGCTTGGGGGGGGGGGCGGATCGGCGCGGGATGACAGTGCGGGCGGCGGAGGCTTTAGAAGGATCGTGCTTCTAGAGCGTCATCTGTGCCTGCCGCGGAAGTGGCGTGGGGGGGGGGCGGATCGGCGCGGGATGGCAGTGCGGGATGACAGTGCGGGCGGCGGAGGCTTTACAAGGATCGTGCTTCTAGAGCGTCATCTGTGCCTGCCGCGGCAGTGGCTTGGGGGGGGGGGGTGGAGATCGGCGCGGGATGACAGTGCAGGCGGGCGGCAGAGGCTTTAGAAGGATCGTGCTTCTAGAGCGTCATCTGTGCCTGCCGCGGCAGTGGCGTGGGGGGGGGGGCGGATCGGCGCGGGATGGCAGTGCGGGATGACAGTGCGGGCGGCGGAGGCTTTAGAAGGATCGTGCTTCTAGAGCGTCATCTGTGCCTGCCGCGGCAGTGGCGTGGGGGGGGGCGGATCGGCGCGGGATGGCAGTGCGGGATGACAGTGCGGGCGGCGGAGGCTTTAGAAGGATCGTGCTTCTAGAGCGTCATCTGTGCCTGCCGCGGAAGTGGCGTGGGGGGGGGGGGCGGATCGGCGCGGGATGGCAGTGCGGGATGACAGTGCGGGCGGCGGAGGCTTTAGAAGGATCGTGCTTCTAGAGCGTCATCTGTGCCTGCCGCGGCAGTGGCGTGGGGGGGGAGGGCGGATCGGCGCGGGATGACAGCGCGGGCGGCGGAGGCTTTGAAGGATCGTGCTTCTAGAGCGTCATCTGTGCCTGCCGCGGAAGTGGCGTGGGGGGGGAGGGCGGATCGGCGCAGGATGGCAGTGCGGGCGGCGGAGGCTTTAGAAGGATCGTGCTTCTAGAGCGTCATCTGTGCCTGCCGCGGCAGTGGCGTGGGGGGGGAGGGCGGATCGGCGCAGGATGGCAGCGCGGGCGGCGGAGGCTTTTGAAGGATCGTGCTTCTAGAGCGTCATCTGTGCCTGCCGCGGAGTGGCGTGGGGGGGGAGGGCGGATCGGCGCGGGATGACAGCGCGGGCGGCGGAGGCTTTTGAAGGATCGTGCTTCTAGAGCGTCATCTGTGCCTGCCGCGGAAGTGGCGTGGGGGGGGGGGGCGGATCGGCGCGGGATGGCAGTGCGGGATGACAGTGCGGGCGGCGGAGGCTTTAGAAGGATCGTGCTTCTAGAGCGTCATCTGTGCCTGCCGCGGCAGTGGCGTGGGTGGGGGCGGATCGGCGCAGGATGGCAGTGCGGGCGGCGGAGGCTTTAGAAGGATCGTGCTTCTAGAGCGTCATCTGTGCCTGCCGCGGAAGTGGCGTGGGGGGGGAGGGCGGATCGGCGCGGGATGACAGCGCGGGCGGCGGAGGCTTTTGAAGGATCGTGCTTCTAGAGCGTCATCTGTGCCTGCCGCGGAAGTGGCGTGGGGGGGGAGGGCGGATCGGCGCGGGATGACAGCGCGGGCGGCGGAGGCTTTGAAGGATCGTGCTTCTAGAGCGTCATCTGTGCCTGCCGCGGAAGTGGCTGTGGGGGGGGGGCGGATCGGCGCAGGATGGCAGTGCGGGCGGCGGAGGCTTTAGAAGGATCGTGCTTCTAGAGCGTCATCTGTGCCTGCCGCGGAAGTGGCGTGGGGGGGGAGGGCGGATCGGCGCGGGATGACATTGCGGGCGGCGGAGGCTTTAGAAGGATCGTGCTTCTAGAGCGTCATCTGTGCCTGCCGCGGCAGTGGCGTGGGGGGGGGCGGATCGGTGCAGGATGGCAGTGCGGGATGACAGTGCGGGCGGTGGAGGCTTTAGAAGGATCGTGCTTCTAGAGCGTCATCTGTGCCTGCCGCGGCAGTGGCTTGGGGGGGGGGTGGAGATCGGCGCGGGATGACAGTGCAGGGGGCGGCAGAGGCTTTAGAAGGATCGTGCTTCCAGAGCGTCATCTGTGCCTGCCGCGGCAGTGGCGTGGGTGGAGGCGGATCGGCGCAGGATGGCAGTGCGGGCGGCGGAGGCTTTACAAGGATCGTGCTTCTAAAGCGTCATCTGTGCCTGCCGCGGCAGTGGCGTGGGGGGGGGGGGCGGATCGGCGCGGGATGGCAGTGCGGGATGGCAGTGCGGGCGGCGGAGGCTTTAGAAGGATCGTGCTTCTAGAGCGTCATCTGTGCCTGCCGCGGAAGTGGCGTGGGGGGGGGGCGGATCGGCGCAGGATGGCAGTGCGGGCGGCGGAGGCTTTACAAGGATCGTGCTTCTAGAGCGTCATCTGTGCCTGCCGCGGAAGTGGCGTGGGGGGGGGCGGATCGGCGCAGGATGGCAGTGCGGGCGGCGGAGGCTTTAGAAGGATCGTGCTTCTAGAGCATCATCTGGGCCTGCCGCGGCAGTGGCGTGGGGGGGGGGCGGATCGGCGCGGGATGGCAGTGCGGGATGACAGTGCGGGCGGCAGAGGCTTTAGAAGGATCGTGCTTCTAAAGCGTCATCTGTGCCTGCCGCGGCAGTGGCGTGGGGGGGGCGGATCGGCGCGGGATGGCAGTGCGGGCGGCGGAGGCTTTAGAAGGATCGTGCTTCCAGAGCGTCATCTGTGCCTGCCGCGGAAGTGGCGTGGGGGGGGGGCGGATCGGCGCGGGATGGCAGTGCGGGCGGCGGAGGCTTTAGAAGGATCGTGCTTCTAGAGCGTCATCTGTGCCTGCCGCGGAAGTGGCGTGGGGGGGGGGGCGGATCGGCGCAGGATGGCAGTGCGGGCGGCGGAGGCTTTACAAGGATCGTGCTTCTAGAGCGTCATCTGTGCCTGCCGCGGCAGTGGCGTGGGGGGGGGGGCGGATCGGCGCGGGATGGCAGTGCGGGATGACAGTGCGGGCGGCGGAGGCTTTAGAAGGATCGTGCTTCTAGAGCGTCATCTGTGCCTGCCGCGGAAGTGGCGTGGGGGGGGGGGCGGATCGGCGCGGGATGGCAGTGCGGGATGACAGTGCGGGCGGCGGAGGCTTTAGAAGGATCGTGCTTCTAGAGCGTCATCTGTGCCTGCCGCGGCAGTGGCTTGGGGGGGGGGGCGGATCGGCGCGGGATGACATGCGGGCGGCGGAGGCTTTAGAAGGATCGTGCTTCTAGAGCGTCATCTGTGCCTGCCGCGGCAGTGGCGTGGGGGGGGGGGGGATCGGCGCGGGATGGCAGTGCGGGATGACAGTGCGGGCGGCGGAGGCTTTACAAGGATCGTGCTTCTAGAGCGTCATCTGTGCCTGCCACGGAAGTGGCGTGGGGGGGGGGCGGATCGGCGCAGGATGGCAGTGCGGGCGGCGGAGGCTTTACAAGGATCGTGCTTCTAGAGCGTCATCTGTGCCTGCCGCGGAAGTGGCGTGGGGGGGGGGCGGATCGGCGCAGGATGGCAGTGCGGGCGGCGGAGGCTTTCGAAGGATCGTGCTTCTAGAGCGTCATCTGTGCCTGCCGCGGCAGTGGTGTGGGGGGGGGGGCGGATCGGCGCGGGATGGCAGTGCGGGATGACAGTGCGGGTGGCGGAGGCTTTAGAAGGATCGTGCTTCTAGAGCGTCATCTGTGCCTGCCGCGGCAGTGGCTTGGGGGGGGGGGTGGAGATCGGCGCGGGATGACAGTGCAGGCGGGCGGCAGAGGCTTTAGAAGGATCGTGCTTCTAGAGCGTCATCTGTGCCTGCCGCGGCAGTGGCGTGGGGGGGGGGGCGGATCGGCGCGGGATGGCAGTGCGGGATGACAGTGCGGGCGGCGGAGGCTTTAGAAGGATCGTGCTTCTAGAGCGTCATCTGTGCCTGCCGCGGCAGTGGCTTGGGGGGGGGGAGGGCGGATCGGCGCGGGATGGCAGTGCGGGATGACATTGCGGGCGGCGGAGGCTTTAGAAGGATCGTGCTTCTAGAGCGTCATCTGTGCCTGCCGCGGCAGTGGCTTGGGGGGGGGGAGGGCGGATCGGCGCGGGATGGCAGTGCGGGATGACATTGCGGGCGGCGGAGGCTTTAGAAGGATCGTGCTTCTAGAGCGTCATCTGTGCCTGCCGCGGAAGTGGCGTGGGGGGGGGGCGGATCGGCGCGGGATGGCAGTGCGGGATGACAGTGCGGGCGGCGGAGGCTTTAGAAGGATCGTGCTTCTAGAGCGTCATCTGTGCCTGCCGCGGCAGTGGCTTGGGGGGGGGGGGGCGGATCGGCGCGGGATGACATGCGGGCGGCGGAGGCTTTAGAAGGATCGTGCTTCTAGAGCGTCATCTGTGCCTGCCGCGGCAGTGGCGTGGGGGGGGGGGCGGATCGGCGCGGGATGGCAGTGCGGGATGGCAGTGCGGGCGGCGGAGGCTTTAGAAGGATCGTGCTTCTAGAGCGTCATCTGTGCCTGCCGCGGCAGCGGCTTGGGGGGGGGAGGGCGGATCGGCGCGGGATGGCAGTGCGGGATGACAGTGCGGGCGGCGGAGGCTTTAGAAGGATCGTGCTTCTAGAGCGTCATCTGTGCCTGCCGCGGCAGTGGCGTGGGGGGGGGGCGGGATCGGCGCGGGATGGCAGTGCGGGATGACAGTGCGGGCGGCGGAGGCTTTAGAAGGATCGTGCTTCTAGAGCGTCATCTGTGCCTGCCGCGGCAGTGGCTTGGGGGGGGAGGGCGGATCGGCGCGGGATGACATTGCGGGCGGCGGAGGCTTTAGAAGGATCGTGCTTCTAGAGCGTCATCTGTGCCTGCCGCGGAAGTGGCGTGGGGGGGGGGTGGAGATCGGCGCGGGATGACAGTGCAGGCGGGCGGCAGAGGCTTTACAAGGATCGTGCTTCTAGAGCGTCATCTGTGCCTGCCGCGGCAGTGGCGTGGGGGGGGGGGGCAGATCGGCGCGGGATGACAGTGCAGGCGGGCGGCAGAGGCTTTACAAGGATCGTGCTTCTAGAGCGTCATCTGTGCCTGCCGCGGCAGTGGCTTGGGGGGGGGGGGCGGATCGGCGCGGGATGACATTGCGGGCGGCGGAGGCTTTAGAAGGATCGTGCTTCTAGAGCGTCATCTGTGCCTGCCGCGGCAGTGGCGTGGGGGGGGGGCGGATCGGCGCGGGATGGCAGTGCGGGATGACAGTGCGGGCGGCGGAGGCTTTAGAAGGATCGTGCTTCTAGAGCGTCATCTGTGCCTGCCGCGGCAGTGGCGTGGGGGGGGGGCGGATCGGCGCGGGATGGCAGTGCGGGATGACAGTGCGGGCGGCGGAGGCTTTAGAAGGATCGTGCTTCTAGAGCGTCATCTGTGCCTGCCGCGGAAGTGGCGTGGGGGGGGGGGCGGATCGGCCCGGGATGGCAGTGCGAGCGACGGAGGCTTTAGAAGGATCGTGCTTCTAGAGCGTCATCTGTGCCTGCCGCGGAAGTGGCGTGGGGGGGGGCGGATCGGCGCGGGATGGCAGTGCGGGATGACAGTGCGGGCGGCGGAGGCTTTACAAGGATCGTGCTTCTAGAGCGTCATCTGTGCCTGCCGCGGCAGTGGCTTGGGGGGGGGGGTGGAGATCGGCGCGGGATGACAGTGCAGGCGGGCGGCAGAGGCTTTAGAAGGATCGTGCTTCTAGAGCGTCATCTGTGCCTGCCGCGGCAGTGGCGTGGGGGGGGGGCGGATCGGCGCGGGATGGCAGTGCGGGATGACAGTGCGGGCGGCGGAGGCTTTAGAAGGATCGTGCTTCTAGAGCGTCATCTGTGCCTGCCGCGGCAGTGGCGTGGGGGGGGGGCGGATCGGCGCGGGATGGCAGTGCGGGATGACAGTGCGGGCGGCGGAGGCTTTAGAAGGATCGTGCTTCTAGAGCGTCATCTGTGCCTGCCGCGGAAGTGGCGTGGGGGGGGGGCGGATCGGCCGGGATGGCAGTGCGAGCGCGGAGGCTTTAGAAGGATCGTGCTTCTAGAGCGTCATCTGTGCCTGCCGCGGAAGTGGCATGGGGGGGGGGCGGATCGGCGCGGGATGGCAGTGCGGGATGACAGTGCGGGCGGCGGAGGCTTTAGAAGGATCGTGCTTCTAGAGCGTCATCTGTGCCTGCCGCGGCAGTGGCGTGGGGGGGGGGCGGATCGGCGCGGGATGGCAGTGCGGGATGACAGTGCGGGCGGCGGAGGCTTTAGAAGGATCGTGCTTCTAGAGCGTCATCTGTGCCTGCCGCGGCAGTCGCTTGGGGGGGGGAGGGGGATCGGCGCGGGACGACATTGCGGGCGGCGGAGGCTTTAGAAGGATCGTGCTTCTAGAGCGTCATCTGTGCCTGCCGCGGAAGTGGCGTGGGGGGGGGGGGCGGATCGGCGCGGGATGGCAGTGCGGGATGACAGTGCGGGCGGCGGAGGCTTTAGAAGGATCGTGCTTCTAGAGCGTCATCTGTGCCTGCCGCGGCAGTGGCGTGGGTGGGGGCGGATCGGCGCAGGATGGCAGCGCGGGCGGCGGAGGCTTTTGAAGGATCGTGCTTCTAGAGCGTCATCTGTGCCTGCCGCGGAAGTGGCGTGGGGGGGGAGGGCGGATCGGCGCGGGATGACAGCGCGGGCGGCGGAGGCTTTTGAAGGATCGTGCTTCTAGAGCGTCATCTGTGCCTGCCGCGGAAGTGGCGTGGGGGGGGGGGGCGGATCGGCGCGGGATGGCAGTGCGGGATGACAGTGCGGGCGGCGGAGGCTTTAGAAGGATCGTGCTTCTAGAGCGTCATCTGTGCCTGCCGCGGCAGTGGCGTGGGTGGGGGCGGATCGGCGCAGGATGGCAGTGCGGGCGGCGGAGGCTTTAGAAGGATCGTGCTTCTAGAGCGTCATCTGTGCCTGCCGCGGAAGTGGCGTGGGGGGGGAGGGCGGATCGGCGCGGGATGACAGTGCGGGCGGCGGAGGCTTTTGAAGGATCGTGCTTCTAGAGCGTCATCTGTGCCTGCCGCGGAAGTGGCGTGGGGGGGGAGGGCGGATCGGCGCGGGATGACAGCGCGGGCGGCGGAGGCTTTTGAAGGATCGTGCTTCTAGAGCGTCATCTGTGCCTGCCGCGGAAGTGGCGTGGGGGGGGGGGGCGGATCGGCGCAGGATGGCAGTGCGGGCGGCGGAGGCTTTAGAAGGATCGTGCTTCTAGAGCGTCATCTGTGCCTGCCGCGGAAGTGGCGTGGGGGGGGGAGGGCGGATCGGCGCGGGATGACATTGCGGGCGGCGGAGGCTTTAGAAGGATCGTGCTTCTAGAGCGTCATCTGTGCCTGCCGCGGAAGTGGCGTGGGGGGGGGGGCGGATCGGCGCAGGATGGCAGTGCGGGCGGCGGAGGCTTTAGAAGGATCGTGCTTCTAGAGCGTCATCTGTGCCTGCCGCGGAAGTGGCGTGGGGGGGGAGGGCGGATCGGCGCGGGATGACATTGCGGGCGGCGGAGGCTTTAGAAGGATCGTGCTTCTAGAGCGTCATCTGTGCCTGCCGCGGAAGTGGCGGGGGGGGGGGCGGATCGGCCCGGATGGCAGTGCGGCGACGGAGGCTTTAGAAGGATCGTGCTTCTAGAGCGTCATCTGTGCCTGCCGCGGAAGTGGCGGTGGGGGGGGGGCGGATCGGCCCGGGATGGCAGTGCGAGCGACGGAGGCTTTAGAAGGATCGTGCTTCTAGAGCGTCATCTGTGCCTGCCGCGGAAGTGGCGGGGGGGGGGCGGATCGGCGCGGAATGGCAGTGCGGGTGGCGGAGGCTTTAGAAGGATCGTGCTTCTAGAGCGTCATCTGTGCCTGCCGCGGCAGTGGCGTGGGGGGGGGGCGGATCGGCGCGGGATGGCAGTGCGGGATGACAGTGCGGGCGGCGGAGGCTTTAGAAGGATCGTGCTTCTAGAGCGTCATCTGTGCCTGCCGCGGCAGTGGCGTGGGGGGGGGGCGGATCGGCGCGGGATGGCAGTGCGGGATGACAGTGCGGGCGGCGGAGGCTTTAGAAGGATCGTGCTTCTAGAGCGTCATCTGTGCCTGCCGCGGCAGTGGCGTGGGGGGGGGGGCGGATCGGCGCGGGATGGCAGTGCGGGATGACAGTGCGGGCGGCGGAGGCTTTAGAAGGATCGTGCTTCTAGAGCGTCATCTGTGCCTGCCGCGGCAGTGGCGTGGGTGGGGGCGGATCGGCGCAGGATGGCAGTGCGGGCGGCGGAGGCTTTAGCAGGATCGTGCTTCTAGAGCGTCATCTGTGCCTGCCGCGGAAGTGGGTGGGGGGGGGCGGATCGGCGCGGGATGGCAGTGCGGGATGACAGCGCGGGCGGCGGAGGCTTTTGAAGGATCGTGCTTCTAGAGCGTCATCTGTGCCTGCCGCGGAAGTGGCGTGGGGGGGGGGGGCGGATCGGCGCAGGATGGCAGTGCGGGCGGCGGAGGCTTTAGAAGGATCGTGCTTCTAGAGCGTCATCTGTGCCTGCCGCGGAAGTGGCGTGGGGGGGGGGGCGGATCGGCGCAGGATGGCAGTGCGGGCGGCGGAGGCTTTACAAGGATCGTGCTTCTAGAGCGTCATCTGTGCCTGCCGCGGCAGTGGCTTGGGGGGGGGGGGTGGAGATCGGCGCGGGATGACAGTGCAGGGCGGGCGGCGAGGCTTTAGAAGGATCGTGCTTCTAGAGCGTCATCTGTGCCTGCCGCGGCAGTGGCGTGGGGGGGGGGGGCGGATCGGCGCGGGATGGCAGTGCGGGATGACAGTGCGGGCGGCGGAGGCTTTAGAAGGATCGTGCTTCTAGAGCGTCATCTGTGCCTGCCGCGGCAGTGGCGTGGGGGGGGGGCGGATCGGCGCGGGATGGCAGTGCGGGATGACAGTGCGGGCGACGGAGGCTTTAGAAGGATCGTGCTTCTAGAGCGTCATCTGTGCCTGCCGCGGCAGTGGCGTGGGGGGGGGGGCGGATCGGCGCGGGATGGCAGTGCGGGATGACAGTGCGGGCGGCGGAGGCTTTAGAAGGATCGTGCTTCTAGAGCGTCATCTGTGCCTGCCGCGGCAGGGGCGTGGGGGGGGGGCGGATCGGCGCGGGATGGCAGTGCGGGCGGCGGAGGCTTTAGAAGGATCGTGCTTCTAGAGCGTCATCTGTGCCTGCCGCGGAAGTGGCGTGGGGGGGGGGCGGATCGGCGCAGGATGGCAGTGCGGGATGGCAGTGCGGGCGGCGGAGGCTTTAGAAGGATCGTGCTTCTAAAGCGTCATCTGTGCCTGCCGCGGCAGTGGCGTGGGGGGGGGGCGGATCGGCGCGGGATGGCAGTGCGGGATGACAGTGCGGGCGGCGGAGGCTTTAGAAGGATCGTGCTTCTAGAGCGTCATCTGTGCCTGCCGCGGGCAGTGGCGTGGGGGGGGGGGGCGGATCGGCGCAGGATGGCAGTGCGGGCGGCGGAGGCTTTAGAAGGATCGTGCTTCTAGAGCGTCATCTGTGCCTGCCGCGGCAGTGGCGTGGGGGGGGGGGCGGATCGGCGCGGGATGGCAGTGCGGGATGACAGTGCGGGCGGCGGAGGCTTTAGAAGGATCGTGCTTCTAGAGCGTCATCTGTGCCTGCCGCGGCAGTGGCTTGGGGGGGGGAGGGCGGATCGGCGCGGGATGACATTGCGGGCGGCGGAGGCTTTAGAAGGATCGTGCTTCTAGAGCGTCATCTGTGCCTGCCGCGGCAGTGGCGTGGGGGGGGGGCGGATCGGCGCGGGATGGCAGTGCGGGCGGCGGAGGCTTTAGAAGGATCGTGCTTCTAGAGCGTCATCTGTGCCTGCCGCGGCAGTGGCGTGGGGGGGGGGGCGGATCGGCGCGGGATGGCAGTGCGGGATGACAGTGCGGGCGGCGGAGGCTTTAGAAGGATCGTGCTTCTAGAGCGTCATCTGTGCCTGCCGCGGCAGTGGCGTGGGGGGGGGGGCGGATCGGCGCGGGATGGCAGTGCGGGCGGCGGAGGCTTTAGAAGGATCGTGCTTCTAGAGCGTCATCTGTGCCTGCCGCGGAAGTGGCGTGGGGGGGGGCGGATCGGCGCAGGATGGCAGTGCGGGATGGCAGTGCGGGCGGCGGAGGCTTTAGAAGGATCGTGCTTCTAAAGCGTCATCTGTGCCTGCCGCGGCAGTGGCGTGGGGGGGGGGGCGGATCGGCGCGGGATGGCAGTGCGGGATGACAGTGCGGGCGGCGGAGGCTTTAGAAGGATCGTGCTTCTAGAGCGTCATCTGTGCCTGCCGCGGCAGTGGCGTGGGGGGGGGGGCGGATCGGCGCAGGATGGCAGTGCGGGCGGCGGAGGCTTTAGAAGGATCGTGCTTCTAGAGCGTCATCTGTGCCTGCCGCGGCAGTGGCGTGGGGGGGGGGGCGGATCGGCGCGGGATGGCAGTGCGGGATGACAGTGCGGGCGGCGGAGGCTTTAGAAGGATCGTGCTTCTAGAGCGTCATCTGTGCCTGCCGCGGCAGTGGCTTGGGGGGGGGAGGGCGGATCGGCGCGGGATGACATTGCGGGCGGCGGAGGCTTTAGAAGGATCGTGCTTCTAGAGCGTCATCTGTGCCTGCCGCGGCAGTGGCGTGGGGGGGGGGGCGGATCGGCGCGGGATGGCAGTGCGGGCGGCGGAGGCTTTAGAAGGATCGTGCTTCTAGAGCGTCATCTGTGCCTGCCGCGGCAGTGGCTTGGGGGGGGGAGGGCGGATCGGCGCGGGATGACATTGCGGGCGGCGGAGGCTTTAGAAGGATCGTGCTTCTAGAGCGTCATCTGTGCCTGCCGCGGCAGTGGCGTGGGGGGGGGGGCGGATCGGCGCGGGATGGCAGTGCGGGCGGCGGAGGCTTTAGAAGGATCGTGCTTCTAGAGCGTCATCTGTGCCTGCCGCGGCAGTGGCGTGGGGGGGGGGGCGGATCGGCGCGGGATGGCAGTGCGGGATGACAGTGCGGGCGGCGGAGGCTTTAGAAGGATCGTGCTTCTAGAGCGTCATCTGTGCCTGCCGCGGCAGTGGCTTGGGGGGGGGAGGGCGGATCGGCGCGGGATGACATTGCGGGCGGCGGAGGCTTTAGAAGGATCGTGCTTCTAGAGCGTCATCTGTGCCTGCCGCGGCAGTGGCGTGGGGGGGGGGGGCGGATCGGCGCGGGATGGCAGTGCGGGCGGCGGAGGCTTTAGAAGGATCGTGCTTCTAGAGCGTCATCTGTGCCTGCCGCGGCAGTGGCTTGGGGGGGGGAGGGCGGATCGGCGCGGGATGGCAGTGCGGGATGGCAGTGCGGGCGGCGGAGGCTTTAGAAGGATCGTGCTTCTAGAGCGTCATCTGTGCCTGCCGCGGCAGTGGCGTGGGGGGGGGGGCGGATCGGCGCGGGATGGCAGTGCGGGATGGCAGTGCGGGCGGCGGAGGCTTTAGAAGGATCGTGCTTCTAAAGCGTCATCTGTGCCTGCCGCCGCAGTGGCTTGGGGGGGGGGGCGGATCGGCGCGGGATGGCAGTGCGGGATGGCAGTGCGGCGGCGGAGGCTTTAGAAGGATCGTGCTTCTAGAGCGTCATCTGTGCCTGCCGCGGCAGTGGCGTGGGGGGGGGGGCGGATCGGCGCGGGATGGCAGTGCGGGATGACAGTGCGGGCGGCGGAGGCTTTAGAAGGATCGTGCTTCTAGAGCGTCATCTGTGCCTGCCGCGGCAGTGGCTTGGGGGGGGGAGGGCGGATCGGCGCGGGATGACATTGCGGGCGGCGGAGGCTTTAGAAGGATCGTGCTTCTAGAGCGTCATCTGTGCCTGCCGCGGCAGTGGCGTGGGGGGGGGGCGGATCGGCGCGGGATGGCAGTGCGGGATGACAGTGCGGGTGGCGGAGGCTTTAGAAGGATCGTGCTTCTAGAGCGTCATCTGTGCCTGCCGCGGCAGTGGCTTGGGGGGGGGAGGGCGGATCGGCGCGGGATGACATTGCGGGCGGCGGAGGCTTTAG
Organism: Varanus salvator macromaculatus; assembly: GCA_023646645.1. Taxonomy (NCBI): domain Eukaryota; kingdom Metazoa; phylum Chordata; class Lepidosauria; order Squamata; family Varanidae; genus Varanus; species Varanus salvator. The sequence continues at coordinate 675,279 of JAIXND010000748.1, read as the reverse complement.
AAGGATCGTGCTTCTAGAGCGTCATCTGTGCCTGCCGCGGCAGTGGCGTGGGGGGGGGGGCGGATCGGCGCGGGATGGCAGTGCGAGCGACGGAGGCTTTAGAAGGATCGTGCTTCTAGAGCGTCATCTGTGCCTGCCGCGGAAGTGGCGTGGGGGGGGGGGGCGGATCGGCGCGGGATCGCAGTGCGGGATGGCAGTGCGGGCGGCGGAGGCTTTAGAAGGATCGTGCTTCTAGAGCGTCATCTGTGCCTGCCGCGGAAGTGGCATGGGGGGGGGGGCGGATCGGCGCGGGATGGCAGTGCTCGAGTGGCGGTGGCGCAGAGCGACGGTGCGTGGCGGCGCAGAGCAATGGCGCGGGGCGGTGGGGCGACGGCAGCACGGAGCTTCCCGGTGGGGGTGATCAGTTCCCGGAGTGCGAGGTGGAGCAGGGCACGCCGAGCACATGCCGGCCTGGTGGTGCCGGCGGGCGGACAGCGTCCCGGGTGTCAGGCACATTCGCTCTATAAGACGCACAGACATTTCCCCTTACTTTTGAGGGGGGGGGGGGCGGAAGTGCGTCTTATAGAGCGAAAAATACGGTAAGTACATATCATTCTGAGGAAGGAGAAATAGTGAATACTAATTTTCAACAAGAAGTACATCCACTGGAAATGGATACTGATTTACAACAAGCACTACAGCTACTGAAAACAAAGGAAGAGAGATGGGGCAGGGGTGTAAAGAAGAAATAAGAGAATTTTCTATCTTAAAAGGAATGATTTAAATGGGCTGGCACGTTTATATGTGGTATGAGAAGGCCAATTCACATGATTCTTTTGTCTTTTAAGTTACTATACTAGAAAATTATTAATGTTGGTGTAGGAAAAGTTGTACTAAGATGGGGGGTTTTTTTACCCATGGAAGCTCTCTGTATCCAAATGCATGAATTCTGAAGGGATTATAAGATATGATCTAAATTGAGCTAAGAATATAAAAAACAGGGAGTTGATCTTTCACTTTGTTGGTGACATAAGGTGGAGATACAGTCGAGATATGTTAAGGATTGTAAAGAGTGGGGCTTTTATAAGGAGTTAAGAGTATTTGATTAAGTGATGCTTAAGTTAGATGAAACATTAGCAACTTAGTATAAAGAAAGTTTGTATAAAATCTATTATAGGTAGTAGTTGTCACCAAATAGATTAGCTAAGATGTTTCTAAAGATGTCAAATGGGTGTTGGGTATTTAAACATAAATTGGGTATTTTTATTACATAGAGTAGAGGAAGTGGTACAAAAATCCTTAGTTTCTTAAACCGGAAATTTCTTTTATAGTAGGCATTATACTGGGACATTAGTAAATAAGAGATGTATCTGATTTTGCATGTAATCATTGCGGTGAGGAGTGTATTTGCTTAATACTGGAAAAATGAAGAATTACCCATCGATGAATTGATTAAAAGATCCTGGATTGTGCAGAAACGGTCAGACTGAATTTACCATTGAAGGAGTAAGAAGATACTGACTTCTATCAAACTTGGAGAATGTTTCCTTTATTATTGGCTAAAGAAAAAGGACTTTGCATAGATTTAAACATGGGTTTTTTTTTTTTTTTTGGACTTGGCTTAGATTTAAATATGTTTTTAAGCTATTATAAATGGATTTGAATATGACTAAGGAATGTTAAAAAGAAAAAAAAAGAATGAGTAGGGGGCTGACCCAGTACGTCTGATGTAATTGATGGTTGATGTTTTTAGTGTTAGTTTAAAAAATTTTAATAAAATTTATTTTTTAAAAAAATTGGCCCAAAATAGAGCTGCCTCATTGCTGTTGGGGACCGGTCAGTATTCTCATAAAACACCAGTCCTCTATCAGCTCCACTGGCTCCCCATTGAAGTTCGGGCCCAATTTAGGGAGCTGGTATTGACTTATAAAGCCCTAAATGGTTTGGGACCAGGATACCTGAAGGAATGTCTTTTTCCCCTCATGCCCTCCTGCCCCTTAAGATCTGTGGGAGAGGCCCTGCTCCAGGAACCCTCCCTGAAGAAGATTAGGAGACAGAGTACCCGGAGGAGGGCCTTCTCTGCGGTGGCACCTCGGCTATGGAATGCGCTCCCCAGAGAGGAGCCTGACGCCATCATTATATGCTTTTTGGCATCAGGTCAAGACCTTTTTATTCACCCAATATTTTAATGTTTAATAGATATTGATCATTTTTATTTCAGTCGTGGGTTATTTAATTTTATTATTGTTGGGGTATTTATACTAAGATGTTGATATTTATATTTTCACTGCTGTATTTATTGATTTTGTTGTGAGCTGTCCAGAGACTCAGTGTGATTGGACAGCCTAAAAATATCCCAAGATATTCCAAGAATATTTCACAGTAAAGATTTATAAACAGGTGAGTATATTTGCCAACAAGGGAGGGAGGTGTCTGATGATCATGATGCCGCATGACTTCTCAACAAAGTATGGTAGAACAATGAAAATGGTACCACATGGAAGTGTATAAATTTATCTTCCCTTTGAGACTAAAGATTATTACCTAACTGTAATTTATTGTTCTTTTATTGCAAGGTTCATTTGTCTTGGTCAGATCTATGCATCATACAGTTACATCTGGTGGCTTGTGAAAGTGTAATTGCCTAACATTTCCAAGGAACAGTTGTGTGACATTTTCCCTCAGAAGCCAAGACGCCTCGAAACTGTGTACACAGCACAGATAACATCTGCTGCATTTGTGGCGAGGTTACATTTGCATCTCAAAAGTGCAGAATGGTGGCAGTGGTAAAAAAGACATGCCACCTATATTTTGGGAGCAAAATAAGGGAGCAGGACAAGAGTTGGGCCCCTCGTTATCGTTGCATTACATGTGCAACTCATCTGCGCCATTGGCTAAACAAGAGGAAAAAGTCCATGCCTTTCCCAGTCCCAGTGGTGCGGAGGGAACCCACCAATCATAGCTTGTTGTTAGTCGCGAAGTCGCATCTGACCCATCGCGACCCCATGGACAACATTCCTCCAGGCCCTCCTGTCCCCCACCATCCCCCGGAGTCCACTCAAGCTCACACCAACCGCCTCAGTGACTCCATCCAGCCACCTCATCCTCGGCCGCCCCTCCTTCTTTTCCCTCAATTGTTCCCAGCATCAGGCTCTTCTCCAGGGAGTCCTCCCTTCTCATTAGGTGGCCAAAGTATTTGAGTTTTATCTTCACTATCTGGCCTTCTAAAGAGCAGTCAGGGTTGATCTCCTCTAGGACTGACCAGTTTGTTCTCCTTGCGGACCGAGGGACTCGCAGGAGTCTCCTCCAGCACCACAATTCAAAGGCCTCAGTCCTTCAGCGCTCAGCCTTCCTTATGGTCCAGCTTTCACAGCCATACATTGCAACTGGGAAAACCATAGCCTTGACTATATGCACTTTTGTCGGCAGGGTGATGTCTCTGCTTTTTAGTCTGCTGTCTAGATTTGCCATAACTTTCCTCCCAAGGAACAAGCAACTTTTAATTTCTTGGCAGCAGTCCCTGTCTGCAGTGATCTTGGAGCCCAGGAAAATAAAACCTGTCACTACCTCCATTTCTTCCCCATCTATTTGCCAGAAAGTGAGAGGACCGGATGCCATGATCTTAGTTTTCTTAATATTGAGTTTCAAGCCGACTTTTGTGCTCTTCTCTTTCATCCACATCAAGAGGCTCTTTAGTTCCTCTTCACTGTCTGCCATGAGAGTGGTATCATCTGCATATCTGAGGTTGCTGATATTTCTCCCAGCAATCTTAATTCCAACTGGTGATTCATCTAGGCCCACCTTTCTCATGATGTGCTCTGCATATAAGTTAAATAGGCAGGGTGACAGTATACAGCCTTGCCAAACTCCTTTCTCAATTTTGAACCAATCAGTGGTTCCGTGTCCAGTTCTCACTGTTGCGTCTTGACCCACATATAGGTTTCTCAAGAGACAAATAAGATGGTCCGGTACTCCCAACTCTTTAAGAACTTGCCACAATTTGTTGTGATCCACTCAATCAAAGGCTTTAGCATAGTCAATGAAGCAGAAATAGATGTTTTTCTGGAACTTCCTAGCTTTCTCCATGATCCAGCGTATGTTGGCAATTTGATCTCTAGTTCCTCTCCCTCTTCGAAATCCTGCCTGTACTTCCGGTAGTTCTCGGTCCACATACTGCTGGAGCCTGGCTTGTAGGATTTTGAGCATCACTTTGCTGGCATGTGAAATGAGAGCAATGGTGTGGTAGTTTGAACATTCTTTGGCATTGCCCTTCTTGGGGATCGGAATGTAAACTGACCTTTTCCAATCCCTCTGCTCTTCCCCAGTCGCACATTGGACACCTCCCGACCTGAGGGGCTCATCTTCCGGCGTCATATCTCTTTGCCCTTTGGTACTGTCCATGGGGTTTTCATGGCAAGGAGACTGGAGTGGGTTGCCATTTCCTTCTCCAGTGGATCACGTTCTGTCAGAGCTCTCTGCTATGACCTGTCCGTCTTGGGTGGCCCTGCACAGTAGAGCTCACAGCTTCATTGAGCTACACAAGCCCCTTCCCCACAACAAGGCAGTGATCCATGAAGGGGAATAAATGACACATAACCAATAAAACTTGACTGCTACATTAAATACTAGTTTTTAAAATACCGGTTAAATAAAAAGGTTTTGAGCTGGCGCTGAAAGGAGAAGCTTGAAGCCAGGTGAACCTCTCCGTGGAGCACATTTCATAATCTGGGCGCCACCACAGAGAAGGCCCTACTCCGAATAGATGCCCTTTTTACCTCGTTCAGGAAGGGTTCTCGGAGCAGGGCCTCTCCTGCAGATCTTAAGGGGCATGAGGGCATATATGGAAGGAGACGTTCCTTCACGTGTCCTGGTCCCAAGCCTTTCAGGGCTTTATAGGTCAAAACCAGCACCTTGAATTGGGCCTAGACTTCAACTGGGAGCCAATGTAGCTGGTAGAGAACTGGTGTTATATGAGAATAACGACTGGTCTCCGTCAGCATCCTGACTTCTCTATTCTGTACCAGCTGAAGTATCTGGACCGTTTTCAAGGGCAGCCCCACGTAGAGCGCATTACAATAATCTTTAATTTTCATTACTAAATTTGAAATTTGATTTACCTTTCCCTTTATCCATTACCATACTAAAATCCCCAGCCATTATTACAGATCCCTTTCTTATTTCTTCCAATTCTTTAAACATTTTTTTGAAGAAAGCCACCTGATTTTCATTCAGTGAATCAACATTAATTAAGGTATAATTCTTGCCTCTCAGTTCTTCCTGTATTATCAAAAATCTACCTTTTTGTCTTAATTTTAAATTCAGCTTTTTTAGATAGAATAATTGTCACTCCCCTTGACTTAGAACTCCCATACACTTTCTCATAAATGTTCGACCATGATACCCTCAGCTCCTTAACTCCCTCTTTCCTTGATGCGTCTCTTGCAAAAATACAATGTCTGCTCTATCGTGATTTATTATAGCTTCAGTTTCCCCCCAAGCATTTAACATTCAAAGATAATACTCTTACAATTCTAACCATTTCAAAGTTAAAACGCCCCCCCAAACCCCACCCTTGCATAGAAAACTACCTTCCCCCCTTTCCCCAGAACATTACCATTCTAGGCATCCTCTCCACCTTTGCAGAAAATGGGCGGGGGGGGGACCACCAGCCCGCCCTTCTTCAAATATCCACTACCCATTGCCTCTATAACCCTATTATCTTAACCTCTCCTCTATTTTCAGTTCTTTACATTCTTTGAATTCTCAATACTGTCTTTCCCCATTTACTTCCCATATTCAAAATTCCTCTATCATATTTAGCTTATTCAGAGTTAATATTCTACCCTATCTTACTTATGAACTAATACTTATCTTTTAATCTTCCTTACCATAATTACCCCCAAACATAAAGTAGAATATAAGTTGTCTTCTGCCTCCTAATATTCTAAATTGGAGAGGGAGACCCTCCCACTGCCCCTTGCGCCTTCTCTTTTCATCCTGGAGAAGATTTTGAATTGCCGCAAGAGCTGCTCCTCCATTGTTGAGTGCCAAGATTGAAGAAACTCCACCAACTGCTCCACGATCCATCTTCTCAATTTCTTTCCACTGCCCTTCATCTATTGGGCCCCATTCATGTGCCAGCTTTAAACCTTGTTCCAGCAGCTCAACTCTATGATATTTTCCATTATGCCAGACTCTCATATACACTGGGTAGCCCCAAGCATATTTAATATTATTCTTCAACAAAACAATCTTGAATGCTTGCAACGAGTGCCTGAACGAAACAGTCTGGAAGCACTTGAATGGATGCCTCCTTAAACTTCAGTGGACCCCAATGTTCTCTCAACTTTCTCATCAGCCATTCCTTCTTATAGAAGTTGGCGAATCTTATCAGTACATCCCTCGGAGTTAGTCTAGCCAGCTTTGGAGGCCAACACGATGTATTCTCTCTATATCGATGTCTTCCCATTTCTCATCCAGCATCAATTCTTTAAACCATGCAAGCACATCACTGCTAAGTTGCTTTTCTTCTGCTGACGGTCGTTCTGGTATATTTCTCAATCGTCAATTCCCTCTGCGATCTCTGTCCTCCAAATCAATCACCTTCTTCTCTGACTCAGTTATTCTTTCAGAATGGACAACTATGTCCAATTGATTAGCTTTAGCCAATAAATCCACTTTCAGCTGCTCTCATCTGTTTCATTTCCTGAAAATTATTGCTTTTCCATTCCTTCATACTTGCGTCCAAGACCTTCTTAAATCTTTGAAGGGTTTTGTCTTCTGCTATGACTTCGGAGGCTCCCTCTATCTTTTCTTCACTCTCTGTACTTGTTAATCTAGAAGCTCTAGTTAGGCTCCAATCCAATGGTCTTCCCATTTCATGTACCCAAAGTGAGTTTTTCATTGTAGTTGTCTTCGTGGCATCAATGATATAGAACCCATCAGCCACAATTCAAAATCCAATTAAATTGCTTATTCTTTAAGCTTTATTCGACCAGATTAAAAATCCATTCAATATTCTTCCTGCAGATGGAGCTCTGTATCTTTATCCAGCTACTGAGTTTTATTCCACCGAGTTAGAACTATTATACATCCTTCATACAGCAGAGGGAGCTTTCAATTGCTTTTTTTTTAATGTTTATTTTCTCCAGACATAACAATTCTCAGTTGATACTTAAGAATGTAAACAATCTTCTTTGTTTATAGCTTTTCAATTATCTGTGTAAGTCTTTATATTTTACTTATTTTAAAATTTACTTCCACTGAACTCTTTAATTGAAAATGAAGCTTTCACTTTCTCACAAATCACAAGCTAGTCCCCTTAGTATTGTTTACTATATTGTCTTCTACTGGAACGGCTGAAACTTTTACAGTCTGTAAACCAGTCTCTTTAATTAGCTTTTAAGTTTCAAAACTCTTTTTCCCAATTGTTTTCCAGCATAATCTCCATCTTAGTCCAACACAGTCACAGTCACTCCCCCCCCACTGAGGCTTTTCCGATGAGAGTTCATAAGTTGAATTTATTGACAGTCCATAAAACAGTATCTTCTTATTAAACTCCTCTCAGGTGGCAGTCTCCTCCTTCAGATCGCATCTACAATCATCTGCTATTTCCAGGTTTTGCTTGTTATTTTTAATGAGGCATTGGGAGCTTTCTTTTCAATGTCCTCTTGCAGCCATTGACCGGCCCATCCTCCTGTTGTGCTGTTTGCACCCCACTCTAAAGTCTTGAGGTGAATCTCCTAAGGCTAAAGTATTGGCCATAAGAGCTTTCAGTGCAACCTGATGGCCACCAGAGAGAGACTACAAGGTTGCAGGAGTCCCAGCACCAGCCTCAGAAACATGCTCCAAGACAGCTCTGAACTTGGAGCACTGTTCCCCTGCTCTTCTGGAACAAGCCACACTAGCTGCAGCTCTGGGGCTGCAAAGGGTTAGCGTTGGGGTGCAGCAAGGTAGAGGAAAGGCACAAGCATAGACAGCATCCTGGTGGTTCTTCACCCTCTTCTCATGCTCAGGGGTGGGGGGGGGGGACACACGGTTAAATGGCTGAAATTGGCCATCTGCAAGTTTTGCACGGCAGGAAGAGCCTTTGCTCTGAGCTTTTCCCACCATGCATAGGATACCCATAATCCCCCAAGTTCAGCCTTATTGGATGTTCTGAGGTCCCACCCCTTTTGTCATTAGGCCTACCCACCACTGGGATGGGGGGCCCTAAATAGGGTTCAGCCCTCAGGCTGCAAGAGACCCCCCACCCAATTTCCAACCTTCTCCTGGCCACCAGTTGGGACAGCAGTAAAGAGGCAAACTCATGAAGGAGAAACTTGTTGATGACTAGCAGCATGATGGCTAGATCAAACCCCACCCTTGGGGCCAATCTACTGCTGAGAAGCAAGGCAAGTGGGAGATGGCTTGTGGGATTCCTAAAGGCATCCAGTTGGTCCTTGTGGGAAACAGAGACTGTTGTTCAAACAACAGTTTTGTCTTTGAAGCGCTGGTTATTGTGGTTTGTGAACCCAGCTAGCAAACCAGGGTGAACAACCCATAGTTAATAACCCAACAACAAACCAAGGGTTCTCTTCAGGAGCTGTTTGTGCTTCACAGCACAGGCCATGGCTGGTATGTAATGCTGGTTTCAGGCAACATGTTGCTAGGCATTATTGCATTGTCCGAACCTAGATGAGATAACAAGTCAGGTCATGAAACCAGCTGGACTTGGGCTGACCAGAATTTTTCTTAAGCTATCAAAAGGAGACAAGCAGAGGCTGGGAACTTCATTTGCTGTCAGTGCCCGACAGCTGTCAGTACGACGCACCTAGAAACTGTGCCCATTTATTATTCCCTTGGGAGTCGTTTTCACCCTTCCTTCACCATCTCAACATGTTGCAGGACAGAACTTGGCAAGGCAGTCATGCAAGACTCAGAGCCAGCAATTGCCTGTCCTACTCCCAACCCACACAGGGCTGGATGCAAAGCCTTCCACACTGGGTAAGGAACTCTGTGGTGTTAAATATAAATGCCCAACCTGTCTGCATTTTGACAAGTCAATCCAAATTTTGGCCTTCTTTGCACCATCCCTGCTAGTACAAAGCTTTTGTGCAGGCCACTTTTTGTGTTTTGTTTCTTCCTGCGGGAAAACCACAAAGGCACAATTCACCTCCACAATAATGGAGGACTTGCCATTTGTTTCCATGCATGTCAGCAGGTCAGAACTATGTTCCATCTAGACCCCTACAGTCTACACTGAGACCCTTACTTTTCAGAGAGCCTACCCTTTAGGGTCTCGGGTAGAGAAAAGCTTCCCCCATCTCCTGCCACCTGATCCTCCCTCCGCCCCCCCCCCCCACACACACATGCACACGGAGCTTCAAATGAACAAAACCACAGTCAGTGTGAAGAGCAGCAGGGCACCCCAGTTTCCAATATTTTAATAAGTCACTACATCTTACCTCTCATAATTATAAAAGAATAAGAATCCATAAAAATATTTTCTTTTCATAATACGCACTTAAAGATACTTGGGCAAGTCATTTGTGGTTCATGTTGTTGTTGATTTTTAGCTTCTTGTTTTAAATTTCACCCCACCCCAGACGGGGCAGAAGAGGGACCAATGGGGAGCGGGGAAGAAAGTGAAGAAGCAGGCAGAGAGTTTTTCCCGAGGTGTAAAATGTGGTGAACCCCAGCCTCTGCCTGCCCCATCCCCCAAAGACTGCAGTTCATACTGGGTAAGTGCAACCTAAAACCATGTTCCTCCAACCTGGAGCCTCCAGAAGCACTGGACTACAGCTCCCACCATCCTGAGCTTTGGAATAATGGGATTTGTGGTCCAGCACCTCTGGAGACTGGATAAAGTTGCTTTAGGTTGTGGAGAAGAGAATGGACATGCACACACAGGATAGAAGAGCATGGGCAAAGAGATACAGTCACTGACCTGCAGAGAACTGAAGCAACCCATGAGAAAGATTCCCCCCCCCCCAAGCTCAGGGCATGGAAAAGCAGAAAAGAAAAGAGGACACAGTACTGAGAAGAGAAGGGGGTGGAGAGGGAGGGACATAAGCATAAACAGCCTTGCAACACCAAAAACCCAGAGACAGTCATTGTTCTCCTGCCATTAGCCCAGGGGCCAGTGCTGGGCTGGTTGCCACTTCCAAATCAATGTTGCCAGAGGGCAAAGCCAGAGTGTGGGCAGAGAACCCAAACACCAGCAGTTCATGTGTCCCAATGGACCCACTCGATGTTCCCCCAGTTCCTGGTTACAGAGTGCATCACAACAAGGAAACCACTGTGGTGCAGACAACCTGCCGAGGACCTCCAAAGTCATGCTGCCCCCTCACACCACTTGCTCACGTCTTCCCTGCACCCAACACTTCTTGGCAGCCTGTGACCAGGGGCTGATCAGCCTCGAAAGTCCTATCCACATGCAGGAAAAGGTCCTCTCATGGTGCAGTGGAGTGGGAGAGAGAGAGAACAAGAAGGGGAGGAGAGATGTGTGGAGAACTGCAGCCAGGAGAGACAGAGGAGTGGAGAGCATTTGGAGGTGCCCCCCTTTATCCCCAGCACCAAACAAAGTAGCAGCAAAATATGGGGAGAAGGGGAGATATGAGGGAAGCCCTACAAGAGGCTGGGGACACAAGGGTGCGAGCTCCGCCACTCCGTCTCTACTGTCCTCATCCATTTGAGGCAACGTGAAAGAGAGCGACACACAGCTGAGGCAACTGGCACTCTGGGTCTGAAGGCTGATGGGGGGGAAGTTAGGGGGGAGGCAGCAGGAGTAGAGGGAGAGCCATCAGCATCCACAATGGTTTGCAGGCGGGCAGGCAAGCAAATGCTCCTGCCCCTCAGAGGTATTCTTGAAGAAAGTGCAGCAGCGTGATTTCATAGTGCTCCCCAGACTCAGGGCAGCGAATACTGTGTCGCTCATTGGGGTAAATCTGCAACAAAGGGGCAGGGAGAAGAGGAGGAGAAAGGTGAGTCACTTGTTGTCCTCTACAATGCAAACTTCCCCTTCCTGACTGCAAAATAGCCACAAGAGATACAAGGTTCCCCCTATCAACCTATAGCAGGTGCGCACCACCTGCAGCTCACTGGCTTATTCCTAGCTCCTATTTATTATAGTGGAAATATTTCTCTCTCCCCTTTCCAAACTCCTTTTAAGGTAGCATGTACTGTAACAACGTATGGATGCAAAGACATAGCACCATTACATCCGATGTCCTGCAAGTCAGATAAGCAGCCAGCAAGCAAGCGGGCAGGGAATTTCAGTATTTTCAAAAGTCCCCCACTTCAAAATCAAAAAAGTGAGCAAAATAGTAGCAATGGAATAAATAAGGCTTATTATGCAAACTTACAGTGCATCTCACAGAACCTGGCATTCCTCAGTGCCAAACATGGTAAAACAGTCATTTTGTGCATTTTTGTCCCACCTTTTATCACAAAAGCCCAGGGAGGGCATGCAGGGTACCCCCATCCCCATGCCAACGTGTCTACACAACAACACTGTGAGAGAGGGGCAGGCTGAGCAACAGTGACTGTCTTAGGGTGGTCCCATGAACTTTCAGGCTTGAACTGGGGTATGAAATAGCAGTGACCATGACAGCCTTTTCAGTGGTTGCCCCCCCACTCTGCAATCATCTCCCTACTGAGGCCCGCCTGGCACCAACTCTGCTATCCTTTCTGTGCCAGGTTAATGCAGCCCTCTGTGCTGAGGCACTTACAAATGTGTAAGGATATTTAACAACTTGTTAGAGGGACTTGTTAGGTGGCTTTGACAGGACTACTCTGTATTAAGTATTGTTTTAGCTGTTCATTTATTTATCATTTATTTAAAACTTTTCTATACTGCCCCATACTTAGACCTCTTGGGACAGTTTACGATGAATTAATTCTAAAAATAGAAATAAAAATAACAGTTGCCCAGCATCCAATGTTAAAATATAAACCCACTAACTAAAACAAGTTAACAGTTAAAATACTGGGAGAATAAAAAGGTTATCGCCTGACGCTGAAAGGAAAGAAGTGTTGGCGCCAGGCACACCTCTCTGGGGAGCATATTCCACAATCAGGTTAAGGTGGTTTTAAAAGAGCATGTTTGGGGAAATTTTCATGGCTGCTTTACTGTATTATCATCCTTTTCCAGGAACTGTTCTAAGATGCCTGGAGAGCTTCAGCTGTGTATAAAATGAAACCAGTATTTTATTTGATTTCTGTTCATTTATTTAACTTCTACACCACCCAATAGCTGAGGTTCTCTGATGGTTTACAATTGTTCCTAAACAGGAATAGAATACCATAAAACCACCACAAATGTTTTTCTATAATATACCATTTAAAAACACACTCACCCACAAAATAATAATAGGTCAACCTGATGGCTGCCCCCATCAAGTCACATAAGGACATAAATATCCTTAGATGATTTTAAACAAAATTAATCTGCCCTGGTCCAAAGCACTAACACCATACTGGGTGAAACATCTTCATCTTAGAGAATCCAAAACCCTGCGGATATCTTGTCTAGAAAGCAAAGCAATGTTCACCATGCCTCACCACCTCCATACAACACAGGAGAAAGATTTGAATGGGAAGAGCTGGGCTATATCCCTTCACCTACCTGTAGCTGATAAGGTTTCCCAGCTCGGATTAACTGGGAGATCAGGAAATTGGTGTGGAAAAAGTGCACATTTTCATCCAGAAATCCATGGAGGATCAGCAAGCGGTTGGGCCTGAGTAGGAGACAGGGGGGGGGGGGGGGATGAGGCACAGGGCAGGGCACATGCTACTCCCTGGAGAGGTCCAACAGATGGGGGCTTAATGAAAAGCTCCATCTTTGAGGAGAAGCTCCCTCGAAAGGAAAATATCCATGTTCTCTGTTGTAAGCCTTCCTGAGGCTGAGCAAAGGACAGGATAAAAATGTTATGAATGAATGAATGAATGAATGAATGAATGAATGAATGAATGAATGTTCCCCTGCAACATGCGGTCACAGAGAAGTGCTGAGTGCAGCTCTTAGTTCAGGCAGGGAAGGGATAGGGGACTTCCAGCCATGTGAGGTTCCCTGTGGAGCCGTGGGCTCCATTCCACAGGCTTTACCTCATCTGCTCCCAAGCCCTCCCCCAGACATAGGGAGAGGCATCCTGGTGATACCTCAATGTAGACTGTCCTGGGCTATTCCAGTAAGACATGAATGAACTCCATAATTTCTCTGGAGCATGGCTTTCTTTGCAGTTTTATGATAAGTTTCATAAAAGCCACTATCAGAATATGCTGAGACGAGTTCAAAATCAAAGTGGGATGCAGAGTAAAGTTACTGCCACTTATAACTTTATAAAAGTCTATCACAGTCCACCCAGAGTACATAGAAGTTGATGATTCAGAGGGGGAAAAGGTATTGAAAAATCACATGCTAAAAAGATGCAATCAGGTATGCTCTTTTTAAAATTGGAAATCCTAGCTTTCCTTTAAATAAGAACTTGGTTTGGTTCCTGGTTGTGAACTATGCAGGCAGTGGCGGCCCTTGGGAGGTGCAGAAACTCCCACCACCAATCCCTTCTTTGGAGTGACCTCAGATTCCAGAGACACTTACTCGTTGGGGAGCTTCTCCACGTGCAGCGCCACCGAGCCGGCTTCATAGCCTTGCTGGTTGTTTTCGGGGACATCCATGTACCGCTCTGTGTATCCAGTATCATATGCCATCCAGACAGTGACCGGGGCCCCAGCAATGGCCACCTGAGGAATGGATGGCAAACACAGTAGTAGGCCACTGCTATGCTTTAGTCAGCATATGCTCACTGAAGAGCCAAAGGCTGCAGCTCCGGTCAGTTATGCAGAATAAACACCCCATATTGTGGTCCTGAGTTATGCCAGCCTCTAGACCAGGGGTCTCAAACTCGTGGCCCATGGGCCGCGAGACGAAATTTTGTGGCCCCCACTTGATATCAAAGTTTAGTGATAGTGCGCTGGTGGCACCCGGGCCGGCCTCTGGGAGCGACGCGGGATGAGCAGCCCACCACCACCGCGGTGGAATACTTGATGCGGCCCAGACTCTACTTCCAGCGGCCCCCAGGTAAGTTGAGTTTGGGACCCCTGCTCTAGAGGACTAAGCTGCCACCTTGAACTGGGCATGGAAAGGTTCCCAGGCAGGCAGTGCAAGCCTCATGAGATGCAGCCAGCCTCATGGCAGTGGCCTGCAGAACAGGAGCACGGGGCTTGGTGACTGCACAGAGGCAAGCATGGAGAGGGTGGAGATTTTCATGGTGCAGCGTGGAGTGAAGAGACCCCCCCAACATACCTTGAAGACATGAGGCTTACAGATGAGGCCCATAAGGGAGAGGAACCCTCCATATGACCAGCCATGGATGGCCACGCGGCTCAGGTCAATGAAGCCATACTTCTCCGCTACATAATGCAGCCCTTCCACCTGGTCCTCAATCTCCACCTGGCCCTGAAAGGAGATGGCAAGGAAGGCTACATGGGAACCCTGGCCCATATTCCACCCAGCAATTGTGGCATCCTTTATTTGTGAGAGTGTGCTCCCTCTCAAAAGCATATGAATGCAAGATGTTGCATGCAACAAATGCATTCTGAACTAAACCCAAACTCACTGCTCACTTTCACCATAATAACCTACCAGCTAGCCCAGTGCCTGGTGACAACAAATGGAGCCAAATGGAGCCCCAGACAAAAAGAGGAATAAGCATGCTCAGAGTATGCAAAAAGTATAAAAATACACAATTGGTCCAATGAAATTTGAGGATGAGACATGTCCCTTCTCCAGCTCCTCTGTCCCCAACCTCCCAACAAGTCTGGGAATGTGGCAGTTCCATCAAGGCTGGCTGGAGGTGGCCCTGGGAGCCCACAAGGTCCTCCAGGATGGTCAAAGCTGAAGGAGCTGCCACCCAGCCCCCAGAAGTTTCCCCTTGTTCCTTCCCTGCTAGCTGCTCGTCTGGGCTCTTGACAATTTTACCAAGCACCTGTCCACACCTGCCCTCCAGAGCCCTGTGGAAATGTACCTTTTTTGTTTTTATCAAGCAAGTGAGAAACAGCTCACATACTTCTCTCAGCCATCTTAAATTCCAACTTGGCTGGGGAGGAAGGGCCTTCCACACAGACCAGGCAGACTGGCAGAAAAGTGACAAAAAGGTCCATCTGTCCACCCTCTGCCAGGCTCGCCTGCATGGAATTCCCAGGTGCTTGCTGTTGACAGACCCAGATTCCATGTTGGTGGAGCAGCAACTTCATTAATTCACTGCACGTGGGGAAGCAGCACATTCATTGCCACATGCCAGATACTGAAGCAGAAACCAGGATGAGGGCTTACCATTTGGTTCTTAAGGGCCCCCTCAAACTTAAGGCCTCTCTGGCAGGACCCCCGGCCATCTATCACCACCACAGCATAGCCGAGGGAGGCCAGCGTGTTCAGGCGCAGGTATTTGATGCCTTTGAAGGAGTTATTCACTAACTGGACCTAATGAGGTGAGAAGGAAGGGAAAAATAATCACAGTTGTATGGATGTGCTCCACCTGTAGCCATCTCAGGCCCAGCTTTCCCTGATGCCTGTTCCCTTTCCATCACATGCAGGAGAAGAAACCCTCTGCTGGATGACAGCACAGATCTCTCTTAGCCTTTCCCAACCTCAGGTCACCAGTTACTGTTGGATTGCATGTCCCTCCATCCCCTGACATGGTCAGGGATCATGAGAGCTGCAGAGTCCAGTGTCACCTGGGGATCCACAGGTGGGACAGGCTGACCTTCCAGTCCAGCATCCTGTACCACAGTGGCCAAGTGAAGACCCCAAGCAGTATGAGAGCATGGCAGCTCCTCTCACACACATTCCCTTGCCACTGGTGCACATGAGCACACTTCCCAATGCCAGAATGCAGCATACGAGGCACTGGTAGTCATGGCTTGGCTTCACTTCCTGGAGTCTGTCCAATCCCCCTTCAAAGCCACCTAATCAGTGGCTCACACTTCACCCTGTGGAAGAGAAGTCTACCAGTTAACTCTGTGCTGCATGATCTCCACCAGCCAGCTTTGTGGGAGGGACCCTTGAGGCTGGAGATTGAAAGAGGGAGGAGGACTCCTCCCCTCTCTGCTTTCTCCACACCACATGGCATTTTCCACCCTAAGGCATCACCCTCTGGCCCACCCCCAGATCAACAGGTGGCCAGAGCTGAGCTAGTCACTCTGAGCTACTTTTTGTGCAGGCAGCCTGGGGAGGCCAAGCTTCTGACAGGATAAGTCACACAGCTCCCCCACTGGAGCACCCTGGATACTTGTGACCACAGTTCACACCAGCCCCACCTATAACGGTTTATAATTGGGGTGATGGGAGTCATTGTCCAAAACATCTGGAGGTGGGGAACATTGTGGGAGAAGCAGACTTTTAGATCACAACCCTGGAGGCACAGAACATATGCTTTATCCATCCTTGGGCGGAGCATAATATATGTGAGCTGCTTTAAGCACAAGCACCAGTGGCTGTAAAATTGTAATAAATCCTGGTGATAAGCCACCCAAGGGAACTTTTGGACAAAAGGCATCTTTTAAGAGAACACCTAATGTGCAGAGTGTGAATGCTGCACATGGAGACATGAGAGCCTCATCCAGTTGGTCTGCCTCCCTGCGCCCAACTCCAGTAGGCAAAAGCATGAACAGGGTCATTCCACCAGCCCTGTTCAATGTCTACTCATTTTTTTTCCTCTTTCCTCCCCATCCCTTCTTCCTTGCATGTTGTGTCTTTAACTTTTTTAGAAAGTAAGGTTGCGTGCTAGGACCATCTCTTGTCTACCAATGCTTGTACACCACTCTGAGAGCCTCTTCTAGCTAAGGAATAAGGTTGAAGTAATGGTTCAAACTGATCAATCACACATTCATCAGGGAGCCGAGATGGGCTACCCCTCCCTGTGAACTGGGAGCGCTTAGCAGCAAACCTGTGTAGAGTTCTAGCAGGCTGCAGCTCATCACCACCTCTGTCTGTCCTCCCCACTCTACACTTCAGCCCTGTCTATGTCACAACAGGACATATCACAACCAGCCAGCTTGCAAAAGCAAATGTTTTCGGATCACACAGAGAAAAGAAAGTGATAATCCAGTCTTGCACACAGCCTAGAGCAGCCTTCCCCAACCTGGTGGCCTTCAGAAACATTTGGACCATAACTCCCAGAATTCCCATCCAGCAGGGCTATTGACTGGGAATTCGGATTGTTGCAGTTCAAAGGTGTCTGGAAGGCTGGCCTAGAGAGAGTTACAAAAGAGGGGTTCCCAAGCTTCCTGGGTCCATTTGGAATTCTGAGAGGATGTACTGGGTTGTTGTAAGTCACGAAGTCATGTCCGGCCCATTGCGACCCCATGGACAACATTCCTCCAGGCCCTCCTGTCCTCCACCATCCCCCGGAGTCCACTCAAGCTCGCACCAACGGCCCCAGTGACCCCATCCAGCCACCTCATCCTCGGCCGTCCCCTTCTTCTTTTGCCTTCTATCCTTCCCAGCATCAGGCTCTTCTCCAGGGAGTCCTTCCTTCTCATTAGGCGGCCAAAGTATTTGAGTTTCATCTTCAGGATCTGGCCTTCTAAAGAGCAGTCAGGGTTGATCTCCTCTAGGACTGCCCGGTTTGATCGCCTTGCGGTCCAGGGGACTCGCAGGAGTCTCCTCCAGCACCACAACTCAAAGGCCTCAATCCTTTTGTGCTCGGCCTTCCTTATGGTCCAGCTTGCACAGCCATAAATTGCAACTGGGAAAACCATAGCCTTGACTATACGCACTTTTGTCGGCAGGGTGATGTCTCTGCTTTTTAGTCTGCTGTCCAGATTTGCCATAGCTCTCCTCCCCAGGAGCAAGCGTCTTTTAATTTCTTGGCTGCAGTCCCCATCTGCAGTGATCCTGGAGCCCAGGAAAAAAAAAATCTGTCACTACCTCCATTTCTTCCCCATCTATTTGCCAGGAAGTGAGAGGACCGGATGCCATGATCTTAGTTTTCTTAATGTTGAGTTTCAAGCCAACTTTTGCGCTCTCCTCCTTCACCCGCATCAAGAGGCTCTTTAGTTCCTCTTCACTTTCTGCCATGAGAGTGGTATCATCTGCATATCTGAGGTTGTTGATATTTCTCCCAGCAATCTTGATTCCAACTGGTGATTCATCTAGCCCCGCCTTTCTCATGATGTGCTCTGCATATAAGTTAAATAGGCAGGGCGACAGTATACAGCCTTGCCGAACTCCTTTCTCAATTTTGAACCAATCAGTGGTTCCGTGTCCAGTTCTCACTGTTGCTTCTTGACCCGCATACAGGTTTCTCAAGAGACAAATAAGATGGTCTGGTACTCCCATCTCTTTAAGAACTTGCCACAATTTGTTGTGATCCACACAATCAAAGGCTTTAGCGTAGTCAATGAAGCAGAAGTAGATGTTTTTCTGGAACTCCCTAGCTTTCTCCATGATCCAGCATATGTTGGCAATTTGATCTCTAGTTCCTCTCCCTCTTCGAAATCCTGCCTGTACTTCTGGTAGTTCTCGGTCCACATACTGCTGGAGCCTAGCTTGTAGGATTTTGAGCGTCACTTTGCTAGCATGTGAAATGAGTGCAATGGTGCGGTAGTTTGAACATTCTTTGGCATTGCCCTTCTTTGGGATCGGAATGTAAACGGACCTTTTCCAATCCTGTGGCCACTGCTGAGTTTTCCATATTTGCTGGCACATTGAGTGTAGCACTTTTACTGCATCATCTTTCAGGATTTTGAATAGCTCAGCTGGAATACTGTCGCCTCCACTAGCTTTGTTGTTGCTCAGACTTCCTAAGGCCCATTTGACTTCACATTCCAGGATGTCTGGCTCGAGGTCAGTGACCACCCATCGTGGTTATCGGGGACGTTGAGATCTTTCTTCTATAGTTCTTCTGTGTAATCTTGCCACCTCTTCCTAATCTCTTCTGCCTCTGTTAGGTCCCTGCCATTGTGTTCCTTTATCATGCCCATCTTTGCATGAAATGTTCCCTTCATAGCTCCAATTGTCTTGAAGAGATCTCTGGTCCTCCCTATTCTATTGTTTTCTTCTATTTCTTTACACTGTTCATTGACAAAGGCCTTCTTATCCCTCCTAGCTATTCTCTGGAATGCTACATTCAATTGGGTGTATCTTTCTCTTTCTCCCTTGCCTTTTGCTTCCCTTCTTTCCTCAGCTATTTGTAAAGCTTCCTCAGACAGCCATTTTGCTTTCTTGCATTTCTCTTTCTTTGGGATGGTTTTAGATGCTACCTTTTGTACAATGTTGCAAACCTCCGTCCATAGTTCTTCAGGCACTCTGTCTATCAGATCTAATTCCTTAAATCTATTTGTCACCTCCACTGTATATTCATCAGGGACATGATTTAGGTCATACCTGAGTGGCCTAGTGCTTTTCCCTACTTTCTTCAATTTAAGCCCAAATTTTGCAATGAGAAGCTCATGATCTGAGCCACAGTCGGCTCCTGGTCTAGTTTTTACTGACTGTATAGAGTTTCTCCATCTTTGGCCGCAGAGCACATAGTCAATCTGATTTCTGTGTTGACCGTCTGGTGATGTCCATGTGTAGAGTCATCTCTTGGGTTGTTGGAAAAGAGTGTTTGCTATGACCATTGCATTCTCTTGACAAAATTCTGCCAACCTGTGCCCTGCTTCATTTTGTACTCCAAGGCCAAACTTTCCTGTTATTCCAGTTATCTTTTGGCTTCCTACTTTAGCATTCCAATCCCCATGATGGTACGGACATCATTTTTTGGAGTTAATTCTAGAAGGTGTTGTCGGCCTTCACAGAACTGGTCAACTTCAGCCTCTTCAGCACCAGTGGTTGGGGCATAGACTTGGACTATTGTGATGTTGAATGGTTTGCCTTGGATTCGAACTGAGATCATTCTGTCATTTTGGAGATTGTATCCCAGTCCTGCTTTTCCTACTCTTTTATTGACTATGAAGGCTACTCCATTTCTTCTGAGGGATTCTTGCCCGCAGTAGTATACCTGATGGTCATCTGAACTAAATTCACCCATGCCTGTCCATTTTAGCTCGCTGATTCCTAAGATGTCGATGTTCAGTCTTGTCATCTCTTGTTTGACCACATCCAGCTTGCCTTGATTCATGGATCTGACATTCCAGGTTCCTATGGAGTATAGATCTTTACAGCATCGGACGTTCCTTTCACCACCAGATACATCTGCAACTGAGTGTCCTTTGGGCTTTGACCCATTCGCTTCACTCTTTCTGGCGCTACTAGTACTAGCCCTCTGCTCTTCCCCAGTCACACATTGGACACCTTCCGACCTGAGGGGCTCATCTTCCGGCATCATATCTCTTTGCCTCTTGGTACTGTCCGTGGGGTTTTCATGGCAAGGGGACTGGAGTGGGTTGCCATTTTCTTCTCCCGTGGATCACATTTTGTCAGAGCTCCCTGCTATGACCTGTCCGTCTTGGGTGGCCCTGCATGGCATAGCGCACAGCTTCATTGAGCTATGCAAGCCCCTTCGCCACAACGAGGCAGTGATCCATGAAGGAGATGTACACCACACACAAAATGGCTGCCCTGCCCTGCCAGGGAGGGTTAACCCATTTATAAAATGGATGCCAGAGTGGACATGGCTGATCACAAAACTCTCCCTGACCAGGAGGCACATAAGTGAGACTTAAAGAAAAGAAACTTGCCCAACTACCTAAGTAGAAAGCAGCACTGGGGTTCTAAAGCTGCAAAACCATTCAAGATGGCATGGAAGGACAGTGTTTCACTTTACAGCAGAGCCAGCTTTCCGGTTAAAAAGCATCTTTTAAAAAAATGAAATGAAAATCAGGAGAGGCAGTGTTGTGAGGGT
The DNA here is from genome assembly GCA_023646645.1 of Varanus salvator macromaculatus. NCBI lineage: Eukaryota > Metazoa > Chordata > Lepidosauria > Squamata > Varanidae > Varanus > Varanus salvator. The sequence continues at coordinate 654,475 of JAIXND010000748.1, read as the reverse complement.
GTTGTAAAAACACACTCACGCTTAGAGGTGCTTTAGCCACAATAAATTCTTTAAACGAGAGCTGAGGTGCTAAATTGGTTTATTGCTCATTATCTACAAGATTTACGGTTAAACAACTATCCTAACGGCAAGGCATGTATGCGAAGGAACGATGTTCCCCTGACAATGACCTCATCCCTCCCCCTCTTCCTGTTTCTTCCTTCTCCGTTCCTCGCGAAGCTGATAAGAGCGCATCATTTGTCGTTGGTTAGCATCAATCAAGTCAATGCCCCCGAGCTGCCCGTCCCCTTCCGGCCCGCTGCTCTCCTCCTCCTCCTCCTCCTCCTCCTCCGGCAAAGTATTTTGCCCCCCCCCCTTTCTCCTTCACAGTCTGTACGGTTTAAAGGGCCAGCCTCCTGTGAAGCAGTGTGTGAACACTCACAGCTCTCAGGGGTCAGCTGATTCGCTTCTCCTTCTGTAAGTGTCTGCTCCTTCCTGCTCCTAGTAATCACGGTTACCTCCTCCTCGCGAGGAGGTACCACTGTCGTGCTCTCCTGCACGACAGGCAGGAAGCCTGGCAGATGCCAGGATAGGTGCCCACAAGCGACCCTGCTTGCTTCTTAAAAGGCTTGCTTTTTAACAATGAAAGTGGGGCAATCCCATCCCTCTTTTGTCAAACTGCTTGACTTCTGTACTGGTCATGGTGGAAGGACCATTCCTTAATTGGATTGTCTTTCCTCGTACTTCCTCATCCAAAGCATTCATAAAGATGTTGAAGAGCACCGGGCCCAGGTCTGAGCCCTGCGGCACCCCACTGGTTACCTGCATTTATTTGGGGAGGTGCCATTGATGAGCACACTTTGTGTCAATACAATTGCTCAATACAAGGCTAGGTTAAGTCAACCAGGAAAGTTTCTTGGCTTCAGATCAGCAACCACCTTACCTGAGGCCCTCCGTAGACAAAGAGTACAGTGGGATGCTTCTTCCCTGGTTGGAGGTTGTGAGGTTTGTATACCATCCCATACAACTCAATATCCAAATGGGTGCGGAAGTGAAAGATCTCAGGTGGGATGTAATCAGCAGGGCAGCCTGCAAAAGGCCAAGAGGGAAAAAGCCACTCTGGGGAGCTTTCACACAGTACACTGTCAGCCAATTTAAAAGCCCATTGTGCTTCCCTATAAACAGCGTACAAAAAGTTAGACAAAGCCAGTATTCCACAGCCATGCGAACCATGGGGATTGTGCAAGGGCACAGAGGCAGCAGTCAAGGAGGGTTAAAAGACCAGCCCCTCTATCTGCCAACACTATAGCACCTCAAAGGTATTTAGAGAAAAAACACCATCTAGGGCCTGAGAAAATCAGCCATGGTTTGTGGGATCAGCTGAAAACAATCCCTGGGTAGGGCAATACAGCCTGGGTTAAATAAACCACATGCCAATGTTACATGGGAGGCAGGCCCACATGTAAACTGGGGGAGAGAAAGAAAGGACAGGGCTAAGAAAGGAGATATATCATGCATATTAATAATTTAGGCCAAGCCTACACTTAGAAATTGGCAAATCAACCTTCTTTGGGAGAGACAGTGCAAATTTGATTTGCTTGCTTTTGCTAGGATTTTTTCCCCAAGAATTTGCAATTTACTTCATATTCAGAATGGAAAGAACTTAAAATCTAAAAAATCCTGACTGCAAGAGGGTGCCAAACCAATATTTTCATCCATGTCTAATTTCCAGCCTAAGTCATTGTCTGTAAGTCCCTTCTTTTCCATTTCTGCATTAAATGGTGTTGATTACTTTTTAAATCCATGCAGACATTTCCCCCAGTAAGTTCTCCTCTCGCAATAAAATGTATTCCAGTTGAGATTTTGGGCAAGAAGTGCATCCAATTATCTGGAAAGCACAGACACTGCTAGATAACTCAATTATGGAATCTACAAAGCTACAAATCTATCAAGCACCCTGCTTATGCTGAGAGTTTCAGCCCATGAAAGAGGTCACACGCTTGACCTGGTCTTCTTGATGGGGCAGGAAGAGGGTGGCCTGGAAGTGAGAAACTTGACCTTAACGCCTTTGTCATGGTCAGACCACTTCCTCGTGAGGTTTGTGCTCGGGGCTGATTCCTCCCTCTGGAAGGGTGGGGGCCCTATTAGGATGGTCCGCCCCCAGAGCCAGATGGATCCGGATGGATTCCTGAGGGCTCTGGGGGATCTTCCGGCAGATAAAGCTGGCGCTCCTGTTGATGTCCTGGTCGACTCATGGAATAGGGAGATGACCAGGGCAATCGATACCATCGCTCCTAAGCGCCCTCTTCTGCCTAGCAGAGACGCTCGGCACCATGGTATACGCCTGAGTTGCGGGCAGTGAAGCAGGCTGGGACGACTAGAGTGCAGGTGGAGGAAATTGCGGGACGAATCTGACCGAGCACACTTACGCGCTCACCGTCGAGCCTATGCTGTGGCGGTGAGGGCGGCGAAGAGGCAGTTCTTCCCCGCTTCCATTGCCGCCTCACAGTGCCGTCCGGTGGAGCTTCTCCGAGTGGTGTGAGGCCTGATACATTCTGGCCAGAAGGAACTGGTTGCACCTTCAGCAGCCCGCTGTGACGACTTTGCCCAGCACTTTAGGGAAAAAGTCGCTGAGATTCGCCGCAATCTGGACTCCACGGTTGATACGGTTCCAGTACGGGAAGTGTCCAGAGCTCCGTCTGGTCCATCATTATTGGATGAGTTTCAGTTATTGAGGCCTGATGATGTGGACAAGGTGCTTGGGATGGTAGGTCCTACCACCTGTCGTCTTGACCCTTACCCTTCCTGGCTACTTAAAGAGGCCTGTTATGGGATTGGTCCCGGGGTCCGGGAGGTTATTAATGGCTCACTGAGGGAGGGCCGGGTCCCAGCTCCCTTGAAGTGGGTGATGATCCGGCCAATCCTGAAGAAGGCATCCCTGGACCCAGAGGTGACCGCCAATTTAGACCAGTGGTCACTATTCCGTTCCTGGGCAAGGTGCTAGAGTGGGCGGTGGCGAGACAACTCCAGGCACTCTTGGGTGAAACGGATTATCTGGACCCATTTCAGTCCGGCTTCAGACCCGCTTATGGTACTGAATCTGCCTTGGTCGCCTTGTACGATGACCTGTGCAGGGAGAGGGACGGGGGAGTGCATCCCTGCTGGTCCTCCTGGACCTCTCAGTGGCTTTTGATACCATCGACCATGGTATCCTTCTGGATAGGCTGGCCAATTTAGGAGTAGGAGGCTCTGCTTGGCAGTGGTTCCACTCCTATCTGGCTGGCCGATTCCAGAAGGTGGTGCTGGGGGACTATAGCTCTGCGCCATGGCAGCTGTGCCATGGAGTTCCACAGGGCCCTATTTTGTCCCCCATGCTTTTCAACATCTGCATGAAACCGCTGAGAGAGGCCATCAGGAGGTTTGGGCTGTGGAGTCATCAGTATGCTGATGACACCCAGCTCTACCTCTCATTTACATCTGCTCCAGGTGAGGCGGTGGCTGTCCTGAAGTGGCGCCTGGCTGAGGTGATGGGCTGGCTGAGGGCCAATAAGCTGAGCCTCGGTCCAGATAAGATGGAAGTCCTGTTGGTGGGCGGTGTGGGTCTCCAGGCAGGTGATTTTGGCCCTGTCCTGGACGGGGTAGCGCTCCCTCGAAAGGACAGGGTCCGCAGCTTGGGAGTGCTCCTTGACCCGGAGCTGTCCCTGGAATCCCAGGTGACGGTGGTGGCGAGGAGCGCTTTCCTACAGCTTCGGCTGATCCACCAGCTGCGTCCTTACCTGCATGAGCACTCCCTAGCTACAGTGACACATGCCCTGGTAACTTCCCGCTTGAATTACTGCAATGCGCTCTACGTGGGGCTGCCCTTGAAAATGGTCCGGATAATTCAGCTGGTACAGAACAGAGCTGCCAGGCTGCTGACAGAGACCGGTCGTTATTCTCATATAACGCCGGTCCTCTACCAGCTCTACTGGCTTCCAGTTGAAGTCCGGGCCCAATTCAAGGTGCTGGTCTTGACCTGTAAAGCCCTGAACAGCTTGGGACCAGGATACCTGGAGGAGCGCCTCTTCCCTTACATGCCCTCACACCCCTTGAGATCTGCGAGAGAAGCCCTGCTCTGGGAACCCTCTCCAAGAGAGGTAAAAAGGTCATCAACTCAGAGGAGGGCCTTCTCTGTCGTGGTGCCCAGACTCTGGAATGCGCTCCCCAGAGAGGTATTCCTAGCATCGAGCTTATACTCTTTTTGGTGCCAGGTCAAAACCTTTTTATTTAAGCAGCATTTAAAAAGTTAATAGTTTTAATGATTCTACCAGTCACTTTTGCTTTGTTCTATTCTGATTTAATTTGATTAATTTGATGTTTTTCATTGTTTCATATGGTATTACTGTTTTAAGTTGTGGATGATTTTATTAGATATTTTAAATTGTTTTTAAATTTCTGTAAGCCATCCTGAGATATTTATATAAAGGATGGCATACAAAAGCATTTAATAAATAATAATAAATAAATAATTTGAATCTGATTTTAAATGTGGAGAACTACAATTTTATCACTGCTCCCCCCCCCTCCCAAGAAGGACATGTTGCACTTAAAACTGGACTTGAGTAATGAAACAGGCTAGGAGAAAATTAAAGGGTCTGGAAGAGAAACAGAGATCTACTCACTAGCCGCTTCCATCATGCTAGCCCAAAATCTGGGCTGCTTGTGGAGGGGGTCTTCATCTGGGCCACTGAGCTTGTAAATGTGGACACAGGGAAGGATGCTGACGCTGCTGTAGTGGCTGATGAACATGTCGAAGTTCTGCAGGAGAGAAAAGAAGGTTGACAAGAGTTGGGGTGCACAGCACCAAACCCTTGTGGCTCCCCAATGCTTTCTTGGCCCCCATAACATCTCTGCATCCACCTAGTGTCAAGTTGACCCCATCCCCCTTGCTGTACTAACTTGGTTATTAGGAAGTCATCTTCACCCTGCTAACAGAAATAAAGCTTAAGTCCAAGCAAACCTATCTGTGTATATTTACCTCAACCACTAGGGAATTTCCCCCCCCCCTTCCCTGTTTATCTTCTCCCCCTCATAGACATGAGCCAGTCAGCAACTCAGTTGTGGATTTCTACCTTTGCTTGTTTTTTCACTTACATCAAAGTGAGGAAGTGTTGTGTAGCCTGTGGGGCAAGCAGCCTCGGGGCCACACTCCATCTGTGGGCAGAACCAAAGGCAGAGTGGGAAGGCCCAAATCTGAGTCTGTATTTTTTAGGTCTATTCAGAAGCAAGCATCAGCAGCATCTCCAGCTACAAGCAAGCCTCTGCAAGCTAAGCCCTAGAAGCAGGCAGGGCTCAGCCACTCAGCAATGCTTTCAGGTAGCATCCCCAATTACCAATCTCAGACTCAAATCAGCTTCCTTTCCTTTCCAGCATAAAAAGGCTCCTACATCCAATCAGCACTTGGCATAATGGATGGTAAAACCCCATGGGCTGTATATGGCATGTGAGTGAGATACTCCTCATGTCTGGCTTGCATCCTATTCAGCAAAGGGTCACATACAGAAATGGCCCTACATAAATACACACTGAACATGGAAGGAGTGCTATAAGAAACACCATTGTCACGGTGTGCCTGCCACTTGGGAATTAGAAAGCCAGGATTCTAGCACAAGGCCGTAGCTCAGTGTGAAAGACCCTAATTTTTGCAGAGGTGCTGGGTTCAAATTCCAGCACCTGCAGTAAAAAGAATGAAAAAGGTGATGGGAAAGACATGTCCCTGCCTAAGGCCGCTACCTGTCTGAGCAGACAACACTGGTATAACAAGGGTTTCTACTCTGTTCTTTGGCTCCCCTCCCAACTGCAAAGGAGGATGAGGTTCTTTCCCCCAACCTGGAATGGACCTTCTGGCACCATCTGCACTCCTCCCACAATGCTCACCCAACAGCAGCAGGCCATTCACCATGGTGCACATCATGGAGAGCAACATGGCCACCTTGCACTTATGGCTACACAGAAACACTCAGCCTCACTTTTGCTCTTGATGCTGCAACAGAGCGTGGCTCATGTGTTTTAAAAAGGCGGGTTCTGCCTGGGCTGGATGTTCTGGCTGAGGCATGCCAAGCTTTCAACCAGGAGGGAGGGACAGACCTGGCTCATGGAGCAGCTGTGGGAAAAGCCCAACATGGTGAGCCGCACGACCTCCCCGGGAGACTCGTAGCTGACCACGTAGAGGTGGTGCTCCAGAGGGGTGTCCTTCGTGCCCTGGAAGTACACAAGCTTCGTTTCTTCGTTCACCCAAATCTGCAAAGGGGGGAGGGGAGCAGCACACATACCGCAAAGGAACATTGCTTTAAGATCTCAATACCAGGTAGAACACGTCCTCATTATGCTTACAGATCCTCCCTCCATTCCCCAAATTTTTCAAATTCTACAATACCCTTCTTGAAAGTGCAGCAACCAGGATGGCATGCAGGATTCCAAGTGTGGGGGCATCAAGGCCATTTTATTCTCCTTTCCTAAAAAGGCCTAACATGATGTTTGCCCTTTTTGCAGCAGCTATGGGGAGGTTGATATCTCCACACAGCAGTGGAACATAACCTCCAAAAGCTTCAGCCCTTAGGTTGGAAAACACTCAGCATCCCTGAACTAGGAGGGTGAGTCAAAGCCAGCCTGGAAAAGGTGGGTTTTGAGGAAAGCACCTACGAGTACAGGGAGTGGTGGTTGTAAGAGCCAGGGGCAGGCATAAGGGACAGTGAGGGGAAAATGCAGGAGATGCTCCAAGCAGCAGGAAACCATGTCCTGAGCTGCACAAGCGAAGGTCACCAAGGATGTGACAGGGATAAGAGCTAAGTGTTCTGAAGGACTAGAATCTTGTGCAGGAACTGTGAGGGGACAGGAAGCCAGTGGAGGGCTTTAAGGTGTGGAGCAGCACAGATGTGGTGAGCCATTTGGCTAGCAGAGGGTCAGATCCTGAAAGAGGTATGAAGATGGAACAAGGGAGATCCCATAGAGAACAAGGATGCAGTAGTCATAATGAGAGATGCCCAGAGCATGGACAAGACATGACTGCCAAAACAACAGGGAGGAAGACCCTGGTACCTTGTATCCATGCCGTGCTAGAACTTCCCAGCCTCCGCTTGTTAGGGCAACCTCCTCTTTGAGAGGGCATTTGAAGTCCCCTGAGAAGAGAGGAGGGAAGAAAGCAATGCAGATCAAACACCAAAGATCATGAACAAAATTAAAATCACAGCCGACTGTGGAAGGCCAGGCTCAGATTGTATTTTTGGATTCTTCTAGTGCTCATTGCAACTGGCTGTGATGGATTTTACCACATGTAAAAACAAAGCCGGGAGAAAATGCAGTAAGATGCATTTGTGTACCTGCCCATGCATTCGTCACTGCCACAGCCCCAAGACTATGCAACCTAGACAACTTGGCATACATACTAAGGAACCATTCAGGTATGCACCTCATAGATACTTGGAGGTATTTTTAATAACACGTTAACTATTTTTGTTAGTTTAAGCATGACAATATACTTGAAGCCTTTCTGAGTAAACAGGAACAGGGCTGCATGGTAAATGCACTTTACTGAGCACTTCAAACATGTCAGGCTAATGAGAAAGCATTTGAGATATTCCTAGTCCCAAGCATATTTCCACTTTGAAGTTTTCCACAAAGCCTACATGACCAGCTGCAGCTGTCCAGGAACAGCAGGATGGCTTGGGCTCTCACCTTTGCTGGGAACGTATGGCTGAGTCCAGTCATAGCTATTCCGCTTGAGGATGGCTGTAACCCGATACAGGTGGCAAAAGCCCGTTTTGCATTCATTGGCTCTGAGGAAACACAGCTCCTTCTCTTCCCCCTCTGGGAGGCTGAAAGGGTAGAAGATGTCATGGACCTGTCCAAAAGAGAGGAGAGGTAAGTGCTACAACAAAGAACATGGCACGATTGAGGGATGTGTTGGGAAGTCCCCCTCAACCCAAATTCTCAGCTCAGTCTCAGGCAAACTACTGCCAATCCCTATGTTATTCCTCAACAGGGCCCAGTAGCTTTAACTAGTGTAAAATGGAATTGCGAGGTGCTAACCAGTGCCTAGAAACAGAGCCCTGTGCATTGGATAAAGGAGGGCAAGAAGGTTATTGGGGTTCCAGGGGGACTGCAGTGAACTTCACAGTGTCTGGGAACCAGAGTAGCTTCTTGGAGCCATGCCAGGGACTTATACACCACTTTTGCTTAGTTATTTGTTATACTTATCCTTCCAAGGAACTCAAAGTGGCTTCTGTAATTCTCCTCCTCCTCCTCTCCCACCTTATCATCACAACAACAGGAGCCTGTGACTGACCCAAAGACCCCCATGGCTGAGGGGGGCCTAGACCCCAGATTTGAAGCTACAGGATCCACCTTAAAGGCTGAATCTTGGTAGTATGACTTTGGGAGAAGAGATAATTCAGTTTATATCAATTTCTTGCCAACAGATCACACTTCTCTGGTGGCTGATTTTCTAACTAGGCTTGCTTCTTTCATTACTGGCTTTTTTCAAAATCTGTCATTTGCACGTTTAAGCTGGTCTGAATAGCTCACATTAATGTAACAAAGCTCTGAGTTAAAAAGCCAGTCTGGGTCTGCCTGGATGGAGGGAGAGAAAGGCAGCCTTAGCAATAAACCTGAGTGAGACAGACAACTACTTTGACTAGGGCATAAGTGCATCTAGTGCATTACTGTCTAGTCCAGGGGTGAGACAGAAGTCAGATTTCGGTAAGCAGAGATGGTAGGGACTGAAGCTGAGACCTTCTGCAGACAGGCATGCAAATCCTCCAAAAAATCAGAAGCTGAGGGAGTAATCAGAAATGCTAGTGGGACTGGACTCCTTTGCTACTGCAGCCCTCCTCCATCTGACCCCCAACCCATTCCCTTACGTTGATCCACACATCGGTGACTTCCTCATAGATAATGAAGGGGTGTATGTCTTCTGGCACAGCTTTGGCAAATTCTTGGCGCTGCTCCTCGTTTTCTGGCACTGGGATGAAGAGGGCAGGAGGGAAAAGGACAAGCTGCAGTTGTTGCTGAGGTCTGTCTAGGAACATGGCCCAGGCACTGGATGAGGAAAGGAAGTGGACAGGGAGCGAAAGAGAGAGAATGGGCAGGTGAAAATCAACACAGGGCGACCAAAACGGAGCCAAGATTCCTTGCATTGCAGAAGCATTGCTGCAGCTTTCACTATGATGAGAAGAGCCCTGCTGAATTGGGACATGGTATGACCATCTAGTCCAGCCCCCTCATGCCCAGAGAAGGCCCCTGAGCAGGGCACAGGGGACAACTGGACCCTTCCCTCACTGCTCTCCCCAGCTGCACCACTGAAAATACAACTGTTGCAAATAATACCTGCTGATTGCTTACTGCCTTTCTATACTGCCCCAAAGCTGAAAGCTCTCAGGGCAGTTGGCAACAGCTCATAGGCTCTGATAAGGCTTTTACTTCAAGAGTTTGGTTCAGGCATGACACTGCTTGCTTGAGGGGGAACTCTGGGCTCCATAGCAGTTCCATCTCCAGGGAAGGCTGGGAAAGACCCTGCTCTGACTCCCTGGAGAGCCACAGCTTGTCCCCTGGTGCAGAGGAAGCTGAGTTGGGACAACTGACGGTCTGACTTGGTATAAGAAAATTGGCACTTCTGCCGGATTCATAAGGACTAGAAACTTACTATGATTTTAGAGGAAAGGCTGCAGCTCAGTGTCAGAGCCCTTGGCTTTCCAAGCAGAAGGTCCTAGTTTCAGTGCTTGGGGTCTGAAACCTCAGAGAGTCAGTGCCAGCAACACAAGGCTGGATGAACCAAAATTCTGACTCAGTACAAGGCAGTTTCTGGTATTCCCCACTGCATCACAAAATCTACTTACTATTTACCATCCCGGGTCCACCCAGCCCGGGTGATGTACTCCACTCTTGGGAACATCGTAACAAAGGGGTGCACCAGCTCCTTGTCCTGGGCACAGACAATCTAAAAATAGAGAAGGGAGGGGGAAGACAAGTCCATAAAGAGCAATAGTGGGTTGATTAGAAAATGCTTTTACTCTGCCTTTCAGCTGAATAAAGCACCCCAAAGGAGCTCACAGAAACATTTGCAAAATAACCACAAGCAAGGAGAGGGGTGAGGCAGCAGGAAGGAGAGAAGAGAACAATTTAACCAAGCAGGGGAACCCAGCATAGATCAAGCTGCAGAAACAGAAATGTCAAGAGACCTGTGCTGGATCAGGCCCAGAGTCCATCTCACCCAGCACTCTGCTCACACAGTGGCCAAACAGCTGTCCACAGGATAATGTGACAGCACCCTCCAACCTATGTTCCCCAGCAGCTGGTGTACTCTCAAGCATGCACAATGCCATTTTGGCTGAATAAGGATTCACAGTCAGAGAACAAATTTCTATTGGCACACAGCATATTGCTGTACATTATGGGTTTGTTTTTAATCAGGTGAGCTGCTTTGAATCCATTTTGTGAAAGGGAGGATCTAAATTACTAAAATAAGATTTAAGGAACACATCTAACCAGCCAATTAAAATGGCCTATTTACCTTTCCCTGGCTGTCTGACTGAAACTCAGCCAGCTTTAAGGAGATCTTGGGGTTCTTGCTGCCTGAAAAAGAGGGCAAATGAATGTGAAACATGGGTGCCCTTCCACTTTTTCTTAAAACACTCTCACTCAGATTACCCTTCTGAGAGAAAATACAGTATTACTAACGATCTTTGAGGGTGACTACCAGCTATACCATAAAGAATTAATTTTTCTTATTGACAACAGCAAGATTATTCCTAGCAAGGTTCTGAAATATCAATACCTCCAATATTGTGGGAGGCTTTTGCTTCCAACACTTTACGCATCCATTCAAACTACAGAAAGAACAAATTAAAATAGAACTTTTATATGGAACGTCACCCTGTCATTAGGTTTGTAAACCACATAGAGAATGACTGCTAACTGCTACCATCTTTTATGCAAGTTTGCAAATTATGAACGATGAGAGCGTTCATTATGGAAAATCCTTTCCCCGTCTTTTCAGTTTTCACAATGTAGCATACTGCTGCTGCTTTTATAATGGGAAACACAGACACAGCGTGAATATACAGAGCTATCTTTGCCCCTTAAGAACTTAAAATGGGATGGGAAACTTCTGTCCACCTGAGCACTGCATTTTGTTCTGGAGTTTTTTTTTTTGGGGGGGGGAAATACACAAAACACCAGCCTGTTTGAGCCTCTATCTGTGCACCATAAAAAGGGCATTTCAATTGTTTAGAATGAGGGAGGGGTAAAACAACACAAAAGCTGGGAAATTATCCAACGATCCACAATCGGGGGTATGCATCTTTTCCTCCTCCTTGCCAGCAAAGGCTTCCAAACTTTAACACTGACCAAACTTTTCTCTGTACAGGACTTTCTGGCTTATCTCAGGACCCACTGGCTTGGGCATTCCAGCAGCGGAGTCTGGTCCTACCTCTTCGAATCTGATTCCACAAGGCTCTTTTTATAGAGCCCTCCTTTGCGCATCCCCCCCCCCCCAAAGTGAAGAGGGAACTGGCAAGAAAAAGGGACTTCTCTGTTATTGCACCTCACCTTTGGAACTCTATTTTTAAGGAGGTGTGACTGGCACCCATGTTATTCCATTTTTGTTGCCAAGGAAAGACTTTTTAATTTAGTACCTGCTTTTAGAATTATGGTCTTATTTGCTTTTCACTGCTGGTTTTATTACTGTTGTTTTTATTGTTGTTCATATTATCCTCCTGTTTCACACCATGCATTAGCTGATTTTATGCTGCTTTAGACATTACAGTTATCTGTATTTTGTGAGCCACTCAGAGAGTCCCCAGACTATGGGGTGGCATACAAATATAATAAAAAATAAAATAAGAAATAAAATAAAATATAGGAGAGGGCCCAATCCCCAAACTGAGAAGCACAGAGAGACAGACTGGGCCCCTGGGCCTCTGTCTTCAGGCTCCCCACTGCTCCCTAAGAATCACCCGACTGGATCAAAGCAGAGGTTCACCTAAAGGAAGCCCTCTTCATCTCCACCCCACAGCTCCCCACTGACCAGTTCTGGGATAGCGGTACGAGTCCATCTTCCGTTCCTCCAAGGCAGGGGAAGGGACGTGAATGACCTCTACCTCTGACTCATCCACCTCCTCATATAGGATCCGGAACGTTTTCTGGCCCTCAGGGCCTAGAATGAAAGAGGCAAGGTAAGAAATGCTGCTGTGGTCCAGCCAGGTTCTCCCAGGCAGTCATTTAAGCTGCTAATCTGGAACACAGCTCATTTTCTAGCTGAGGCACACATACAACATTTTAATAAGATGAAAGAACAAGCTTAAGCAGCACACAGGCTGGAAACATCCAATAATTGCTAAGGTAAGACAATTTAAAACAACTCAGCAATTTCCAAACCAGCAACAGTAAGACTGGTAGGAAAAGCAATGCCAAAACAGGCGAGTTTTTAAGGGCCATTTAAAATTTTACTTGCATTCATTATCTGCTGCATTTTATCCTGCTTTTCGGGTAGTTATTATCTCCCAAAGAAGTTTGCATCAATTAAAGAGAGTGAGAAAAGAGAGGGACCTCCATCAAGCTTCCAAACTAAAACGCAACACTTGCACAAGGCCAGAGGAGCAGAAAGAAAACAAAGTGGAAGGAGGAGATCAGTTTTTCAGACAAGGCCACGAGGTCTTTCAACAATGCTGCATGACATGATTAGGGAGTATCCAATGTTGGTTCTATGCAGAGCCGGACCACTAAAATGATTGAGACTTAAGTCACAACTAACTTAACTTGAGGGGCAAACTCAGGCATGTTTAGACAGAAAAGAGTCCTGGGATTATGTCTTCCTCCCGCTCCATTTCTTTCAGTGAGCCTACTCTAACAGCGGAATAGCACTGCCTGTTTATTTCTTTGCAGCAGGGCCAAACACCATTTAGCTGGAAGGGAGGTCTACAAGTTTGTGTGCAGTGGAGGGATGCCAATGAAAAGGCCCTGCCCCATCCATCTCCCTTGCCACATCTGTATCCTCAGCTTCTGGCTCATTTGTACAATATGTCAGCCACTCTCTGGGTTTTCAGTGGCAATTTTGCTGAGTCCCACCTGGAGATGCTGTAAACTAACCCTGCAACCTTCTGCAAGGGCTGTGCTACCAAGCTGCAGAGATAGGCAAGCATCAGAAAACTCCCCAGGAAAAAACAATGCAAGCCTAATTGCCCACCTTTGTCCCATCAGACTGGCATCTCCTGCTTGCTCTTCCTCAAGCACCAGCTTCTTGAGCAGCTCAAGTTCCCAGCTCTCATTGATTCCATGGGTGGGGAGCTGGAGAATGGATGCTCCAACCTTTCCCCAACTAGGTGCTCCCTTCTGGATTTGCTGAACTGCCACATCTGCTGTTTGCAGTGCCAGCTATGAACACCCCACAGCCCAGACACTGAACACTCACCTTCTTGGGATGCCGTGGGACACCACCAGTACCCTGTAAACCGGTCAAATTCTTCCTGAATGACGAAAGTGGCCACACCTGCCAATTTGGGGTCTTCTAGCACGCTGGATAAGCCTGCAGAAGGGAGAAAGGGAGGAGGGGACAAAAGAGCAATTTTGGACAGGGATGCTTCATGCAAAATCAGGACAGCTGCCCTGCTAGGCCTCAATGATTGCAAGTAACTCCCCAAGGTTACAGGCAGAAGATCTTTCCCAGCCCTATTCAGAGATAGAAACACAGAAACAGAGCAAGTCAGAAGGTGCCTCCCAGGCCATCTAGTCTGACACCCAGCTCCGCCCATGACAGGCCTGCTACATGCATGTCCAGCCTGTCCTTGAACACCCTCACCAAGGGGGCCTCAACCACCTCCCGGGGAAGCCCATTCCATACCCTCGGGGTCCTAACTGTCAGGAAGTGCTTCCTGGCATCCAAATTGAACCTTGGCTCCCTGAGCTTGGCTCCGTTGGAGTGCATTCTGCCTTTCTCTGCAGGGGAGAACAGGTCTCCATCCACCTCCATGTGACACCCACTCACATTCCTGTATGTCACCAACATATCCCCTCTGAGTCTCCTCTTCTTTAGGCTGAAGAGACCCAGTTCCCCCAATCTCGCCTCATACAGCTTCCCCTGCGATCCAGCCACCATCCTTATGGACCTACGCTGCACTGACTCCAACCTGGCTATATCCTTCCTGTAATGTGGAGCCCAGAAGAGAACACAAGACTCCAGTTGTGGGCGCACCAGAGTCGTGTAGAGTGGCAGTAATCCCTCTCGATCTGGAAGCCACACTTCTGGCTATGCACCCAAGGGTGGCGTTCGCCCTCTTGACCACCGCATCACATTGCTGGCTCATGTTCAACCTGCAGTCAACCAGCACCCCGAGGTCCCTCTCAAAAGTGCTGCTCTCCAGCCACTTGTCCCCTAACCTGTACTTATGACACCCATTCCTATGTCCCAAGTGCAAGACTTTGCACTTATCCACATTGAACACCATCCTGCTGTCCCGGCCCACTTCCACTGTCTGTCCAGATCCTTCTGGATCCAGAGTACCTGCTCCTCAGTTGTGGCCACTGCCCCATTTTAGTATCATCTGCAAATTTGACAGCAGACTGTTCACCCCTTCTTCCATGTGGTTGATGAAAAGACTGAACAGAATCAGCCCCAGGATGGAGCCCTGGGGGACCCCGCTTGTCACTGGCTGCCATCCCGATGATTCCCTACTAATGCTTACCCTCTGCTTTCGGTCCATCAACCATGCCCAAATCCATTGGACAGTGCATTCGTCTATCCCAAAACTCCTCACTCCTTCATGGATCACTGCCTTGTTGTGGTGAAGGGGTTTGCATAGCTCACTGAAGCTGTGAGCAATGCCGTGCAGGGCCACCCAAGACGGACAGGTCATAGCAGGGAGTTTGGACAAAACGTGATCCCCTGGAGAAGGAAATGGCAACCCACTCCAGTATCTTTGCCATGAAAACCCCACGGACAGTACCAAGAGGCAAAGAGATATGACGCCGGAAGATGAGCCCCTCAGGTCAGGAGGTGTCCAATACGCTACTGGGGAAGAGCAGAGGGCTAGTCCTAGTAGCGCCAGAAAGAAGGAAGCGACTGGGTCAAAGCCCAAAGGACATTCAGTTGCCGATGTATCAGGAGAGTCTGATGCTGCAAAGATCTATACTCCATAGGAACCTGGAATGTAAGATCCATGAATCAAGGCAAGCTGGACATGGTCAACCAAGAGATGACAAGACTGAACATCGACATCTTGGGAATCAGTGAACTAAAATGGACAGGCATGGGTGAATTTAGTTCAGATGACCATCAGGTGTACTACTGCGGGCAAGAATCCCTCAGAAAAAATGGAGTAGCCTTCATAGTCAATAAAAGAGTAGGAAAAGCAGGACTGGGACACAATCTCCAAAATGACAGAATGATCTCAGTTCGAATCCAAGGCAAACCATTCAACAGCTCAGTAGTCCAAGTCCATGCCCCAACCACTGGTGCTGAAGAGGCTGAAGTTGACCAGTTCTATGAAGGCCTACAACACCTTTGAGAATTAACTCCCAAAAATGATGTCCGTATCATCATGGGGGATTGGAATGCTAAAGTAGGAAGCCAAAAGATAACTGGAATAACAGGAAAGTTTGGCCTTGGAGTACAAAATGAAGCAGGGCACAGGCTGGCAGAATTTTGTCAAGAGAATGCGATGGTCATAGCAAACACTCTTTTCCAACAACCCAAGAGACGACTCTACACATGGACGTCACCAGACGGTCAACACAGAAATCAGATTGACTATGTGCTCTGCAGCCAAAGATGGAGAAGCTCTTTCCAGTCAGTAAAAACTAGACCAGGAGCTGACTGTGGCTCAGATCATGAGCTTCTGGTGGCAAAATTTAGGCTTAAATTGAAGAAAGTAGGGAAAAGCACTAGGCCACTCAGGTATGACATAAATCATATCCCTGATGAATATACGGTAGAGGTGACAAATAGATTTAAGGAATTAGATCTGATAGACAGAGTGCCTGAAGAACTATGGACGGAGGTTCGCAACATTGTACAAGAGGCAGCAACTAAAACCATCCCAAAGAAAGAGAAATGAAAGGAAGCAGAATAGCTGTTTGAGGAAGTTTTACAAATAGCTGAGGAAAGAAGGGAGGCGAAAGGCAAGGAAGAAAGAGAAAGATACACCCAATTGAATGCAGAATTCCAGAGAATAGCTAGGAGGGATAAGAATGCCTTCGTCAATGAACAGTGTAAAGAAATAGAAGAAAACAATAGAATAGGGAGGACCAGAGATCTCTTCAAGACAATTGGAGATATGAAGGGAAAGTTTCATGCAAAGATGGGCATGATAAAGGAACACAATGGCAGGGACCTAACAGAGGCAGAAGAGATTAGGAAGAGGAGGCAAGATTACACAGAAGAACTATACAAGAAAGAGCTTCACATCCCTGATAACCACGATGGGGTGGTCACTGACCTCGAGCCAGACATCCTGGAATGTGAAGTCAAACGGGCCTTAGGAAGTCTGAGCAACAACAAAGCTAGTGGAGGCGACAGTATTCCAGCTGAGCTATTCAAAATCCTGAAAGATGATGCAGTAAAAGTGCTACACTCAATATGCCAGCAAATATGGAAAACTCAGCAGTGGCCACAGGATTGGAAAAGGTCAGTTTACATTCCGATCCCAAAGAAGGGCAATGCCAAAGAATGTTCAAACTACCGCACCATTGCACTCATTTCACATGCTAGCAAAGTGATGCTCAAAATCCTACAAGTTAGGCTCCAGCAGTATGTGGACCGAGAACTACCAGGAGTACAGGCAGGGTTTCGAAGTGGGAGAGGAACTAGAGATCAAATTGCCAACATACGCTGGATCATGGAGAAAGCTAAGGAGTTCCAGAAAAACATTTACTTCTGCTTCACTGACTATGCTAAAGCCTTTGATTGTGTGGATCACAACAAACTGTGGCAAGTTCTTAAAGAGATGGGAGTACCAGACCATCTTATTTGTCTCTGGAGAAACCTGTATGCGGGTCAAGAAGCAACAGTGAGAACTGGACACGGAACCACTGATTGGTTCAAAATTGAGAAAGGAGTTCGGCAAGGCTGTATACTGTCGCCCTGTCTATTTAACTTCTATGCAGAGCACATCATGAGAAAGGCGGGGCTAGATGAATCACCAGTTGGAATTAAGATTGCTGGAGAAATATCAACAACCTCAGATATGCAGATGATACCACTCTCATGGCAGAAAGTGAAGAGGAACTAAAGAGCCTCTTGATGCGGGTGAAGGAGGAGAGCGCAAAAGTTGACCTGAAACTCAATATTAAGAAAACTAAGATCGTGGCATCCGTCCTCTCGCTTCCTGGCAAATAGATGGGGAAGAAATGGAGGCAGTGACAGATTTTATTTTCCTGGTCTCCCAAGATCACCGCAGACAGGGACTGCAGCCAAGAAATTAAAAGACGCTTGCTCCTGGGGAGGAGAGCTATGGCAAGTCTAGACAGCAGACTAAAAAGCAGAGACATCACCCTGCCGACAAAAGTGCGTACAGTCAAGGCTATGGTTTTCCCAGTTGCAATGTATGGCTGTGAAAGCTGGACCATAAGGAAGGCCGAGCGCCGAAGGATTGAGGCCTTTGAATTGTGGTGCTGGAGGAGACTCCTACGAGTCCCTCGGACCGCAAGGAGAACAAACCCATCAGTCCTAGAGGAGATCAACCCTGACTGCTCTTTAGAAGGCCAGATCCTGAAGCTGAAACTCTAATACTTTGGCCACCTAATGAGAAGGAAGGACTCCCTGGAGAAGAGCCTAATGCTGGGAACAATAGATGGCAAAAGAAGAAGGGGGCGGCAGAGGATGAGGTGGCTGGATGGAGTCACTGAGGCAGTTGGTGTGAGCTTGATTGGACTCTGGGGGATGGTGGAGGACAGGAGGGCCTGGAGGAATGTTGCCTATGGGGTCGCGATGGGTCGGACACGACTTTGCGACTAATAACAACAACAAAAACTAAACTCCCGTTTTTGCGGAAGCCGTGTTGTGTGGCCGTCAGCCTCTCTTCTCTGTCTAGCATCACTAGACTTCTCGCTATTATGAGCCTTTCCATTGTTTTGCCTACAGTAAGGCAAACTGGTCTGTATTTACAGTCCCAGTAAAGCTAACTGGTCTGTAATTCCCCATGTCCCTTCTACTACCCTTTTTGAAGATTGGGATCACTGACACCACCCTCCAGTCCTCTGGAATTACAGCCGTTCTCCACGAGGTCTCAAAAATGTAGGCCAGTGGGCATGAGAGGACCCCCCACCAGATCCCGAAGTACCCTCGGGTGTAACCCATCAGAGCCGGGCACCTTTCTAACACCCAGTGCCCTGAGGAGCCCCTCGACTTCTAGGGGAGTGACTCTAGTCTGTGCCCCTAATTCCCGGGCTCATCTAATCCCCCATGCAGATCTCCCCCGTCCTGGTTTGGGGAGAACACAGAGGCAAAATAGTCATTTAGCATCTGTGCCAGTTCCCTCGCATCAGTCACTGGACCTCCTTCCTCCTTAATTAGTGGTCCCACCACTTGTCTCCCCTTCTTCTTCCTATTTACATGCTGAAAGAAGCCCTTTTTGTTGCTCTTGATATTCTTGGCAAGTCTCAGCTCGCAATCAGCCTTAGCCTAGCGAAGAATCCTCCTGCAATGGGCCTCCTTCTCCCGGTAGACCCCTTTGTCTACCTGCCCCAGTGCCCCTTTCCTCCGGAGGTTCCTCTTGCGTCTACTCCCTCTAACCCCCTCCTTTTGCATCCATGGCGGCGCTCTCCTCGCCTCCCCACCCTGCTATCTAGCGGCATCGCCAAGGCTTGCGCCTCCAAGACCTCCCTTTTAGCGCCACCCCCCCACCTCCCCCGCCTTCCAGTCCCCTCTCCCAGGAGACTTTCCCCAGCCTGGCCTTCAGTTGGCCAAAGTTGGCCCTCGTGGAGTCCCAGCTTCTAGTGCTCGACCTGCTGCACGCCCTCGTTCCCCTGATCTCAAAGCAAAGGATGGACTGATCACCCGCACCCAGAGCGCCCCTAATCTGCACCTGGACCCTCTGTGTGAGAAACCCTCCCTCTATAGCGCCTAGGGAGTGAGCTGACCTGGCCGTCGGGGCCCAGTGAGTCTGCCAACTGATATCTGGGAGACTGAACTCTCCCAGAATTACTGTGTCCCTCCCCCGAGATATCCTTTGCAGCTGACCTGTCAGGACATCGTCCAGGGTCTCCGGTTGACTTGGTGGGCGATAACAGACCCGCACTGTCAGGTCCCTCCCCCTGTCGAAACCCCTTAGTTTCACCCAGACCGCCTCTGCCGGATCCCCATCTGCGCCACCTTCTATCTCACTGCACCCTATCCCTTCCCTGACATATAACGCTGCGCCCCCTCCCTCTTCCCCTTCCTGCCCTTTCTAAACCGGCGATACCCCTCTTGGTTTCCATTCCCGTCTTGCCTTTCATCCCGCCAAGGTTCCGTGATCCCCACCAGGTCACACCCTGCCATTCCCAGGAGAGCCGCAAGCTCTTCCCGCTGGTTTCCCATGCTCCTAGCATTGGTGCGCACGCACCTCAACTCCTCTCCACAGCTTCCTTTCTTTGGAGTCCCCAGCCTCCTCCTTCCTCCCATCTTTCCTGATGCGACAGACTAAATCTGGGACCTTCACAGGAGCTCTGCCACTAAGTTATGGCTTTTCCTCTAAATAAGTTAAGTAAGGCTCCAGTCCTCATGAATCTGAATAAAGACATGCTTTAAATAGGAACACAGGAAGCTGCCTGAGACCAGTCTCTTCCTGTTTGCTTTTGCGTACAGCAAAGGGCAGACATGATAGAGGTGTTCAAATTACACACAGTCAAAGGGGTCACCCCACAAACTTCCTGGTGAGAGATTCAAGGCAGGTAAGAGGATGACCTTCCGCACAAAGTGCAGAGCTGAGCTGCAGAATCTGTTATTACAAGACGTTGTGATGGCCGTCGATTTGGACAGCTTCAAAAGGGGATCTGAGCAAAACCACAGCAAAGGCCACCAACAGCTACTAGTCCTGCTGCCCATATGCAATGTCCAGCATCAGAGGCAGTGTGTCCGTGTGCACTGGTTGCAAAGGAGCATGGGTGAGAAGGTGCTGTTGCATTCCTGTCCTGCCTGTGGGCAGCTGGGTGGCTGTGTCAACAAAAGAGCTGGACGGGACAGACCCAAATCTGGTCAAGCAGGGCTTTTCTGATGTTCTTACTGTTGCAAATGACTACCTTTCTGGCAGAATGTCAGCCGCTGCTCTTCTCCTGTCTCAATATTTGCCACCCACAGGTCATTGTTGTTGATGAAAGAGAAAAACGACGGATCAGCAGGACAGATCTTGGGATCCATCCGGGACCCTGAGCACCGTGTCTTGATCTCCAGAGGTTTCATGGGGGACACCTGTGGATGGAGAGGTGAATACTCACAAATTATGCATGGTGTGTATGTGTGTGGGGGGGGGGGGCGGGAGGGAGAGAAAGCGAACAGAGGTTTAGCTTTGTTACCCAAAATCATCCCATAAAGCTGCCTGGTGGGCAGTTCAGGACATACAGAGATGTCACAGCATGGAATACTGCTCCACAAAGGAGCATGCAGCAAGAAGATGCAACAAAGGCCACCAATTTGGCTGGTTTTAAGAAGGGATGACCCTGAGGTGCACCAGACAGAGGAGGGAAGGCCTACCCCGAGTTGCAGGCACTCACCATGAAGCCATTTTTGCCTCCATCTCGACAGTGGAAGAGACTGTTGTTGGCCTGGAAAAGGAAGAGGCCACTCTCGCTGTGGAAGTCATAGGACGTGATCCCAAAGATGCCCAGCCGCTTGCGCTCCCTCAGCAGCTCTTCCTCCCTGGAATACACCCCATGGTGAGGGGTGGCCTGCAGAAGAGAACCAGCTAGGGTGAGGGACCCTCTGTCACAGATGCAAGGGGATCCTGTGTCCCAGAGCGCTGCTCGGCCTGGGCCCACAGGCCTCAAATCTACTTCCCTAAGCCTCAGATCCATTCACTGGAGAACTAAGCATTCATAAATGCCAAAAGAAGCCCCCACCCCACCCAGTTTAGTTGCATAGCAGTTCCCTTCCCATATCCTGAAAAGCTCCCAGCATGGTAATTACACTTAGAATAAAGTGTTTTCATTGGTGCCAATGGTAGCCTTTTCTCTAACCTCAGTTGGTGGCAACAAGGAGAAGGGCCTTTTCAGTGGTGGCCTCCCTGTTATGGAATGAGCTCCCCACTGAGGCCCACCTGGAGCCAACCTTACTATCTTTCTGGCAGCTGGTTAAGATTGTCCTCTGCCACAGAGCATTTAAATTAGTTCAATGCTCTGCGGTAGGGCTTTACCAGGGCTTTGTTAGTCGTTTAATCAGGTTCCAAGCAAGGTAAGAGTGAGGTAAAACCTGCACCATTTAGGTCAGCGGTTTTCAACCTTTTCTGAACCAATGGGCACACCTGGAATTCTGAGGGTGCTGTGGGTACTCTCACAAAATGGGCATCATAGTATTTATTTATTTATATTTATTTAAAACATTTTTATGTTGCCCCATTGCAACAAAGCCTCGGGGCGGCTTACAACAAAGCAAAAAATATACAAATATACAAAAAACAATAGAACAATAAAATTTTTCTTAACCCCCCCCCCCCCCAGGTGCATCTCGGCTAAAAAATTTTAAAATCCAATAAATACAGTTAATTTAACAATTAAAATATTTCTTAAATAAAAAGGTCTTCGCCTGGCGCCGAAAAGCAAATAATGACGGCGCCAGGCGGACCTCTCCAGGGAGCGCATTCCATAGTCAGGGTGCCACCACAGAGAAGGCCCTCCTCCGGGTGCTCACCCTCCTTATATCCCTCACAGAGGGCTCCCGGAGAAGGGCCTCTGCTGCCGATCGTAAGGGGCGGGAGGGCATATATGGTAGTAGGTGTGGGCAACCATGAAACTACCATTTCCCAGAGGTCAAAGTAGTGCAGCCAAAAGAAAAAAACTTGCTCAAAAACTTAAGTGCAAGGCCAAGCCCGGGGGGGGGGGGGGGAGCTCCAAAACACAAACCCAGCCTTTCAAATCCGCATTTTCCTGATTCAACACCCATTGTGCAAAAGGCCAACTGGTGATGCTTAGAGAAACACACATGTACACAGGCAAAACACCCATTTGGATCCCACACACCAATTCATAACATCCAGGGAAAACACATCTCTCATCTTTGGACATTCCCTTCTACTTGCTCAGCTGCTTGATTTTTTTCCTGGACAACACCCGCCTTATTTTCCAAAAATACCTCTGGGGCCCACATGAACCACAGAGGCATTCTTGGAAATAAAAATGGTACTAATGTCTGGCTGGCGCTTTGTAGCACCCTGAAGGAGTACCCAGTTTAAACAAACACACACATTAAAGAAACACTAAACCAAAACTTTAAAAACAGGAGGTACAGGAAATTAGTGGGTACCAAGATGGGTGTACCCACTGCTCCTTGCAGGAGTTGCCCAATTTAGTTCGGAGGTGGAATGATTCCAGTGGGTGTCACAAAATGTACAATTCCCAACTCCAACGGCCCTCACCTGAAAGTGATCCAGCATCTGTTTCCACGACAACAACAGCAGGGCTTCCTTCCGTACCTTTTTGGGAATCTCGGAGTAGAGAAGGGAGTTCTCCCTACTTCCACAGGGCATTCCTGTGGGAAATGGGGAGGAAAGAAGGAAAGAAAGAATGGAGCCTCAGTGGGCCAAAGCCATAGCCCTTAAACACAATCTTCCAGCCATTTCCCCAGCCATAAAGATTTAAAACAATCAAACAATCATTTCTGGCCCATTATCTGGAGGCCTGTTAATCTAGTTATACATCTGTGTTTACTTGACAGGCCCATCAAACTAACTGATGCTCCAAACCTACTTAAAACGTCTTCAAAAAGAACCACCTAATTGCATTAATACGGCAGAGGAAATTCAAGGACAAATTCATTGCTTGGCTCCTGCCTGAAGGGTGTCCTCCACCCCAAGCCTGCCTCACCCAGGTAATAGAGCCGGTGCGAGTGAGGGCTCGATTCTTCTGTCTTCTGGACAAACTGGAAGTCATGGGGTGCCTTGCTGACGATCATCCCTGTGTACTTCCGGCTGCTGTGAATGATCTCACGCAGCCCCTCCCACGAATGCTTCTCCACCTGGAAGCAGGAAGTGGAGGTGTCCTCCATCTCCACCATTTCAGCACCATCCGGCAGGGTGTCCACCGCCATCATCCTCAGTCTTCCTCCTGAACTGGCCAAGGAACTGGGAGCAAGAGAAAGGGGGGAATTTTGGCAGGGAAGGGGGTTGGAGGAAACAAGGACCAATGGGTGCCATCAACTCTGAGGCATCAGCTTTTAACAGAACGGTGAAGTTTCTTCACCTACAGAGGCTGCAGGGGGGTGCATCACATTTTAGTGCTTCCCACACCATCTAGAGGACAACCCCATCATCCATAGACACCAAGTGCAACAAAAGCAAAAGCTGAGTTTAGCTTTCGCTTAGTTATACTATTTTGCAATCTGCAGGGAGATCCTTTGGGAAGGGAGGACCTGCTCATGGAAACCCCTCGGCTGCAGCCCAAAACAGCAGGAAGGCGAAGCACAACAGTTCTGTAAATTAAAGATGAGGGAAAGCTGCCTTTCCACTGGATCAGGACACACTGGGCTATACCTCTGACACTGACTGGCAGCTGTCCTCTCCAGGGTCTCTGGCCTGGTAGTCTTTCTCAGACCTACATGGAGATGCCAGGGACTGTTCTTCTGCAGGCAAAGCAAATGCCTAACCCTTTCTTGTCAAAATAGACACACTAATCCACATCATTCTGAATAAATGGCCCAGTCCATAAGGAAACTCTGACAACACGATAAACCAATACTCAAGGGTTGAAAATAGGTTGTCACAGAACCATGAGTGGATGCTGAAATGTGGGTTACCATGCTGTCTGAACCTAGCCACACTAAGAAGCCACAATCTGTTAACCACCGATGAAGAGAACCCATGGTGTGTTGCTGGACTGTGAACTGTTGGTTGTTCCTGTGAACAAACAGGTTTGTTTTCTTGGCTGAGTTCAGGAAACACAAGAACCCTTATTTCAACAGCCCATATTCTACCCACATTTGAGGAATCTTTATCATGCTGTCTGAATCTAGTTACTGAGTCAGAGTGTAAGACCGTTGACTTCTATGTTGTCTACACCAGAGATGGGCAGTTTGTAGCACTTCCATTGTTCTTCCCAAGGTCCCTCCTCACTGACTATGCTACTAGCTCGAGGCCAAAACATCTGGAGATCCTCAGTTTGTCCTCTGGTCTACAGGGATCACCCATGCTTCTCCCGGGTTCTTTCTCAGCCCTATTTGAACATGTCAGGGGTTGAACTGGGGACCTTCCACATGCGAAGCAGGGGTGCTAGCAAAAGGAATCACAACTCAGGCTATTTCCAATCTATAAGCAAGGAATGCCACGGCTTAATAGTTATTAACTTTCTGGGTCAGTGACAATAAAACATTCAAGACCACAGAAGATGAAAACAATCTAATGACACTGAATAAAACCATAGTATAAAACAAAGAAAGCCAGGAGCAGCAGGGAAGGGGGAAAGATTTAATATAGCAGAGTGAAGTTAAGAACAGATTAAACCACCTGAGAAAATCAAAAGTCCTTCAACTAACATTGGAAAGACTAAAATGCAGGTGCTGGGCAAGCCCTTCTGGGACTGGGTGTTCCACAACCAAGCCAGGAACTATAATGGCGCATACAGTACCAGGTGGTTTGGGGGAACTCCACAGTTTGCAGGAGCACAAAATCTATTTAGGGGAACAGGAAGGGGGTGATTTGAGGGTGAGAAATCTGCATCTGACTCCCTTGTCATGGTCAGATCACTTCCTCGTGAGGTTTGAGCTCAAAGCTGGCCTTTCCCTCTGTAAGGGTGCGGACCCTGCTGTGATGGTCCACCCTCGGAGCTGGATGGATCCGGATGGATTCCTGAGGGCTCTGGGGGATTTTCCGGTTGATAAAGCTGGCGCTCCTGTTGATGCTCTGGTTGAGCTGTGGAATGGGGAAATGGCCAGAGCAATTGACACGATCGCCCCTAAGCGTCCTTTCCTGGCAAGCAGAGCCCATCCATCCCCATGGTATACATCTGAATTACAGGCGATGAAGCAGGTTGGGAGACAACTAGAGCGTAGGTGGAGGATATCACGGGACGAATCTGACCGAACACACTTACGTGCTCGTTATCGAGCCTATGCTGAGGGTGGCAAAGAAGAAATTCTTCTCCGCTTCCATTGCCTCCTCACAGTGCTGTCCAGCGGAGCTTTTTCGAGTGGTACATGGGCTGATATACCCCGGCCCTAAGAAAGGTCCTGTACCACCATCGATGGCCCACTGTGACGACTTTGCCCAACACTTCAAGGAGAAAATCGCTCAGATTCGTCACGAGCTGGACTCCACAATTGATTGAGTTCCCTTAGGGGAGACACCAATGACTCCGTCTGGTCAGGTATTAATGGATGAATTTCAGTTAATGCGGCCCGATGACGTGGACAAGGTGCTTGGACAAGTACGTCCCACCACCTGCTTACTCGACCCTTGCCCTTCGTGGCTGCTGACCAAAGCCAAACACGGGACTGGTGCCTGGATCCTGGAGGTTGTTAACGCCTCTCTGAGTGTCAAGGGGCCAGAGGCCCGGTCGCTTTGGTTGTAATTAGTCATACTTGCAAGAGCAATAAAACTAAATCTATTTATTGCTAGTTATCTACAAGATTTACGATTCTATGAACAAGCTCTTTAATGAAAGCCTTTGATGAACAGATGTTCGCCTCTGAATGGTGATGGTCTCCCCCCCCCCGTCATATCTCCCCCCATAGCTCGCTCCTCCTTTTCTTTTTCCCTTCTTGTTTTGACTTCATAAGCTTTTAAAATCCTCCTGTTCCTGGCCTCTTTGAAATCCACAAATCCCATAATGCCTTCAGCTTCTGGTCCTGTCAGCTCTGCGTCAGAAGAGGAGGAGGTGTCCTGCTCTCTCTCTTTCTTGGTAGAACTCGCAGCTCTCTCCTTCTCGCGGTCCTCTGGCTGACTTAAAGGACTAGGCGTCTGTTCAGCCTCGGGGCGGCTCACAACATTAAAATACAATGAAACAGAGTTTATGCTGAGTTGTGGCGAGGCCTCTTGGACTCCGGCTGTCAAGATCAGGTCTTCCTCGCGAGTTGCAGTCTCTGTCGTGACTTCATGCACGACACTGAGGGACGGCCGGGTGCCTGCACCCCTAAAGGAGGTGGTAATCAGGCTTGTCCTAAAGAAGGCATCCCTGGATCCAGAGGTGGTCGCCAATTATAGACCGGTGACCAACATTCCGTTTTTGGGCAAGGTGTTGGAGCAGGTGGTGGCGGGACAACTCCAAGCACTCTTGGAGGAAACGGATTATCTGGACCCATTTCAGTCCGGCTTCAGACCCGGGTACGGCACTGAATCTGCCTTGGTCGCCCTGTACGATGACCTGTGCAGGGAGAGAGACAGGGGGAGTGCGTCCCTCTTGGTCCTCCTGGACCTCTCAGCGGCTTTCAATACCATCGACCATGGTATCCTCCTGGATAGGCAAGCGGGATTGGGGGTCGGAGGCACTGCTCTGCAGTGGTTCCACTCCTATCTCAATGGCCGATTCCAGAAGGTGGTGCTGGGGGACTATGGCTCTGCGCCATGGCAGCTATGCCATGGAGTTCCGCAGGGGTCCGTCTTGTCCCCCTTGCTATTCGACATCTGCATGAAACCGCTGAGAGAGGTCATCAGGAGGTTTGGGCTGCGGAGCCATCAGTATGCTGATGACACCCAGCTCTACCTCTCTTTTTCAAGTAACCCAGGTGAGGTAGTGGCTGTACTGAACCGGTGCCTGGCCAAGGTGATGGGCTGGATGAGGGCCAATAAACTGAAGCTCAATCCAGAAAAGACAGAGGTTCTGTTGGTGGGTGATTCGAGCTCCTGGGTAGGTGACTTGGGCCTTGCCCTGGACGGGGTTGCACTTCCTCTAAAGGACAGGGTCCACAGCTTGAGAGTGCTCCTCGACCTGGAGCGGTCCTTGGAAGCCCAAGTGACAGCGGTGGCAGGAGCACTTTCCTCCAGCTTCAGCTAATCCATCACCTGCGTCCCTTCCTGGAGGAAGATTGCCTAGCAACAGTAACACACGCAATGGTTACTTCCCGGTTGGATTTGTGTAACACGCTTTACGTGGAGCTGCCCTTGAAGACAGTCCGGATACTTCAGATGGTGCAAAATAGAGCTGCCAGGATGCTGTTGGGGATTGGGTGCTATTCTCATATAGCCCCAGTCCTCTATCAGCTCCATTGGCTTCCCATCAAAGTCCGGGCTCAATTCAAGGTGCTGGTTATTGCCTATAAAGCCCTAAACGGCTTGGAACCAGGACACCTAATGGAACGCCTTTTTCCCTATATGCCCTCCTGCCCCCTGAGATCAGCAGCAGAGGCCCTCCTCCAGGAACCCTCCGTGAAAGACATCAGGAGACAGAGTACCCGGAGGAGGGCCTTCTCTGCGGTGGCACCTCGGCTATGGAATGTGCTCCCCAGAGAGGTCCACCTGGCGCCATCGTTATATGTTTTTTGGAGCCAGGTTAAGACCTTTTTATTTCAGCAATATTTTAATAAGTTTTAATATCAAATTTTATTATTGTATTTTATTGATTGCAGCCAGAGTGGGTCGTCAATTTATTTATGCTGTTAGCTGTCCAGAGATGTTAGCAATTGGATGGCATACAAATTTTATAAATAAATAAATAAAGGTGGGAGGAGACCTGAGAAAGAGTGTCATGAAGACTCAGGCATCCTCACAAAATGCTGAGATTGGAAACTGGATGGTGGAAGGGGATTGAATGGAATGTCTGGAATCCAGGAATGGAAGCACTTGGACATGGCCATATTTTCTTTCAGGGTCCATTTATATGGTTGCAGCCCAAGAGAGTGCAATCCTATGGCCTCTACATAGAAAAACAAAGAAAACACCCAAACATTTGCACTCCTCTCTCCTTCACCAAGCTGAACTTTGGCCCTCATCCAAAGCAACAGAACATGAGGATCAGGAAAAGGTGAAAATCACAAAACCTTCAACACCATGGCCAGCACAAACCATACAATTTCCCAGATTTCTAAGCCAAGGGAAAAATCCAAGCATTGCATTTATGCACTTGCCTGCCTTATCTCACCCAATCAGGGAAAATGTCTTCAAGGCCAGTCATGTCAGCATCCAAACATGAGCCCACGCCCCCCCCCCCCCCACACACACACCCTTAACAGACCAAGGATGAAACAGTCTCACTCAGAACAAGCAAAAACAAGTGTCAGTTTTTTTCATTGCAGCACCAGCAGTCCCTTTGGAAGGATCACCCTTCCAAAAAGAAATCCACACCCTGACCTGGATCAGCCCTCTAGTACCAGCTTGAGGATTTAAAATTATATTCTTATGATGTGGGGATTAACAGGTGAGCACC
This sequence comes from Varanus salvator macromaculatus, assembly GCA_023646645.1. Classification (NCBI taxonomy): domain Eukaryota; kingdom Metazoa; phylum Chordata; class Lepidosauria; order Squamata; family Varanidae; genus Varanus; species Varanus salvator. Next base: position 625,987 of record JAIXND010000748.1, on the reverse strand, counting down.
TGAAGTAGACTTTGAATGCACTAACAGTGACAAAGGGACTCCAAGTTTGAAAAGATAAATACTAGCTCTCTCTCAATGTTCTGACAATCTTGCTGTTCTTGCTGCATTTGAAAATACAGAGAAAGACTACTTAGGATATATTTGAAGTAGAAATGTTGAATCTTTCCCTCCTTTACTAATAGTGTTCTGTACAGTTATGAATGGACACACTTTTCTTCTTGTGTTCATTTCCCTCTTTTCTCTTTTCTTCCTCTTTTCTCTCTGATGTCTTGGACTGAAATTCCCAGAATTCCTGACCAGCAGCTGTGCTGGCTGGGGTGGATGGGAGCAGAAATCCAAAGTATGTAGAGGACACCAAGGTTGAGCTAGCTTTTCTTAGCTTTGCATGGTTCTTCAAACTGGCCAAATGAATTTGCTTTGCCTCTTCAACTGCTCTACTGAAAAGTCAGGCTGTGTATTGCTCTAGATTCCTAAAATGGCATTCCCTTATCTGTGTATCTACTTCCAAAGGGCAACTCAATCTGCTCAGGTTAGCCAGTCACAAAGGAGCAGACAGTTCATGAACGGAGGAGCCAGTGCTGATCTAAAGCACCCACGGTATGAGCAACTTAAACGCTTTCTGCAAAAATCTCTGTGCTGAACATCAGCTGAGTAATATTTCTAAGATGAGCTGAACTGGGCCCCACAAGGGAGCAGAGTCAAAAACTAACAAATCTGACCCACTGGGCAGGATTCACTCTGACAGCCTCCAACCTTGTTGAAAATGACTGCTGCACGAACACCAGAAGAGTTCTGTTGAATTGGATCAAAGACCTATCTAAGCCAGCACCCAGGGGCCAACCAGAGGCCTTCAGGAAACCCACGAACAGGACATAAGGGCGGGGAGCCCCTCCTGTTGCCATTCCACAGCAGCCGGCATTCAGAGGCACTGGATCCACGGCCCCTACTAAGCCTGCAAGCATCTAATTCCTTTCTGAAGCCAGCTGAAAGGGTGGCCACCAGCACCCTGTGAGACAGAGTTTCGTAAGTGATTTGCCTACACTGCCTGAACGGCTCCCTTCTATCCTGACTCCCCTTCCAATCAGTGTGATGGACGAACTCAAGGCCTAGTATTATGGAAGAAAGGAAACCTTTCTCAGTCCACAAACCAGGAGTGTGCACACAGAGGAGAATTGAGGCTGCATTGGGACTTGAAGGTACCAAAACATCTTGGGCCTGCTCTGGTGAAGAGCTGAGCCCTTTTTCTGCAAGATTCGTGTTCCCACAGCTTGGGATGGAAAAACGGAACATCTGTCCGGATAGTTAAGAGTATTTTTCACCCCTACCCAAACTCTTAGCCTACCAAGCCCCTTCCAGGTTCTGAAAGGGGGAAAAAATGAAGAGAATCAGTAAATTCAGAAGACTGAAAGAAAGTGCATCTATGCCACATAACTGCCTGCACAGTTATTTATGGAGCTTCATGATAAAAGAGCAGAGTTTTTTGGACCTTCTGACCCAGACCCCAAACTTGAGAGGTCCAACACAAAGGTTAAAAGCCCCTATGGCTTGCTGCTGATTGCTTTTAACCCCCCTGAATTGACAATAGATCCTGAGTTTTCAAAAACCACCCAGGTTGGCTTAGAAAAGTTACCTTTTCCAGCTTCCTGCACTTTCGTTTTCCAGCCGAGCCCTCTTTATTTTCTGCATCAACTGCTAAGCAAGCCTTGGACAGGATAAGAAACTAGAAGAGGAAGAAAAGGGGAGAAAAAGCAAACAAACAGAACAAGGCATGTGATTGTAGCCAAGTGTTTTCCAAGCAATGTCAACAATAAAGGCCAAGTCCATCAAAACCTGAGGGCAATCTTGGAAGTAAATATCTGTGCAGAAGTGCCACAATATATCCCATTTCTCTTCACACAGGGAGGATGTGGCCTTCTGCACCACTCACACAAAGGAATCTAATTTTGATGGTGTGGGGTCATTCCACAGCCCCACAAAGCTACCTTATAGAGACAGACAGTCAGTCCATTGAGTTCACTGACTGACCACCAGTCTTCAAAGTTTCAGACTGGGACATTTTCCATTCCTGCAAGATGGAACTTGGGACCTGTGCACAATGCCATTGACCCCAACCTCTTTTCCAAACATCAGGGGAGGAGGTCTCAATGTAGCCACAGCTGGGTGAGAGGGGGTGCTGCGGCAATCTTGGGGGTGGAACTGCACCACCTCTAGACCAGGCATGGGAAACTCAGGGCCCTACAACTCCCACAACCCCTTACCATTGCTTAGGCTGGCTAGAGCTGAGGGAAGCTGTAGGCCAGAACACTTCTACAAGTTGCCCCAGCATTCTAGGTCCTCCTTCAGAGTGGAATTTTCTGGAAAGTCTTATTCAGAAATTCATAGCCTAGAACAGGGGTCGGCAACCCGTGCCACCGGAGCCACACGTGGCTCTTGAACCCCCCTGCTGCGGCTCCGTCGCTCAAAACACGTGCTGGCACAGCCGCTGATCTGCTGGAAGCTCCACTCAGGAACGCAGCGCTAGCTGGTTAAGTACATCAGCTAGTTAAGTAAATCGCTACATTCCTCTGCTAAACCAGCTTCCTGCAGCCTCTCATGTTACATGAAACGAAATGCTGCTGAAAGGATTCTCTTTGTCCCAATGTAATCTCCTTCCTCTGAACGATAAAAGCTGTGCTTGGGACCTGTCACAATTCACAGCACTTGACTGTTTATCTGCTAATCAGTCACTAAACACACCTGTATCTGCGACTGGCGCCGATTTACTGAGCTTTCCTCCCCTCCAACCATGGATAAATCTGAAGAAACTTATGATTTAGCTGCAGCTCTTGTTCAGTCACTGAAAACTGTTATTTTTAATCTTACATTATAAACTAGTGGGACTCCTTTCATATATTTTGAATAGGGGAACAGCTTCCTGCAGAGTCAAAGTCAGTGCTAAAGGGCTGCATGCATTAAGCAGCAAACCCCCTAAGTTCATCAGCAGTAAAAGCAAATGAATCTACCCACGTACCATTAAGCATTCAGTTTTCTTCAGAAACTTTTCCTCTCTTTGGATTTATCCATGGTTGGGGGGGGGGGAAAGCTCAGTAAATTGGCACCAGTCGCAAGTACAGGTGTGTTTAGTGACTGATTAGCAGATAAACAGTCAAGTGCTGTGAATTGTGACAGGTCCCAAGTGCAGCTTTTAACATTCAGGTGAAGGAGGTTACATTGGGACAAAGAGAATCCTTTCAGCAGCCTTTCCTGTAACATGAGAGCCTTCAGGAAGCTTGTTTAGCAGAGGAATGTAGCAATTTACTTAACTAGCTGATTTACTTAACTAGCTAGCTGAGCTTCCAGCAGATCAGTGGCTGTGCTGGCGCATGTTTTGAGCGACGGAGCAGCAGCAGAGGGGTTCAAGAGACACGTGCGGCTCCGGAGTTGCGGGTTGCCGACCCCTGACCTAAGCTATCCAATAAACATATCTAAAGGGAAAGTTTCATGATAGGTAGACACAAGGAGTCTTTAATGATGGAGGACTGCAAACAAGGGACCAGAGCAACCATGGAAAAAAGTAGTAGCACTGGTTGAGGGACAGAGGCCAATTTTATTCCATCCCTCCTCCAGGGCACTCTATCCATGGCCCTCCTCTCTTTTTCATTTATTGTCAAAACAACCCAACAGATTAGGCTACACTGAAAGCAGATGGCTGCCCCAAGGTCACCCAGAGAGCACCACGGCCAAACAGGGGATTTAAGGCTGTCTCTCCTACAAGCAGCATTGCAAGACTAGTTTACCCCAGCCAGACATGCTGGACTATGGCTCCCAACAGCCCCAGACAGAACTGCAGTTTGATGGGAGATGCTGGCCACACATCTGGAGGCTGCCACTTCGGGAGAGTTGCTCTAGCCATGACTCCTACAGGCAATAATTGGAGAAGAAAGAATAAAGGCATAGCAGTCAGAGTGTTAGACTGGGACTGGGGATATCTAGGTTCTACTCTTCCATCATGAACCTCAGTGGGTGTCTTTTGGCCAGACACTGATCCCAGCCTAACCAATTTACAGGGTTGCTTGAGGATAAGATGAAGTGAAGGAGAAGGATTAAATAAGAGTCCTTGGAGAAAAAAAGGTAGAATATATTTATATGATAACTACAATGCTGTTGTTACATGCCATGAAGTCGTTTCCAACTTATGGCAACCCCATGAATGAAAGCCCTCCAAAATGGCCTGTCCATGACAGTCCCGCTGAGCTCTTCTAAATTCAAGGTTGTGGCTTCCTTTATGGATAAACACAATACAAATACATAAAATATACATCTTCCCAATATCCCTTAACTGATGCCCAACAGGAAGAAGGCTAGAACTACTGGAAGTTTTTCTCCTATTTCCTCCCCAGTCCTTCCTCCATACGTATCAGGTCTTACTAGACTATAATCCTACAGGGAGGTACGGCGGTCTGGAAGCAGCAAATGAATACTTGCAATCGATCAACCAAGGAACTGTAATAAGCGCAGCCATGAGCACAACTCCCAATAGGCAGAAGGGGGTCAAGGGAGGGAGCAAAGACACACTGCTTTTTCTCAGGCTACCCCTTGGCATGACATCTGCAAGGAAGCCAGGCCTGCTGCCACCGGCAGCTCAATTAGAGGCGTGGCCAAGGAATGCCCCCCCGCCCAATTCCTTCCCCAGAGCTGGGGCAGAGCCAATGGACCGAAGGTACAGTAGCGGCACGACGCTTGGGGGCGTGGCCAGGCGAGCTCCCCTTTCAAGGACATAGCCTAGCCGCTGGGGGCGTGGCCAGGGAACCAAAGGATCCTTCCTTTGGGGGCGTGACCAAAAGATACAAACAGACACACAATAATCGAGACATTTCCCTACCTGAAGGGGGCGAGAAGCCCATGCTTTCTCCCCCTCCCCTGATAAAAGGGTAGGTGTCCACCCCTCCCAAAGGGGTGGGGCCTCTCCTGTCTCGCCCCGCCCTCCATCCGTCCATCACTCACTCCAGGGCTTGCCGGCCTCCCCCAGGCCCGGGCTTCTCCGCGGCGGGGAAAGGGGGGAGGGAAGGGGTCGGGCGGTCCAGCGGCGGTTTCACTGCCGCTCCATCTCCTTTCCTGGAGGCGCAGGAGCTCCGGAAACAGAGGAGGGAAGGAGAGGAACAGGAAACCGCCGGCCTCTGCGAGCCTCCCACTGCGACCTTTCAACCAGGAACCGGAAGTGGCGCCCGTGGCTTTGTAGGAGCGTATTATCCTGAAAGTATTGCGAGAGGTATGGGGCAAAATGGACCACTTCACGCTCTGACCGCCTCTCGCGAGAGGATAGAAAGAAAGGGGCGGGGCCTGAAAGCCAGCGACGGTACAGAGGCGACTTCCTTCCCGGAACAGGAGTTCTCGCTTTAGCTTTGTCTCCTCGCGAGATGAAACGGCAAGCAGCAGGCATCTTAGAACGTTTACGAGGAACTGATCATTTCAGGGATTGTTGTTGCATGGTTGGAGAGAGTCATTCAGTAAGGGCGCGGGGGGGAGAAAGGTGTTCTTGAGGTAGAAAAGGGTTGGAAGGTATAATTCGATAAGAGCTCGGGGTGGAAATAAGAATGTCTTGCAAGTTTATCAAATATGTAGTGTATGTGCATTTCAAATGAAGTCTCTCTAATAAAAATAGTTATTATTTATAAATAAAATAAAACATATATTTATAAATGGCTGTTTTATAATAAAATTTAATCAAAAATATTAATGAAAGTATGTTATGTGTATTCTATATCGGTATTCTCATTTCATAGATAGATATATTATTTTTTAAAACTATTGGCGGCATATAGTATTATCGGGGGGCGGTTGCATTTTATGTAAAATGAAAATAAAAACTGGCTTGAAAGGAACCATTACTGGAGAAAGGGAACTGGGTAGGGAGGCGTTGCTATAACAACGGGATGGCCCATGTCGTAGGAAGAAGAGCAAATGAAGGAGGAAGGAGCTATTTGTTCAATTAAGAGGGGGGAGCATATTCCTCCAATTGTAGGGAGACGGGAATGCGTGCTTTTGGGAGGAACCACTTTTTGGAGCGGCAGGGAGATCCATCACTCCCACCAAAGAAAAGTAGGAGGGAAGGTAGAGAAAAGAAGGCGGCTGAAAACTATTCTTTCTCTGTTTCTTCCCGCATTTTATGTGAAGAGCAAAATTTTGGACAGACGGTTAATTCCTTCCTTGTCTTGGTTAAAATGTGGTACAACCCACTTTTGGCTTTTCCCTTTATAGGATGGAAAAATAGAAGGGAAATACAGAAGTGGCATTAGTGGTATAGTGGCTAGCATAGCTGCCCGGGTTCGATTCCCGGCCAAAACATATTTCCTGTTACAGTTTTTTAAAAATGCAATTGCATCAGTTTACCTGGATAGCTACGTATACTGTATATAATTTTTGTTCTACTTTCTTTTGTTTAGCGTTTTCGTTTGGTGAAATTCATCATGTTGAAACACTCCTCCCCAATTCTTATAATTCCTGCTTTAGGGTGCAAATTCTACACAAGTTTAGACAGGGAAAAAAAATTGCATGAGGTTTTCTTTTTCCTAAACATGCATAGGATCGCAGCACTGTTTTCAGTCTGAACATATATAGGATTTTTTTTTTCCTATCCAAACTTGCATGAAATTACCATGTAGGAATTAATGTGTTTAGTAATTTATGTATTTGCATTTGTTGATCAGGCATCCATTTCCCCTTCAACCACACACCTATCCCTGTCATAATTGCAGGAAAATTTATCTGAAGCCCAGGTTCGTATTAGTATAAACATCCAGAAAACCTACATGAGATTTGTAGGAGGACGCAATTGCCTTTGGAGCACAGAAATGAATGTTAAGCTCCCTTCTGTCCCTGCTATAGACCATCATTCTTCATCATGTATTTAGTAATGTGTGCATTCACGGGATCTAGGAGTTGTGTTACAGTACCAAATGAATACAAAAGTTAATGGGTGCAAGAAAATAAAAGCATGTTTCTCCTCTGAATCAAACCAGGGGCCTTTCACATGTGAGGCAAACATGATAACCACTACACTACAGAAACCCACATACTATGTAGCTTTTCCTGCCGTATGTTATTGTCACCATTCACCCTTTCTAGCAGTAAAGATTCAGAGTTGTGTTTTTGACATTCTCTGATTTATCATGTCTGTTTTTTAATTGTTCCTGCAGCCAACTTTTCAATTCAGGCTTGTAATCAAAAGTTGACCGAAGCACAAATAAGAGGCTTTCCCAGAGTGTGTAAAAAGTTCCTTTCCTTTGCCATTCTTTTCAGCATCATGGGCTCGAAAAATAGAAGGGCTCCTCTGAGCATGTAAAGTGTTCCTTCAACTTTTATCTGGTGGGTAACTTTCACTATCTGGTCTAGAAAGGAAGAAGGAAAAGCCTTTTGTAGGATGGTAAGATGGTTCCATTCTGTCACCTTTACTGTTTTTATTCTGCATTTGACCACCTTTCTTTCAACCTGTTGCCCCCAAAGCAACATGTATTTAAATAGCAGTGTAACAGAAAAATCAAACAAAAATCAGGGGTGCTTCTGAGTATGTAAAAAGTTTTTTCCCCTTTGCTGCTGCTTTAGTGTCCTGGGTTCTTGGGTTACTTGACCAGTCATGGTTTGTTATCTCAGCTGGGTTCTGACAACACGATAACCCATGTTTCTGCAACAGCCCAAAGTTCAATGACAACCCATACTCATGGCTGGCTGGGGATGCTGGAAGTTGCAATGCACCAGTTTTGGGGGAAACTTCCTTGCTTGAAAGGCTGTCCCCTCTGGTTTAAATATCAAGACTCCTTGGAGAGGTCCTTGAAGTTGCCAACCATATTGGCTTAGCCCCTGGAAAAGATACACAGCTCACCCAACACAGTCTTCTCCACGAGTGAGATCTGTTGTATTTCCATTTAAATTATGGCAATTATTTTTCAGTGTGTGTATACACATGTAAATATGCAGATGCTATACAATCCTGCAGAGGGCGCCAATTTTCTCCACCTCGCTGACTTTTCATGTTGTGAAGTTAAACTGAAGAAGAGGAAAGACCTCTGCACAGCAAGGATTCCTTGGAAAATGAGCAGGAGAAACAAACAAACCACAAAACATTAAGGATGTAGGAGCCTCTTTTGCAATCAGGGTGTTGTCTTTCTGAGCATACTCAGATGCAATGAATGAATTCAGGGTTTCTGTGTGGGTTGAAGGTTGGTTGCCCTTGAACTATGGGCTGTGGTTGAAACATGGGTTATCAAATGAAATAACAAGCCATGGTGTACAGCCCACGGTTTACAACCCAACAACAAGCCATGTGTTCTCTTTGTGGGTTGTTCCTCAATAACAAACCATGGGTTCTTCGCATATATAGCTGGGTTATCATATTGTCTGAGCCCATCCAATCTGTTTTAGCATGTATCATTTACCACCAGAGGTCAGAAGAAGCACAAGTATGAAAGGCAGTCCTTCCATTCCAGTCTGAATTCCCTGAGAAATTAAAAGCAAAAGGGAGCATAGAGTTCCAGAAATATTCACTCAAGCTGTGGAGATTGTAAACTGGTATCTCTTAAATCATGTGGGACATCTGTCTAGGTCCTCATGATCTGTTGGGGACCATGTGGGATTGCTGGAACTGGAAGGGGTGAAGGAGAAGTTCTTTCAAAAATGGACAAAATGTTGTTGCTACATAAAGGCAAGTTCTGAACAGTGGGTTAAGGGTGCACACCTAGGCATGTCTAGGGAGAGAAAAGCCTGCATTTCCCAGCATGTCCCAGCATGGGAATCATGGGACTTTTCTCCATCCATGTATTATTCATTTATTAGACTTATTTTCTGCCAAATTGGCCTGAGGGTCTTCTAAGCACAATGGACAAAATCCTATGCATGTTTGGACAGGAAAAACTCCCTGCAATTCCCAGCATGCCCCGGCCAGTTGGGGCATACTGGGAAATGGAGGACCAGCCCTACCATAAGGCACAGTGAAGCAACAATCTCAGGTGGTAGGCTGTTTTCCTTTGTCCGGGGACAGGATTGGATTACATGCATGCTGCACCCCTTAAACCAGGCTGCTCCCCTATGGTACAGGGGTGGAGGTTTCCAAACTGGTGGATTGCTTCCCATAGAACCAAATGGACTTTGCTATGCAAATGCCATCTCCAGCTTTTATTTCTGCAAAGGCTGCTGTTTGGAGCTGTTGGAAGCCATGGCTGCTCTCCCTGCAGGCCAGAAGCAGTGGGTTGTCATCCTCAACTGCATCCTGGCTCGTCCCCTGTCGTTGCAGAAGATGCTGGCCCATTGCAGTGTAAGGTCTGGACTGGCATTGAGGGCAAGCATGTTCAGGCACCTTCCTGTGGTCCATAGCCCTGCAGGGTCCCACAGATGACAACCTGTTATGCAATTATCTTCATGCAGAGATTGCACAGAGGCAAGGCAATCTCCTCTGGACACAGAAAAATCAAGCTCTGGAATGTCCCCAGCGAAAACCTTGCCAAAACCTGACCTTCAGTGTTGGGATCTTTTGGGGGACAAGGTGTTGGGATTCTTTTAAGTGACAACATCCCCTCCCCCAACCTGTTTGCTGTTTTTTTGGAAGACAAGGTGTTGGGATCCTCTGAGGATGCTTTTGTGGGTGCTGGTCCATAGTAAATGGAAGATGCAGGCCAAATTTTAAGGAGATCTCCATGGTGCTGAACCTATAGAAAGGATGGGGTCTGGCACCATAGATAGCTCCTTTAAAAGTTTGGGCTGAAATCCAGAGTGGATACACCACCCTATGCTCATTGGTGCCAGCAGACTCAACAGCTCTTGGGTATTATGAAGCTCTGGTAGTGTTGCCATGGGAAGAAAGCATAAGCACAGATAGAACCACAAGGAAGGCATGATGCCCCCAGCCCTCTCAGGCTAGAAACCTCATTGCTGAAGCACCTTGTCCCAACCATCACAATTTTCCATGGGGCAATTCAAGCCTGATGCACCAAGAGCAGCTTTTCCAAAAGGCAGCTTGGCTCACAGGGGCTTGCTATGTTTGCTGTCCTTTCCCCTCCTCCCCCCCTTTCTTGTTCTGTTTAATGAACAAAGCATGCTGCAGACCAATGTTTTGCTCACCCTTCCACAGAGATGATTATTTATTTATTTGTTTATTAAAACATTTATATGCCGCCCCATTGCAACAAAGCCTCGGGGCGGCTCATAACATCATTAAAATACAATAAAACAGTAAATCATATTAATTTATCCCTCCCCCCTCGGTGCATCTCGGCAACTTAAAATATAAGTAACTTAAATACAAATCAAAAACCAAATAAATTAAAATAAGAACAAACCCCACTTATAAACCAAATACAACACACCTAAAGCAAATACAACAAACATTAAACCATACATAAATATCTAAACACAAATAAACTATACACGAAATCAACACTAACAATTAAAATACAACTTAAATAAAAAGGTCTTTGCCTGGCACCGAAAAGCAAATAAAGACGGCGCCAGGCGAGCCTCTCTGGGGAGCGCGTTCCATAGTTGGGGTGCCACCGCCGAGAAAGCCCTTCTCTGGGTGCTCACCCATTTCACCTCCCTCACAGGAGGCTCCCGGAGGAGGGCTGCCGTTGCAGATCTTAGGGGGCGGGAGGGCATGTAAGGGTGAAGGCGGTCCATTAGGTATCCGGGTCCCAAACCGTTAAGGGCTTTATAGGTCAACACCAGCACCTTGAATTGGGCCCGGACTTCAATTGGGAGCCAGTGGAGCTGACGGAGAACTGGGGTGATATGAGAACCACGCCCAGTCCCCTCCAGCAACCTGGCTGCTCTATTTTGCACCAATTGCAGTATCCGGACCGTCTTCAAGGGTAGCCCCACGTAGAGCGCATTGCAGAAGTCTAATCGGGAAGTCACCAGCGCGTGTGTCACTGTTGCCAGGCAGTTGTAGTCCATTGCATTAGCATTGCATTAGCATTGGATTAGCATCGGCATGGCGGAGGAATCATTGCAGACATGGCCCTTGGCAGGCACACCCCCACCAGGGCATAGGTGACTTTCTGATCCATGCCTTCAGCACGCCAGCTTCTATCAGCAACTGGAAACTCTGGTTTCCGAGAGCTGACCAGGTTCTCAAAAAACATATTCAGAGCAGAAGAATCATCCCTTGAGAAATCCTGTGCGCATGCACACACATACTTTGCGGTGCTTTCCTTTCTGGTATTGCTATGAGGTTTTAAAAAATGCTTTATCTATGTGTATGCTGTCCTGGAAGAGGAGTTCATGGAGTTCTTCAGAAGGGCAAGGGATAAAAACTAACATGAATCATGACCCAGACATAAGCTGAAATTTGTAACTGTAGCTCGGGTGAGTGTACATAGATATTGCTGTCTAACTGGGTTCAGACAATAGTTGAACTGCAGTTTATCATGTTGTCTCAACTCAATCATGATACTGAACCATGGCTTGTTAACAACAAACAGCCTTCTCCCTGGTGTGCCAGCTATTTTCATTTAGTAGGATTATGTCTGTCTGGAGGGAGAACAAAACAACAGGGGATTGAATTTCCTGATGTGATAGATTTTACTTCTTTGTGAGCTATAGTTTTTGTTTCCAAACTGGCAACCTCACAAAGAAATCTATCCATTTTCTGCAAAGGTCCATTTTTTGCAGGGTGGGAGCACATTATTATTATTATTATTATTATTATTATTATTTATTTTACAAATTTCTATGCCACCCCTTGCCAACTAGCCTCGGGGTGGCTAACAACATGTAAAAAACCAACAAACAAACCAAAAATCCAAAACCATAAACAATTTAAAATTGGCCCATCTCCTAGTCACAATTAAAAACTATAAATAATCTGAATCAACATTAAAATTTACAATTAAATTAATAAATTAATAAATTAACAATTAAAATATTTCTTAAATAAAAAGGTCTTCACCTGGCGCCGAAAAGCAAATAATGACGGCGCCAGGCGAGCCTCTCTGGGGAGTGCATTCCATAGGTGGGGAGCCACCGCAGAGAAGGCCCTCCTCCGAGTACTCACCCTCTTCACTTCCCTCACGGAGGGTTCCCGGAGGAGAGCCTCAGCTGCCGGATCGTAGGGGGCGGGAGGGCATATATGGTCACAGGCGCTCCTTTAGGTAGCCAGGACCCAAGCCGTTAAGGGCTTTATAGGTAAGAAACACCACCTTGAATTGGGCCCAGACTTCAATGGGAAGCCAGTGTAGCTGACGGAGAACTGGGGTGATATGAGAACCACGCCCAGTCCCCGTCAGCAGCCTGGCAGCTCTGTTTTGCACCAATTGAAGTATCCGGACTGCTTCAAGGGCAGCCCCACGTAGAGCGCGTTACAGAAATCTAACCGGGAAGTCACCAACGCATGGGTCGCTGTCGCCAGGCAGTCGAACTCCAGGAAGGGACGCAGCTGATGGATCAGCCAAAGCTGATGGAAAGTGCTCCTCACCACTGCTGACACTTGGGCTACCAAGGTCAGCTCCGGGTCGAGGAGCACTCCCAAGCTGCGGACCCTGTCTTTCAGAGGGAGTGCAACCCCATTTAAGACTAGGGTCAGGTCCCCCGCTCCGTAGCCCGAACCGCCCACCAACAGGACCTCCGTCTTGTCAGGATTGAGCCTCAGTTTATTGGCCCTCATCCAGCCCATTACCTTGGCCAGGCACCGGTTCAGCACAGCCACTGCCTCACCTGGAGCAGATGTAAATGAGAGGTAGAGCTGGGTGTCATCAGCATATTGGTGACTCTGCAGCCCACACCTCCCGATGACCTCTTCCAGTGGTTTCATGTAGATATTAAACAGCAAAGGGGACAAAATGGATCCCTGCGGTACTCCATGGCATAGCTGCCATGGCGCAGAGCCATAGTCCCCCAGCACCACCTTCTGGAATCGGCCATTGAGGTAGGAGCGGAACCACTGCAGAGCAGTGCCTCCAACCCCCAACCCAGCCAGCCTATCCAGGAGGATACCATGGTCGATGGTATCGAAAGCCGCCGAGAGGTCCAGGAGAACCAACAGGGACGCACTCCCCCTGTTCCTCTCCCTGCACAGATCATTGTACAGGGCGACCAAGGCAGATTCAGTGCCGTACCCGGGTCTGAAGCCGGACTGAAATGGGTCTAGATAATCTCTTTTTTTGAGGGTGGTGGGGTGGAGCTTGAGTGGCTGACACTGAGCCCCCACCTGTGACAGCCCTACACCCTATGTTGAATCTTATGTTTTGGAATCCCTGAATGCAATTCTCATTTTAGGGTTTTATATTGGAACCAAATTGTCAAATTGAATTGAAGCTGAGGAATTGATGCTTTTGAATTGTGGTGCTGGAGAAGACTCCTGAGAGTTTCTTGGACCGCAAGGCGATCAAACCGGTCAGTCCTAGAGATCAACCCTGACTGCTCTTGAGAAGGCCAGATCCTGAAGGTGAAGCTCAAATACTCTGGCCACCTAATGAGAAGGAAGGACTCCCTGGAGAAGAGCCTGATGCTGGGAGCAATTGAGGGCAAAAGAAGAAGGGGACGGCCGAGGATGAGGTGGCTGGATGGGGTCACTGGGGCAGTGGGTGTGAGCTTGGGTGGACTCTGGGGGATGGTGGGGGACAGGAAGGCCTGGAGGAGTGTTGTCCATGGGATGGTGAAGAGTCAGGCACGACTTTGCAACTGAGCAACAAATCGGAACTGCAAGGCATCCGATCAACTGAAGCGCATGGAGCAACACCTGTTGCTTCAGGCACCCCTCTGACTAAAGAGACATCCTCAACGTTTCCTTTGCCAATGCATGGCCACTCTGCAGCCATATTTCACCCCTCTGTATTAAAGAAACAGTGTGTCATCTTCGACACAAGCATTTTCTCTTCTTCCAAATTATCATCCAATCTGAATGGAAAAGCCAGTCCTGAAATTAAATCGGGGGGGGGGGGTGCTTTTTCCCAGGAAGAAAGCCCAGAAAATACATTCATTTCATTTCTTCTGCACTGAACTGAACTCATTTCTGGTGGATTAATTTGATTACACACGTGCTGCACTGATACTGCCTTTTTCTCCAAGGAACACACATGATCCTCTTTGTCCTTTCCATTTTACTATTGTGATGACCCTGTGAGGTAGGCTGGGCAGAGAACCAGAGACAGGTCCTGAATCCCCCACCCCACGCCATGCCATGCCTCCACCCTGTGAGCCCCTCGGCTGAGTAGGATTAGAACCCGAAGCTCACCAGTACACCCCAGCACCTGGCACAAACTCTCCATCTCTTCTGGCAGAACAAAGCCACCTGGGCTTGGCAAGATTGCCTTTTATTAAAATCCACTGCCTTTTCTGTCTATTTTCCTGCATTTCTGTAGCACTGCCAGAGCAAATGAATATCTAATTGAGGGTATTATCGGAAGTGCCTTTGTCTCAGGGAGACTAGCAAGTGAGCAGCTTGCAGCCTCCTTCTCAAAGTAAATGGGACAGGAGTGAGGAAATAGATGTGTCCACTAGCAGAACATCTCTCTCCATGCCAGCAGCAACCCACCCCCCCTCGCCCCAGCAGGTAGTAGAGATTCCCCCAGAAAGGAGGACAAAAGAGACACCCATCTGCATCAAATGTGCATGTGCTAATTGGTAAGCGGTTGGCCAAATTTGGAGTTCATTCCTGCATTTTAATGAGAATCATTATGCATCTCACCTAGCTGAACCACAGGTTGGTCTGTGATACAGCTGCTGCTAACCCCAAATTAGCAACTCCCACTGACTAACTGCGCCTGGACGTAACACAGAGGGGCAGATGCTTTCACAGTTGTCCCTGCTCCTCCCGTGAAATGCTCCAGGAAGTATCAAAAGTTCACTCTTCCCTGCCATTCATCCCCACAATGAAGTAGGATAGTCGAGGAAGGGGGATAGAAAAGAACTGGCAAAATTATTATCCCCTTGCACTGATATCCTATTTTCTTCTTCTTGCAAAGAGCCCAAGGCAGCTTACGCTGTCCTCCTCCACCCCATTTTTTCTTACAAAAACAACCCTGTAAGGTAAGTCACCAGCACGAGGCCCAAGAATAGGATAGGTAGACGGGAACAAATTCTTCTGGCTGGGCTCTGAAAGCAGGCTTACCTGCCAGTGGCCATCCGCCTCACTCTTTTCCATGTGCTTGAAAAGAACTTCATTGCCTGAGTGACTCATGTACAGCAGCAGCGCTTCTGCAGGCTTGGAAAAGCACTGAGGCTGCGTTAAGAGGAATCGAAAGAGCACAGCACGGACTGGCTGTGTTCATTGAAAAACACAGCCCCACAAAACCAGAGGGCGAGAGGGGGGAATGGAACGGAGTATTTTGGAAGAGGGTATGGCTGGTGGGCAGAACAGGGCTCTTTAAAGGGGCAGGGACCCGGCCCTCCCTCAGTGAGGCATTGATGACCTCCCGGACCCAGGGACCAATCCCGTATCTGGCTCTCCTAAGTAGCCAAGAGGGGCAAGGGTCAAGTAAGCAGGTGTTTGGGCGTACCATCCCGAGCACCTTGTCCCCATCCTCAGGCCACAGCAATTGAAACTCATCCAATAAGGCTGGACCAGGCGGCGCTCTGGACACTTCCCGTTCTAAGACCACATCAGCTGTGGAGTCCAACTCGTGGCGAATCCGAGCAATTTTATCCCTGAAGTGCCAGGCAAGGTCATCACAGCGAGCCACTGATGGTGCACTGGGGTCAGTTTTTGGTCCCGAGTGTAGCAGGCCCTGCCCCACACGAAAGAGCTCTGCCGGACGGCACTGAGGAGGCAATGGAAGCGGGGAAGAACTGCCTCTTCGCCGCCCTCACCACCACAGCATAGGCTCGATGGTGAGCACGTAAGTGTGCTCGGTCAGATTCCTCCTGTGACTTTCTCCACCTGCGCTTGTCATCTCCCAGCCTGCTTCATCGCCCGCAACTCAGGCATATACCATGGTGCCAAGCGGGCTCTGCTAGGCGGGGGAGGACACCTAGGAGCGATCCTGTCAATTGCCCTGGTCATCTCCCTATTCCACGAATTGACCAGGGCATCAACAGGAGCACCAGCTTTATCTGCCGGAAAATCCCCCAGAGCCCTCAGGAATCCATCAGGATCCATAAGACTCCGGGGGTGGACCATCTTTTTTTTTTTTTAAGATTTTATTAAGATTTTAAAACTACAAATTAAAAACATCAATCATCAAATACATCGGACAAGCTGGGTCAGCCCCTATAACATATCTTTTAGCATTCTATGATCATATTCAAATCAATTTATAAAAGTTTAAAGACATCTTTAAATCTAAGCCAAGTCCCATTTCTCTAGCCAGTCGTAAAAAAAGTCCCAAGTTTGGTAAAAGTCAGTGTCTTCCTTCTCCTTCAGTAATAGAGTCAGTCTATCCATTTCTGCACAATCCAGAATCTTTTTCAAAATCAGTTTCTCAGTGGGTAGTTCCTCACTCTTCCAGTATTGAGCAAGCGCGATGCTCGCTGCTGTGATTAAATGCAATATCAAATACATTTCTTGTTTACTAATATTTTCCGGTACAATGCCTAACAAGAAAAGGCTAAAGATTTTTGAAGCATTTCCTCAAGCCATTTATGTATTTTAATCCAATACTTTTTCACATATTCACAGGTCCACCACCTATGATAAAATGTACCCACACCGTGTTTACATTTCCAACATCTGTTTGACATATTTGGAAACATCTTCGCTAATCGATTTGGCGACAAATACCATCTATAGAACATTTTATATAAATTTTCTTTATACGAGGTTGCTAAGGTTACCCTAATATTTCTCTCCCACAGCTTTTGCCACTTTTCTAATTCAATATTATATCCAAAGTTTTGTGCCCATGTTATCATCGTGTCCTTGACCTGTTCCCCTTCCATTTTCCTGTCAAGCAAAAACTCATAGATTCTTTTAATCATTTTCTCATCTGTTTTTAACATCACTTGATCAAAGGCTGTTAGATCTTTATAAAACCCCCATATTTTGCAGTCTTTGGCATATCTTGATTGCACCTGCACCTTATACCACCACGATATATTAAGTCCCTGTTCTTGTATTTCTTGCTCCAGTTTTAGGCCTCCATCCTTATCCAAAATATCATCATATCTTATAATCCCTTCAAAATTCAATGCATTTGGATACACAAAGGCTTCCATAGGTGAAAGAGATCTTGGTAGCTTATTATACAATTTTAGCTTTAACTTTTCCCACACTGACATTAGTGATCTTCTAATAAAGTGACTTAGAAACGTCCCCTGTGACTTGACCTTCTCATACCACATATAAGCATGCCAACCCATTTGCAAATCATGACCTTCAAGGTACCAAATTCTCTTATTTCGCGAGATTATCCATTCTTTTAGCCAAGTACAAATAGACGCTTGATAGTACAACATCCAATCCGGTAGACCAAAACTCCCATTCTTTTTGGTTTCCTGAAGCATTTTTAGTTTAATCCTTGCTTTCTTTTTTTTCCAAATAAATCTCAAAATTTGAAGATTTAAGTCCTCAAAAAACTTTTTATCAATTTTTACGAGGATCATTTGGAATAAAAACAAAAATTTTGGTAGAATGTTCATTTTAACCAGTGCTATTCTTCCCATCAAAGACAATTGTAGATTGACCCATTTCTCCAGATCATTTTTAATGTCTTTCAGTAATTTATCATAATTATCTTCTTTCAAAGTTGTACATTTAGCTGTAAGATAAATTCCCAGGTATTTTACCCTTTTAACAATCTGTAAGTCCACTTGCTCTTGGAGTTCTTTTCTCTGCTTTTGCATAAGATTTTTAACTAAAAGCTTCCTCTCTTCTTTATTTATTTTCATCCCCGTGACCTCACCATATTCTTCAATCCGTTGTAAAAGTTTAGGGATAGTTACAAAAGGTTCCTCTATTATGAAAACCAAGTCATCAGCAAATGCTTGCAATTTATATTTTTCATCCCTAATTTTAGTGCCTTTGATGTCTTCGTCATCCCAAATGTTTCTATTCAAGACCTCTAAAGTCAAAATAAACAATAGGGGTGACAATGGGCATCCCTGCCTTGTATCCTTTTGTATCTCTATAGCCCTTGTACATTCTCCATTAATTAAGATCCTGGCCAATTGTCTTTGATAGATGCTTGACATCGCATTCATAAATTTTTCCCCGAACTCCATTTGTTCCATCTGATACATCATAAATTGCCAATTGACGTTATCAAAAGTTTTTTCTGAGCGTCTAAAAACAATAAGGCCATTGGTTTTTCCGTATGTATTTCATAGTATTCTAGAATATCCAAGATAGTCCTCAGATTACTCTTCATTTGTCTTTTAGGCAGGAAACCATTTTGGTCTGGATGTATAAAGTCTATTAAGAACTTCTTCAACCTTTCTGCCAATATTGAGGCAAAATTTTTATAATCCACATTTAATAGTGATATAGGTCTATAGTTTTGAATCTCAGTTAAATCCATGGCTTCTTTAGGTATTAATGTTATATTTGCCTCCATCCAAGTGTCTGGTATTTTAGCATTTAACAATGCTTCGTTACATATGTCTTTAAAAAATGTAGCAAAAACTCCCTCAAACGATTTATAAAATTCCGCTGGTAATCCATCCGGACCAGGGTTTTTATCCTTCTTCTGTCGTATAATTGCCTCTGTTATTTCCATAGTTGTTACTTTCTGATTCAGTATTTTTTGAAACTTTTCTGGTAGTTTTGGCAAATCTCCCTTTTGTATATATTCTTTCACCTTCCCAATCGAAAACTCCTCCTTCCGGTATAATCTTGCAAAGAAGTCTTCAGCTATTTTCTTAATTTGTGTATTTTGTACCTGCAGTCGGGGGTGGGCCATCTTAATCGGGTCCACACCCTTACAGAGGGAGAGGTCAGCCCCGAGCTCAAATCTCATGAGGATGCTCATTCCCAGCATCAGGGTCTTCTCCAATGAGGCATCTTCTCCACCCCCTTCTCATTAGGTAGCCAAAGTATTTGAGCTTCTTGTTAGCCATGAACAACCCACAAAGGGAACCTATGTTTCTTTTTAGGTTTTCACCATGGTTTCTTATCCCAGGTTCCAATAATAAAATAATCCACATTTCAACAACAACCCACGCCCAACCCAGACTCGAACTCTGACTGTGCACTATTGTGTAATCTGAACCCAAAACTGGGAGTGGGGGGGGGGGTGTGAACACACCAAAACTACCAGCTGATTTTAATGTTCTTGGAACATTTAATGGCAGTGACTAAGTCTTTGGAAAGGGATTTCAATCTTTCAGAAGGGGAGGGGCAAAACTGCAGAAAGCATGGAGAAGCACCCAAGAATCGGTGGCTGATGGAAAGAAGCAGGACCAGGGAAACAGGGCAGGCTTTCTAGAAAACTCCAGAGGGCCAAAGGTAGCCTCCAAGCCTGACGTTCGCCATTCCTGGACTGGATGGTTTCATACTACCTGCCCCCTGTATAAATTGCCCGTGCAGCATATAAAGGCAGCCCTCCTCTGCCCCACTCTCACTACTTCTAGGAAAGAGATCTACGTATGGAAAAGAAGGGACCTAAACTGGGACTGGCCCATTTTCAACATTCTAACAATTGCTGTTGTTGCTGTTGTTAGTCGCGAAGTCGAGTCCGACCCATCGCGACCTCATGGACAACACTCCTCCAGGCCCTTCTGTCCTCCACCATCCCCCGGAGTCCACTCAAGTTCACGCTGACTGCTTCAGTGACTCCATCCAGCCACCTCATCCTCTGCCGCCCCCGTCTTCTTTTGCCCTCAATTGCTCCCAGCATCAGGCTCATCTCCAGGGAGTCCCTCCTTCTCATTAGGTGGCCAAAGTATTTGAGTTTCATCTTCACTATCTGGCCTTCTAAAGAGCAGTCAGGGTTGATCTCCTCTAGGACTGACCAGTTTGATCGCCTTGCGGTCCAAGGGACTCGCAGGAGTCTCCTCCAGCACCACAACTCAAAGGCCTCAATCCTTCGGCGCTCAGCCTCCCTCCCTCCCTCCCTCCCTCCCTCATACATACATACATACATACATACATACATACATACATTTCTATGCCGCCCCATCACAACAAAGCCTTGGGGCGACTTACAACAATAAATTTATAACAATACATATTAAAACCTTTCCACCCCCCCTCGGTGCATCTCGGCAAACCCTATAAAATACAATCCTAAATTAAATATAAACAAATTATAAACAATTAACTAAACAATTAATAAATACACCCAATTAAACTATAAACAAATTATAAACAATTACATAAACAATTAAATAAATACACACAATTGACAAATTAACAATTAAAATACAATTTAAATGAAAAGGTCTTCGCCTTATGCTCCAGCTTTCACAGCCATACATTGCAACTGGGAAAACCATAGCCTTGACTATACGCACTTTTGTCGGCAGGGTGATGTCTCTGCTTTTTAGTATGCTGTCTAGACTTGCCATAGCTCTCCTCCCCAGGAGCAAGCGTCTTTTAATTTCTTGGCTGCAGTCCCCGTCTGCAGTGATCTTGGAGCCCAGGAAAATAAAATCTGTCACTACCTCCATTTCTTCCCCATCTATTTGCCAGGAAGCGAGAGGACCGGATGCCATGATCTTAGTTTTCTTAATGTTGAGTTTCAAGCCAACTTTTGCACTCTCCTCCTTCACCCGCATCAAGAGGCTCTTTAGTTCCTCTTCACTTTCTGCCATGAGAGTGGTATCATCTGCATATCTGAGGTTGTTGATATTTCTCCCAGCAATCTTAATTCCAACTGGTGATTCATCTAGCCCCGCCTTTCTCATGATGTGCTCTGCATATAAGTTAAATAGGCAGGGCGACAGTATAAAGCCTTGCCGAACTGCTTTCTCAATTTTGAACCAATCAGTGGTTCCATGTCCAGTTCTCACTTGCTTCTTGATTCGCATATAGGTTTCTCAAGAGACAAATAAGATGGTCTGGTACTCCCATTTCTTTCAGAACTTGCCACAATTTGTTGTGATTCACACAATCAAAGGGTTTAGCGTAGTCAATGAAGCAGAAGTAGATGTTTTTCTGGAACTCCCTAGCTTTCTCCATGATCCAGCGTATGTTGGCAATTCGATCTCTAGTCCCTCTCCCTCTTCGAAATCCTGCCTGTACTTCTGGTAGTTCTCGGTCCACATACTGCTGGAGCCTAGCTTGTAGGATTTTGAGCATCACTTTGCTAGCATGTGAAATGAGTGCAATGGTGCGGTAGTTTGAACATTCTTTGGCATTGCCTTTCTTTGGGATCGGAATGTAAACTGACCTTTTCCAATCCTGTGGCCACTGCTGAGTTTTCCATATTTGCTGGCATATTGAGTGTAGCACTTTTACTGCATCATCTTTCAGGATTTTGAATAGCTCAGCTGGAATACTGTCTCCTCCACTAGCTTTGTTGTTGCTCAGACTTCCTAAGGCCCATTTGACTTCACATTCCAGGATGTCTGGCTCGAGGTCAGTGACCACCCCATCGTGGTTATCAGGGACGTTATGCTCTTTCTTGTATAGTTCTTCTGTGTAATCTTGCCACCTCTTCTTAATCTCTTCTGCCTCTGTTAGGTCCCTGCCATTTTGGTCCTTTATCATGCCCATCTTTGCATGAAACTTTCCCTTCATATCTCCAATTGTCTTGAAGAGATCTCTGGTCCTCCCTATTCTATTGTTTTCTTCTATTTCTTTGCACTGTTCATTTAGGAAGGCATTCTTATCTCTTCTAGCTATTCTCTGGAATTCTGCATTCAATTGTTTGTATCTTTCTCTTTCTCCCTTGCCTTTCGCTTCCCTTCTTTCCTCAGCTATTTGTAAAGCTTCTTCAGTCAGCCATTTTGCTTTCTTGCATTTCTTTTTCCTTGGGATGGTTTATTTGCTGCCTCTTGTACGATGTTGCAAACCTCCACCCATAGTTCTTCAGGCACTCTGTCTATCAGATCTAATTCCTTAAATCTATTTGTCACCTCCACTGTATATTCATCAGGGATATGATTTATGTCATACCTGAGTGGCCTAGTGCTTTTCCCTACTTTCTTCAACTTAAGCCTAAATTTTGCAACGAGAAGCTCATGATCGGAGCCACAGTCGGCTCCTAGTCTAGTTTTTTCTGACTGGAAAGAGCTTCTCCATCTTTGGCTGCAGAGCACATAGTCAATCTGATTTCTGTGTTGACCGTCTGATGATGTCCATGTGTAGAGTCATCTCTTGGGTTGTTGGAAAAGAGAATACAATGGTCATAGCAAACACTCTTGACAAAATTCTACCAGCCTGTGTCCTGCTTCATTTTGTACTCCCAGGCCAAACTTGCCTGTTATTCCAGTTATCTTTTGGCTTTGTACTTTAGCATTCCAATCCCCCACGATGATAAGGACATCATTTTTTGGTGTTAATTCTAGAAGGTGTTGTAGGCCTTCATAGAACCGGTCAACTTCAGCCTCTTCAGCACCAGTGGTTGGGGCATAGACTTGGACTACTGTGATGTTGAATGGTTTGCCTTGGATTCGAACTGAGATCATTCTGTCATTTTGGAGATTGTATCCCAGTACTGCTTTTCCTACTCTTTTATTGACTATGAAGGCTACTCCATTTCTTCTGAGGGATTCTTGCCCGCAGTAGTATACCTGATGGTCATCTGAACTAAATTCACCCAAGCCTGTCCATTTTAGTTCACTGATTCCTAAGATGTCGATGTTCAGTCTTGTCATCTCTTGTTTGACCACATCCAGCTTGCCTTGATTCATGGATCTTACATTCCAGGTTCCTATGGAGTACAGATCTTTGCAGCATCGGACTCTCCTTTCACCGCCAGATACATCGGCAACTGAGTGTCCTTTCGGCTTTGACCCAGTCGCTTCCTTCTTTCTGGCGCTACTAGGACTAGCCCTCTGCTCTTCCCCAGTAGCACACTGGACACCTGAGGGGCTCATCTTCTGGCGTCATACCTCTTTGTCCGTGGGGTTTTCATGGCAAGGAGACTGGAGTGGGTTGCCATGTCCTTCTCCAGTGGATCACGTTTTGTCAGAGCTCCCTGCTATGACCTGTCCGTCTTGGGTGGCCCTGCACGGCAGAGCTCACAGCTTCATTGAGCTATGCAAACTCCTTCGCCACGACAAGGCAGTGATCCATGAAGGAGTTCTAACAATTATATATATATTAATTTTCATTTTTCAATGTGGCAGCTGATTGGTCAAAGGACCCATTCGTGTCATGAATGGAAAAGCACATTAATGAGACACTTGCGTCTAATGCATGAGGATCCTTTAGCATTAGAGCTTACTGCCATGTCAGATGCACAGTCAGCCATGGCTGGCAAACGAAGAATAGAGATAATAGCCTAAAGTATCTCCCATTTCTCTTTTGGACTGTTACTGATAGCATGCCCAAATGGAGACTGGACTATTACCATAATGAACAGAGAGACTCTGGCAGGGGTGGGCGTGGGCGACACTCATCACAAGAGATGTTATTATATATATTTATTATCTTTTTCCCCAAAAAGAGAGGTTTTGGTGTTTGAGCTTGAGTGGAGGTTGCGATGGCAGCAGGGAAACAGAAAAGGAGTGGAAAATGAAACTAGGAGAGAAAAGCTGGGAGGGCAGAAGAATAGCAACAGCAGAGGTGGCACAGAAAACGAGATCAGGCAGCCAGGATTTCAATGCTCATCTTTTAACCCTACTTGGAGGACTTTGTTTTCCTGGGTGCTGAGACGGTTCCCGTGGCAACCTGCAAAACATGGGAGCAGGTTGCTACTGCCTGTCATGTGAGCTGGGAAATTAATCAGACAGGTTTCAAGAATGAGGTCAGAGAGCATGAAGTCCGATTCAACCCCCCCCCCCAACCCATCTCAGTCTGCATGGATACAAACCCCATCTCCCCCTTGCACGAGCTGTAGGTTGCTAATTGCACAAAAGCAGGGGGAGAGGGGGAGCAATGTGGAAAACTACTAAAAATAATTAAATGTGTACACTGACCTTTTGCCATCGCAGCTCACTCACCTTGTCTTTGGGAGCAGGTCTCCTTTGGAACCGGGCCTGGTCCAGAGCCACCCCCGTGCCAGTCCCTGGAGCTCAACCCAGAAACCAAGATCTGACGAACCTGAATGCTTCTAGCCAAAGGCCACCATGCTGTGAGATGCAAGGATGGGATTAAGAATAAAAACAAATCAATCATTAAATTGATTGCTCCAACGGAGCAAAGCTCAGGGAACCAAGGTACCATTTGGATGCCAGGAAGCCCTTCCTGATGGTTAGGACCCCCAGGGCGTGGAATGGGCTTCCACAGGAGGTGGTTGAGGCCCCATCGGGGAGGGTGTTCAAGGATAGGCGGGACATGCACATGGTGGGCATGTCTTGAGCTGAGCCGGGTGGTGTCGGAGGTCAGACTAGATGGCCCGGGAGGCCCCTTCTGACTCACTGTTTCTATGCTGGCTTCCAAAAGGACCCTCCCAGAGGGATGGAGCCCAGAGAGACTCAAAAGCAGCATTCCTGGAAGTAGTTGATAGATTATTATTTATTTATTTATTAAAACATTTATATGCCGCCCCATCGCAACAAAGCCTCGGGGCGGCTCACAACATCATTAAAATACAATAAAACAGTAAATCATATTAATTTATCCCTCCCCCCTCGGTGCATCTCGGCAACTTAAAATATAAGTAACTTAAATACAAATCAAAAACCAAATAAATTAAAATAAGAACAAACCCCACTTATAAACCAAATACAACACACCTAAAGCAAATACAACAAACATTAAACCATACATAAATATCTAAACACAAATAAACTATACACGAAATCAACACTAACAATTAAAATACGACTTAAATAAAAAGGTCTTCGCCTGGCGCTGAAAAGCAAATAAAGACGGCGCCAGGCGAGCCTCTCTGGGGAGCGCGTTCCATAGTTGGGGTGCCACCGCCGAGAAAGCCCTTCTCTGGGTGCTCACCCATTTCACCTCCCTCACAGGAGGCTCCCGGAGGAGGGCCGCCGTTGCAGATCTTAGTGGGCGGGAGGGCACTTAGTGGGCGGGAGATTAGGTACAGTGGACTCCTCTGTGCATGCTCAGAGAGTCATTCTGGGTTTATTGGATATACGTTGGGGAACACAGAATTTTTGCAAAGGAATGGTCTGTGGCTTTGAATGTGTGAAGGGAGGAGAACCCAGCTTTCAACAGGCAAGGCAAGTGTCTGAGCAGTAGGTTGTCCACAGCTACTAGTCCTCATGGCTGCATGCAACCTGAAATATTGGAGGCAGCATGCCTGTGTACACCCATCACTGGGGAACATGGCTGGGAGGGTGCCGTTGTATATAAATTTATAAACTGACAATATTCATAATTTATAGACATATATACACATAATGTTTATTAATATTATATTGTAGGTAATATAAATATTGTATTTACAAATATTGTATTTGTGGAAAATAATAATAAGTAGTAGTAGCAGTAGCAGTAGTAGTAGAAGTAGTAATGTGGGACTGGGACTTAGGAACTCTGGGCTCTAGTCTCCACTCATCCATGAGGACTCACCTTCCTCTGCATGTCCTCCTCACAAGAGCTTCCTAAAGCAACCTAGGGCCCATTGCCGCCAATCAGCCTAACCTACCTCACAGGGTGGTTGTTGTGGGGATGAAATGGAAAGGAGAACTGCATAAGGCCCCCTGGGTTCCGGGTGGGTGGAAGAAAGGTGGCAGAAAATTTATTTATTTATTTATTTATTTATATATATATATATATATATAATATCTATCCCTCCCTCCCTCCCATCCTATATGCAAATCATCCCAGGATGGCTTACAAGAACCATAACAATCAATAAACAAAGCAATAAACAATCAATAAACAAAGCAGCAAGTAACAACAATTAACAATGTACATAATACCAACAAAATCAAAATGAAATCAAAATGTGACTGTGAGTACTAAAAACCGATTAAAATTTCTAATTCTTAAAATGGTGGGTAAATGAAAAGGTTTTCACCTGGCGCCAAAAGGAGTATAAAGTCGGTGCCAGGTAAACCATTCTGGGGAGCGCATTCCAGAGTTTGGGCACCACCACAAAGAAGGCCCTCCTCCGGGTAGGCACCCTCCTTACCTCCTTCAGGGAGGGTTCCCAGAGCAGAGCCTCTCCTACGGAATTTAAGGGGTGCAAGGGCATATAGGGAAGGAGACGTTCCTTCAGGTATCCTGGTCCCAAGCCGTTTAGGGCTTTATAGGTAATAAGCAGCACCTTAAATTGGGCCTGGACTTCAATCGGAAGCCAGTGGCGCTGGTAGAGGACTGATGTTATATGAGAATGTATATATAATGAATGAAAAATTCAGTGCAATAGTGGAAATGATAGCACCAGTAATGCCCATTCCATGTGCAGGGCTAGCTGGGCGAGCACAGCTGAGGGGTGGCTCCGTGTGGGCGAGTCTGCAGCGTAGGCGCCAGGGGCATTCTGGGAGACCCCACGCCTGGAGTCAGCCCCGCTGCAGCCCAAAGGACAGGCAGGTGAAAGGTGAAAATGCTTCCGGCATCTGTGGGGCATGATAGCCAGGCAGGAAGGCCCATGTGCCTGAACACACTGTGCACACATCTGCAGGGAGATACGGTTCTCGGGCGTTTCTGTGCAAATACTGGAAACTTCTGAGCTGAAATAGGAGAGCAGAAGTGCCTGCAAGGTATTGTGAACATTACAGAAACCAGGTGGAATGGAGAGAAGCAGTGGAATAGGGTCATTTCTGACTACAAACCCAATAGGGAGAGCCAGGAAGGGCGACCTGGAGGTGATGCTTCATGCATCAAAGAGGACACCGTGTCAAGTACCCCAGAACAGGGCTTAACATTTCAAGTCTAGACCTACTAGCCAGGCAAAAACCTTACTCTCCACCAGTTGCCCCACCAAACCTTGCCCAGGTCCGCCTCCAACCCCACCCCAGGCCCGTCCCCAGCCCTGCCCCCAACCACGCCCCCTTCAAGCTTATGAAATTACATTTTTCTTTAGAATAAAGAGTCCAAAATATAAAAAACAGCAATTATAACATAGCCTTATTATGTCAATTTAAACATAACAGCAATAGCTTAATAGCAATAGGGTGCAATCAAAATATCAAGTAGTTAGTACTTCTTCAGCACATGGGTTCCTATGCTTAGTCAGCTACCAATTTTATTGAACATATATTTTTTTATTTTAAATGAAATTGGTAGCTGATTGTGCATAGGTGTGCTGTGCTTTGTTTTTTTTTTGTTTTTGTTTTTTACTTTTTGAAATATTTAGGCCCCAGAGAGCAGCACTAAAATGGCGTTGTTCGTTTTTTTTAACATTGTTGGTGGTTTTTTTTCACTCTTTTTGAAATCATTTTGCTCCCAGAGCGCAGCACAAAAAATGTCATTTACCTTAAGCTGGCGGGTGTAGGGATGTGCACCGGTGGAGAGCGGATCTGTCCTGCACGTGTCCCCTCAGCAGCGCTGCCAGTGTAATGGTGGTGCCGAAGAAGAAGCAGGAAGTCGGAAACCGGAAGTCGGCTTCAAAACGAGGCTTGGAGTGCAAGTGGAATGCAAATCGATCCCCGGGGCCTGGGGATCGCATTGCAAGCCACCCGCTCCATTACTGCGCTCGCCAGAAAGGAATTTACCCTCGCATTAGGCGAGCAGGCGAGCAGAATTTTCAAGCCCTGCCCTAGAAGACCCCAAAGGGGCAGATTCGTCCAGAGGTGTTGTGAATGACAAAACCAGGTCCAAAACTGATTTATCCCTAGGAAATTACTATCAACCCCCAGACCAGAATGCTAGGGGTGATCTTGAGATGGAAAATGAAATCAAGGAGACCTCTAAGCAAGGAAGTGTGATAGTCACAAATGACTTTGCATAGATGGTAAGTGAAAGCATGTTCTGATCATGAGGGGAGGTAACATTTCTCACTTCTCTAAACAAGTGTGTCCTCAAACAGTTGGTCCTGGAATCAATCTGAGAGGGGGTGACTCCAAGAAGGTTCCAGGACCTTCTAGGTGTGAGATGTGAATGCTACTGAACTTATTGGGAATGGAGAAAACAACACGATCAGATTTTTATGTAAATCAGAAATCACCAAGGAAGTTCAACCTGTCAGATTTCACTTCAAAAGAGGAGATGTCTGAAAAATTAGGCAACTGGTAGAAGGAAGTTGGAAGGGAGAGTCAAAACATTCCAATCTTTTCAGAATGTTTGGTGAGAACAAGGAGGCAAAGATGGGGATTGCTCAAAACCATATTAATTGGAATTCAGGAAGAACACATTACAGAGGTCAGGAGTCCAACATGTCACTTGCCTGGTTGAAAAGCAGGCAAGGAAACTTGTAGAGAGAAGATGGCTTCCTTAAGAAAATGGAAGTCTTGCCCAAATGAGGAGAATAAAAAGGAACACAAATGTGCACAAAAGAAAAAGTTGCAAACAAAATAAAGAAATAAAAGAAGCATATTGCTGATAACATTATGACTGTTCTCTAAATGCATCACAAACAGGAAATCAGCTAGGGAGACATTTGGACTATTAGCTGCGAAGTCTTAATCCAACTGAAAGGCATTTTACACCCTCTCGATCACGTATGCCGGTACAGAGCCATTACGGACAGAATACAAGTATTACAATAACGTTCTGTGGTCAGCATATGCAGAAAAGATAGGGGAATGTCAGTCAATCATACAAACAATAAGATTTCTATTTTCCCAAGGCGATTTGGTTACGTATCAGTGAAGCAACTTTCAGAGGCGTGAATCCATCTCCGGGTCTACTCAGCCATGTAAATTTTGGGCTATCATACGCTCTTATAATACATTTAGGAAGTCCGAGACCCTTGAGTGAAGCGTGGCTAATGGCTTCTCCCTGACAAGCGGTAAATTCCAAAAGGGCTTAGAAAACTACAATGTGAATGAATTTGACTGAATGAAGACCCCACATTCTTTCTGTCTGCTCTTGGTCCGTAGCCAGGGGGAGGAAAGAAACATGCATAGTTTCCAGCTGACGTGTTAAAGGATCTCTTGAGTTGTAATATGTTCTTGGGTTTTTCTTTCTCCAAAACCCTGTATATCCTGAGGCCTGAATAAGATTAACCCGGACCTCTTTTCCAACAATCCCCCGTTTGTCACCAGCTCAAGCTAGGTGACACCACCGAAAATATTTAGTCCAAATAAACCTTATTCAGGCGATCCCATTCTTCCTCAGCTAGAATACTACTTCTATCCCCTTTCCCTCCTCCCGGCAGGAGTATTCAGCATAAGATGGGCCGGAGCCTGTTGCCTGCTTCCCCATCGAGTTCAAGGAGGTGCAGATGGGCAAACAGTTTGAGAGGCAGCAAAAACACAATCCTAGCCCCAGGAGAACCATAGCACCAATGACTAAACCTTTTAGGAACTGTTTGAGAAAACCTACTCCTGGGAGCCAGCTCCAAAAATCCTTGGTCGCCTCCTCTTTTAGAGCCAAATATTGTTGATAAGCTTTATCAGCACTGTTAATGCGCTCCGAAATAACAGCTGAGTTATCCGGAATATAGGTGCAACATTCAGTTCCAATCAGGGCACACAGTCCCCCAGTATCCGCCAATATGAAATCTAGAGCAAGTTGATGTTGAACGGCAGTAGTTCTCAAAGCTTGGAGCTCACTGTTCATGTCTCGTAGGGTGGGAAGAGTATTATTGACAAAGGATTCAAAGGCAGTGCTAAGCGAGTTGACTACTGCACCCAACCTTCCTACCCTACATCGAGGGAAAATAATTTGCCAAACTCGATCATTAGTGCTCAGCAAAGGAAAAGACTGAGGTATTCCGGCATGTCTAGCATGGAATTTAGAAAAATCCAGCTGGCTTGTAAATCGCACAGGAGGTAAAAGGCGACCTAAATAGCAAGAACCGGCCCAATTGATGGGGAGCCACTTATAAGCTCTGTGCCCACAGATGTAGTAACTATCTGAGGGTGCAGCCTCGCTCCAGGAGTCGTCTGGGACCGGAGAACAGAATTTGGAAGACATGTGCAAGAATTTTTTTTCCTATGGTAGCGTTTTCCGAGCAAGAAAGGTAGTACTCACACTGGCTAGTGCCCATGACAGAAATGGTTCCAGTGGATACATAACATAGAAGACCCAGAGGAGGGTGATGCAGCAAAATCGGGGTAGAGGTGTTTTGACGCTTGAAGGTAGGGGTGTATGCAGACGGGTGCCGTATAGTGTCATTGAGATCCATGAGAGAGCAGTTGGTTCTGACTTCCTCTCCCCAGGTGAGGGCAGATTCTTTCTGATATCCCACACATGTGTCTGCCCAGTTCCAAGGGACCACCCTGAGAGGGAGCCCCTTTTGCAAATGGTCTGGGATCTGACTACAGATCCAACAATCAGAGGCATTTACTGCTCCTGAAAGATTCATCATGAGCTGATAGAAGGAATTTGGGTGCTGCCCAACAGGAGGAAGGTAGCTTTTGCCTGCAGCAGCTTCCTTTAAACTATAAAGACAAGCTTATCTTGTCTTCAACGCGTTGAAAAAGTCCTCACAATTATTCAACGAATCAGTGTCCTTGACTCTTCGTCTCACCCGGTTCCGGTGGGGTGAGCAGTACTGTCCCCCGAAGTAGGATTCTTGGTGATTTTCAGTTTCAAATTGCCCGTAGGAGTAGCAGTCCAGGATCCTGGCTGGGCTAACTTCACGTGGCTGGCGTGAATCCAGGCAGGGCGCTCCTTTATTCTGACGGCAGTCTGGGTTGTAGCCAAAACTTGGAACGGAGCTTCCCAGCGCGGCGATAAACTATTCTTCCTTCGGTGGATTTTCACAAAAACCTCGTCTCCTGTCCGGAATGGATGACAGGGCTCCTCAGGCGGATCTCCCCATTGTTTCTTTGCCTGTTGATTCAAAGTAGATAACACCGACACTAATCCCCTCAAATACACAAGTTGTTCTGAATGCAATTCCTGAATGGCTGGTAGCTCTCGGGGATTAAATCCTGTGTTCATTTTTCGCCCAAACATTAACTCAAATGGTGATAGTTTAGCTTTTCCTCTTGGCTGTGCCCTGATCTTCATCAAGACCAACGACAGAGCGTCTGGCCACGGGAGTCCCGTAGCCTGCACCAGTTTTGCCAAAGAGTTTTTTATAGTTCCATTCATCCGTTCTACCTGACCTGATGACTGCGGATGATAGGGGGTGTGATAGCAAAAGGGAATACTCAGAATCTTACATACCTGTTGGTAGATCTTGGCAGTGAAGTGAGATCCAAGGTCAGATTCCAGATGTTCGGGTACCCCGAAAAGGGGCCCCACGTGGTGTAATAGTACTTTGACAACCGCGCTTGTATCTGCCCTTCCGCATGCAAATGCCTCCGGCCACCCCGTGAGCATGCAGACTAAGACCAAGCAGAATCGCTTACCTTTTGCCATCGGGAGTTCCATAAAGTCCATCTGCCACCAGCTACCTGGAATAGTTGGCCTTTGGGTGTGTCCTGCCTCAACCTTAGCCCCCCCCCCCCCTTGAGTAGAATTGGTTTGGCAAACGGTGCATTGTTGAACAATTTTTGAATTAAGATCTGTCTTACCTGGGCATTCATAGGGTTCCATGAATCTTACGATCCCCCGTTTGCTCATATGTGCCTGTTGATGTGCCATATGAGCAAGCCAGAAATAAACAGAAGAGGGAGCCCCCAGGGCTCCGGAGGAGCCCTTGGGAATCTCTCGTCGCTCCTAACTGTTCCCAGAGTTGTACCTCGTCCGTTGGCGCGCATTTTTGAGTGTTTTTGAGAACCGATGCATCAAGAGGAACGAGCTCGGAAGTGGAAAGAAGTTGAAAGGGACAGAGAGCAGATGCAGTTTTTGCCGCATGATCAGCAGAAGCGTTTCCAATAGAGACCAAGTCAGACTGGCCAGTATGGGCCTTGCAATGGATGACAGCGATTTCAGAAGGGAGTTGGATGGCATCAAGAAGGGCAGCAATGAAATGTCTGTGTGATACAGCCGACCCTGCGGAAGTAAGAAATCCACGCTGCTTCCAGAGTTGACCTGTAGCATGGCAGATGCCAAAGGCATACTTACTGTCAGTGAAAATGTTAACAGATGAGCCAGAGGCTAGAGTGGCAGCTCGTGTAAGTGCCACAAGCTCAGCTGCCTGGGCCGATCGTACCCCAGGCAACAGATAAGTCTCTACGATTGAGTCAGGAGAGACTACCGCGTATGATGAACGAAGCGTTCCAGTAGCCTTTCGGTAGCAGGAGCCGTCTGTGAAAAAGGTTAGATCCGGGTTAGATATGGGGGTGTCTTTTAGATCAGGGCGAGGGCGCATATCCTGATCGATAACTGCCAAACAATCATGTTCAATCTCCTCCGAATCGGAGTAAGGAAGCAGAGTAGCAGGGTTTAAAAGGCCACATTTACCTAATGAGATAGCAGGGTTTGAAAGAAGGGCCTGCTCATAAGATGTTTGTCTCCGCACAGAGAGGTGCTGAGTCTTATGAACAGAAAGGATTGCTTCGACGGAGTGTGGGACATGGAGGAAAGTTTGACGACCCAGCGTGAGGGCTTGAGCCTTTTCTACCAGAAGAGCCGCTGCTGCCACGGAACGCAAGTACGCAGGCAGTCCTCGTGCAAGAAGGCAAGAGAAATAAGCGACCGGGCGAAGAGAATCTGCAAAAGGCCGGGTCAGAACTCCACTCACAGCGCCCAGCTGCTCATGGCAGAATAGATGAAAAGGCTTGTTATAATCGGGCAGTGCCAAGACAGGCGGCGAGGCGATCGCCTGCTTGAGAGATTTTAAAGCGTCCCGGGCTAATTGAGAAAACATTAGTGGATCAGGTTGAGAATCATGAAGTAGTTCAGTTAGCGGCTTAGCTAGCTCTGAGAAAGCAGGAATCCACTGCCGGCAATATCCAAACAGCCCCAGTAACTGCCTCAGATCCTTCTTAGTTCGAGGCTCAGCGAGCTGAAGGATAGGCTCGATACGTGTGCGCAAAACTTCTCTGCCCTCTTTGGAGATAGCATGGCCCAAGTAGGTCACTTTATTTTGACAAAATTGGAGGTTTTTTTGGTGAAACCTTAAGCCCCTTTTCAGCCAGGTAGGGTTTTTGGGTTTTTCTTTCTCCAAAACCCTGTATATCCTGAGGCCTGAATAAGATTAACCCGGACCTCTTTTCCAACAGGAGCAAGTAGGGAAGTGACCAGGTTTGCTGATGACAACAAATTATCATGAGAGAACAAAAAGGGATTGTGAAGAGATTTATTTATTTAACATATTTGTATGCCGCCCCCATTGCAACCTAGCCTTGGGGCGGCTCACAACATAAACAATTTAAAACAATTAAACTATTAAACTATTTAAAACTGGCCCATCTTGAGATACAGATTAAAATACAATAAATACAATAAATACTAAATAGCAATTTAGTCTAACAATTAAAATAACTTTTAAATAAAAAGGTCTTCGCCTGGCGCCGAAAAACAAATAATGATGGTGCCAGGCGGACCTCTCTGGGGAGCGCATTCCATAACTGGGGCGCCACCGCCGAGAAGGCCCTCCTCCGGGTACTCACCCTCCTTATCTCCCTCACAGAGGGTTCCCGGAGAAGGGCCTCTGCTGCCGATGGTAAGGGGCAGGAGGGCATATATGGTTGCAGATGCTCCTTTAGGTAACCAGGACCCAAGTTGTTAAGGGCTTTATAGGTAATAACCAACACCTTGAATCGGGCTGGACTTCAATGGGGAGCCAGTGGAG
Source organism: Varanus salvator macromaculatus (assembly GCA_023646645.1). Lineage (NCBI taxonomy): Eukaryota > Metazoa > Chordata > Lepidosauria > Squamata > Varanidae > Varanus > Varanus salvator. Next base: position 592,334 of record JAIXND010000748.1, on the reverse strand, counting down.
CTGACGGAGAACTGGGGTTATATGAGAACCACGCCCAGCCCCCGTCAGTACCCTGGCAGCTCTGTTTTGCACCAATTGAAGTATCCGGACCGTCTTCAAGGGCAGCCCCACGTAGAGCGCGTTACAGTAATCTAACCGGGAAGTCACCAGCGTGTGGGTCACTTTCATCAGGCAGTCGAACTCCAGGAAGGGACGCAGCTGATGGATCAGCCGAAGCTGATGGAAAGCGCTCCTCGCCACTGCTGACACTTGGGCTACCAAGGTCAGCTCCGGGTCGAGGAGCACTCCCAGGCTGCGGACCCTGTCTTTCAGAGGGAGTGCAACCCCATTTAAGACTAGGGTCAGGTCCCCCGCTCTGTAGCCCGAACCACCCACCAACAGGACCTCCGTCTTGTCAGGATTGAGCCTCAGTTTATTGGCCCTCATCCAGCCCATCACCTCGGCCAGGCACCGGTTCAGCACAGCCACTGCCTCACCTGGATCGGTGGAGAACGAGAGGTAGAGCTGGGTATCATCAGCGTACTGATGACTCCGCAGCCCACACCTCCTGATGACCTCTCCCAGCGGTTTCATGTAGATGTTGAAAAGCAAGGGGGACAAAATGGACCCCTGCGGAACTCCATGGCATAACTGCCATGGCGCAGAGCCATAGTCCCCCAGCACCACCTTCTGGAATCGGCCATTGAGATAGGAGTGGAACCACTGCAGAGCAGTGCCTCCGACCCCCAATCCCGCTTGCCTATCCAGGAGGATACCATGGTCGATGGTATTGAAAGCCGCTGAGAGGTCCAGGAGAACCAACAGGGACGCACTCCCCCCCATCCCTCTCCCTGCACAGGTCATCATACAGGGCGACCAAGGCAGATTCAGTGCCGTACCTGGGTTTGAAGCCGGACTGAAATGGGTCCAGATAATCCGTTTCATCCAAGAGTGCTTGGAGTTGTCCCACCACCACCCGCTCCAGCACCTTGCCCAGGAACGGGGTGTTGGCCACCGGTCTATAATTGGCGGCCACCTCTGGATCCAGGGATGCCTTCTTTAGGACTGGCCGGACTACCGCCTCCTTTAGGGGTGCAGGCACCCGGCTGTCTCTTAAAGAGGCATTGACCACCTCCAGGATCCAGGGCACAATCCCGTCCTTGGCACTCTTTAGTAGCCAGGATGGGCACGGGTCCAGTAAACAGGTGGTTGGGCGTACCAGTCCAAGCACCTTGTCCACATCGTCAGGCCGCAAAAACTGAAATTCATCCATCAATGGGGGACAGGACGGTGTCGTTGGCCCCTCCCCAGAAGAATCTGAGTCAATAGAAGAGTCCAGCTCATGACGAAAGTCCAGCTCGTGAGATCTCCAAGCTAGGAGAACAGACATTGAAATGGCAGATGCAGTTCAATATAAGCAAGTATGAAGTGATGCACATTAAGGCAAAAATACTCAACGTTGCTTATGAGCTGATGGGAAGCAGCGACTGGCCAAAAAAAGGGTTGTGGTGGACAACTTGAAAATATCAACACAGTAAGCAGCTGCTCTGAAAAGGGCAAATTCCACACTAAGCATAATTCATAATTTGGGGTGGGGGTGGGGAAACCCTCCTTCTTCCCTAATCCTAGAATGGAAATGGGTCCTTCTATGAATGAGATGGGTGGGAGATTTGGGAAAAATCAAAGGAAAGACTCTTCAAATAGCCCAGAGTTAAACTCTGGAACTCATTGCTGCACTCACTTTGATGGCTTCAAAGGGAGTTTAGACACATTCGTGGAGGATTCTAAGCATGGCTACTAGCTATAGCGGCTATAAATCTCTTCCAACATCGAAACTACGTGCCTCTCAATATCAGTTGCTGGGGAATGTGTGCAAGAGGATTTTATGGTGCTTGTGCATTGCTTGGGGACTTCCTTATGTTCTGGGAGAGAGAGTGAGAAGTGGATGGGCAGAGGGAGTGGAACATGCAATATAGAATGGATAAGTAGATGTGCACAGAGAGACATGCAGCAGGTAGGTAGATAGCGAGAAAATCCAGGCTCGTAAATGGCTAGACAGACACAGAGAGGAACATGTCATCATGTCATGGATAGAAAGATGGGAAGAGAGGGACAAATGATAGAAAGATAGACGGAAGCGAAGGGAACGTGCGATCGATGGATGGGCGGGCGGACAGGGGAGTGCTTGTGCTAATACAGCATTCACAGAATGGTACAGGTGTGTGTTGGAGGGGAGAGATGGTGCAAGCGAGAGATTTATGTTGTAAGCCGCCCCGAGGCTATTGCAAGGGGCGGCATATAAATTTTTAAATAAATAAATAAATAAAATTCCCTTGCACCAGATTGGAGGTCTTTAAAAGGGGGGGGGGGCGTTCCTGAAGAAGGCAGCGCAGGGGAGGGAAGGCGCCGGTTCTCTCATCTGCTCTTCTGTGTGTGGGTTTTGGTGGGGAAGCTGTGAGTGTGCGCGGGGGGAACACCCTCCTGCAGGCTCCACCGACCCGCTTCTCCGGCGAGAGGGACGCAGCCGCCGCGTGTCTCTGCCTGCCTCCGTCCTCGGCTGCCCGCTCCACACGACTCCTGCCTGCCCCAACCTGTTGCGAACTGCCTGCCGACCCTCCCCCCTCCCGGGGCGGCGGGAGGCGGGAGGCTTTTATTCTGAAATCCAGGCCGCTGCCTATGATGTAATCGCGGCTCCTGCCAGAATACGCGCGGCGCAGCGGGGTGCGAGGAAGTTATTGGTTGCGTTGAAAAGAGGGGAGGGGGCGATGGTCGCCAAAGGCTCGGGAGACCACGCCCTTTTACCTCTCCAGTAGTCCATAAAACGGGAGCCCGCAGCCCCGGGTGATTTCTGGAGATGCGGATGGGCAGGACCCCCAAACAAACCCTGACTTTGGAGGGACAGGTGAGGTCTCCGTTCGCTTCTCTCTCTCGCCCTGTTCCCAACGACACTCAGCAAAGCCAGGATGTGGGGTCCACGAGAAAGGCGGGGGGAGGAAAAGGAGGGGTCCACCTACCTGGCGGATTCCTCTTCTCCAGGGCAACCAGATGAAATATTGGCCCTCTTGGGCAGGGATGTGCATGGTGTGCAGACCGCTGACTGGTTTCTCCCTCTCTCTCTCCCTCCCTCTCTCTCTCTTTTAATGCTAGAAGCTGGAGATCCAAAAAAGGTGATCCACTTAGGATTCAAGCATTTGGAAGATCTAGTTCGAATTCAAGCATTTAGGGGATCCGCTTAGAATTTAAGCATTTAAAGACCAACTTAGAATACCAGCCTTTTGGGGATCCCCGTCGAATGCAAGCCCTTAAGGCAGGCTCCAACAACCAGATGTGCTGGGCTGCAGCTCCCAAAATCCCCCAGCCAGCTGAGGATTCTGAGAGCTGTGGTCCAGTACATCTGGAGGGCATAATGTTGGGGAAAACTCCTTCAGGAGCTGGAGGTGGTGGGGAGGGGGGTGGAGCAGGGAAGGAAGTTCATATGGTGATCCATTGCTCCCACCGATCCATTCTGAGCCCCTGGTCTGTCTACTGTAGAGAGAGCATTCAGAGGACTCCCAGTAGAGTCTAGTCTACGTACCTTCTGTCCCCTCCCCACTTTGCCACCTCCACTCTGTGAGACAGACCTCTGTGGGCAAGCAAGTTGCAAGAGCTGGATAATCCCTGACTCACAACTCTGCCTTCTCCATTAGCCTTTCTCTCACCACTCCCTCTTCCTTTAGTCTTCTTCATCCAACTTGCACTCTTCTCTGGGTAGCGGCCAGTATGAGGGACAGGCAATGCCTTAATTTGGCCTCAGATTGCTTGGTGCACAATCCCAGCTAGAGACGCCTCCTTGCTTTGTGTTGCTGTCCAAACTATATTATTCTATGAACTAGACCTTGGAGTGGGAGAAGAGATGGGCATGATCCACTGCCTTTGCTTGCTTTCTTGGGAGGCCAGGAGTGGCTCTGTTCTTGTGATCATGTCAAAAACAGCTTCAAAAAGCAAGCATTTGGCCCCATCACTGTTGCCTGGGTGCTCACCAGGTGCCCCATAAAGCATGGAAGATGGAATGGTGGGAAGTTTAGACCAGGGGTGGGTGGAAAATAGCTCTCCAGCTGTTCAACTGGAAAGACAGTGTGGTGTAGTGGTTAAAAGCACAGGACTGGGACTCAGGCAATCTGGGCTCTAGTCTCTGCTTAGCCATGGAGCCCACTGGGGACTTTGGGCCACTCTCAGACTCTCCACCCAACCTACCTCACAGGGCTGTTGTTCTGGGGATAAGATTGAGAGTTGGAGGATGAAAGTTATTTAAACCACCTTGAGTTCCTAGGAAGGAAAAAAGGTGAGATGTAAATATAATACATCAATTGCATTGGCAAGGGCTGTGTGGGCAGGGGCTTCTGGAAATTGAAGTCCAAATCATCTGACAGTTGGGGAAGGCCAGTGTAGGCAGTAGTGAGCTAAAATCATAGAGCTGGAAGTAACCACGAAGATGATCTAGTCCAACCCCTGCAAATCTACCTTCTGTCCACCCCTGGAATCCTAGGAGGATCTCTGTTCTGCCCACTGCAAGGTCTAGGATGCTGGTAGTTGAAATCCAAAACATCTGGAGAATTTCTTTCTGCCCACCTATGGCCTCAAAAATCTGGAGGGCACCAGTTATGGGAAGTGGTTCTCCTGTAGCTAGCCTAATTGGGTGAAACACCTGCTCGTCCCCAGCCCATGTTCCCTCCATGTACCTCCTGTCCTCCCTAACCCTCCCCTCCAGATGCTTGAGACTACAACTTCCATCAGCCCTGGCTGTGGTCCACAAATTCTTGGGGCAGCCAACCTGGGGGGCTTTAGAATGTATGCCCCCTGGGACAGGGATCTGTCTTTTGAACTGGCTTTCCACCAAGCAGCCCATGTCTGTTGCAAGAAAGCAAAACCAACAGCCATTCCCATTCCCCGCAAAAAGAGGCCTTTTCCAGGCTATCGGATTAATTGTGGCAGAAGCCCTTATTGAACCAGAGGCTGCTCAGTGGAAACCAGTGTGCCTTATTATATCTATTCTGTGGTATTTGAGCTATTTCTTAGCCACCCATTGTCCAAAGGATTCCATGGCAGTGAAGAAAGTCATTTATCTAAGCATCTTATCCATGGATACTTGTTATTCATTGCATATGGCTGTTGTTGTTCCATCTCTCCCAGAACTCAGCAATAGTTTATGGTAGTCCTTTTGACTAATGGGGCAGGATATAAATCCGGTGGGTGGGTGGTAACATGTTCACTCAGAATTAAATCCAGCAGTGTTCAGTGTAGCTCATTCTTCAAGTAACTGCTCAAAGAACAGCATTTTTCCTGACCTGTTCTCAGCTAAGAGACTGCCCATTTTGAGCAGCAAATCTTGGGTAAGGAAAAGCTGTTTCAAAACCCCAGACAGCTGTCAGAGAACAGGCACAGGTGCAGTAGCCCAATGTAATAAGAGACCACAACTCCCATCACCCTCAACAAGCCTGATGGGAGTTGTAGCCCAACACAGTTGCAGAGAACTGATGTCAGCCAGGGATGGGTGGGAGGAAGATCTCTAGAAGGTCATTCACAGAAGCCCTTTCCCAAGCGTCCCCTCCATATGAGGACTGGAAAGAGGGGGCCTTTTTGGTGATGGCACCCAGGTCTGGAATAATCTCCCAAGGAAAGTTTGCCTAGTGTCTGCACTGCTTTCTCTTCAGCACCAGGTTAAACATTCCCTCTTCTGCTAACTATTTCAATACTTTGGTGTTATATTATTTTAATTTCTGCCATGGTTTTCACCTCTTCTACCTGAAACTATTTTGTGATGTGTTTGCCATGTGTATGAGCGGTAGGTTGCTGGATTTTATTGAGATGTTATTGGTAACATGAGGATGCATCTTTAAATGGCAAAAAGCCTAGAGAAAATCCTAATGAAAAGGCATAATAATACTTTAAAATATTCAAGAAAGCAAGCAAGGAAAAAGGGGTTCCTGATGCCCTATTAACTAATTATAGTGACTACTAAAATGCTTTCTCTGTTCACCCCTCAAAATTAGGTATTTCAGGAGCTGGGAAAGGATATTTGTGGAGAATTGAGTGAATGTTTTGGTGAAAGAATGTGTAAGCTTTGCTCTGGTAATGTTCACAAATTCTCAGGTGTTCAAGTGACACCCTGAGTGTGCATTTTTAATGTGCATTTTTCCATCCAAGCTGCTAATTTGCACCTAGCTCCAATGGATGTATGTGGGATTCAATAAAACTAAAATAAAGCAAAAAACATATCTGTGATGTATGACAGAGACCCACTCGAGATGTTTGGATTTAATTTCCTGTTTTGTTGCTACATTTCCTCCAAACTCCTCCTCCTCCTCTCCATTTGTCCTCACAACAACCCTGTGAGGTAGGTTCGGCTGAGAGTCAGGGACTGGCCCCAAGTCATCCAGTGAGCTTTCTGGTCACATGGAGATTCAAGCCCAGGTTGCCCCAGTCCCAGAACCAAAACTGCATTTCCTGTGGGAGACTTTAGAACAGGGCTTTGCACCTCCTGTTACCCTTACAAGAGGTGCTCCAGAACAAAATTAAAACCCAACTTTTGTTTTGCCCCTCTTTCTCTCCGGGGCCTGAAAGAGCTTTGATTCAGCAAGGAAATTTGCAATCCCACCAGCAACCAGAAAATAACTAGATAGCCAAAAGGGACTCCTCCCCCTTCCCCCTCCAAAAAAAAGCCAACTAGAGATGACAGAAATGGGAAAACATGGCAGGAAGGTTGAGCAGAGAAAGGATTTCTGGGTTTCCCAGAAGAGAAACCCAAGCAAAGGATGGTTTGGACAAAGGTGGCAGATTGAACACGGAGAAGCAAAGGTGGCAGATTGAACACGGAGAACCTCCAAATATCTGTCTGTGCCTTTGTTTAATTCCTACAAACGTGGATGGAGTTCGCAGCATGTTCACAGGGCTTGCCTTGCCGTTAAGTGGGGCAAGAGGGCTACCTCCCACCCCATTCTGCCCTGGTACCCTCTAGAGTCATGGAGGTTATTTTCCCATCACCCATGTTGATCCAGCTGCGATTCCCATCAAATGCTGTATGTAGAATGCATGCATATGTGCATGTTGCATGCATGCATGTTCATGTGTGTTATTTGCACTCTATCTACAGGAGCATCTCCACGTCATGTGTCTTTCTCCATCTTAACCCCCTTAACATTCATTGTGTGTCTTTTTTTATTTGCTTCTCTTCTGCTCATGGTCTAAATCAGGGGTCCTCAAATGTTTTTGCCAGGGGGCCAGTGGAAAGGTGCCAGTGCCAGGCGCGGGCCGGAAAAGTGGTGCCAGCGGTGCGGGGCGAGGTGCGGGTGGGCATGCGCCATGAGGTGGGTGCATGAGGCAGCTGCTTGCTCACTTGGAGATCGTTTTCTCCAACCAAGCAAACTGCTGCCTCCCCGCATGCAGGGCGAGGTGGGCGGCGGGTCCAAATGGGCATGGCAGGCCGGATCTGGTCCCTGGGCCGTAGTTTGAGGACCCATGGTCTAAATCAACCATTTTCTTTATTTTACACTGTGAATGTATGTATTTATTTTTATTTATTTATTGGATTTTTAGCCTGCTCCATTAGCCACACAGTTCCCTGGGCAGAGTATGTCTCACTCCACATGTAAACAGATTCTGCAGTGGTGAATAATGAAAGTTGGAAAGGATGAAACAACTGCATTCAACTGTTTATTTTTTAAAACAGGGTATGGATAAACTTGGTTTACATGCAGGGGACATTTTCCTAGGCAATGTCTCTTTGGCATAATAATGGTTTGGGTGCAAGGATTGGTACACCAGGAGCTGACAGAAACTTATGAACATATACGTACACACCTTTCCTTGTATTTCCAATATTCAGGCAGGGCATGCCAATCCTTACATCACCCCATGCACAAGATAGGGCAGCCCTAGATTTACAGAAGCACAAAAAGGCTAGATCAGGAGAGAGAGACCCCTCACCCCTGACCAAAGAAACCTGTCGTTAACTCACACAGCAGGCAGTATATCAGCAATAAACTTTTATTGCTACTTTCTACAAGATTTACTGATAAGCTCCACTAACGAGCTCCCTACCGGCTACAGTTGCCGCTTCTTTCTGAGTTTTCTACGAAAGCACCACGTGGTATCAAACCTTCCTGTCTTGTCTTTCTGCCCGAGGGTGTGACAAACCCCTGTCCCTTAATTGGGTCTGTCAAGGCTCTTGCTAATTCTTCTGCTGAACCCTGTCCAGCAGCTTCAGGGTCTGGAGCTGGGGGCATCTTCCTCAGGCAGTCCAGAGCTAGAATCAGAGGGAGCTACTGTCCCAGACACTTTCCCCTTGGTCTGCGGGGGGGGGGGGGTGTGCTCAGGGGCCAAGGGATGAGGTGGAGGAGAGGTTTCTTGCTCTGCAGTCAGAGAGTCAGGCTGTGTCTGGGCCGTCTGAGCATTGGTTCTCAAATATAGGTCTCCTTGGTCAATTGCCAAACTCTCACTGCCAGCTCCTGTCTCTTCCTCGCGAGTAGACATCTCGGCCAAGATGTCAGGCACGACAAAACCTGACCATTGGCCAGGGGATGCTAATTGACTGCCAGCATAAAACTGGGAAAACAGAACAGAATGGAATGGAGCAACATGGAGGAGGATATGGCTTTTTGTTGCAGTTCCCAGATTTTGGTCTATCAGTCTGTCTACCAAAAGTGAAGCTCTTGGGCACACAATCACTGAGGAAGCTAATCTGAGTAACCACATCCAGCAAACTTAGAACAGGGGAGCAAAAGACCACCAACCTGATCTTCCTATAAACACAGCCCCTCTTCCTTCTTTGCTTAGCATACTTCCTTATTCACATACCTATCTATCCATCTGTCTTCTTACCTGAACCTTTTTTCTCAATGAAAAACCTTTTTTCTCATGGCTGAGGTTACCATGCAATCCTATGTATGTTTACACAGAAGTAACTCCCAGAATGTTCTGGGGATCTTCCTCTCAGGTAAGTGTGGATGGGCTCACAGCCTTGAACTTGCTTAATTCTCCATTGCCTTTTGGTCACAGGTTCTTCTATGACACTTGTGGGCTAAAGCATTTGAGAAAAGATCTTGTTTTTCATCTGTGATATCATGCCTTTTACTGCTGAGTCCCATGTTTGATTTCTGGTTGGGTCCTATTTTTTTATAGCTTTTCTTATGCACTTTGTGTGCTTTTTAAATTGCATTTTTGCTGGGTTGGGGTTTAATTCTAAGCTTCCATGCATATTAATCATATGCAAAAAAGAGGGGTATAAATTCAAGAAGCCCAGAAAAGTTACTGGTTGACAAATAGATAAATACATGAGAATATTTATTCATAAGAATTGTCTGATGAGGGAGAAGGTTTTTATGAGTAAGAACATGCCATCATGTTCATGATGCCAGCTCTACCTCTCGTTTTCCACCGATCCAGGTGAGGCAGTGGCTGTGCTGAACCGGTGCCTGGCCGAGGTGATGGGCTGGATGAGGGCCAATAAACTGAAGCTCAATCCAGACAAGATGGAGGTCCTGTTGGTGGGCGGTTCGGGCTACGGAGCGGGGGACCTGACCCTAGTCTTAAATGGGGTTGCACTCCCTCTGAAAGACAGGGTCCGCAGCCTGGGAGTGCTCCTCGACCCGGAGCTGACCTTGGTAGCCCAAGTGTCAGCAGTGGCGAGGAGCGCTTTCCATCAGCTTCGGCTGATCCATCAGCTGCGTCCCTTCCTGGAGTTCGACTGCCTAACAACGGTGACACACGCGTTGGTGACTTCCCGGTTAGACTTCTGTAACGCGCTCTACGTGGGGCTACCCTTGAAGACGGTCCGGATACTTCAGTTGGTGCAGAATAGAGCTGCCAGGGTGCTGACGGGGACTGGGCGTGGTTCTCATATCACCCCAGTTCTCCGTCAGCTCCACTGGCTCCCCATTGAAGTCCGGGCCCAATTCAAGGTGTTGGTCCTTACCTATAAGGCCCTAAACGGCTTGGGCCCTGGCTACCTAAAGGAGCGCCTGCGACCATATATGCCCTCCCGCCCCTTACGATCGGCAGCAGAGGCTCTCCTCCGGGAACCCTCCGTGCGAGATATCAGGAGGGTGAGTACCCGGAGGAGGGCCTTCTCTGCGGTGGCGCCCCATCTGTGGAATACGCTCCCCAGAGAGGCTCGCCTGGCGCCGTCGTTATTTGCTTTTCGGCGCCAGGCGAAGACCTTTTTATTTAAACGGTATTTTAAATGTTAATATTTTTTTTTAATTTAAGATTATTATTTAATGGTTTATTTATTTATGTTGTATGTTTTTAAATTTAACCTGGAGATGGGCCAGTTTTTAATATTGTATATGTTTTTAGTGGTTGTGAGCTGCCCCGAGGCTGCTGCAAGGGGCGGCATACAAATATTTAAATAAATAAAATAAATAAAATAAATCATGCAAGCATTTAAAAGACACCAAATGCTAGGACTGGTTTTCGGGAAGGATGTGGAGGACGAGGGTGGCTTCTCCTGCATGCCCTGCACAGAACATGGATGGCTGCCAGGGGGAAGGGGCTTGTCACCATATTTGCCTGCATATAATTCTTTTATCACCTATGGCAACTGAGTGTGTGATTAAAAACAAGGCTAGCAGAAATGATTCAGTTAGGAGAGCAAGAAAGGTTTCCACATTCTACAGCTTGTTCCTGCCCAAATGGCCCACAAGGTGGTTTTAAAAAGTGGTTTTCAAACACTGGGGTTCATGGACCAGTGCTAGTCCATAAGAGGTTTCCTGCTGGTCTGTGGGGGGGGGGCACATCCTGCTTGCTGCAGACCAGTGTGGGGACTGGCTGTGCTCCACCACCTCTTCCTCAGTTGGCATTGTGTTTGCAGGGGGTGCACTGCAGGGAGGGGAGAGACAACTTTTTGTTTCTGCCTCAGTGGTCTTCAAGGTGGTTTTCCTGTTTCCGCTGGTCCCCAGCTGTGGAAATGCTGAAAACTACTGGTTTTAAAAATTTAAGTGTTCTACGGCTATGTTGTCGGTCAACCCTAATTCCATTTCCAATTCTTTTCCCCGCCCGCCCGCCCGCCCTCTCATCAGTACCAGTTCACGACCAAATTGGGTTGCGAACAGAAATTTCTGAAAAATTTTGCTGATCGCAAGCACGCCTGCCTTCCCTGCCTGAGCACACCCACACCTGCCTCCCCTCCAGCGCACCCACAATCGCACCCGTCTCCCCCCTGCCGCACAATCACTGGGGGGGGGGGGAGATGGCCACAATCTTTGTTGTTCTTCGTCACTTTGCTTCAAATTTTTGTGAGTAAAAAAAATTGTTGCAGAACGGATTAACCTTATTTACATTGACCCTTATGGGGAAATTTGACTTGGCTCACGACCAGTTTGGGTCGCAACCAGAGTCCTGGAACGGATTAAGTTCGTGAGCCAAGGTACCACTGTATTAGAATTGTAATTCCTTTCCTATTACTACTGTCTTCCTTCTCTGTGCTCTCTACCAGTTCTTCAAATTTAGTTAATTTTCTTATTTCACCAAGAGTTTTCCTCATTTCCACTGCCCAATTTTGTAACTGAATCATCTTCCAACCCGAACCCTTCAATTCTGCACACATTTGACCCATTTTCTCTTTATTATCCAAAATTTTTAACCAGTTCTTCAGTCTAAATATGTTCTGTTCTCTAATACTCTCTGTAATTCACCTTTCAAATTCTCAGGAAAATTCTTCATTGCAGTTACTGGAGTTAATGGGGAAATTACCAGGCTTAAAAACTTCCTACTATATCTCCACAATTCCAACATATTCTTTAGAAATGGATTTTCTATTTTCTTTAAGTATAGAATATTATCCACCCTAAATAAAATATTTTCCATACGAATTCTATCCTTTTTGAATTCAACATCACCCCAAAGTAACTCTTTGTAGATCATTATATCTAAAATATATCTTATTTGATTTGCTGAATAGTATGTTTTAATATTTGGTAAGCCTAATCCTCCTTCCTTTTGGGGTTTATACCATAGATTTTTATTAATTCTAGCTTTTTTTCCCATTACAAAAGGAATTAATCATATTCTGCCAACTTTTCAAATCAGAATCTGCAATTTTAATGAGTAGCATCCAAAAAAGGAAATTAATTTTGGGAATAATCTCCATTTTGCATACCACAATTCTACCGAACGAAGATAGTTTGACCTTTTTTTTTTTGGTGGGTAGATTTTGCACTACCACTTTTTAATTAGTTTATTAGATTATTAAAACATCCATCATCACACACATCAAAACTACTGAGTCAGTCCCTTATTACACTTTAACATTCTGTGATCAGTTCAAATCCATTTAAAAAGTCTTAAAAATTATTTTTCAGATCTAAGCCCAGTCCCGTTTTCCCAGTCAATAACAAACAGAATTCCCAAATTTGATAGAAGTCATTTTCTTCTTCCTCTTTCTATAATAGAATAAGTTCATCTATTTCCTGTTCTTCATATTAGAGAGAGAGACTCTCCACCTTTTGTAAAAATTAATATCTTCTTTCTTTTCAGATAAGAGGTTTCCACCTAACCAGCACTACACAATTCCAAATCTTTTCTTTTGACTTATTAAACAAATAGACTCCTCCTAATAACAATTACAAATACAATCAGATACATTTTTTGCTTACAGGTATTCCAATCTAATATCTACTAAAACAGAAAATACAATAGTAAAAAAAATTCATGTTCATATCTCTCTTCATCATCTTTAAGAACATCTTATCTAGCCTATTTAACAACAATCCAAAAACCGGAGAGTCATACAATTAAGCTCTTAGTCAATCATCTTTAAACTTTAAGACAATCTAAGAAAGCGAAAGAGAAGACGGAAGGGTAAAAGGAAAGGATCCTTCTTGCCATCCAAACTACTGAATCAGCCCCTTATTACACATCCTTTAACACTCTATAATCATTTCTACACCATTTAAAAAGTTTTAAAAATTCTTTTTTGGATCTCAGCCCAGTCCCATTTTTCCAGCCAATAACAAACAGAATTCCCAAACTTAATAGAAGTCATTATCTTCTTCCTTTTTCTGTGATAAAATAAATTCATCCATTTCCTACAAAATCCTGTTTCTCACATTAGAGAAGAGACTCTCCACATTTTGTAAAAGTTAATGTCTTCTTTCTTTTCAGATAAGAGGATTCAGCCTGACCAGCACTACACAATTCCAAATCTTTCCTTTTTACTGATATTAAACAAATAGACTCCTCCTAATAGCAATTGCACATACATTCAGATACTTTTTTTTTTTTGCTTACTAAAAAAGAGATCATCTTTAAACTTTAAAGCAGTCTAAGAGAGTGAAAGAGAGGAAGGAAGAAAAAGAGGAAAAGGATCCTTCTTCCCTTAACACCTACTTCCACCTTCAGAATCACGTATCATAGCCATTCCATACCTCGACAGACATTATCAAGCCCTTTATATTAAGATAAATATTTTTGTTTAACGGCCCTGCCACGCCATTTAAAGTCCAGAGTTCATTTCATCTGTTGCAAAACATTAATCATTCGCAATGGCTGCATTTCTCGTCGTAAGATCTTCACTCCCTTCTCCGAGCCAATTATACTTATTACAAAGTTCATCCATCCGTCAAAGAAAATAAACACACCTTTCTGCCGAAGTTGCCGTTCCTCAAACAAACTTGATAACAGGTTATTATTATTGCCGGCTTCAATTTCGTCATCGGTAGTTTCCCTTTCCATTTCTTCTTTGTCTTGTATGTCAATCTTTTCCAAGTTATTTTTCAGATATTCTATGACCTTATTTGTATCCACCCCGTGGCTGTATACAATTTAATAAAATTCTTGAAATGCTTTTAATTTCTCCTTCATCTTACTACATCCTATTCCTTCTCCATTCTCCATCACTCCAATATTACCCTTCCTTTTCTTTATCTGTGAGGCTCATGCTAATAATTTAGAATTTCTATTTCCATAGTCAAAAAATTGTCTTTTCAAATATATTAAGTTTCTCTGCACCTTTTCCATATGTATACCTTCTAATTCTTTTGTTTTTTTGGCCTGGATTTCTTTTCTAATTAAATCATGTCTAGTCACAATAAATTCTTTTTCTAATTCATGTAAGTTATTTTCTAATTTATTTATCCTCTTAAATTGTTGCATCCTTACCTCATATCCAGCTTTAATTGCTAGGCCCCTTGATAGCGCCTTCATAGCATCCCGTATCATACTAAATTTCCCCTCTCCCTGTTCATTTATTTTCCAGATCTCCTCTATGTCTCTCTGCATCTTATCCATAAACTTTTTATATCAGAAAATATTAGTATCTAATTTCCATCTATTGACTTCTGTATTGTTGTTGTTGTTAGTCGCGTGGTCGTGTCCGACCCATCGCGACCCCATGGACAACATTCCTCCAGGCCTTCTTGTCCTCCACCATCCCCCAGAGTCCACCCAAGCTCACACCAACTGCTTCAGTGACTCCATCCAGCCACCTCATCCTCTGCCATCCCCTCCTTCTTTTGCCATCTATTGTTCTCAGCATTAGAGTCTTCTCCAGGGAGTCCTTCCTTCTTATTAGGTGGCCAAAGTATTTGAGTTTCATCTTCAGGATCTGGCCTTCTAAAGAGCAGTCAGGGTTGATCTCCTTTAGGACTGACCGGTTTGATTGCCTTGCTGTCCAAGGGACTCGCAGGAGTCTCCGCCAGCACCACAATTCAAAGGCCTCAATCCTTCGGTGCTCAGCCTTCCTTATGGTCCAGCTTTCACCTGAGTGGTCTAGTGCTTTTCCCTACTTTCTTCAACTTAAGCCTAAATTTTGCAACGAGAAGCTCATGATCGGAGCCACAGTCAGCTCCTGGTCTAGTTTTTACTGACTGGATAGAGCTTCTCCATCTTTGGCTGCAGAGCACGTAGTCAATCTGATTTCTGTGTTGACCGTCTGGTGATGTCCATGTGTAGAGTCGTCTCTTGGGTTGTTGGAAAAGAGTGTTTGCTATGACCATTGTATTCTCTTGACAAAATTCTACCAGCCTGTGTCCTGCTTCATTTTGTACTCCAAGGCCAAACTTGCCTGTTATTCCGGTTATCTTTTGGCTTCCTACTTTAGCATTCCAGTCCCCCATGATGATAAGGACATCAATTTTTGGTGTTAATTCTAGAAGGTGTTCTAGGCCTTCATAGAACCGGTCAACTTCAGCCTCTTCAGCACCAGTGGTTGGGGCATAGGCTTGGACTATTGTGACGTTGAATGGTTTGCCTTGGATTCGACCTGAGATCATTCTGTCATTTTGGAGGTTGTGTCCCAGTACTGCTTTCCCTACTCTTTTATTGACTATGAAGGCTACTCCATTTCTTCTGAGGGATTCTTGCCCGCAGTAGTATACCTGTCGTGGAGCGTGTGTGTGTCTTTGAACACTCGCACGTTGAGGTTCCTTGGCCGCAATTTATTGCTCAAATGCAAGCTGTAAAACTCAATCTGTTTATTGCTAGTTATCTACGAGATTCATGGCTTCGCCATGAGACTAGTACGAAAGCGTGCATACTAATGAGATGCTCGTCTGAGAATGACGTTCCCTCTTCCCCCTCCCCTTTCAGTCCTTTAGGAGAAGCTCTTCTCTTCTCCTCCTCTTCCTGTCTTCCCGGATCTGGTACGCCCGAACCATTCGTCGTTGGGCGGCGTCAATCAAATTTATGTTCTCCAGTTGGCCAGCTCCCTCTTCCCCAACAATCTCTTCTTCCGATGACGTGGCAGGGCTTTCGCTCTCCCCTTTCTCCCCGACTGTTTGATTTAAAGGGCCAGTCGCTGGTGAGGCGATCTGTGGGCTTTCGCAGCCCTCGGGGGGAGCTGACCGGCCTCTCCTTCGGGCAGCGTTTGCGTCTCTCGGACTCTATAAACCACTGTCACCGCTTCCTCTTGAGTAGGAGTCTCTGTCGTGACCTCCTGCACGACAATACCTGATGATCATCTGAACTAAATTCACCCATGCCTGTCCATTTTAGTTCACTGGATCTGACATTCCAGGTTCCTATGGAGTATAGATCTTTGCAGCATCAGACTCTCCTGATACATCGGCAACTGAGTGTCCTTTCGGCTTTGACCCAGTCGCTTCACTCTTTCTGGCGCTACTAGTACTAGCCCTCCGCTCCTCCCCAGCAGCACGCTGGACACCTCCCGACCTGAGGGGCTCATCTTCCGGTGTCATATCGTTTTGCCTTTTGGTTTTCATGTCCATGGGGTTTTCATGGCAAGGGTACTGGAGTGGGTTGCCATTTCCTTCTCCAGTGGATCACATTTTGTCAGAGCTCCTTGCTATGACCTGTCCGTCTTGGGTGGCCCTGCATGGCAGAGCTCATGGCTTCATTGAGCTATGCAAGCCCCTTCGCCACGACAAGGCAGTGATCCATGAAGGAGGACTTCTGTATAATCTGGTTTAAAGTCCAATTCCATTTGCACTCTAGCATGATCTGAAATCTGAATTACCCCCGTTTCTACATACTTACCTTTAGTTATTACATCATTAGATATAAATAAATAATCTATTCTTGAAAAGGATTTATGAGGTTCTGAAAAAAAGAGTACCTTCTTTCATTCCCCTTTAGCTCTCTCCAGACACCTTTCAAATCTGTCCTATTTATCATCTTATATAGTTTAGTATATCTATTTTGTTATTCGTTTTGTTTCCAAGAGGATTTATCATTCACTTTATCCATTACCATATTACAATCCCCTCCCAAAATCACAAATCCTTTCCTACTTTCCTCCAATATTGCTAAAACCTTCTGCATGAATTGTTCTTGGTTAACATTTGGAGCATAGATATTCCCTAAAGTACAATTCTCTCCTTTCATTTGCCCCTGAACTATAATGTATCTTCCTTCTTGATCTTTAACTACCTTCTCAACTTTAAATTCACATCTCTTAGATATTATAATAGCTACGCCTCTGGATTTAGAAGTTCCAAAACATTTTACATAAACATCTAACCAATTCCCTTTAATTTCATTTAACCCATCCCTTTTCTGATGAGTTTCCTGTAAAAGCACCAAATCATTCGTACTCTTATTCAATACTCTCTGTATTTTACACCTTTTTTAATTTGTCCCTAGGCCTTTCACATTCCATGTTAGCATATTAATCTGTTTTTCTGGAACTCCCTAGCTTTCTCCATGATCCAGCGTATGTTGGCAATTTGATCTCTAGTTCCTCTCCCACTTCGAAACCCTGCCTGTACTTCTGGTAGTTCTCGGTCCACATACTGCTGGAGCCTGGCTTGTAGGATTTTGAGCGTCACTTTGCTAGCATGTGAAATGAGTGCAATGGTGCGGTAGTTTGAACATTCTTTGGCGTTGCCCTTCTTGGGGATCGGAATGTAAACGGACCTTTTCCAATCCTGTGGCCACTGTGGAGTTTTCCAAATTTGCTGGCATATTGAGTGTATCACTTTTACTGCATTGTCTTTTAGGATTTTGAATAGCTCAGCTGGAATACTGTCTCCTCCACTAGCTTTGTTGTTGCTCAGGCTTCCTAAGGCCCATTTGACTTCACATTCCAGGATGTCTGGCTCAAGGTCAGTGATCACTCCATTGTGGTTATCAGGGTCGTTAAGCTCTTTCTTGTATAGTTCTTCTGTGTAATCTTGCCACCTCTTCTTAATCTCTTCTGCCTCTGTTAGGTCCCTGCCATGTTGGTCCTTTATCGTACCCATCTTTGCATGAAACGTTCCCTTCCTACCTCCAATTTTCTTGAAGAGATCTCTGGTCCTCCCTATTCGATTGTTTTCTTCTATTTCTTTACACTGTTCATTGAAGAAGGCCTTCTTATCTCTTCTAGCTGTTCTCTGGAATTCTGCATTCAATTGGGTGTATCTTTCTCTTTCTCCCTTGCCTTTTGCTTCCCTTCTTTCCTCAGCTAGTTGTAAAGCTTCCTCAGACAGCCATTTTGCTTTCTTGCATTTCTTTTTCTTTAGGATGGTTGTAGTTGCTGCCTCTTCTACAATGTTGCGATATATAGTTCCTAAAGACAAACTTCCATAATAAAATTAACTACATCTTATACTTGTGTTATGCGATCTCACTATTTTAAATATTTCTTACTGCCCATTACATAGAAACATAGAAACAGAGAAGGGGTCTCTTGGGCCATCTAGTCTGACCCCCGGCTCCAGCCGGCTCCACTCACGACATGCCCACCATGTGGACATCCAGCCTATCCTTGAACACCCGCACCGATGGGACCTCAACCACCTCGCGTGGAAGCCCATTCCACGCCCTCGGGGTCCTAACTGTCAGGAAGTGCTTCCTGGCATCCAAATGGAACGTGGTTCCCTGAGCTTTGCTCCATTGGAGCGCGTCCTGCCTTCCTCTGCAGGGGAGAACAGGTCTCTGCCCACCTCCGCGTGACATCCCCTCACACACCTGTATGTTGCCAACAGATCCCCTCTGAGTCTCCTCTTCTCCAGGCTGAAGAGACCCAGTTCCCTCAGTCTCACCTCATACCCCATCCCCTGCAAACCGGCCACCATCCTTGTGGCCCTACGCTGCACTGACTCCAACCTGGCTGTATCCTTTCTGTAATGAGGGGACCTAAACTGAACACAATATTCCAGTTGCAGGCGCACCAGAGTCGTGTAGAGTGGTAGTAATACCTCTCTCGATCTGGAAGCCACGCTTCTGGCTATGCAACCAAGGGTGGCATTCGCCCTTTTGACCACCGCATCACACTGCTGACTCATGTTTAGCCTGCGGTCAACCAGTACCCCGAGGTCCCTTTCACAAGTGCTGCTCTCCAGCCACTTGTCACCTAACCTGTACTTATGGCACCTATTCCTATGCCCCAAGTGCAAGACCTTGCACTTATCCACATTGAATGCCATCCTGTTGTCTTCTGCCCACTTCCTGTTGTCTTCTGCCCACTTCCATAGTCTGTCCAGATCCTTTTGGATCTGGAGTATCTGCTCCTCAGTTGTGGCCACTGCTCCAGTTTTAGTGTCGTCTGCAAATTTGATCTGCAGACTGGCCACCCCTTCTTCCATGTCGTTAATGAAAAGATTAAACAGGATCGGCCCCAGGACAGAGCTCTGGGGGACCCCGCTTGTCACTGGCTGCCATCCCGACGATTCCCCGCTAATGGTTACCTTCTGCTTTCGGTCAGTCAGCCATGCCCTAATCCACCGGACAGTGCTTTGGTCTATCCCAAAACCCCTCAATTTCTCCACCAGGATATCATGGGGCACTTTGTCAAAGGCCTTGCTGAAATCCAGGTATACCACATCCACTGCATCCCCTCCATCTAGCCATCTTGAAACCTTGTCATAAGGTTTCCACAAGGAATTCCACAAGTTTTGTCTGGCAGGACCTGTTTTTGCGGAAGCCGTGTTGTGTGGCTGTCAGACCTTTCCATCTATTTTGCCTCATATATTAAACCTCAATTTAGTTCTGGTGCATCTAAATTCCTTTGCACATAAGGGATCCTACTTAGCTTAAACTCTAAATGTGTAACAATGAATATTTTTCACTCTTTACAACTCTTAAGTCCAAAATGAAAACAGTACAATCTTCTCCTCCTGGTCCATAGAAGCTCCACCTAAATCCTACAATTGGGGACCAACCATCATGTCTAATTAACCATTCTATATTTGTTTTAACCAAACACCCCAAAGGACCATCTTCCCATCAGTTCATCATTATTTATTTATTATTTTATTTATTTATTTACAGATTTATATTCCGCCCCCCGCAATAAGCCTCGGGGCGGCTCACAATTTCAAACAGACAACCAAATAATAATAGAAAGCAGCTTAAATTTTAAAACATTATTAAAAACTAGCCCATCTCTCGGTTAAAACTAAAAAAACTATTTCTTTGCCCTCCTTTTTCATGCCATGGCGCAGAGCCATAGTCCCCCAGCACCACCTTCTGGAATCGGCCATTGAGATAGGAGCAGAACCACCGCCAGCAGTGCCTCCAACTCCCAATCCCGCCAGCCTATCCAGAAGTCGATGGTATCAACAGCCACTGAGAGGTCCAGGAGAACCGATAGGGACGCACTCCCCCTGTCCCTCTCCCTGCACAGGTCATCATACAGGGCGACCAAGGCAGATTCAGTACTGTACCCGGGTCTGAAGCTGGACTGGAATGGGTCCAGATAGTCAGTTTCATCCAAGAGTGCTTGGAGTTGTCCCACCACCACCCGCTCCAGCACCTTGCCAAAAAATGGGATGTTGGCCACCGGTCTATAATTGGCGGCCACCTCTGGATCCAGGGATGCCTTCTTTAGGACTGGCCGGACTACCGCCTCCTTTAAAGGGGCAGGTATCCGGCCGTCTCTTAAAGAGGCGTTGACCACCTTCAGATAAAGCCTTCGGATATTGCCTTAAAAAAACATAAACTTTTCCTTTTTTCGATAGTTCACAAACCTCACTAAAACATCTCTAGGGGCACCACCAGGTCTCTTTAGTCCCACTCTATGAACTCTTTCAAGGTCCCACTCAGAGAACTGAAGTTATTTACAGTTGTCACTTACCCAGCTTTGAATCTTTTGTATAAGTTGTGCCTCTCCAGGTGCTTCCAGCAAATTCTTAATTCTAATGTTGGCTCTTCTTTGAGACTCCTGTAATTGAATTACACGTTTTTGAAGTTCCTTGGACATAGTCTCCTGGTGAAAGATCCTCATAGAATTTGTATTAATCTGGTTTTCCAGAACTCCCAACTCCTTTTTAAACTCTTTCAAGTCTGTTCTAAGTGCTCCCAACTCCTCCAAGAGCTCCTTCTTCAATGTATCATTTAATAACTGTATTGTTGAAATTATCACAGTTTTCATTTCTAACAAGTCCAAATTATTAACTTCATCCCGTCGACTATCAGCAATGTTTTAAGCACTGATCTGATTAAGAACAAAAGCAGGAAGAGGAAAGCCAAAAGTATGCAAAGAGGTGGGAATGCACCTTATCCACTTGATGGAGTTCTACTTCAAGAAGAGTCGTCCCAAAAACAGAAGGGAATTACTGTAGAAAACGCCATTTTTATCTAGTTCAGATAACTGGAATCTTTTCAATGTTTCCAATAAAGTTCATATATGAACTATTAATACTAGGCCTGTAACTAATGTATAATAGAGAAATAGAAAAAAATCCACTTATGCCCAATGCCTTCTTAAGTAATGTAGGTAGAGTCGTAAAGAATAATAAAGAGGGGCTCTCTGCTGATTTTCCTCCTAAAGTAATTAATTCTTATCCGTTCACATTCTTATCGTAAAGACACTTGGACATTTTTCGTATATTATTGTTTGCAGTCTTCTACTATCTTGTTGCTCCAAGAAACTTCAGTAACTCCCACGAAGAAGTCTGAGTCTGTTAGTCGCACTTTTCAGATCCTCATTTCAACAGTCTTCGCCCCTCTTATCTTGCTAATTCACATTAATAATCATCAGTATACTCTACTTAAGTTTAGATCTGTCAAAATCTTGGCATACCTGACATAAGTGTAAGCAGGCCTCAAGAAACATTTCATCAAGACAGGAGCTCTGCTCTTAAGCAGCCATCTTTCAAGCTGGCAAGCTCCTCCCCCTTTTCCACACACTTCTTAACCCAGGGGTGTCCAAATTTTTTGCAAGGAGGGCCAGATTTGGTGAGGTGAAAATGTGTGGGGGCCCACCATTCAGCCTGACATTCTTTGAACCATTAACATTAAATGCAAATGAACTATTTTATGAAAGACTAAGAAAATAACTTATCTGCACTAAAGTGAAGGGTGATACTGAGATCTCGCCTGCATTATATAGGCCAGGTCTGGCTCAAAAACAGTGGTTTTGATGTGCAAGATGTCACGCTGAGTGGCCAGGGGACTGGCGAGGCCAGGGAGGGGCGGTGCAGGGGAGCAGAGGCAGGAGCAGCGGAGAGGGAGGGGGCGGGGCCAGAGAGGCCAGAGGGGCCAGGAGGGAGCAGGGGGCGGGGCCACTGGCCGGAGGGACTGAGGAGGCCCAGCTCAGCCACTGCCAGCCCTTCTGGCCCTGGCCTCTTGGCAGAGCGGCAGAGCAGCAGAGGCACAGGCTGGGGGAGAGCGCTGGGTGGCCAGGGGACTGGCGAGGCCAGGGAGGAGCGGGGCAGGGGAGCAGAGGCAGGAGCAGCGGAGAGGGAGGGGGCGGGGCCAGAGGGGCCAGGAGGGAGCAGGGGGCGGGGCCACTGGCCGGAGGGACTGAGGAGGCCCAGCTCAGCCACTGCCAGCCCTGTTGGCCCTGGCCTCCTGGCAGAGCGGCAGAGCAGCAGAGGCACAGGCTGGGGGAGAGCGCTGGGTGGCCAGGGGACTGGCGAGGCCAGGGAGGGGCGGGGCAGGGGAGCAGGGGCAGGAGCAGCGGAGAGGAGGGGGCGGGGCCAGAGGGGCCAGGAGGGAGCAGGGGGCGGGGCCACTGGCCGGAGGGACTGAGGAGGCCCAGCTCAGCCACTGCCAGCCCTGTTGGCCCTGGCCTCTTGGCAGAGCGGCAGAGCAGCAGAGGCACAGGCTGGGGGAGAGCGCTGGGTGGCCAGGGGACTGGCGAGGCCAGGGAGGAGCGGGGCAGGGGAGCAGAGGCCAGGGCAGCGGAGAGGAGGGGCGGGGCCAGAGGGGCCAGGAGGGAGCGGGGGGCGGGGCCACTGGCCGGAGGGACTGAGGAGGCCCAGCTCAGCCGCTGCCAGCCCTTCTGGCCCTGGCCTCTTGGCAGAGCGGCAGAGCAGCAGAGGCACAGGCTGGGGGAGAGCGCTGGGTGGCCAGGGGACTGGCGAGGCCAGGGAGGGGCGGTGCAGGGGAGCAGAGGCAGGAGCAGCGGAGAGGGAGGGGGCGGGGCCAGAGGGGCCAGGAGGGAGCAGGGGGCGGGGCCACTGGCCGGAGGGACTGAGGAGGCCCAGCTCAGCCACTGCCAGCCCTGTTGGCCCTGGCCTCTTGGCAGAGCGGCAGAGCAGCAGAGGCACAGGCTGGGGGAGAGCGCTGGGTGGCCAGGGGACTGGCGAGGCCTGGGAGGAGCGGGGCAGGGGAGCAGAGGCCAGGAGCAGCGGAGCGGGAGGGGGCGGGGCCAGAGGGGCCAGGAGGGAGCAGGGGGCGGGGCCACTGGCCGGAGGGACTGAGGAGGCCCAGCTCAGCCACTGCCAGCCCTGTTGGCCCTGGCCTCCTGGCAGAGCGGCAGAGCAGCAGAGGCACAGGCTGGGGGAGAGCGCTGGGTGGCCAGGGGACTGGCGAGGCCAGGGAGGAGCGGGGCCGGGGAGCAGGGGCAGGAGCAGCGGAGCGGGAGGGGGCGGGGCCAGAGGGGCCAGAGGGGCCAGGAGGGAGCAGGGGGCGGGGCCACTGGCCGGAGGGACTGAGGAGGCCGCGCTCAGCCACTGCCAGCCCTTCTGGCCCTGGCCTCCTGGCAGAGCGGCAGAGCAGCAGAGGCACAGGCTGGGGGAGAGCGCTGGGTGGCCAGGGGACTGGCGAGGCCAGGGAGGAGCGGGGCCGGGGAGCAGGGGCAGGAGCAGCGGAGCGGGAGGGGGCGGGGCCAGAGGGGCCAGAGGGGCCAGGAGGGAGCAGGGGGCGGGGCCACTGGCCGGAGGGACTGAGGAGGCCCAGCTCAGCCACTGCCAGCCCTGTTGGCCCCGGCCTCTTGGCAGAGCGGCAGAGCGGCAGAGGCACAGGCTGGGGGAGAGCGCTGGGTGGCCAGGGGACTGGCGAGGCCAGGGAGGAGCGGGGCAGGGGAGCAGAGGCCAGGAGCAGCGGAGCGGGAGGGGGCGGGGCCAGAGGGGCCAGAGGGGCCAGGAGGGAGCGGGGGGCGGGCCACTGGCCGGAGGGACTGAGGAGGCCCAGCTCAGCCACTGCCAGCCCTTCTGGCCCTGGCCTCTTGGCAGAGCGGCAGAGCAGCAGAGGCACAGGCTGGGGGAGAGCGCTAGGTGGCCAGGGGACTGGCGAGGCCAGGGAGGAGCGGGGCAGGGGAGCAGGGGCAGGAGCAGCGGAGCGGGAGGGGGCGGGGCCAGAGGGGCCAGGAGGGAGCAGGGGGCGGGGCCACTGGCCGGAGGGACTGAGGAGGCCCAGCTCAGCCACTGCCAGCCCTTCTGGCCCTGGCCTCTTGGCAGAGCGGCAGAGCAGCAGAGGCACAGGCTGGGGGAGAGCGCTGGGTGGCCAGGGGACTGGCGAGGCCAGGGAGGAGCGGGGCAGGGGAGCAGGGGCAGGAGCAGCGGAGCGGGAGGGGGCGGGGCCAGAGGGGCCAGGAGGGAGCAGGGGGCGGGGCCACTGGCCAGAGGGACTGAGGAGGCCCAGCTCAGCCGCTGCCAGCCCTGTTGGCCCTGGCCTCTTGGCAGAGCGGCAGAGCAGCAGAGGCACAGGCTGGGGGAGAGCGCTGGGTGGCCAGGGGACTGGCGAGGCCAGGGAGGAGCGGGGCCGGGGAGCAGAGGCCAGGGGCAGCGGAGAGGAGGGGCGGGGCCAGAGAGGCCAGAGGGGCCAGGAGGGAGCAGGGGGCGGGGCCACTGGCCGGAGGGGCTGAGGCGGCCCAGCTCAGCCGCTGCCAGCCCTTCTGGCCCTGGCCTCTTGGCAGAGCGGCAGAGCAGCAGAGGCACAGGCTGGGGGAGAGCGCTGGGTGGCCAGGGGACTGGCGAGGCCAGGGAGGAGCGGGGCCGGGGAGCAGGGGCCAGGAGCAGCGGAGAGGGAGGGGGCGGGGCCAGAGAGGCCAGAGGGGCCAGGAGGGAGCAGGGGGCGGGGCCACTGGCCGGAGGGGTGAGGAGGCCCAGCTCAGCCGCTGCCAGCCCTGTTGGCCCCGGCCTCTTGGCAGAGCGGCAGAGCGGCAGAGGCACAGGCTGGGGGAGAGCGCTGGGTGGCCAGGGGACTGGCGAGCCCAGGGAGGAGCGGGGCAGGGGAGCAGGGGCAGGAGCAGCGGAGAGGAGGGGGCGGGGCCAGAGGGGCCAGGAGGGAGCAGGGGGCGGGGCCACTGGCCGGAGGGACTGAGGAGGCCCAGCTCAGCCGCTGCCAGCCCTTCTGGCCCTGGCCTCTTGGCAGAGCGGCAGAGCGGCAGAGGCACAGGCTGGGGGAGAGCGCTGGGTGGCCAGGGGACTGGCGAGCCCAGGGAGGAGCGGGGCAGGGGAGCAGAGGCCAGGGGCAGCGGAGAGGAGGGGGCGGGGCCAGAGGGGCCAGAGGGGCCAGGAGGGAGCAGGGGGCGGGGCCACTGGCCGGAGGGACTGAGGAGGCCCAGCTCAGCCACTGCCAGCCCTGTTGGCCCCGCCTCTTGGCAGAGCGGCAGAGCGGCAGAGGCACAGGCTGGGGGAGAGCGCTGGGTGGCCAGGGGACTGGCGAGGCCAGGGAGGAGCGGGGCCGGGGAGCCGAGGCCAGGGGCAGCGGAGAGGGAGGGGGCGGGGCCAGAGGGGCCAGGAGGGAGCGGGGGGCGGGGCCACTGGCCGGAGGGACTGAGGAGGCCCAGCTCAGCCACTGCCAGCCCTGTTGGCCCCGGCCTCTTGGCAGAGCGGCAGAGCAGCAGAGGCACAGGCTGGGGGAGAGCGCTGGGTGGCCAGGGGACTGGCGAGGCCAGGGAGGAGCGGGGCAGGGGAGCAGGGGCCAGGAGCAGCGGAGAGGGAGGGGGCGGGGCCAGAGAGGGCAGAGGGGCCAGGAGGGAGCAGGGGGCGGGGCCACTGGCCGGAGGGGTGAGGAGGCCCAGCTCAGCCGCTGCCAGCCCTTCTGGCCCTGGCCTCTTGGCAGAGCGGCAGAGGCACAGGCTGGGGGAGAGCGCTGGGTGGCCAGGGGACTGGCGAGGCCAGGGAGGAGCGGGGCAGGGGAGCAGGGGCAGGAGCAGCGGAGAGGGAGGGGGCGGGGCCAGAGAGGCCAGAGGGCCCAGGAGGGAGCGGGGGGCGGGGCCACTGGCCGGAGGGCTGAGGAGGCCCAGCTCAGCCACTGCCAGCCCTGTTGGCCCTGGCCTCTTGGCAGAGCGGCAGAGCAGCAGAGGCACAGGCTGGGGGAGAGCGCTGGGTGGCCAGGGGACTGGCGAGGCCAGGGAGGAGCGGGGCCGGGGAGCAGGGGCCAGGAGCAGCGGAGAGGGAGGGGGCGGGGCCAGAGAGGCCAGAGGGGCCAGGAGGGAGCAGGGGGCGGGGCCACTGGCCGGAGGGGTGAGGAGGCCCAGCTCAGCCGCTGCCAGCCCTTCTGGCCCTGGCCTCTTGGCAGAGCGGCAGAGGCACAGGCTGGGGAGAGCGCTGGGTGGCCAGGGGACTGGCGAGGCCAGGGAGGAGCGGGGCAGGGGAGCAGGGGCAGGAGCAGCGGAGAGGGAGGGGGCGGGGCCAGAGAGGCCAGAGGGCCCAGGAGGGAGCGGGGGCGGGGCCACTGGCCGGAGGGGCTGAGGAGGCCCAGCTCAGCCACTGCCAGCCCTGTTGGCCCTGGCCTCTTGGCAGAGCGGCAGAGCAGCAGAGGCACAGGCTGGGGGAGAGCGCTGGGTGGCCAGGGGACTGGCGAGGCCAGGGAGGAGCGGGGCCGGGGAGCAGGGGCCAGGAGCAGCGGAGAGGGAGGGGGCGGGGCCAGAGAGGCCAGAGGGGCCAGGAGGGAGCAGGGGGCGGGGCCACTGGCCGGAGGGGTGAGGAGGCCCAGCTCAGCCGCTGCCAGCCCTTCTGGCCCTGGCCTCTTGGCAGAGCGGCAGAGGCACAGGCTGGGGGAGAGCGCTGGGTGGCCAGGGGACTGGCGAGGCCAGGGAGGGGCGGGGCAGGGGAGCAGGGGCAGGAGCAGCGGAGAGGGAGGGGGCGGGGCCAGAGGGGCCAGAGGGGCCAGGAGGGAGCGGGGGGCGGGGCCACTGGCCGGAGGGACTGAGGAGGCCCAGCTCAGCCACTGCCAGCCCTTCTGGCCCTGGCCTCTTGGCAGAGCGGCAGAGCGGCAGAGGCACAGGCTGGGGGAGAGCGCTGGGTGGCCAGGGGACTGGCGAGCCCAGGGAGGAGCGGGGCAGGGGAGCAGAGGCCAGGGGCAGCGGAGAGGAGGGGGCGGGGCCAGAGGGGCCAGAGGGGCCAGGAGGGAGCAGGGGGCGGGGCCACTGGCCGGAGGGACTGAGGAGGCCCAGCTCAGCCACTGCCAGCCCTGTTGGCCCCGGCCTCTTGGCAGAGCGGCAGAGCGGCAGAGGCACAGGCTGGGGGAGAGCGCTGGGTGGCCAGGGGACTGGCGAGGCCAGGGAGGAGCGGGGCCGGGGAGCCGAGGCCAGGGGCAGCGGAGAGGGAGGGGGCGGGGCCAGAGGGGCCAGAGGGGCCAGGAGGGAGCAGGGGGCGGGGCCACTGGCCGGAGGGACTGAGGAGGCCCAGCTCAGCCGCTGCCAGCCCTGTTGGCCCTGGCCTCTTGGCAGAGCGGCAGAGCAGCAGAGGCACAGGCTGGGGGAGAGCGCTGGGTGGCCAGGGGACTGGCGAGGCCAGGGAGGAGCGGGGCCGGGGAGCAGGGGCCAGGAGCAGCGGAGAGGGAGGGGGCGGGGCCAGAGAGGCCAGAGGGGCCAGGAGGGAGCAGGGGGCGGGGCCACTGGCCGGAGGGACTGAGGAGGCCCAGCTCAGCCGCTGCCAGCCCTTCTGGCCCTGGCCTCTTGGCAGAGCGGCAGAGCAGCAGAGGCACAGGCTGGGGGAGAGCGCTGGGTGGCCAGGGGACTGGCGAGCCCAGGGAGGAGCGGGGCAGGGGAGCAGGGGCAGGAGCAGCGGAGAGGAGGGGGCGGGGCCAGAGGGGCCAGGAGGGAGCAGGGGGCGGGGCCACTGGCCGGAGGGACTGAGGCGGCCCAGCTCAGCCGCTGCCAGCCCTTCTGGCCCTGGCCTCTTGGCAGAGCGGCAGAGCAGCAGAGGCACAGGCTGGGGGAGAGCGCTGGGTGGCCAGGGGACTGGCGAGGCCAGGGAGGAGCGGGGCAGGGGAGCAGGGGCAGGAGCAGCGGAGAGGAGGGGGCGGGGCCAGAGGGGCCAGGAGGGAGCAGGGGGCGGGGCCACTGGCCGGAGGGGCTGAGGAGGCCGCGCTCAGCCACTGCCAGCCCTTCTGGCCCTGGCCTCTTGGCAGAGCGGCAGAGCGGCAGAGGCACAGGCTGGGGGAGAGCGCTGGGTGGCCAGGGGACTGGCGAGCCCAGGGAGGAGCGGGGCAGGGGAGCAGGGGCAGGAGCAGCGGAGAGGAGGGGGCGGGGCCAGAGGGGCCAGGAGGGAGCAGGGGGCGGGGCCACTGGCCGGAGGGACTGAGGAGGCCCAGCTCAGCCACTGCCAGCCCTGTTGGCCCTGGCCTCTTGGCAGAGCGGCAGAGCAGCAGAGGCACAGGCTGGGGGAGAGCGCTGGGTGGCCAGGGGACTGGCGAGGCCAGGGAGGAGCGGGGCCGGGGAGCAGGGGCCAGGAGCAGCGGAGAGGGAGGGGGCGGGGCCAGAGAGGCCAGAGGGGCCAGGAGGGAGCAGGGGGCGGGGCCACTGGCCGGAGGGACTGAGGAGGCCCAGCTCAGCCATTGCCAGCCCTGTTGGCCCTGGCCTCCTGGCAGAGCGGCAGAGCAGCAGAGGCACAGGCTGGGGGAGAGCGCTGGGTGGCCAGGGGACTGGCGAGGCCAGGGAGGAGCGGGGCAGGGGAGCAGAGGCCAGGGGCAGCGGAGCGGGAGGGGGCGGGGCCAGAGGGGCCAGACGGGCCAGGAGGGAGCAGGGGGCGGGGCCACTGGCCGGAGGGACTGAGGAGGCCCAGCTCAGCCATTGCCAGCCCTGTTGGCCCTGGCCTCTTGGCAGAGCGGCAGAGGCACAGGCTGGGGGAGAGCGCTGGGTGGCCAGGGGACTGGCGAGGCCAGGGAGGAGCGGGGCAGGGGAGCAGAGGCCAGGGGCAGCGGAGAGGAGGGGGCGGGGCCAGAGGGGCCAGAGGGGCCAGGAGGGAGCAGGGGGCGGGGCCACTGGCCGGAGGGACTGAGGAGGCCCAGCTCAGCCACTGCCAGCCCTGTTGGCCCCGGCCTCTTGGCAGAGCGGCAGAGCAGCAGAGGCACAGGCTGGGGGAGAGCGCTGGGTGGCCAGGGGACTGGCGAGGCCAGGGAGGAGCGGGGCAGGGGAGCAGAGGCCAGGGGCAGCGGAGAGGAGGGGGCGGGGCCAGAGGGGCCAGAGGGGCCAGGAGGGAGGAGGGGGAGGGGCCACTGGCCGGAGGGACTGAGGAGGCCCAGCTCAGCCACTGCCAGCCCTTCTGGCCCTGGCCTCTTGGCAGAGCGGCAGAGCAGCAGAGGCACAGGCTGGGGGAGAGCGCTGGGTGGCCAGGGGACTGGCGAGGCCAGGGAGGAGCGGGGCCGGGGAGCAGAGGCCAGGAGCAGCGGAGAGGAGGGGGCGGGGCCAGAGGGGCCAGGAGGGAGCAGGGGGCGGGGCCACTGGCCGGAGGGACTGAGGAGGCCCAGCTCAGCCACTGCCAGCCCTTCTGGCCCTGGCCTCTTGGCAGAGCGGCAGAGCAGCAGAGGCACAGGCTGGGGGAGAGCGCTGGGTGGCCAGGGGACTGGCGAGGCCAGGGAGGAGCGGGGCAGGGGAGCAGAGGCCAGGGGCAGCGGAGCGGGAGGGGGCGGGGCCAGAGGGGCCAGGAGGGAGCAGGGGGCGGGGCCACTGGCCGGAGGGACTGAGGAGGCCCAGCTCAGCCACTGCCAGCCCTGTTGGCCCTGGCCTCTTGGCAGAGCGGCAGAGCAGCAGAGGCACAGGCTGGGGGAGAGCGCTGGGTGGCCAGGGGACTGGCGAGGCCAGGGAGGAGCGGGGCAGGGGAGGAGAGGCCAGGAGCAGCGGAGAGGAGGGGGCGGGGCCAGAGGGGCCAGAGGGGCCAGGAGGGAGCAGGGGGCGGGGCCACTGGCCGGAGGGACTGAGGAGGCCGCGCTCAGCCACTGCCAGCCCTGTTGGCCCTGGCCTCTTGGCAGAGCGGCAGAGCAGCAGAGGCACAGGCTGGGGGAGAGCGCTGGGTGGCCAGGGGACTGGCGAGGCCAGGGAGGAGCGGGGCAGGGGAGCAGGGGCAGGAGCAGCGGAGCGGGAGGGGGCGGGGCCAGAGGGGCCAGGAGGGAGCAGGGGGCGGGGCCACTGGCCGGAGGGACTGAGGAGGCCCAGCTCAGCCACTGCCAGCCCTGTTGGCCCTGGCCTCTTGGCAGAGCGGCAGAGCAGCAGAGGCACAGGCTGGGGGAGAGCGCTGGGTGGCCAGGGGACTGGCGAGGCCAGGGAGGAGCGGGGCAGGGGAGCAGGGGCAGGAGCAGCGGAGCGGGAGGGGGCGGGGCCAGACGGGCCAGGAGGGAGCAGGGGGCGGGGCCACTGGCCGGAGGGGCTGAGGAGGCCGCGCTCAGCCACTGCCAGCCCTGTTGGCCCTGGCCTCTTGGCAGAGCGGCAGAGGCACAGGCTGGGGGAGAGCGCTGGGTGGCCAGGGGACTGGCGAGGCAAGGGAGGAGCGGGGCAGGGGAGCAGAGGCCCGGAGCAGCGGAGAGGAGGGGGCGGGGCCAGAGGGGCCAGAGGGGCCAGGAGGGAGCAGGGGGCGGGGCCACTGGCCGGAGGGACTGAGGAGGCCCAGCTCAGCCACTGCCAGCCCTGTTGGCCCTGGCCTCTTGGCAGAGCGGCAGAGCGGCAGAGGCACAGGCTGGGGGAGAGCGCTGGGTGGCCAGGGGACTGGCGAGGCCAGGGAGGGGCGGGGCAGGGGAGCAGGGGCAGGAGCAGCGGAGAGGAGGGGGCGGGGCCAGAGGGGCCAGAGGGGCCAGGAGGAAGCGGGGGGCGGGGCCACTGGCCGGAGGGACTGAGGAGGCCGCGCTCAGCCACTGCCAGCCCTGTTGGCCCCGGCCTCTTGGCAGAGCGGCAGAGCGGCAGAGGCACAGGCTGGGGGAGAGCGCTGGGTGGCCAGGGGACTGGCGAGGCCAGGGAGGGGCGGGGCAGGGGAGCAGGGGCAGGAGCAGCGGAGAGGAGGGGGCGGGGCCAGAGGGGCCAGAGGGGCCAGGAGGAAGCGGGGGGCGGGGCCACTGGCCGGAGGGACTGAGGAGGCCGCGCTCAGCCACTGCCAGCCCTGTTGGCCCCGGCCTCTTGGCAGAGCGGCAGAGCGGCAGAGGCACAGGCTGGGGGAGAGCGCTGGGTGGCCAGGGGACTGGCGAGGCCAGGGAGGAGCGGGGCAGGGGAGCAGGGGCAGGAGCAGCGGAGCGGGAGGGGGCGGGGCCAGAGGGGCCAGGAGGGACCGGGGGGCGGGGCCACTGGCCGGAGGGGCTGAGGAGGCCGCGCTCAGCCGCTGCCAGCCCTTCTGGCCCTGGCCTCTTGGCAGAGCGGCAGAGCGGCAGAGGCACAGGCTGGGGGAGAGCGCTGGGTGGCCAGGGGACTGGCGAGCCAGGGAGGAGCGGGGCAGGGGAGCAGGGGCAGGAGCAGCGGAGAGGAGGGGGCGGGGCCAGAGGGGCCAGGAGGGAGCAGGGGGCGGGGCCACTGGCCGGAGGGACTGAGGAGGCCCAGCTCAGCCGCTGCCAGCCCTTCTGGCCCTGGCCTCTTGGCAGAGCGGCAGAGCGGCAGAGGCACAGGCTGGGGGAGAGTGCTGGGTGGCCAGGGGACTGGCGAGGCCTGGGAGGAGCGGGGCAGGGGAGCAGAGGCCAGGGGCAGCGGAGAGGAGGGGGCGGGGCCAGAGGGGCCAGAGGGGCCAGGAGGGAGCAGGGGGCGGGGCCACTGGCCGGAGGGACTGAGGAGGCCCAGCTCAGCCACTGCCAGCCCTTCTGGCCCTGGCCTCTTGGCAGAGCGGCAGAGCAGCAGAGGCACAGGCTGGGGGAGAGCGCTGGGTGGCCAGGGGACTGGCGAGGCCTGGGAGGAGCGGGGCAGGGGAGCAGAGGCCAGGAGCAGCGGAGAGGGAGGGGGCGGGGCCAGAGGGGCCAGAGGGGCCAGGAGGGAGCAGGGGGCGGGGCCACTGGCCGGAGGGACTGAGGAGGCCGCTCTCAGCCACTGCCAGCCCTGTTGGCCCTGGCCTCTTGGCAGAGCGGCAGAGCAGCAGAGGCACAGGCTGGGGGAGAGCGCTGGGTGGCCAGGGGACTGGCGAGGCCAGGGAGGAGCGGGGCAGGGGAGGAGAGGCCAGGAGCAGCGGAGAGGGAGGGGGCGGGGCCAGAGGGGCCAGAGGGGCCAGGAGGGAGCAGGGGGCGGGGCCACTGGCCGGAGGGACTGAGGAGGCCCAGCTCAGCCGCTGCCAGCCCTTCTGGCCCTGGCCTCTTGGCAGAGCGGCAGAGGCACAGGCTGGGGGAGAGCGCTGGGTGGCCAGGGGACTGGCGAGGCCAGGGAGGAGCGGGGCAGGGGAGCAGGGGCAGGAGCAGCGGAGAGGAGGGGGCGGGGCCAGAGGGGCCAGGAGGGAGCAGGGGGCGGGGCCACTGGCCGGAGGGACTGAGGAGGCCCAGCTCAGCCGCTGCCAGCCCTTCTGGCCCTGGCCTCTTGGCAGAGCGGCAGAGCAGCAGAGGCACAGGCTGGGGGAGAGCGCTGGGTGGCCAGGGGACTGGCGAGCCCAGGGAGGAGCGGGGCAGGGGAGCAGAGGCCAGGGGCAGCGGAGCGGGAGGGGGCGGGGCCAGAGGGGCCAGAGGGGCCAGGAGGGAGCAGGGGGCGGGGCCACTGGCCGGAGGGACTGAGGAGGCCCAGCTCAGCCACTGCCAGCCCTGTTGGCCCTGGCCTCTTGGCAGAGCGGCAGAGCGGCAGAGGCACAGGCTGGGGGAGAGCGCTGGGTGGCCAGGGGACTGGCGAGGCCAGGGAGGAGCGGGGCCGGGGAGCAGAGGCCAGGGGCAGCGGAGAGGAGGGGGCGGGGCCAGAGGGGCCAGAGGGGCCAGGAGGGAGCGGTGGGCGGGGCCACTGGCCGGAGGGACTGAGGAGGCCCAGCTCAGCCACTGCCAGCCCTTCTGGCCCTGGCCTCTTGGCAGAGCGGCAGAGCAGCAGAGGCACAGGCTGGGGGAGAGCGCTGGGTGGCCAGGGGACTGGCGAGGCCAGGGAGGGGCGGGGCAGGGGAGCAGGGGCAGGAGCAGCGGAGAGGAGGGGGCGGGGCCAGAGGGGCCAGGAGGGAGCAGGGGGCGGGGCCACTGGCCGGAGGGACTGAGGAGGCCGCGCTCAGCCACTGCCAGCCCTGTTGCCCCTGGCCTCTTGGCAGAGCGGCAGAGCAGCAGAGGCAGAGGCTGGGGGAGAGCGCTGGGTGGCCAGGGGACTGGCGAGGCCAGGGAGGAGCGGGGCAGGGGAGGAGAGGCCAGGAGCAGCGGAGAGGAGGGGGCGGGGCCAGAGGGGCCAGAGGGGCCAGGAGGGAGCGGGGGGCGGGGCCACTGGCCGGAGGGACTGAGGAGGCCCAGCTCAGCCACTGCCAGCCCTTCTGGCCCTGGCCTCTTGGCAGAGCGGCAGAGCAGCAGAGGCACAGGCTGGGGGAGAGCGCTGGGTGGCCAGGGGACTGGCGAGGCCAGGGAGGAGCGGGGCAGGGGAGCAGAGGCCAGGGGCAGCGGAGAGGAGGGGGCGGGGCCAGAGGGGCCAGAGGGGCCAGGAGGGAGCGGGGGGCGGGGCCACTGGCCGGAGGGACTGAGGAGGCCCAGCTCAGCCACTGCCAGCCCTTCTGGCCCTGGCCTCTTGGCAGAGCGGCAGAGCGGCAGAGGCACAGGCTGGGGGAGAGCGCTGGGTGGCCAGGGGACTGGCGAGGCCAGGGAGGAGCGGGGCAGGGGAGCAGGGGCAGGAGCAGCGGAGAGGAGGGGGCGGGGCCAGAGGGGCCAGGAGGGAGCAGGGGGCGGGGCCACTGGCCGGAGGGACTGAGGAGGCCCAGCTCAGCCACTGCCAGCCCTGTTGGCCCTGGCCTCTTGGCAGAGCGGCAGAGCAGCAGAGGCACAGGCTGGGGGAGAGCGCTGGGTGGCCAGGGGACTGGCGAGGCCAGGGAGGGGCGGGGCAGGGGAGGAGAGGCCAGGAGCAGCGGAGAGGGAGGGGGCGGGGCCAGAGGGGCCAGAGGGCCAGGAGGGAGCAGGGGGCGGGGCCACTGGCCGGAGGGACTGAGGAGGCCGCGCTCAGCTACTGCCAGCCCTTCTGGCCCCGGCCTCCTGGCAGAGCGGCAGAGCAGCAGAGGCACAGGCTGGGGGAGAGCGCTGGGTGGCCAGGGGACTGGCGAGGCCAGGGAGGAGCGGGGCAGGGGAGCAGGGCAGGAGCAGCGGAGAGGAGGGGGCGGGGCCAGAGGGGCCAGGAGGGAGCAGGGGGCGGGGCCACTGGCCGGAAGTCACGGGTGTTGCTGTCCGCTGCGAGAGCTGCGACATGTTCGCCCTTCTCCCCCAGGAGAGGCAGGGATACACTTGCCCTCGGTGCAAGATGGTGACCCTGCTAGAGGAGGAGGTGAGGTGCCTGAGGGCCGAGAGAGCTCCCCGGGCCCCCCCGGAGCAGCCCCCCTCTCGACAGAGGGCTGAGAGACCACGGGAGGAGCAGCTGCGGAGACATGGAGGCATGTCACCCACAGGAGGAGGAGGCCAGCACGGCCTCCTCCTTCTCCTGGCACCGATCTGGAGCTGGGAAACAGGTTCTCTCCACTTGGGGAGGCTGGGGCTGAGGAGGCCTCAGGGGACCAGCAGGACCCCCAGCCTGGGACGTCAGGAGGCAAGGGAGCCACTGCAGGAGAGGCGAGGACCAGGGCACGGCTGCCCACCAGCACCGAGAAGGTACGGCGGCGGGTGATAGTTGTTGGGGACTCCCTGCTGAGGGGCACTGAGGCGGCGGTGTGCCGCCCCAGCCTTCAGACAAGGGAGGTTAGCTGCCTGCCGGGCGCACGCATCCGGCACGTGAAGGACAGAGTGGAGCGTCTTGTTCGCTCCGGGGGTCACCAGCCACTCCTGGTGATCCATGTGGGCACAAACGACGTGGCCAGGCAGGGGGTGGTCGGGATCACCAGGGACTTTTCGGCCTTGGGGAAGAAACTCAGGGAGCTGAAGGCCCAAGTGGCCTTCTCGTCAATCTCACCTGTCCAGGGATTTGGGCCAGGAAGGGACAGGAGGGCCTCTGAGGTGAACGACTGGCTTAGGGTGTGGTGCCAGAAGGAACGCTTCGGGTTCCTCGACCACGGCACTCGTTTTCTTGCCAATGGACTTCTGGCAAAGGATGGGTTACACCTCACGAGGATGGGGAAAAGGTCCTTTGGAGATGCTCTAGCGAGCTTCATCCGGAAGACTTTAAACTGAGCCAGTGGGGGGTGGGTTCAGGCCCCCCAGTAACATGTCTGCACTGGACAAGTGTGCAGGGAGGATCGGGGCTCTGGGAGCAGGGTTTTAGAGATACTGCAGGGACTGACAGGACTTCTACAGAGAGGGGCCAGGTACCAGGGAGGATGGGAGGAAGGAGGATGCTGGGCACTCCAAGGAAAGGAAGCAGTGGGAAGGAGTTGAGGTGCATGTACACCAATGCTAGGAGCATGGGTAATAAGCAGGAAGAGCTTGAAGCTCTCCTGGGAATAGGAGGATACGATCTGGTGGGAATCACAGAAACTTGGTGGGATGAAAGGCAAGTCTGGAATGTGAACATAGAAGGGTATCACCTTTTTAGAAAGGACAGGAAGGGAAAGAGAGGTGGGGGTGTGGCTTTATATGTCAGGGAAGGGATAGGATGCAGTGAGATAGAGTGCAGCACAGATGGGGATTCGGTAGAGGCAGTCTGGGTGAAACTTAGGGGTTTTGACAGAGAAAGAGACCTGACAGTGGGGGTATGTTACCGCCCTCCAGGTCAACTTGAGACCCTGGATGATGTCCTGACAGGCCAGATTCTAAGGATATCTCGGGGGAGAGACACAGTAATTATGGGAGATTTCAATCTCCCGGATATTACTTGGGAGACTCACTCGGCGGTGACAGCCAGGTCACGTCGCTTCCTAGAAGCTCTAGAGGGAGGGTTTTTCACGCAGAGGGTCCGAGAGGCGACGAGGGGGGGAAACATCCTGGACTTGGTCTTGACCAATAGGGAGGAGCTGATAGATGAAGTGCAGATTAGGGGAGCTCTGGATGCGAGTGATCACTCCATCCTTTGCTTTGAGATCAGGGGACTGGGGCCGTGCAGCAGGGCGAGCACTAGAAGCTGGGACTTCAAGAGGGCCAACTTTGGCCAACTGAAGGCCAGACTGGGGAAAGTCTCCTGGGATAGGTTACTGGAAGGTAAGCGAGTTGAGGAGGGGTGGATGGCACTCAAAAGGGAGGTTTTGGAGGCGCAAGCCCTGACGATACCTCTAGTCAGTAAGGTGGGGAGGCGGAGGAGAGTGCCGCCATGGATGCGAAAGGAGGTGGTTAGGGGATTAGACGAAAGAGGAGCCTCCATAGGAAATGGGTACTGGGGGAAATAGACAAAAGGGTATACCGGGAGGAGGAGGCCCATTGCAGAAGGATTCTTCGCAAGGCTAAGGCTGATTATGAGCTGAGACTTGCCAAGAATATCAAGAGCAACAAAAAGGGCTTCTTTCAGCATGTAAATAGGAAAAGGAAGGGGAGACAAGTGGTGGGACCACTAAATAAGGAGGAAGGGGATCCAGTGACTGACATGAGGGAACAGGCACAGATGCTAAATGACTATTTTGCCTCTGTGTTCTCCCCAAAGCAGGACGGGGGATATCCGTATAGGAGATTGGATGAGGCTGGGGACTTAGGGGCAGAGATTAGAGTCACCCCCCCTTGAAGTCGAGGGGCTCCTCAGGGCATTGGACATTACAAAGGCGCCAGGCCCTGACGGGTTACACCCGAGAGTACTTAAAGAGTTGGCAGGGGTTCTCTCACGCCCGCTGGCCTCCATTTTTGAGGCCTCGTGGAGAACGGGTGAAGTTCCAGAGGGCTGGAGGGTGGCATCGGTGGTCCCAATTTTCAAAAAGGGTAGTAGGAAGGACATGGGGAATTATAGACCGGTTAGCCTTACGTCCATTGTAGGAAAAACAATGGAAAGGCTCATAATAGAGAGAGATCTAGTGATGCTAGATAGGGAAGGGAGGCTGACAGCCACACAACACGGCTTCCGCAAAAACAGGTCCTGCCAGACAAACCTTGTGGAATTCTATGACAAGGTTTCAAGATGGCTGGATGGAGGGGATGCAGTGGATGTGGTATACCTGGATTTCAGCAAGGCCTTTGACAAAGTGCCCCATGATATCCTGGTGGAGAAACTGAGGAGTTTTGGGATACACCAAAGCACTGTCCGGTGGATTAGGGCATGGTTGACTGACTGAAAGCAGAAGGTAACCATTAGCGGGGAATCGTCGGGATGGCAGCCAGTGACAAGCGGGGTCCCCCAGGGCTCTGTCCTGGGGCCGATCCTGTTTAATCTTTTCATTAACGACATGGAAGAAGGGGTGAACAGTCTGCTGATCAAATTCACAGACGACACTAAAACTGGAGCAGTGGCCACAACTGAGGAGCAGATACACCAGATCCAAAAGGATCTGGACAGACTATGGAAGTGGGCAGGAGACAACAGGATGGCGTTCAATGTGGAGAAGTGCAAGGTCTTGCACTTGGGGCATAAGAATAGCTGTCATAAGTACAGGTTAGGGGACAAGTGGCTGGAGAGCAGCACTTGTGAAAGGGACCTCGGGGTACTGGTTGACCGCAGGCTAAACATGAGTCAGCAGTGTGATGCGGTGGTCAAGAGGGCGAATGCCACCCTTGGTTGCATAGCCAGAAGTGTGGCTTCTAGATCAAGAGAGGTATTACTACCACTCTATACAACTCTGGTGCGCCCACAACTGGAGTACTGTGTTCAGTTTTGGGCCCCTCATTACAGAAAGGATACAGCCAGGTTGGAGTCAGTGCAGCGTAGGGCCACAAGGATGGTGGCTGGTTTGCAGGGGATGCCGTATGAGGCAAGACTGAGGGAACTGGGTCTCTTCAGCTTGGAGAAGAGGAGACTCAGAGGGGATCTGTTGGCGACATACAGGTATGTGAGGGGGTGTCACATGGAGATGGGGAGAGGCCTGTTCTCCCCTGCAGAGGAAGGCAGGACGCGCTCCAGTGGAGCAAAGCTCAGGGAGCCAAGGTTCAATTTGGATGCCAGGAAGCACTTCCTGACAGTTAGGACCCCGAGGGCGTGGAATGGGCTTCCACGGGAGGTCGTTGAGGCCCCATCGGTGAGGGTGTTCAAGGACAGGCTGGACATGCACATGGTGGGCATGTCATGAGCGGAGCCGGCTGGTGCCGGAGGTCAGACTAGATGGCCCAGGAGGCCCCTTCTGACTCGCTCTGTTTCTATGTTTCTATGTTAATTGTTAGTTTGGTTTTGTTTATAATTTGTTGTTATGTATTTATGTATCTGTGTTGTAGTTAATTTGACTTTTTTTTTTTTTTTTTTTTTTGCTTTTCAGTTACCGAGATGCACCGAGGGGGGGAGGGATATATATTTGTGTATGGTTTTATTGTATTTTATTCTATTGTATTTTAAACTGTTGTAAGCCGCCCCGAGGCTTTGTTGCGATGGGGCGGCATATAAATGTTTTAATAAATAAATAAATAAATAAAATCCCGAAAGTGCTGTTGGAACTCCTCAGCCAGAGATGAGATGTCTGCTTCATACCTCCTTATTTGCGCACTCATATTGTTCTGTGGAAAACTGGTCATTATTTCCTGCAGTGAAGGGAAATGTGTGGTATTGGGCTGCGTTTGTGACAGGTGCCTTTGGAAAAGTAGCAGCTTGGTCCCAAAGGCTTTGATATGTGAATACAGTTGGCTTACCACTGCATTTTGCCCCTGAAGGCTCATGTTCAGCACGTTCAGATGTCGTGTTCTGTCAACTAAAAACCCAAAATCAGCCAGCCAAACAGGATCAGATCGCTCTGGCATCGGTTGTCCCTTTTTTGCCAAGAATTGTCCGATTTCCTCCCTAAGAGAGTAGAAGCGCTGCAGTGCAGCCCCCCGACTGAGCCATCTTACCTCATTGTGATGCACAACATCTCCGTATTCAGCCTGGATGTTGAGTAGAAACTGTTGAAACTGGCGATGGCACAGGGCTTTGGAGTGAATATAATTAATAGCCTTCATCACCGGTTTCATAACATGATCATATTTCAGATGTCTGGCACAGAGAACTTGTTGGTGAATAATACAGTGGAGTTTTATAGCTTTGCCTCCTTCTTCGCTGACTTTGTTACAGACTAGGGTTGATAATCCACTTCACTCGCCAGCCATGGCGGGTGCGCCATCCGTAATAATCCCAGTGACTTTATTCCACGGTAGTTTCATGTCATCTACGGCGGAACAAACAGAAACAAATAAATCTGTTCCTCTTGTTTGGTCCTTAAGGCTCGGGAGGTCAAGTAGCTCTTCACTCACGTTCATGTCATTGTCCACTCCTCTCAAAAAAATCAATAACTGAGCGGTGTCAGATGCATCCGTGCTTTCGTCACAGGCTAACAAAAAAAAGTCACACTCCACTCCTTTTGCCTCTAACTGTCTCTTAATATCAGATGAAACGTCTTCAATTCTCCGTATCACAGTGTTACGAGCCAGGCAAACATTGGCAAACTCTTGCTTCTTCTCCGGACAAATTTTCTCCACCATTTTCATCACGCAGTCTTTAATAAATTCACCCTCAGTAAAAGGTTTGCGGTGCTTGGCAATCAGCGTTGCCACCTCGTAGCTCGCCTTTGTGGCATTTTCATTTGACTCACGGGCTCTTGTGAAAAAGCGCTGCTGTGCCGTTAAAGCAGCTTCCAGTTCCTTCAATTTCTCGCCGCATTCGTTCCCAGTTAGCTTGTTGTAGTTAGCGTGTTTCGTCTGGTAGTGCCTCTGGATATTGAATTCCTTGAAAACAGCCACAGTCTCTTGGCAAATTAGGCAGACACAGTTGTTTCGTATTTCAGTGAAAAAATACTCCAATTTCCACTTGTCCTGGAAGCGGCGGCCCTCGCTGTCAACTTTCCTTTTTTTAGTTACAGTCGCCATTTTAGAAATGGGCACACAAGCCTTGTGTCACAAGGGTCACGCGGCGAGAGTGCTGACTCAGGCCTACTGCCATCTTCTGGTGAAATATAACCACCAGCCTCGAAGGAGCAGGAGGCAGCAGGGGACAGCTGCGGGAACCGCTGTGCGGTGAAGGGAAAAACGTCGGCCGGCGGGGATGAGTGACAGGCTAAGCCAGCGGGGAGAAGAGGCTGCAGGCCGCTCGAAATTTGAAAATGGGCCGCAATTGGCCCCTGGGCCGGACTTTGGACATGCCTGTCTTAACCAATTAGGCTTCTCACTACTGCTGCCACCTAGCCATGGGCGCTAACTCTGAGAGGAACTGCTGAACTCTATTTGAATATTTCCTAGCCTCAACAGCCCCTCCTGCTTCCTATCCCTCCACACTGTTCCCAGGGTCAGACTCTGCCTTTGCCACCTCATCTGCCCTTGAGCTAATTGCCAGCATCTCTGCTCCCTGCTGTACCCCAGGACCTTGAGCAAAGTTCTGCTCTTCCATCCCATCAAAACATTCCTCTTCTGAATCAGAATCTGAATCTGCAGAATTGGTGTGGTGCACATCTGGTGGGAACACTTGCCTGAGCTCACCATCACACTTGTT
Organism: Varanus salvator macromaculatus; assembly: GCA_023646645.1. Classification (NCBI taxonomy): domain Eukaryota; kingdom Metazoa; phylum Chordata; class Lepidosauria; order Squamata; family Varanidae; genus Varanus; species Varanus salvator. The sequence goes on along the minus strand of JAIXND010000748.1, from coordinate 551,986 downwards.
CCCAGTAGTAAGGTCCTCAGTTCCATTGCATTAAAGGAGTTGGATTTTATCTTAGTGCTACTGTATCAGACTTTTGGCTCTCTAAAGGGTACAGAGCATCTATTTCCATCAATTTTTTTTAATTTCCAGGAAGCAGGTAGCTAATTTAAAAGAATGTGTGCAGCAATTCATGTTAAAGGCTGTTCCAGTGGAAAGTTTATCTGCATAATAACCTCCTCCCCCAAAAAGGCAACTCCTGAAAATTGCAAAAGCATACATTTCAAAGAAACACGAGCTACAATCCAGTGAGCAGGAATTTTGTGGGGGATGTGCACAGCAGCTTCTCAAATTCTCAACTGTGTCCTCAGGTCCAAAAAATGTGGGGGCTTCTGGTCTATAGAGTTGCAGCCACTTGCAGGATCTTGGACAGGGAACATCTGCTACCCAACAGCTCCTAACCAATCCTTTTCACTGAAGACACCAGAAATTGCACCCAGAACCTCCTACAGGCAAACTACATGCTCAGCCACTGATCTAGCATCTCTGAATGCAGGTTTGTGACCCCTCAAATGTTTTCACTTACAGTGCCCATCAGCCCCAGCCAACACAGCCATGCTGTAGGGATGATGGGAGTTGCGGGTCATAAGTCATCCACCCCTTCCATCATCAATGACCCTGTAGTTTATTTAGCCTGCAGTGGATTTTTCAAAACCATGCTTAGACAAAATCAGAGTCTTCTCAAGCACACAGCTGCTTTCCTCTCTCCATTTTGGCTCCATTTTTTGGACATGGACTGCTTGAGTTTGCTGTTGGAAGGCAGGATGATTTCTTTATCTCCCGGTTCCATTCCAAATCTGAATTCTGAAAGGTTTTGCCATGTGCTGCATTTCTTCATGTTTGTATTGCACATTTTTGTTTCATCCCCAGTGCTGAACTCAAGTGCTCCTTTGCTTGTCCATTGTTCACAGGCTTGGGCTTCATCAGGTTGTGATCCCCAAGCCACGGGTCTTCCTATGATTAAGCCATACTCAACCCAACCTTAATCTGAAGTAAACCCATTTAGGATTAGGGTATTAGGCAAGCAAAACTACTTAGTCAGGGTTCAGCCACTGTTAGCTTTCTGACTTTGATTTTATTCACCACAAAGAATAGAGACATGGAAATGTGTTCTTACTGTCTGGAAACATATTTCAGTTATTAGTTATTGTTAATTATTTCATTTCTGTATTGCCCCCATGGCTGAAGCTCTCTGGGCAGTTTCCAACAATCCATAAAACAGACAATAGAAATGTAATAAAACTATCATAAAATCTGAAAAGGCATTGAAAGGTTTCAAACAGCTAGTTGGCAGACAAATGTCCTAACCCCATAATATATTCCCACTCATCCCTGTCTGCGGACTATGGGAGAATCTCTTTCGCTGTCTCTTTTTTGTCCATCTCTTTTGCTGTGCCTCCACCTCTCCTGCACCCTATGTGGCATAGTGTGGCCAGAAAAAAGGAAATGAATCGTTTGAGAAGAAGACAAAAGAGGCCATAGTTATGCCCCCAAATTTGGTGTCCTCCAGCAACCTCCCAGATAGCAGCAGGTGAGTTAGTTATTAGACCATTTTATTTGTTTCACAGCCCTGCAGGATCTGATCCCAGGTTTCTGTTCTCACAGTGCACAACCTGCTGCCCCGAAGCCAACCCCACAAGCAGGGATACAGCACCCTCCTGCCTCTGTTCCCCAGCAATGGGTGCATATAGGAACACAGTCACTGATAGTAGTAGCACAGAACCATGAGGACTAGTAGCCTTTGACAGCTGTCTCCTCCAGCAATTGGTCCAGCCACTTCTTTAAAGGACTCCAAAGTGGTGGCCATCACTACTTCTCATGGCTGTGAATTCCATAGTTTAAGTGTGTGCTCTGTGAAAAAACCTTTATTTTATCTGTCCTAAACCTCCCACCCATCATCTCTATGGGGTGACCCATTAGAGATCTAGTCTAATGGGAGAAGGAGAGAAATGTCTCTCTCTCTCCACTTTCTCCACACTGTGCATAATTTTGAACAGCTCACTAATGTCCCTCCTTACTTGCCTTTTATCTAAGCAAAACAACCCTGACTATTGCAATGTTTTCCTCTTAGGGAACCATACATGATACTGTGAGTATGGTCACACCATAGATTTGTATAAGGGCAGAATGATCTTGGAATTTTGATTTTAAGTTCCTTTCCTAATTATGCCAAATGTGGATCCTGCCTTTATTTAGGTGTGTATTATTTTTTTCAGGCTCCCTTTTGTGTTAGAATGTCCAGGTCAAGCCAGGAAGCAAATGCCATTTTATTCCCATAGTCAGGATGGTGCTGAAGTCCACATGTTCAAGTGATTGAAGGCATGATTGTGAGCATTTTATTGGGGCTGGTGAGCAGATGTGCAGTTCTACTCTAACAAAATGCAGAAGCTATTTTAAAACATGGGAAGCCTCAGTGTGTGGAGGGGGACAGAGATCTTCATGGGACTCTTAGTGACAGCATCTTAATTTGTGAGTTATGATGGATCACAAGCTCCCATGGTGCAGGGGCTGGCGAGGAGAGCATCCATCCACCAGTAGAGGGGGAGAACATGTTTAAAATGCCTCTCAGCCAGCTGCGAGGCTCAGTGGCCCCAGCTGGGGGTCATTAATGGGCAAAACCACAATATTTCTGAGCAGAATGAAAGCCAGCCCCTTACTGAAACCAGAAGCTTGAGTAAGAAATTACGTGACTTAGTCACATATCAGCTGGCTTAAAAAATATTCATTGCAGAGCCATCTGAGTTCCAAGCAGCTCATGCACAGAAATTATTTGGTAGCAGGTGTTTGCAAGCAGGAGGAAATTGAGGATGAGTTTATACCCCTTTGACTGTAGGTTAGAATGGAAGAGCAATAATGTGCAGACCCATTGACATGCCTGGAGTTTTGGCTACACTTGTTCACTTCAATGGGTCTGCTCACATAAAATGGACCTCAGTGGACCAGACCCCAGTCCATCTCATCCAGCCTTCTCTTCACTCATCAGCCACCCAGCTGCCCACAGGAAACTCCCAAGCAAGACAGGAGTGCAATAGCATCCTCCTGCCCATGTTCCCCAACAACTGGTGTTCACAGGCAAAGTGCCTCTGATGCTGGAGGTAGCATGGAACCATGAGGACTACTAGCCATAGGAGTGTCTCCTCCAGGAATGTGTCCAAAGCCTTTTAAAAGCCATCCAAAGTGGTGGGCTTCACTCTACATAAGACTAATTTGGAATGCTTCCCATAGAGTTAGAAATGTTTGCAGAGGCCCTCTAGTCCAGTTCCCCTGCCAAGGAAATCAAACTGCTTCAGCATTTCTTCTGCCTTGGCTGATTGTATTTCCATTCACTGGCTGGGGGGGGGGGCAATGAGCCGATTTCATTTCATTTTGCTTCATGGGTTTATACACCCATGTTGTCCTGGTCCAACCAGTGTCGGCACCAGCAAGAAAAAAAATCAGCAAATGTTTGCTTTTCGGCACTGCAGAAACAAAAGAAAAAAAGCCAATTCCATGCTGTAAGTCCTCCTTCATGGATCACTGCCTTGTCATGGCGAAGGGGCTTGCATAGCTCAATGAAGCTGTGAGCTCTGCCGTGCAGGGCCACCCAAGACGGACAGGTCAAAGCAGAGAGCTCTGACAAAACGTGATCCACTGGAGAAGGAAATGGCAACCCACTCCAGTACCCTTGCCATGAAAACCCCACGGACAGTACCAAGAGGCAAAGAGCTATGACGCCGGAAGATGAGCCCCTCAGGTCGGAAGGTGTCCAATATGCTACTGGGGAAGAGCGGAGGGCTAGTACTAGTAGCGCCAGAAAGAGTGAAGCGACTGGGTCAAAGCCGAAAGGACACTCAGTTGCCGATGTATCTGGAGGTGAAAGGAGAGTCCGATGCTGCAAAGATCTTTACTCCATAGGAACCTGGAATGTAAGATCCATGAATCAAGGCAAGCTGGACATGGTCAAACAAGAGATGACAAGACTGAACATCGACATCTTAGGAATCAGCGAGCTAAAATGGACAGGAATGGGTGAATTTAATTCAGATGACCATCAGGTATACTACTGCGGGCAAGAATCCTTCAGAAGAAATGGAGTAGCCTTCATAGTCAATAAAAGAGTAGGAAAAGCAGGACTGGGATACAATCTCCAAAAGGACAGGATGCTCTCAGTTCGACTCCAGGTCAAACCATTCAACATCACAGTAGTCCAAGTCTATGCCCCAACCACTGGTGCTGAAGAGGCTGAAGTTGACCAGTTCTATGAAGACCGACAACACCTTGTAGAATTAACTCCAAAAAATGATGAAAGAAGGGAAGTGAAAGGCAAGGGAGAAAGAGAAAGATACACCCAATTGAATGCAGAATTTCAGAGAATAGCTAGAAGAGATAAGAATGCCTTCTTAAATGAACAGTGCAAAGAAATAGAAGAAAATAATAGAATAGGGAGGACCAGAGATCTCTTCAAGACAATTGGAGATATGAAGGGAACATTTCATGCAAAGATGGGCATGATAAAGGACCAAAATGGCAGGAACCTAACAGAGGCAGAAGAGATTAAAAAGAGGTGGCAAGATTACACAGAAGAACTATACAAGAAAGAGCTTAACGTCCCTGATAACCACGATGGGGTGGTCACTGACCTCGAGCCAGACATCCTGGAAGGTGAAGTCAAATGGGCCTTAGGAAGTCTGAGCAACAACAAAGCTAGTGGAGGCGACAGTATTTCAGCTGAGCTATTCAAAATCCTGAAAGATGATGCAGTTAAAGTGCTACACTCACTATGCCAGCAAATTTGGAAAACTCAACAGTGGCCACAGGATTGGAAAAGGTCAGTTTGCATTCCGATCCCAAAGAAGGGCAACGCCAGAAAATGTTCAAACTACCGCACCATTGCACTCATTTCACATGCTAGCAAAGTGATGCTCAGAATCCTACAAGCCAGGCTCCAGCAGTATGTGGACCAAGAACTACCAGAAGTACAGGCAGGATTTCGAAGAGGGAGAGGAACTAGAGATCAAATTGCCAACATACGCTGCATCATGGAGAAAGCTAGGGAGTTCCTGAAAAACATCTCCTTCTGCTTCACTGACTATGCTAAAGCCTTTGATTGTGTGGATCACAACAAACTGTGGCAAGTTCTTTTTTTTTAATTTTAATTTTGTTAAAATTTTTAAACTAAAACTGAAAACACAACAATCGTCGCACACACCGGATTTTCTGGATCAGCCCTCTACCACATATCTTTTTAAACATTTTATGATCCTACTAGAATCCGTTCCTCCAGCCAGAATAATAGTAATAGTAATAATAATCCAATTTGAATAGAAGTCACTGTCTTCCTCTTCTTCCTCCATGAAATCACGTTCATCATTTCCTACAAAGTCCTGTTTCTCTTAGACAGTGTCAAGGGGAAGCATCTCCAGATTAAATAAAATTACAATATTTCCTTTCTTCTTGAATGGTGAATTTGACCTAAACACTTCTGGACAATTCAAAATCTTTTTAATTTTCTATTAGCAAATAACTTCCTCACTACCACAGTTACATATAAACATCAAAAATATCCATCTAGCATCTATACAATTTTCTTACCTACTCTACTTGATAATGAGCAATACCTATAATATCTTTTTGAACATTTTTCTTTCATTGCTAATACTTCATCTCACTTACATACCATTTAATCAAATATAGTTAATTCCATATAAAAGCCCAGCTGTTTACAGTCTTTAACATATGTCAGCAACAATAGTTTATTAAGAATACAATCAGAGACCTCCATTTAACAATAATATATTTTACACAGAATTTCATTAAGCTAAATTCCTATTATTTTATCAGCAAAAATAGCTTAGCCTTTCTACATCACGTGTGAGCATATCAAGCTATATGAATCACCCTTTTATCTGTTTACTTTTTAGAGTAGAAAGAAATAAATTTCCCTTATCTTCCCTTTACACCCCTACCATGTTTATTTCTTCTTCTTCTTTACTCCCCTAGCAGACCATTCTATTTTCCTTCCATTAGACCACCTTAATGTCTGTGATGGAGTCTTTAGTTGCAGCCACATGAACATAACCTCTTTCAGATGATCAACTAATTTGCCCTTCTCTAAGATGAGATGCAGATCAGTTAAACTTATTTTCTTTCCAGTTTCAAATTTTCCTTCTGTCTGTAGTGAAGTCTTCATCTGCAGCCACATAAACATAACCTCTTTCAAATGGTCAACTAAATCACCCTTCTCTGAGATAAGACGCAGATCCCATGGAAGCTTGCTCCGTAATGACTGCAATAAATCATGTGTCTTGAGTTGTGGCCAAGCTGTCTTCTCCTCCAGTGTATCAGAAAAAAACAGTTGCATTTTCTTTCTTTCCAGTTTTGGATTTTCCTTCTACTTGTTGGATATTTTGCATATTCTGTCCAGATGCAGGTTGTTTATATAGAGCACAATTGATAGCAACACTTATTTTGTCAAAGCCACTTTTCTGTTCAGTTAAAAGACAGTCAAGTCGCTCGAAAACAGTTTTCTGACGCCTTATTATCGCCTGCTGGGATAACTGAACAGCTATTAAAGAAGATCGTATTGTCAGAAATGATTGTTCCAATTCTTCCATGATAGCAGTAAAATACACTTGACAGGTGTCCAAGGGTCCCTGGAACAAAGAGAAAGATGGCCGCTACTTCTTGGCAGCAGTCCAACACAGTCCAATTAAAGAAAAAGATCCTCTATTACTCAATTCCACATCACAATTATGTGCCCTTGGAGAGATTAAAGAAGATAAATCTTTTCCTTACTTACAGAAAGTTCTGTCTTCCTCTCCCGTTATGCAATTCGCCACTTTTTAACTCCGTGGGGGGGGGGAGGTTTCATTCCCCCTCCATCCAAAGGGCTTTTTAACTAACAAGAAATGCAGCTTATTCCATGGGTATTGTTGCAGAAAAAACAAAAACAAAAATACTTTCCAGTAGATCCGGTGTGTTCACAAAAGCTAAAACAAAAGCATGTCGAGAACTTACAGAGAGCAGCACTCTCCTGTTTTGTCCGGCTGAAAAAGATTGATTTCCTCCCACTAAATGTGGAGTTGCCATTCCACACCTCATGGAGGATTCGCCAAGCAATCTATCTCAGCTCCTACAGAACTTAGATTGGGCCCCATGGCCCACGACCAGGCATTTACCAGTGTGATAACGGAGGATCATTAATCACGTCTGTATTGTTCCGACGCCATACTTCTTCCCAATCTGTGGCAAGTTCTTAAAGAGATGGGAGTACCAGACCATCTTATTTGTCTCTTGAGAAACCTATATGCGGGTCAAGAAGCAACAGTGAGAACTGGACACGGAACCACTGATTGGTTCAACATTGAGAAAGGAGTTCGGCAAGGCTGTATACTGTCGCCCTGCCTATTTAACTTATATGCAGAGCACATCATGAGAAAGGCGGGGCTAGATGAATCACCAGTTGGAATCAAGATTGCTGGGAGAAATATCAACAACCTCAGATATGCAGATGATACCACTCTCATGGCAGAAAGTGAAGAGGAACTAAAGAGCCTCTTGATGCAGGTGAAGGAGGAGAGTGCAAAAGTTGACCTGAAACTCAACATTAAGAAAACTAAGATCATGGCGTCCAGTCCTCTCACTTCCTGGCAAATAGATGGGGAAGAAATGAAGGTAGTGACAGATTTTATTTTCCTGGGCTCCAAGATCACCGCAGACGGGGACTGCAGCCAAGAAATTAAAAGATGCTTGCTCCTGGGGAGGAAAGCTATGGCAAGTCTAGACAGCAGACTAAAAAGCTGAGACATCACCCTGTCGACAAAAGTGCGTATAGTCAAGGCTATGGTTTTCCCAGTTGCAATGTATGGCTGTGAAAGCTGGACCATAAGGAAGGCTGAGTGCCAAAGGATTGAGGCCTTTGAATTGTGGTGCTGGAGGAGACTGCTGTGAGTCCCTTGGACCGCAAGGAGAACAAACCGGTCAGTCCTAGAGGAGATCAACCCTGACTGCTCTTTAGAAGGCCAGATAGTGAAGATGAAACTCAAATACTTTGGCCACCTAATGAGAAGGAAGGACTCCCTGGAGATGAGCCTGATGCTGGGAACAATAGATGGCAAAAGAAGAAGGGGACGGCAGAGGATGAGGTGGCTGGATGGGGTCACTGAAGCAGTTGGTGTTGTCAGAATCCCGGAATCTCAATTTGAGAAGAGGGAATAAAACTCGGGTTCGTGGGAAAGACCAAGCGTCCAGACCATCTGAGGCTTCATTGTATTTACCCAAGGTTCCCGCGGCACTCACGATAATGCATGCATTACCGGGCAGGCAGAGTGAACTCTGCTGCAAAGCTTCAACACCATTGCAGGGCATTTATAGGTACACAGGTACAGGGCAACTGATGACAGAACGCAGGGATTACAATCAGGTTCTGAGGTCACCACATACAGAACAGATAAAGGAATGCCAGTCAATCACACAGAGACAATGAGATTACAATATTTCTAATTGCCTGTATTGACACTTTAGTTCAGTAGCTTGAGCCCATCTCCAGGTCTGCTTAGACATGTACATTCAAGCTACTGAGAAACTATTCATGATAAGCTCAGACCCTTATCTAGACTCTAGACATTCTGAGTGACCAGGGCACATGGAGCCTCTGGGCTATCAAAAGATACTTCCTTGTAAACTGAATTCCAACAATGACTATTTGATCACTGTGAAGGTATACAATGTAAATTTGGACTAAATGGCCCGTGTACTGTAGCTTACAGCTAAAGGTGAGAGAAAGGAGCGGGGGAGGAAGGCCATTTGAAACAGTGACTTAGCTTGGTTTGAGAAATACAGGATTTGATCCCACAATGCAAAAAGCACACAGAAGTAATGCTTTTCAGACAGGATTTATCCAAATCTTCCCAACAATCCCCCCTTTGTCACTAGCTTTGCTATGTGACACAAACAAGTGAGTCAGTTTGGATAACTGACTAAATTGATAACAATTTTTTTTTAAATATGGTATATGTTTTTAATAATATATTTGTTTGATATTGTGAGCCGCCCCGAGGCTGCTGCGAGGGGCGGCATATAGATATTTAAATAAATAAATAAATAAATCCTGTTCCAAGCTTTTTTCCAGAAAACAGCTTCCATCTCAAAACTAAACTAGTGTGAGGAGAAAGTTATTGCATACAATGGAGACTTGTGTATTTGCTGAGAGTTCAATTCAAAGGGTAGGGAAAATGGGAAACAATTGGAAAAGCAGCAAAGAAAAAGAAAAAAAAACAGTCCAAAGCACATGATGTGCAACCCCAGTGCTAGCAGTCCTCCTGGGAAGCCCCATGCTGATTGTGGCCCCCCTTTGGCTGCAACGAACTCGGTGCCAGCCAGCGCTCATCCTCCCCTGCTCCCCCGCCTCCCTCCAGTTTTGCCACCCAATTTCGAGGCCTGGCTCCTTCGCTCCCTAGGCCTCCTCTGACCCACTGCAGCCTTCAGAATTGCATCCTCGTCTGGGCTGAGGCCCTCGCGGTGGTGAATACCCTGCCTGAGGCCACCATCCCTTCTGGTCAGCAGACTTGGTGCTTTGCAAGGTGGGAGCAGTGTGAGGTGAGGCAATGGCCTGATGCCCAGTTCAGCCCTTTGTCTTGCCCTTTGAGGCAATTCTTCCAGATTTGGTTGTCTAGGCTTCACTCAAGCTTCTTCGCTGTAGACCTTGCATCTCGCGGTTGGCCTGGTTATTCCTTATAAATGATGCAATGGAGCAAGGCAGAACCCAGGAATGGATTCCCATCACAGTCACTGGAGCCAGGGCATAGCATGGGACATGGAGGGCTTTCCTTCCAGGGCTGTAGAGAAAAGGAGTCTTTTTTCTTTTCTGGGGTGCCAGCGTGGCTGTTTGGTTCCTGGAAGGGTGCAGCTCAAAAAAAAAAAAAAAGGTTAATTAAGAGGGAAAAAAGGCTTTTACACTTCTTCAGAGAAGCTGGTTGTAGGCAGTGGCAGAGAGAGCCACATGAGTTTGGAGAGAAACCTCAAGATGTAAAGTCTATGTCCTTTTTGAGTCTCTTTAGCACAGTCTCCAGAAGAAATGTTTGGGTTGCTGAACTCAATCCAAAAAAATGCACACAAAAGAAATCCTTTGTTGAACTGGTGTTGCACAAGCCTGTTGCTTGCCTAAGCTAAAGAGAAACGTGCTTCCTGCTGGACTTTGGACAATGAGAACAGTTTCACACAATTTCTTATTACAGAGATGGTACTCTCCCACATAGATACAAAATGCACCAACCCATTGTTAACACAAACAAACCTGAACTAACACACATTTCATCTAACAATCAATGCTTGCGCATTTAGATGAACATATGAGCGCTTATGTTCCTGGAAAGAAGTTTTGAGAACTGGCCATTTTAGCTGCCCACATCCTTGGGCTGGCAAATGGGCTCAGTCCCCAACCAACATTAGGCTACTGGAAGGAAAATTTTCTTTTAGCACCATCAATAACAACAGTAATCACTATCATTAATATTTGGCAACATTGCAAAAGGGAAAAAGAAAACAAAACTTTTTGTTGAACTCAAGAGGGAAAAGTAGCCTCACAGATTTGAAAAGAGATCCTTCCCACTGCATGCGCGTGCGCGCACACACATACACAGCCCAGAGTTCCCTCCATTCCGTCCCAATCCTACAGTTGTAGCATAGCAATAACAAGATGGTATACTCGGAATTCAGAACTTATACACACACACACACACACACACACACACACACATATAAGACCCAGATCCATGTTGCATAGGAAAATGGAAGTTGTTGGCGAGGGAAAACTCTTGATGGCTGACACAAATAATTAAGACACATGCTCACAACATTGCTTTTTGGAAGGATTCCCTTCCTAAAAAAAATCCCCTAGCCCCTCACTGAGAGTGCTTAAGGGTCGTTGTTTTAACCCAAACCTTCCCAGGCAGAATTTTTCCTGAGGCAATACAAGCTTTGAACACTCAAACAACCTCAAACCCTTGCCTCAGTTACACAACTTTTTTTTCCCCCCTAAGACACCAAGATTTCTTTTGAGAGTTTTCTAGAGACTCAAAGACTTTCTTTTGAGAACTAGTGCAAGCCTGCCTCCAATCTGTGGCTGGAAGCAGAGCCACTTCCCAAAGCACTTTGAACTCGGCACATGCTCAGAGGCTTTGTATGTGCTGCTTCTGCAGCACTCACAAAGTGGTGGTATCTTCCTGCCAGAGCATCCCCCCTTTTCTTGGCTCTGTGGAATAGCCAAGCCCACAGAGTCAAGAAATCCCATAATTTCCAGCACAAATTCCCCTGAATTCAGTTGGCCAGACCAAACCCAAAGAAGAGGCTGCAGTTACTGTCTCTTTAAATAATGGGAGTGCTCTTAGCAAGGTAGACCATTCCTCTTTTTTTTCCATTTGTTTTTCTTGTCTTTCCTCCAACAGTTACACATTTCTTTCATATTTTTTTTCCCAGTAGAAAAAGTACCAAATCACCATTTACCAAAAACTCTTAAAATTCTCTCTCACACCAAGCACCCCTTGAATCAAGGAATTCCTGTCAAATGCACTCTCATTCTCACATGGCATACACACAACATCCAGAAAAAAAATATATTTTTGCCTTTTTCAAACCTCACATTGCACACAGTTGCAAGTTCAACAGGGGGAGAAAAACCAGCCAATTTGGCAGAAATATTTATTAATGGTTAACTGCAATCTGTCTTCCCCTGATTTTACACTCTGCCCTGTTGAATTCCAGCCTGCTACTGCTCAGGCTAATTGCTAAACACAACAATTCAAATTTTCCAAGACTTTACCAGCAAATGTCCCAGTATAAAAGAAAAAAACGCTTTCTTTATCCCTCTGGAAATCCTTTCAGGATTCCTAGTGAGAATTTTCAACAGTATATACATTTTTCCCCATCTTTCATCTGCCCATCAGCATCCCCTCCTGGAATTTCAAATGCCATTATTTAATCTAACAAGAAGGAAATTTTTTTCCTACCTAGGAGGGCTGTAAGGCAGATGGAAGAGGCTGGAAAACTTGCAAGACATTAAAACAGTGTTCCCGGTTTCTGACAAGGACAGGACCTGCATAAAAGTGTTCCTATATAACCCCTCTTTCACACAGGGCTTTCACACAGGATAAGCTTATTGAGGATGTCCAGAAGACTGGGTCGGACCTGTGTTTGCAAGCCCAATTCCAGGGCCACACATTCCCTTACTTCCCAGTTCTGGCTCATATAGGAGGAATGGGGGAAGGAAAGAATCTCTCACACACACTTCCCTGATCATCACCTTTTGCCCAGCCGGACTCAGCCATGCTTGGGCTCAGGCAAACGACCTCATGAATCTATTTCTTTTCTCAATCAAAGCCAGGTTCACACATCCTCATCTCAGGGGCAAAAACACCCATCCACGCCCTTGCTTTCAACTGTGCCCTGAGGAGGACAGATTGGTGCGGCTGCATGGGGAGCGCCTATTTCCTGAGGAGCCCCCACAACCCACTCTGGGCTATGCCCACCTCCCAGGAAGGGGAACACTTTAAAGTACAGACAGACAAGACAGAAAACACAGACAGCAACAATGAACACAAGACTTTCACAAACAGTGAACATAAAACTCTACACAAACCCCAGTGCAAACATGTACTCACACGTGTAGATCTTTCCTGGTGCACCAATACCATATTAGCTAGCTTCTCCTCCTCCAGCAGCTTGGACCAAACAACCCTGATTCCATCTCCTTAGGATGTATTTCCACCAGATGTTTTTGCAAGAGGTGTGTTGTTGTTGTTGTTAGTCGCGAAGTCGTGTCCGACCCATCGCGACCCCATGGACAAGATTCCTCCAGGCCTTCCTGTCCTCCACCGTCCCCCGGAGTCCACCCAAGCTCACACCAACCGCCTCAGTGACTCCATCCAGCCACCTCATCCTCTGCCGTCCCCTTCTTCTTTTGCCATCTATTGTTCCCAGCATCAGGGTCTTCTCCAGGGAGTCCTTCCTTCTCCTTAGGTGGCCAAAGTATTTGAGTTTCATCTTCAGTATCTGGCCTTCTAAAGAGCAGTCAGGGTTGATCTCCTCCAGGACTGACCGGTTTGCTCGCCTTGCGGTCCAAGGGACTCGCAGGAGTCTCCTCCAGCACCACAACTCAAAGGCCTCAATCCTTTTGCGCTCGGCCTTCCTTATGGTCCAGCTTTCACAGCCATACATTGCAACTGGGAAAACCATAGCCTTGACTATACGCACTTTTGTCAGCAGGGTGATGTCTCTGCTTTTTAGTCTGCTGTCTAGACTTGCCATAGCTCTCCTCCCCAGGAGCAAGCGTCTTTTAATTTCTTGGCTGCAGTCCCCGTCTGCGGTGATCTTGGAGCCCAGGAAAATAAAATCTCTCACTACCTCCATTTCTTCCCCATCTATTTGCCAGGAAGTGAGAGGACCGGATGCCATGATCTTAGTTTTCTTAATGTTGAGTTTCAAGCCAACTTTTGCACTCTCCTCCTTCACCCGCATCAAGAGGCTCTTTGGTTCCTCTTCACTTTCTGCCATGAGAGTGGTATCATCTGCATATGTGAGGTTGTTGATATTTCTCCCAGCAATCTTGATTCCAACTGGTGATTCATCTAGCCCTGCCTTTCTCATGATGTGCTCTGCATACAAGTTAAATAGGCAGGGGGACAGGATACAGCCTTGCCGAACTCCTTTCTCAATGTTGAACCAATCAGTGGTTCCGTGTCCAGTTCTCACTTGCTTCTTGATTCGCAAATAGGTTTCTCAAGAGACAAATAAGATGGTCTGGTACTCCCATTTCTTTCAGAACTTGCCACAATTTGTTGTGATCCACACAATCAAAGGCTTTAGCGTAGTCAATGAAGCAGAAGTAGATGTTTTTCTGGAACTCCCTAGCTTTCTCCATGATCCAGCGTATGTTGGCAATTTGATCTCTAGTTCCTCTCCCTCTTCGAAATCCTGCCTGTACTTCTGGTAGTTCTCGGTCCACATACTGCTGGAGCCTAGCTTGTAGGATTTTGAGCATCACTTTGCTAGCATGTGAAATGAGTGCAATGGTGCGGTAGTTTGAACATTCTTTGGCATTGCCTTTCTTTGGGATCGGAATGTAAACTGACCTTTTCCAATCCTGTGGCCACTGTTGAGTTTTCCAAATTTGCTGGCATAGTGAGTGTAGCACTTTAACTGCATCGTCTTTCAGGATTTTGAATAGCTCAGCTGGAATACTCTCGCCTCCACTAGCTTTGCTGTTGCTCAGACTTCCTAAGGCCCATTTGACTTCATATTCCAGGATGCCTGGCTCGAGGTCAGTGAGCAACCCATCGTGCTTATCAGGGATGTTAAGCTCTTTCTTGTATAGTTCTTCTGTGTAATCTTGCCACCTCTTCTTAATGTCTTCTGCCTCTGTTAGGTCCCTGCCATTTTGGCCCTTTATCATGCCCATCTTTGCATGAAATGTTCCCTTCATAGCTCCAATTTTCTTGAAGAGATCTCTGGTCCTCCCTATTTGATTGTTTTCTTCTATTTCTTACACTGTTCATTTAAGAAGGCCTTCTTATCTCTTCTAGCTATTCTCTGGAATTCTGCATTCAGTTGGGTGTATCTTTCTCTTTCTCCCTTGCCTGTCGCTTCCCTTCTTTCCTCAGCTATTTGTAAAGCTTCCTCAGTCAGCCATTTTGCTTTCTTGCATTTCTTTTTCTTTGGGATGGGTTTAGTTGCTGCCTCTTGTACAATGTTGCGAACCTCCATCCATAGTTCTTCAGGCACTCTATCAGTTCTAATTCCTTAAATCTATTTGTCACCTCTACTGTGTATTCATCTGGGATATGATTTATGTCATACCTGAGTGGCCTAGTGCTTTTCTCTACTTTCTTCAACTTAAGCCTAAATTTTGCCACCAGAAGCTCATGATCTGAGCCACAGTCAGCTCCTGGTCTAGTTTTTACTGACTGTATAGAACTTCTCCACCTTTGGCTGCAGAGCACATAGTCAATCTGATTTCTGTGTTGACCATCTGGTGATGTCCATGTGTAGAGTCGTCTCTTGGGTTGTTGGAAAAGAGTGTTTGCTATGACCAGCGTGTTCTCTTGACAAAATTCCACCAGCTTGTGCCCTGCTTCATTTTGTACTCCAAGGCCAAACTTGCCTGTTATTCCAGTTATCTTTTGGCTTCCTACTTTAGCATTCCAATCCCCTATGATGATAAGGACATCATTTTTTGGAGTTAATTCTAGAAGGTGTTGTAGGCCTTCATAGAACTGGTCAACTTCAGCCTCTTCAGCACCAGTGGTTGGGGCATAGACTTGGACTATTGTGATGTTGAATGGTTTGCCCTGGAGTCGAACTGAGATCATTCTGTCATTTTGGAGATTGTATCCCAGTACTGCTTTTCCTACTCTTTTATTGACTATGAAGGCTACTCCATTTCTTCTGAGGGATTCTTGCCCACAGTAGTATACCTGATGGTCATCTGAACTAAATTCACCCATGCCTGTCCATTTTAGTTCACTGATTCCTAAGATGTCGATGTTCAGTCTTGTCATCTCTTGTTTGACCACATCCAGCTTGCCTTGATTCATGGATCTGACATTCCAGGTTCCTATGGAGTAAAGATCTTTGCAGCATCGGACTTTCCTTTCACCTCCAGATACATCGGCAACTGAGTGTCCTTTCGGCTTTGACCCAGTCGCTTCACTCTTTCTGGCGCTCCTAGTACTAGCCCTCCGCTCTTCCCCAGTAGCATATTGGACACCTTCCGACCTGAGGGGCTCATCTTCCGGTGTCATATCTTTTTGCCTTTTGGTACTGTCCATGGGCTTTTCATGGCAAAGATACTGGAGTGGGTTGCCATTTCCTTCTCCCGTGGATCAGCTTTTGTCAGAGCTCTCTGCTATGACCTGCCCGTCTTGGGTGACCCTGCACGGCATAGCTCATAGCTTCATTGAGCTACGCAAGCCCCTTCACTACGACAAGGCAGTGATCCATGAAGGAGGCAAGAGGTGTAGCCAATTCCAATCAAATGAGCCCCCTGGGGCCAATTTAGATTGGAATCCTCTGAGTTAGGTTTGACCATGCTGTTTTACATCAAAATACCTTGCGCTTGCTTCCGCAACAACCCCGCAGGTGCCGCCCGTGGCCATCCACACCACCCTGCAGTTTGCAGCAGAGGTGTCCATGGGGTAGGAAGCCGAGACTCTGAAACCGCCATGCTTCCTGGGTGTCCACAATCAAACCCACGTGCAATGAGGTTCAAAACCAGATCTAATTACATTGACCCGCCTGCGAAACGGAAGAGATGGCCAGTATCTGTGCTCCCCCAGTGGAGAGAATTTCGGCCGAACTTCCCATCTCTCCTGCCCAGGATAAAGGGCCAAAAACCCACGATCCCACCTTCGTCGCCAAATTGCCAGAATCCCGGAATCTCAATTTGAGAAGAGGGAATAAAACTCGGGTTTTTGGGAAAGATCAAGCGTCCAGACCATCTGAGGCTTCATTGTATTACCCCATGGTTCCCACGGTAATGCATGCATTACCGGGCAGGCAGAGGTGAACTCTGCTGCAAAGCTTCAACACCATTACAGGGCATTTATGGGTACACAGGTACAGGGCAACTGATGACAGAATGCAGGGATTACAATCAGGTTCTGAGGTCATCACATACAGAACAGATAAAGGAATGCCAGTCAATCACAAAGAGACAATGAGATTACAATATTTCTAATTGCCTGTATTGACACTTTAGTTCAGTAGCTTGAACCCATCTCCAGGTCTGCTTTGTTGTTGTTGTTGTTGTTGTTAGTCGCAAAGTCGTGTCCGACCCATCGCGACGCCATGGACAACATTCCTCCAGGCCTTCCTGTCCTCCACCATCTCCCGGAGTCTGCTTAAGCTCAGACCAACTGCCTCAGTGACTCCATCCGGACACCTCATCCTCTGCCGCCCCTCCTTCTTTTGCCATCTATTGTTCCCAGCATTAGGCTCTTCTCCAGGGAGTCCTTCCTTCTCATTAGGTGGCCAAAGTATTTCAGTTTCATCTTCACTATCTGGCCTTCTAAAGAGCAGTCAGGCTTGATCTCCTGTAGGACTGACCGGTTTGATCGCCTTGCGGTCCAAGGGACTCGCAGGAGTCTCCTCCAGCACCACAACTCAAAGGCCTCAATCCTTTTGCGCTCGGCCTTCCTTATGGTCCAGCTTTCACAGCCATACATTGCAACTGGGAAAACCATAGCCTTGACTATACGCACTTTTGTTGGCAGGGTGATGTCTCTGCTTTTTAGTATGCTGTCTAGATTTGCCATAGCTTTCCTCCCCAGGAGCAAGCGTCTTTTAATTTCTTGGCTGCAGTCCCCGTCTGCAGTGATCTTGGAGCCCAGGAAAATAAAATCTGTCACTACCTCCATTTCTTCCCCTTCTATTTGCCAGGAAGTGAGAGGACCGGATGCCATGATCTTAGTTTTCTTAATGTTGAGTTTCAAGCCAACTTTTGCGCTCTCCCCCTTCACCCGCATCAAGAGGCTCTTTAGTTCCTCTTCACTTTCTGCCATGAGAGTGGTATCATCTGCATATGTGAGGTTGTTGATATTTCTCCCAGCAATCTTGATTCCAACTGGCGATTCATCTAGCCCTGCCTTTCTCATGATGTGCTCTGCATATAAGTTAAATAGGCAGGGTGACAGTATACAGGAGTCTCCTCCAGCACCACAACTCAAAGGCCTCAATCCTTTTGCGCTCGGCCTTCCTTATGGTCCAGCTTTCACAGCCATACATTGCAACCAGGTCTGCTTAGACATGTAAATTCAAGCTACTGAAACTATGCATGAGCTCAAGACTCTTTTCTAGACTCTAGACATTCTGAATTGGCCAGGGCACATGGAGCCTCTGGGCTATCAAAAGATACTTCCTTGTAAACTGAATTCCAACAATGACTATTTGATCACTGTGAAGGTATACAATGTAAATTTGGACTAAATGGCCCGTGTACTGTAGCTTACAGCTAAAGGTGAGAGAGAGGAGCGGGGGAGGAAGGCCATTTGAAACAGTGACTTAGCTTGGTTTGAGAAGTACAGGATTTGATCCCACAATGCAAAAAGCACACAGAAGTAATGCTTTTCAGACAGGATTTATCCAAATCTTCCCAACAGTGTGAGCTTAAGTGGACTCCGGGGGATGGTGGAGGACGGGAGGGCCTGGAGGAATGTTGCCCATGGGGTCGTGATGGGTCAGACACAACTTCGTGACTAACAACAACAACAACCTGCTGTAAGTTGAGAGGATCCAGGAAGTCTCCATTTCCATCTACGAAAAACAGCCTCTGTTCAATACCCAGGAAAGCTGAGGCAGACCAAGCAATGGCTTCTTTTGTTCCCATTAGAATCAGCCCTTGATTCAGAACCATGAGGACTGGAATCTTACTTTATTTCCAGGGCATGGGACATTGGTCTGCAGCAGAGCTCTTGCTCTGAATGCAGGAGGCCCTGGCTTCAGTCCGCAAGATTTGCAGGCTGGACTGGGATAAAGAAACGTTTCTGAGACCCTGGAGGTCTGACTCTGTTCATTGTAGAAATAGTACTGAGTGATACAGACCAGCTGGTCTGCAAGACAAAGCTAGGTATGGGGGGGGGGGGGGGGAATCAGGCCTACAGGTTGGGAAAAAGCACAGATTTACATATGATAATTTTCCTGTGCTGTAAAGTCTTCCTTTCTCTGTGTGTCTTTAAAGAACACTCCCATTTAAGGACACCTCTATTTATAAAAAGGGAGGCATGGTCAGGGGAGGAAAGAGCATTCAGTCTCAGGGGAAAAGCTCAGGCAGAAAGATTTGGCGGGGAGGGGTAGTAGGAGGGGAAGCCCATGGCATATGGGGCAGCTTCCTATGAGATAAGTAAGAAAGACTATTCATTTAGGCCATCTTTTGGTGTTAGAAAATGTACCCCCAAGTGCTTCTACTGCATCCAATAGGTTGCAAACTTAAAAAAAAAAAACATTTCTAACCATTATGCTCCAGTGTGGTTGGGCAGGTGCTAAGCCCTCCCCCATCAGCCCTCCATAAGAAAACCTACAGCTGCTGCTTTTTTCTGTGGCAACCTGCTTGTTGGCTTGCATTTCACAGTGGTGTAGGCAACAAAAGAGGGAGAAGTGCCATTCCTCCCTCCCTGTTTCTGTCCAAGGTGAGGAAGAGTACCTGGTGTCATGAGCTGGGCGTCCTGTCCCCAGCACAGCAGTCTCTCCAGCACTTCTTGCAAGCATCTTTATTCTATGCGGGAGACTCAGAGCATTCCCGAGTGTCTGAGCATACACAAAGCGAAGTGTTGACCCCTCTCTGTCCCCCCCCCCCAGGCAAAGCTTTGCTCATGAACCCTCTGGGGCCTGTCTGGGGAGGGAGGGGTGCGGTGCAACTGGGTGCACCTGCGTTCCGCACTCTGAGCCCGCCATTGAGCCAGCCCTCGGGTCCACCTGCTCTGGCCATTAGCTCTAGGCCAATTCAAAAGCACTTTCCTAAGGAAAAGCCCCAGAGGAGTCAGTAGGGTGAAATTTTCTGCTGCGGGAGGAGTCTCTCCTTTGCTGGAGATATTTAAGCACAGGCTGGGCCTCTCTTGCAGGGCTGCAGTTGTTTCAAAGATCCAGCATTAAAGAGGGGGTCCAATTCTATGATGTTGACAGCTTCTTCCCGTTCTAAACTTCCGAGATTTGGTGCTTGACATTGGAGCCTGGAATGGTGAGTGTTCTGGAAGGCATGTCCAGAGAAGAATGGTTGAAGGAGCTGAATATGTTCAGCCTAGTGGAGGTATGGTAACAAGACTGAAATGTCTGAAGTGCCCTCACAGAAAGCAAAACAGAATTCTTTGTTCCCTCACCATGGCTAGAAACCTATGGGTGGAAATTTGATGGAAGCAGATTTGGGGTAAACCTTAGGGTATGTTTCTAACAGAAAGACAGTTGTTCAAACTGTCTTGGGAGGTGTGGAGTTTTCTGTAGATGGCTTCTGGGGATGACGTTGATTCCAACAGCTGTTCAACCTGGCTCTCTTCATTTTCAGAAAGAAGCCTCAAGACAGGGAAGTCTACAGGAAGCAACAGGAGCAGAGCAAGAGCTGCAGAGAACTTCGGTGCTAAGGATAATTTTGGGCCCACTTCTGATTGGAAGACTTGTGATTTTGTTGTTCTGACTTTAAAAGGAGACAACAAATCACAGTCTACCACCCAGCATGGGGCCACCCCCTCTCAGCTGCTCACACCAGCTGCCAGCCCCACAACACTGCTGTCTTTTCTTGTAGCCAGGCCCTTGTTTTTCCTAGCCAGGGAGTATCACTGCTGCCATTTTGGATGGGTCAATGCCATTCCTGTCCCAGAATACCTGTTTGGTTTGCTGGAATTTTCATTTGTATTTGTAAAAGCTAATGCATACTGTAACACCCTGCAAAACAGGTGCCAATCTCAGGACTGCCATCCAAGGTAGAACAGGCCAGAGTGTTAGGAATGGACTAGGCAGTTATCCTTGGCATGTTTTCCGAGGTCAGGGTTGCACTGACTCTTTGGATAAGGACAGTGACGGCAGGGCTGCAAACAGAACTTTCTAGGACCCTAGAAATGCCACACTCTTTCCCCTAATTACTGATGGGTTGGTGCTTTCTGGGCTTTTATGAGGTTTCTCTCCACTTCTAAACAGTTGATATGCCTTTATAGAAACTGAGCTACAAGCAGCAAAACATTAACCTAATACAAGCTAGTCTTTTGTGTCTCTCCCCCCCCCCCCTTTGCCTTTGGCTCTGTCCACTACTGGAATGTGGCCCCAGAGAGCTTCTTGGAAATGGAATTTGGCCCTCAGGCTGAAAGGCATTCCAGGAAACTGCACCAGCAGGCTCCGGGCTCATGCCCTTCACCCTCCTTTCCCCCACCTCAAATGGCAAGGCAATTATGGGAAGTGCCCACTCTCTGGTTTAAACAAAGCAGTGTCCGTTGTTTGCTCCAAACTGGGCAGGGGAAGGACTCCAAGTTTGCTTAAATAAGGGCTACAGAACCTTAGGTCTAGAAGCCAAATCTGGCCTCCCTGGGGACCAGTCCTGTCCTACTGAGGTTTTCTGGCTGTCCGTTCTTCTGCACATGCCTGCCAATCATTTGGTGTTTGTGGACTTGGACACAGCTCACCCTCCCAGTCTAAAAGGCAAAAATTCCCCTCTCAGTGCTAGTTTCAGGAGCTGTAACAATGCAACTTATGCTTTATTGACAAAGAGTTGGTAATGCGTGTGCAAGCCCTAAAGTTATGCAGGCGGTTCCAATGTTCTGTAGCTTGTTGTATAAGAGATTCTAAGATGCTTCTTAAATTAATGTTATATTTTAAGTTGTTCCTCATTTCTTGGACCCATTCTGGAGGAGAAACATTGCAAGAGTTTGAAGGTAAAATGTGTTTTTTAGGGCCTGACCTTTTGGCTTCCACCCCACCCACCCCTAATGCAGGCCCTGAGAACTTTCTGGAATTAAGTTCAACCATCAAGAGCCAGTGTGGAGTAGTGGTTAAGAGTGCAGGGCTGGGACTCAGGCGATCCAGGTTCTAGTCCCTGTTCAGCCATGGAGCCAGCTGGGTGACTTTGCCCAAATTCCATGATCAGAAATCTGCAAAACAGTCAGTTGAATCTTAGTTCAGCACCAGTGACTGGACAGCCATCTCCCCCACACCTGAGGGCATCAGGGTAAGTTTTTAGGGGCACAGGGCAGGCTGCAGGACACCCAGCTCTGTCCTCCCGACTGGTGGTGTAGTGGCACCTGGGTTTGTCTGCAACTGTTTGCTGGGGCTGGATCTGGCCTAAAAGAGATCCAGGGCCAAAATATCCCAATTTTGTACAGGGGCATCCCGGAAACCTGGCTGTACCAAAACAAATTCCTGCTGTGGCCATCAGCTCTAGGTCAATTCAAATGCACTTTCCTAAGGAAAAGCCCCAGAGTAGTCAGTAGGGCTTACTCCTCAGTAGACATGCCTAGGATTGCTGTATAGGCCTGGAGGAGGTTTTGACTGACTGACCCCACCCCACCCTGGGCAAAATTCTTGCAACACTTTGCAACCACAACACAAAATGGCTGTCACTTTCTCAGACAAACACTGAACAAATGTCCATTGCTAGACTGGCTTTTTATTTTAAAATGATTTTTCTTTTTCATTTTTTTCCCTCCCCCAAAGGAGTAAAAAACACAATGCACATGCACAAAGGGGGGAGAGGGAGGGAGGCAATTAAGTAGCATGGATAACAGTGCTGCTTGCACTGGTGACATTTTTAATTCTTCAGTATTTTCTTTGTGAAACTTGGACATAGATGGGAGAAAAAGTGACAGGAGCCTATGAAATCTACAGACAATATAGGATGAGCCAGCTTTCCCCAACTTGGGACCCTCCAGAGGTGTTGAACTCCCATCATCTCCCAGCCAGCTACTGGGATGGGATTTCTGGCAGTCCTGCAATGAAAGCTTGTACACCTGAGTCCAGGCAGGGTAACACAGCCCAGCACTGGCTTGGTCCAGGGGCTGAGCCAGGCCACTGATAATTTGATACATGTAGTTTGGCTTGCTTCCTTGAGCAACTTGTATGCACAGGAGCTGTGTTTGTTGCCAAAGATTTTCCAATTGTGGTGTCAGAGAAACAGAGCTTTTCTGCATGAGGCCATTAGCTGTATTGACCTTTGATTTCTGTCTCAGAATTGTTGAGATCAAAATTGAGAACTCCTAAGTAAGGAGTGTTTCCTTTCCTGCATTTCCACCACATAACCTCTAGGTGGCACTGATGTGGCAGAGGAGTGCAAATAGACAAGAGGAAATTGTGCTTGCTTTTATTTTCAGAATTAAATTCCACATTTTCCCTGCTCTTAAAACACTCTTCTGGTTAGACATAGAAATGTCACTGGGCAGGTCCTAAAGATGTCACCTAAAGAACCCCTAAGCATCTGTGACTTCACAAGAATGTGTTTATTTTATTACATTCCATCCACATCTTACCTTTTTTCCTCTTGTGAGGAACCTAGGACAGATTACAAGGTTTTCCTCCTCTACATTTTATCTGCACAACAACCCTGTGAGGTAGGGTGGGCTGAAAGGCAGGGACCCAGTGAGTGAGGATTAGAGTCCAGATCTCCTGAATTCCTGTCTGACACTCTAACCACTAGGCCACACTCGCTTACTGGTCAAGAGAAAAAGTCAACCATCTTGCAGCTCCCAGGCAGTGCTGCTGAGTGGGGCTGAAGAGGATTCACAAAGGCAGCTGGTAACAAAGAGGGGCCCTCCTGTCTGAGGGCCAAAGCAGAAATGCAGGATATATTTTTGATCAGATATTTTGCAGAAAACGTGGAGGTAGGATGGGGTTGTAAGTGTCCGTTCATGCACAAGAGAGGTTCGCCTCTGGGTTTGTGACCTGCACTGTGTTGGTTTTCAGGTTTCAGCCATGGATTGGCTTCACCAGAACAGAGGCATGGGGCTTGGCTCATTTCCTCAAGTGACCTGCTTTGTGTTCATTTTGTCTTATGAGCTATGCATTCTCTTTATCTGAAGCATGTAGGTTGACTTACTTCCTTGAGTGATCTATGTTATGTCCATGTTGTTTTGTAGGGTAGATAGGGAAGGGAGTCTGGCAGCCACGCAACACAGCTTCCGCAAAAACAGGTCCTGCCAGACGAACCTTGTGGAATTCTATGACAAGATTTCGAGATGGCTAGATGGAGGGGATGCAGTGGATGTGGTTTACCTGGATTTCAGCAAGGCCTTTGACAAAGTGCCCCATGATATCCTGGTGGAGAAACTGAGGAGTTTTGGGATACACCAAAGCACCGTCCGGTGGATTAGGGCCTGGCTGACTGACCGAAAGCAGAAGGTAACCATTAGCGGGGAATCGTCGGGATGGCAGCCAGTGACAAGCGGGGTCCCCCAGGGCTCTGTCCTGGGGCCGATCCTGTTTAATCTTTTCATTAACGACATGGAAGAAGGGGTGGACAGTCTGCTGATCAAATTCGCAGACGACACTAAAACTGGAGCAGTGGCCACAACTGAGGAGCAGGTACTCCAGATCCAAAAGGATCTGGACAGACTGGAAGTGGGCAGGAGACAACAGGATGGCGTTCAGTGTGGATAAGTGCAAGGTCTTGCACTTGGGGCATAGGAATAGGTGTCCTAAGTACAGGTTAGGTGACAAGTGGCTGGAGAGCAGCACTTGTGAAAGGGACCTCGGGGTACTGGTTGACCACAGGCTAAACATGAGCCAGCAGTGTGATGCGGTGGTCAAGAGGGCGAACGCCACCCTTGGTTGCATGGCCAGAAGCGTGGCTTCTAGATCGAGAAAGGTACTACTACCACTCCATACGACTCTGGTGCACCCACAACTGGAGTGTTGTGCTCAGTTTTGGGCCCCTCGTTACAGGAAGGATATAGCCAGGTTAGAGACAGTGCAGCGTAGGGCCACAAGGTATGAGGCGAGACTGAGGGAGCTGGGTCTCTTCAGCCTGGAGAAGAGGAGGCTCAGAGGGGACCTGTTGGCGACATACAGGTATGTGAGGGGGTGTCACATGGAGGTGGGCAGAGACCTGTTCTCCCCTGCAGAGGAAGGCAGGATGCGCGCCAACGGAGCCAAGCTCAGGGAGCCAAGGTTCCATTTGGATGCCAGGAAGCGCTTCCTGATGGTTAGGACCCCGAGGGTGTGGAATGGGCTTCCATGCGAGGTGGTTGAGGCCCCATCGGTGCGGGTGTTCAAGGATAGGCTGGACGTGCACATGGTGGGCATTTCATGAGCGGAGCCGGCTGGAGCCGGGGGTCAGACTAGATGGCCCAGGAGACCCCTTCTGACTCACTCTGTTTCTATGTTTCTATGTAGGCTAAGGGGTTGCTTATGTTAGTATGTGGATTGACTCATTCCCTCAGGGGGACACCTTTGCATATGCTCCATAGTTCTTTGCGATGGAAATGCCAATTGTCCCACAGCAGAGCCCACGGAGAAGTGATGCTGTATTGCTATTTGCAGCATATATTATTTGAGGCTGATTTGTGTGGACCTGATATGAGATATGCATAATCAGATGGAAGGAGAACTGTAAGCTGGTCACAGGTCCCCCCTCTGCTTCCTGCCTGACTTAGTCTATGCAGCCAGTCGGTGTGCAGTTGTGTTAGCAGGAGTATAGCCAGCTTCTCTCAATAAAGCCATCCATAGGAAGAAAATTGATCCCAGACTAATAGGGAATGGCTACAGTCCTCCTGTTCCGGCTCGCCCCACTAATCATGTCCCACTTTCAGGGTTGATCCTTTACTTAGCAAGTTTCTTGGACACTGGGTCATTTGAGCAGCATCCTGTTTCAGAAGTATTTAAAGACATTCCTACCTAACTTATTATTTATTATTTATTACAAGCATTTATATCCCGTCCTTCCACCAAGCGCTCAGGACAGCTTACACTTACTTCAGCAGCTGTGGCCTTGAACGCCAGCTGTCTCAGCCGCTCATCCTCTGCATTGGAATCAAATCCCAGCTCTTCTGCAGAGGTGCCAGGCTTGACCTGTATGTAAGCATCCAAAGGGTTTGCACACCAGAGTGCTGATCCTGGCTCTCTGCCCCTTGTCTGCTGGGCTGTGTGGATCCATTTGTGATGAAATAGCACAACTTCAGTGCATTTTCAATGCCCAAGTTGATGGGACAAGTAAGAACACAAGAGAAACTGTCCTGGAGGCCACCAAAGGTCCATCTTGGCCATTGCATTTTTCCAACAGTGTCCAACCAGTTCCCTCCCATAGCAAATCTCCCTCTGGCGTGCCCCAGCACAGAGATCAGAGATACCTTGGGGATTCCTCTACCCACTCAAGGTCAAGGCTTAGGGGTGGATAGATTCTGCAGAGGTTGCCAAATCCCCTCTGGGCCATATAAGGAACTTCCACAGGCCAGAGGGTCCCCACCCTGCCCTAGAGGGCATCTTCTCCTGCCCCGTGTCTGTTAAGTTTGCTCAAGAGTCTGGTGAGGGGTTTTGCCAAAAGCCTTCTGGAAAGCCAAATCAACAGTATCTACTAGAAAAACATCCCCACGTTTATTAACACTCTCAAAGAAGTCTAAAAGATGAGTGAAACAGGACTTGCCTTCTCAGAAGCTGGGTCCATTCTTCCACAGCAGGGCTTGTCCTTCTATAAGCTTTCTAATTTCATCTTTCAGCCAATTTACGTGGAACGGGCATTAAGCTAACAGGCTTGTAATTTCCTGGATCCACCTGAAACCCCTTTTTATACATTAGTGGGACAGGATGGAAGAAACCTTATATCCCCTAAAGGTCAGCGGGATTTCCCTTTAGCTGTCAGTTTTTAAAGATTTCCAGAAGGTGAAAGAAGGGAGGGGTGTGACATCTCCAGAAGGTCTGATCCTATACAGGGGGAAATGTGCCAATGAATTTTCCAAATAAATTCTTTAGGGAAAAATCGAAATCTATGCACTACTTTTTTAAAAATCTTAACCTGAAAATGTTCTTTACCTTGGTTTTGTATTTTTTGCTGTATTTTATTGTTGTTTTTAATGTGTTATGGTTTTTATCATGGTTTTTATCGTGTTTTTATCTTGTGGTTGTGTCATGCAGGAGGTCACGACAGGGACCACTACTCACGAGGAGGACGTGGCCGTAATAACTAGAGTCCAGGAGAATCAACCCCAGCCGGATATAGATGCCAATCAGCCTGTGTCTGAGAGCATCTCTAGTCCACAAACCTCTACCCAGATGCCTGGCCCTTTAAATCAACCTGACTGCGAGAAAGGGAGAGACGAGGAAAAGAAACATGACAGCTCCTCCTCTTCTGAGGCGGAACTGACAGGGCCAGAAGCAGAGGGAATGATGGGATATGTTGACTGTAAGGATGCCTCTCAAAGAAGATTGAGAAGGTCTTATCAAATCAAAATGCAAAGGGAGAAGCAAAGGCGGGAGGCACGGCTGGGGGGAGAGGATATGACATAACAGAGAGAAGAGATCGCCATTCAGAGGCGAACATCTCTTCGCTAAAGTCATTCCTTAAGTAGCTCTACAGTAGAGTCGTAAATCTTGTAGATAACTAGCAATAAATAGATTTAGTTTTATTGCTCTTGCAAGTGTGGTTAATGACGACCAAAGTGCTTGGGCCTTTGGCCCCCCTCACGACAGGTTGTGAGCCACCCAGAGGTGCTGTGGCACAATTGGGCGGCATACAAATGTTTTAAAT
Source organism: Varanus salvator macromaculatus (assembly GCA_023646645.1). Taxonomy (NCBI): domain Eukaryota; kingdom Metazoa; phylum Chordata; class Lepidosauria; order Squamata; family Varanidae; genus Varanus; species Varanus salvator. Next base: position 524,775 of record JAIXND010000748.1, on the reverse strand, counting down.
TAATAATAATAAATAAATTTACTATTTTTGCCACACACAAACCTTAACATGTGACAGAATCTCGGTTTTCAATTTGTGAGGAGGAAATAAAAACTCGGGTTCGTGGGAAAGTTCAAATGTTCGAACCTCTGCTGCTTTATTGGCATTTGAGCCCCAGGTTCCCTGCAGGTCCTACTCATGATAATGCATTATTGGGCAGAGGTAGACTCAACTGCAAGGTTTCAATACAAGTCCAGCACATTTTATACTCTCCCGGTCACATACACAGGTACAGAGCAATTGATGACCGAATGCAGACATTACAATGAAAATTTGAGGTCATCATATACAGAACAGATAAGGAAGAGCGGCCAAGCATACAAGTGACAATAAGATTGCAATATTTCCAATGCAGTGTATTGACATTTCGGTTGAGTAAATTCCATAAACTTGAACCCATCTGGGGGTCTGCTTGGACATGTAAATTCCGGCTATTGAGAAACCATTCATGAACTCATAAGCTCATCTGTTACTATCAGCAAGGCTCAGACCCTGAGTAATGGATCCGCACCTTTCTGATTGGCTATAGTGCGGGAAGCGCTCTGGGCTAGCGAACTAAATATTTTATTTATTTATTTATTTATTTATTTTTGGAATTATATCCTGCCTTTTTCCTACAAAGGGCTCAAGGCAGCTTACATCATTCTCCTCCTCCATCTTATCCCCACAACAACAGCCCTGTGAGGTAGGCTGGGCTGAGAGTCTGTGACTGGCCCAAAGCCACCCAGTTGGCGCCATGGCCGAGCGGGGACTCGAACCCAGGTCGTCTGAGTCCCAGTCCTAGCTCTTAACCACTACGCCACACTGGCTCTCTTGGTAAACTGTGAATTCCTGCAGGGACGATGCAGCAACCTTGTAGCGGTGGTGGTGTATTTGACTGAATGGCCTGTCTGCTCTGGCTTACAGCTAGAGGGGAGGAGAAGAAGAGCGAGAGAGGGGAGGGGGGAGGAATGCCATTTTCTTAAGTCAACAGCAATATTAAACAGTGACCTGGCTTGGAAAGCCGGTGCTTCTGAGAAAGAGTGCAGGTTTGGTTTTATAACACAAAGGCACGTATAAGCAATGGTTTTCTGCCAGGATTTATCCAAATTTTCCCAACACCAGCTATGAAAAGAAGGGACTTTTGAAAGGAAGTTCTTTGGAACCAGTAGAAAAGAAGATCAGCCACAAGTATCTTTCCACTAACTGTTTTCCTGGAACTCTGCCTGTCTTTTGTTCTTTAAATATAGTCCTATAAAGTTTGAGATACAGGACCTTTGTCAACATCAATAAAACAGCTTGTCTATTTCCCCTGTTAGATGAAGGAAGCAAAACAGATTGCCTTAACTCTCCTGCTTGGCATCTTTTGGGTTTGTAATTCAATATCTTGCCTGAGAAGCAAAATCCAATGAAGCTCAGAACCCAGATGAATCCTGGGTTCACAGGTTGGACCATTCATCCTATTTTGTCCTCCTTTCTGAGCTCCAAGCCCTGGTGATTATCCAAATGTTAATTGGGTTTGTGCCAGGCCATTCCCCAGTCAAGCCAGTATGGCTGGGTGACCTGAACTGGCCAACAAAATTACAGCTGCAGTCTCTGTAGAAAGATGGTCTTTCCTTCTGATGCCAAAGCTAGTCCTTGGCTAGCTAAGGGCTATCTGCCCAGAGTTGTTGCTCCACTTCCTCTTCCTCTTTGTATCTGCACTGTCTACCCTTTCTGACCTTAGTGCTGTGTTCAGATTTTTCTGGCTTACCCTTTGGACTTACTGGGATTGTTTTCCTTCCCTTGGTGTATTTAGCATGCAGTCTTGGTACCCCACACTTAATGCACATCCTCCTCCTCCTCCACCACCACCACCACCCATCATCTCTATACTGCCCCACAGCCAAAGCTCTCTGGGCAGTTTCCACAGTAACTCTACAAGCCTCAAGGCTTTAATTCATCTTACAGGGACCATCTTTGCCACTGTCAAAGCTCATACCCCATTTTTTTCTAGATGGCCATTTTCAGCCATCTCAGTCACGTGCTCAGGAAGGGACACGGGGGAAGGAAGCAGAGACACTGACAGGGTCTATCTTTGGATGCAGGCTGTTCCCTGCCCCTTTTCCTTCCCTCCAGGGTAGAGGCAGGTGGCACCCTTTGCACTGGCTGCAAGGGGGTATTGCAGGGCTCAGCCTTTGGAGCCCCAAATACAAGATTGCAGGGTTTTGGAGCTAGGACTCCAAATCATCCTATGCCCACCTGACAACACTGAAAGCCATAAAATGTGCACAACTGGCCTTCTGTGACACTTTTAAGACCCAACCTTCCAAACAATTTGCATCCAATACAACCCCCTCCAAATAAACAATAAAACCTATTGTAAAAACCACATTTGCAAATGTAAAGCATGAAAAAATCAGAAAAACCCAAACCTGAATACTCTCTTTTGTGCATCTGATTTGCTCTTGCTGCATTTTCAAAAAATGAAAACCACTCGTCTAGCAGTTAAAAGCTTATGCTGCACCCATCTTGCCTGGGTCCCAGTGCTCCTGCCTGCTAGTCAGCTGCCCACTCCCCAGATGCTGACACAGGCCAGGGTGGGAGCAGCAGGTATGATAGTTGCCTGCAGCTCCTGTGGCATGTTTGTCTTCCTCCCCCAGGAGGAGCCTGGACACACTTGCACTAAGTGCAACTGGAGTCCAAGCTGGTGTCCTTCCTTGAGGGAAAGGTGAAGGGTCTGGAGGATGCCACCATCTCCCTCCAGGAGATAAGGGAGGGGGAACAGTTCCTGGACATTGCCCAGGAAAACCACTTGTCTAGCAGTCTTCATCCAGAGAGCTTTAAACTGATCCTGGGGGGGTGGGGGGGAATCAGGGCCCTCTGAAACTAATCACAATCAGACTGGTGAAGGAACAAGATCAGGGTTTCAGGGGCAGGGTGATGTAGGGACTGCAGGAGCTGGCATGACTACTGCACAGAGGGTTCCTGCTGTGCCGGGGGGCGGGAAGGAGGTCAGGGGAGCCAGGGAATGGGGTTCATGGGAAAGAGCTCCAATGTATGTACACCAACACTGGGAGCATGGGAGACAAGCAGGGAGAGCTCGAGGCTCTCCTGGGAATAGGCGGGTAGGTGGGGATCACAGAAACATGGTGGGATGAACAGCAGGACTGGAATATCAACCCAGAGGGGTATGCTCTGTTTAAGAAGGACAGGAAGGGAAAGAGGGGAGGGGGTATAGCACTATATGTTAAGGAAGGGGTAGGGTGCAATGAGATAGGGAGCGGGGTAGAAGGGGATCAGGTAGAGGTGGTGTGGGTAAGATTGATGGGTCTGGAGGTGGCCAAGGATCTGATAGAGGGGGTATGTTAGCGCCCACCAGGTCAACCTGAGACCCTGAACGATGCTCTGAGAGACGAGATTAGAAGGGTATCCCAGGGGAGAGACATAGCCATAATGGGAGACTTCAACTTCCCTGATATTAGTTGGGGACACACTTGGCAGCAGTGGCTAAGTCCCATTGCTTCCTAGAAACTATGGAGGGAGGGTTTTTCACCCAGAGGGTCCGAGAGGCCACAAGCGGGTGGGGGGGTGGACTTGATCTTGACCTACAGAGAGGATCTGGTGGATGATGTGCAGATTAGGGGAGCTCTGGATGTGAGTGGCCACTCCAATGCTTTGAGATCAGGGAAATGGGGGTGAGACTTGCCAAGAATATCAAGGGGCACCTTTGACAAAGTGCCCCATGATATCCTGGTGGAGAAATTGAGGGGTTTTGGGATAGACCAAAGCACTGTCCGGTGGATTGGGGCCTGGCTGACTGACCAAAAGCAGAGGGTAACCATTAGTGGGGAATCGTTGGGATGGCAACCAGTGACAAGCGGGGTCCCCCAGGGCTCTGTCCTGGGGCCGATCCTGTTTAATCTTTTCATTAACGACATGGAAGAAGGGGTGACCAGTCTGCTGATCAAATTCGCAGACGACACTAAAACTGGAGCAGTGGCCACAACTGAGGAGCAGGTACTCCGGATTCAGAAGGATCTGGACAGACTATGGGAGTGAGCAGGAGACAACAGGATGGCATTCAACGTGGATAAGTACAAGGTCTTGCACTTGGGGCATAGGAATGGGTGTCATGAGTACAGGTTAGGTGACAAGTGGCTGGAGAGCAGCACTTGTGGAAGGGACCTTGGGGTGCTGGTTGCCTGCAGGCTGAACATGAGCCAGCCGTGTGATGCGGTAGTCAAGAGGGCGAACGCCACCCTTGGTTGCATGGCCAGAAGCGTGGCTTCCAGATCAAGAGAGGGATTACTGCCACTCTATGTGACTCTGGTGCACCCACAACTGGAGTTTTGTGTTCAGTTCTGGGCCCCTCATTACAGGAAGGACATAGCCTGGTTGGAATTGGTGCAGCGTAGGGCCACAAGGATGGTGGCCGGTTTGCAGGGGATGCCGTATGAGGCGAGACTGAGGGAACTGGGTCTCTTCAGCCTGGAAAAGAGGAGACTCCGAGAGGACCTGTTGGTGACATACAGATATGTGAGGGGGTGTCACACTGAGGTGGGTAGAGACCTGTTCTCCCCTGCAGAGGAAGGCAGGACACGCTCCAACAGAGCAAAGCTCAGCGAACTGAAGTTCAACTTCGATGCCAGAAAGTCCTTCCTGACAGTCGGGACCCCGAGGGCATGGAATGGGCTTCCAGGGGAGGTGGTGGGGGCCCCATCGGTGCGGGTGTTCAAAGACAGGCTGGCCATGCACATGGTGGGCATGTCGTGAGCGGAGCTGGCTGGAGCTGGTCAGACTAGATGGCCTGGGAGGCCCCTTCTGACTCATTCTATTTCTGTGTTTCTGTGTTTCTATGTTTCATATTCAGGGAACACTTGTTCTATTGGGCAACTCAAGGTCTCTTCAAGAGAGGGTTGCCTGATTAAGCCCACTGCTGGTAGCAGAAGGCAGACTACGCTTCCCCGAAGCTGGGGCCTTCCCACAGTGGCGTCTCTTGGGGAGGAGAATATTGCACACACAAACTTGCACTGCAACAGTCCGCAGTCACTTATGCACATGCTTTTACATCATCCACTGTGCTGGGGAAATTAGCAAAGGTCAGGGTCAGGGTCAGGGTGAACCTACTTCGCTATGGTCTCCACGCCGAGTTTGACCTTGTCGTGGTCCCTGTTGAAGGTCTGGATTTCCATGATGGATGCGGCCACGGGGTCTCTGGCAGCGAGCTGAGGAAACAGGAGCCACCTCCCCGTGAGACAAGACCAGCAGTCGTGGCAGAGCCCTCTCCAGCCTCTTCTGGATGGGGGTCTGTACCGAGGATGGGGGTCCGGGGCTGGGTGGGATACGCACTGCAAGAATGGCTGTCCTGAGTTGTGCCTCCCTTTTGTCTTTGCGGACGGCCACCCCGGTTAAGGGACACGTGAAGTAGACTCCTGAGACAGACAACGTGGACGGCTCTTCTTCAACAGGCAAGGAGTTCTGGGCAAGAGCAAGTTTCAGACAGACATTCCACTTGGGAAAGCAACGATACATTCCTGCCTTGTGAGCCTCCTGCACCCTCGTGTTAAAAAATGGGGGCTTCCCACCCACCCCGACAGCCACAACTCTGCTATTCTCCCTCAACCAACTTTTCTCTGGGGGAGGAAAAGAAAGAAGGAAAGGGAAGGAGAAATGGGGGGGGGGGGAGGTTGAACATCTGAGCACTAGGACAATGTTGTGCTGAATGCCAGAGGACAGCATGAGTGAGGGGTCCAAAACCTCAGGCTTGGGGTCCCAAACAACCCTCCAGGGTTCAGGACAGCCACACCCCATTCTCCTGATCCCATACCCTCTCCTCTGCTTCCGACCATTTGGGGGTTTCTTGGGTTTGTGCAGTCATCCCCCTGCTCCATTCTAAAAAGCCCAAATGCTCCCAAGGGCTTTGTGACTGGTAATAAGCTAAAATATACTGTCCTTTGGGGCCCCTTTTAGCTTTCAGCCCACCACACACACTTCTGCCCTAGGCCCTGCACACCCAGAACATGTCCAGAGAGTTTCTCCAAAACTGAATTGGGCCCCGGTTTAAGTAGCCATCTTTAGACCTCCATTCAGTTTGTGCAAGCAAAATGTCCTCATGTCAGCAGAGCTACATAAACTGTGAGAGACATATGAGCCCCTCTGGACTGGTTTCAAGCCAAAAAGGGCCTTTCACATAATTTGCTCCCTGGAGGTGCCGAGGCCTGAGCCCCAGGCCTTGCATGGGCAAAGCAGGGGCTCTACCATTAAGCTACAACCCTTGCATTTGCCTGAAGCTACAGTCATCTAGTGCCAAAGGACTGCCACACCTTCTCCAGTTGGTCCCATGGGTGTCCTGCAAACCTACCCAGCAATTCATTCGGCAGCCGGCCTTCCCTGACACCTGCCACAGCCACTCAGCTGCCTACAGCTGCTCCCCTGGCTCTGTTCATCCCCACTGCTTCTCGGCGCCTTCCTACCTTCTGATCCACACACGCTGCTTTATCACTTGTGGCTGCTTCAGCCAGAAGCTCCCTTTTCACTAAAAAGACAAAGAAAGACTGATGTATGGCAAAACAACCTGTGCAAGGGGCAGTTGGGGAAAGCAAGGCTGATGCAGGATTGCTTTTAGAGTCATCGAACCTCTTGCTTCTTGAAAGCCAAATTCACATTCTGGAGAAGATCTCAGAGCAATGAGTGGGGCTGAAGGAAAACAGGGTCAGGCCAAAAAAAAAAAAAAAAAAAGACCCAAACAGCAGCAGGTTGTAGGTTCAAGCTCTTACAGCCTGGAACTTAAGCCTTGGGCATTTCAACCTTTTAAAAGGAAGGAAAAACTGCACACAAGCCCAGAAACTACCCTATGGGGCCAAGAAAAGGAATGTAGACTTCTGAGAAACCGCAGAGGGCAGCTTGGGACCCCATGCTTCAGGTTCCCCACCCTGGATTTCTATCCAGGGGCTGTGCATTTCAAAAACTCTCTCCTTCACAGTGCAGAGTTGATCCTGCTTTGGCCAATCTGTTTCACCACTATGCACCTTCCTCTGCCATCCTTCTGATTTCTTGGAGCTCACTTTTTAGGCAATTTTCCAGCCCTGAGGCCTAGTAATTTGGGATCTTGGGGGGGCTTTTAAAAAGTCAAGAATGGTTTTATTATTACTAGAAAGCAGAGTTCACACCCCCACCTCTGCTTCACAAGTTGTAGTTTTCTGAGCTTCTGTGAAAGCACAATGGGAATGCAGAGCTGCCTTGGAACTGAGGCTTGAAGGCTAGGCTAGAGAGATTTTAAAAGAAAAGCCAGGCAAGAGGTGTGGCTCCCTGACAAGGTCAGACTCCTCATCCAACTTGGAAGGAGATGTTTTTGGCTTTGGCCCCCAGAAGCACCTGCCAGCAGAGACAATGGTCAGGAATGTGGGGAACTGAAGTCCCAAGCATCTAGAGACTGACTTTCTGCTCACTCCTGCCCTAACATGGGCACCAGTGACCCTTCCATCTCTTACCCTGATTCCGGATGGCATCCTGCGATGACGAGAGGCGTGGCTTGGCCTTCTGCTCTAGCAGGGCCAGGGCTGCAGCAGCCACCATCTGGGCCTCATTGGTCGGCCCTTGGCGGGGCTTGGGAGGGTCAGCTTGGGCTTCTCTTTGGGAGCTTGTTCTCTGCTTTGGTGGTGGTGGGGAGAAAGAAAGAGAGAAGCCTGAGGGGAGGGACATGACAAAGAAAACGTGTGCCGGGGAGGCCTGTGGCCAGGGCTGTTGGCACTGTGGGGACCCCCCTCTGGAGGCATCACCCCCAAAGGACCACAGTTGGTAGCCATCTGCAGTGCTGGCATCACAGGTCAAAATCACTGGCCACCTGCTGAGGCCCAAACCCGAGGAGGGGACCCTGCTGCCACTCCCCAGACCCTGCATCCCCTCCCTGCTTGCACTACCTGGCCAAGCAGGCCAGCAGCAACCAGGAGCAGCACCTGTGGCCACCACCTTTGATCACTTACCCTGCTCCATCTGGGCAGTAGTGCAGGCAGGCTCAGAGGGGTGTCAGCCACACACCCGGGGAGGGCAGGACTGCTCAGGAAGGAGAGGCTCTTGCTGAAGGCCCTGCCCCACAAGCCCTGGTCTCTACACTGGTGGCAGATGCCCTCTGAACTTCTAAGGAGCGCTTCCTTCTCGATGCTTAGAACAGACGTAGCAGGAGGCATACAAAAGACCAGGAAAGAGCCAAACATGTCCAGGATGATGCCTGTATGTTCCACAAGCAGCATGAAGATTCCATGAGGTCCTAGTCCTCATGGTTCTGAACAAAGAGCAGTTCCAAATACAAACAGAGGAAGCTGCCTGGTACTAAGGGGCCATGCCAGGTTCATAATTCCCATCAGCATCAACAAGCAAGGAGCCCGACATCACCCAAGAATACCAAGTTGCCCTACTGCTGCTTTAAACAAAGGAGGACAAAAGGGAGTACACACTGTAAGTAATAAAATCCCAGCAGTGACAGTGACGATACGGAGGCAAAGTACCAAGCAGTACAGTTTGATTCGTTCTTGCAAGAGCGGGCGCCCACCTCACAGGCAGCGCGCCGTTCACACACACAACATTCACCTTTTCCCTTTCCCCGGCTCGCAGGCCCTTCCTCTTTTCCCCCACTGGCTGGGCTACTCAGAGGGCACAGTCTTCTCCGTCCGCCTCCGTCATACCACCCCTCGGTATGCTCCCCCTCCCGCTCATGCGTCCCATGTTCATGCTGATGAGCCCGTTACCTATGCGAGGGGTGTCCGTTGCTATTCATGCGCCTATTAAGCGTGCGCAGTTCCTTCTAAGAGGTCAACAGGTCGGCTTGGCCTTGTGGATTCTTACTTGAGGCCAACTTGCTTCTTAAATCTTGTGGGAGGCTGAGGTAGGAAGAACAGACCTTTCTCCAGGCTCATTACCGCCAGTTGTAAAAGGCAATCAATTTTCTGCTCTCTTCCACTGAAGTTTTTCCACTGCCCCCCCCCCCCAATTTTACCTTTGATGTAAGAAACATTATTACTCTTAGTACGACTATTTACATGGTTCTGTCCTCAGGCCCTTTGGCCTTAAGGGACTTCAATGATCCTGCCCTAGCCCTGTATTTCACCCTTTCTTTGGTTTTCACCTTACCCCTTAGTAACAGTAATTTTTCATTACTCACAACACAAACTCTGATGGAGACGCTCCCTGCTCTGTGTGAGGCTGACCTGTCACTCACTATTTATGTGCTTGCAGTTACACAGAAGATTCCTGGCAGGGCCAGGGTTATAATTACCAAATACCAAGCTAGAGGGGGAGAGCTTCCTTGAGCTGGAAGGCTGAAATCAATTTCAGAGAAACTCCTGGACACAACACTCCAGAGTGTGTGCATGTGCATATGTGTGTGGCAGATGTGACAGCAAAAGAGGTAGGTCCAAAATACCCCTGAAATGCCAGCATACTACTGCCACAAGTGAAATTTACTTTGCAGAATTTACACAGAAGTAGACCTACCACATTCATGTCTCATGACTGTTGGGTCACATCACTCTCACTCTGCCCCCAATTTTCAGTTTTTTCCTGCTTACTGTTTTCTTTCTATACACAAAAGCACACCTGGAACATACAATTATCACCAAGATCTTTGGATTTTGCCACTGGAATGTCTTCAAAGAAGTTCTCAGGGGCTGCATGTAGTGGTGGGAGAAACAGAAGTAAAGAGGTGGGGCAAAATATACCCCCATATGCCCAATAAACCATGTAGTTTAAAGCTCTGATGTCATGCAATTAAACCATAGGAGAGGCATTTCAATCTTTGAGGCTGAAGGAAAAAACTATTGTTGTTGTTGTTAGTTGCGAAGTAGTGTCTGACCCATCGCGACCCCATGGACAACACTCCTCCAGGCCCTCCTGTCCTCCACCATCCCCCGGAGTCCACCCAAGCTCACACCAACCGCCTCAGTGACTCCATCCAGCCACCTCATCCTCTGCCGTCCCCTTCTTCTTTTGCCATCTATTGTGCCCAGCATCAGGCTCTTCTCCAGGGAGTCCTTCCTTCTCATTAGGTGGCCAAAGTATTCGAGTTTTATCTTCATTATCTGGCCTTCTAAAGAGCAGTCAGGGTTGATCTCCTCTAGGACTGACCGGTTTGATCGCCTTGCGGTCCAGGGGACTCGCAGGAGTCTCCTCCAGCACCACAATTCAAAGGCCTCAGTCCTTCAGTGCTCAGCCTTCCTTATTTATTTATTTAAAAATTTGTATGCCGCCCCTTGCAACCAGCAAGCTTTCACAGCCATAAATTGCAACTGGGAAAACCATAGCCTTGACTGTACGCACTTTTGTCGGCAGGGTGATGTCTCTGCTTTTTAGTATGCTGTCTAGATTTGCCATAGCTTTCCTCCCCAGGAGCAAGCGTCTTTTAATTTCTTGGCTGCAGTCCCCGTCTGCGGTGATCTTGGAGCCCAGGAAAATAAAATCTGTCACTACCTCCATTTCTTCCCCATCTATTTGCCAGGAAGCGAGAGGACCGGATGCCACGATCTTAGTTTTCTTAATGTTGAGTTTCAAGCCACCTTTTGCACTCTCCTCCTTCACCCGCATCAAGAGGCTCTTTAGTTCCTCTTCACTTTCTGCCATGAGAGTGGTATCATCTGCATATCTGAGGTTGTTGATCTTTCTCCCAGCAATCTTGATTCCAACTGGTGATTCATCTAGCCCTGCCTTTCTCATGATGTGCTCTGCATACAAGTTAAATAGGCAGGGCGACAGTATACAGCCTTGCCGAACTCCTTTCTCAATTTTGAACCAATCAGTGGTTCCGTGTCCAGTTCTCACTGTTGCTTCCTGACCTGCATATAGGTTTCTCAAGAGACAAATAAGATGGTCTGGTACTCCCATCTCTTTGAGAACTTGCCACAATTTGTTGTGATCCACACAATCAAAGGCTTTAGCATAGTCAATGAAGCAGAAGTAGATGTTTTTCTGGAACTCCCTAGCTTTCTCCATGATCCAGCGTATGTTGGCAATTTGATCTCTAGTTCCTCTCCCTCTTCGAAATCCTGCCTGTACTTCCGGTAGTTCTCGGTCCACATACTGCTGGAGCCTAGCTTGTAGGATTCTGAGCATCACTTTGCTAGCATGTGAAATGAGTGCAATGGTGCGGTAGTTTGAACATTCTTTGGCATTGCCCTTCTTGGGGATCGGAATGTAAACTGACCTTTTCCAATCCTGTGGCCACTGCTGAGTTTTCCAAATTTGCTGGCATATTGAGTGTAGCATCGTCTTTTAAGATTTTGAATAGTTCAGCTGGAATACTGTCACCTCCACTAGCTTTGTTGTTGCTCAGACTTCCTAAGGCCCATTTGACTTCACATTCCAGGATGTCTGGCTCAAGGTCAGTGACTACCCCATCGTGGTTATCGGGGACGTTAAGGTCTTTCTTGTATAGTTCTTCTGTGCAATCTTGCCACCTCTTCCTAATCTCTTCTGCCTCTGGTAGGTCCCTCCCATTGTGGTCCTTTATTATGCCCATCTTTGCATGAAATGTTCCCTTCATATCTCCAATTTTCTTGAAGAGATCTCTGGTCCTCCCTATTCTATTGTTTTCTTCTATTTCTTTGCACTGTTCATTTAGGAAGGCATTCTTATCTCTTCTAGCTGTTCCCTGGAATTCTGCATTCAATTGGGTGTATCTTTCTCTTTCTCCCTTGCCTTTTGCTTCCCTTCTTCCCTCAGCTATTTGTAAAGCTTCCTCAGACAGCCATTTTGCTTTCTTGCATTTCTTTTTCTTTGGGATGGTTTTAGTTGCTGCCTCTTGTACAATGTTGCGAACCTCCGTCCATAGTTCTTCAGGAACTCTGTCTATCAGATCTAATTCCTTAAATCTATTTGTCACCTCCACTGTATATTCATCAGGGATATGATTTAGGTCATACCTGAGTGGCCTAGCGCTTTTCCCTACTTTCTTCAAGTTAAGCCTAAATTTTGCCACCAGAAGCTCATGATCTGAGCCACAGTCAGCTCCTGGTCTAGTTTTTACTGACTATATAGAGCTTCTCCATCTTTGGCTGCAGAGCACGTAGTCAATCTGATTTCTGTGTTGACTGTCTGGTGATGTCCATGTGTAGAGTCGTCTCTTGGGTTGTTGGAAAAGAGTGTTTGTTATGACCATCGTATTCTCTTGATAAAATTCTACCAGCCTGTGCCCTGCTTCATTTTGTACTCCAAGGTCAAACTTGCCTGTTATTCCAGTTACCGTATTTTTTGCTCTATAAGACACCGGGAAGACCTGCCATGTGCCATCGCCCCCCCCCCCCCCCACATTGGGGCTGATGCAGAAGCCTCTGGACAGAACAGAAACAGCATTTTAGGAGCTGCAAGTGCTTTGAAATGCGAGCTATACTAAGGGTAAGTGCTCCTACCCTGCTTTTGCCTCTGCTAAGCAGACCTTTTTCATTGTTTTCAAAAGCTGTTTGATAGAAGGCAAACAATGGGGCAGAAGCAAAGGGCCTCTTGTGAGTAAGCCAGTTGTTCAACCAGTTTCAACTCACAAACTTGGTACAGATCCTCACTTTTCAGGATTCAACAAAGAATGAGACTTTTACCCTCTTTGGCAGCCTGTAGTTTCCCGGCTGTTATTCCAGGCTGGGAGATGCTTGTGAATGATCTGAAACATCATGGGAGGATGTAGGAGGAAATTTAGCAGAAATGGCATACAGGAGGAACTTCTTTTTAAAAGAAACAATTTTGTTTTCTCTTCATTAAGAATGAAGCCCTAAAGGCAATTGCCATCACAGATTAAAACAAATTGGTACAATATAATGGGGATGGGGAACATTTCCCTCGCATCACAGAACCTGCTCCACTGAGAACAATCTGTTAGGGATCAGGTAAGAAGCTGCCTTAAACAGAGTCCAATCCTTGGTTCACTGAGCCCCATAAGCTCAGTATTGACGACATGGACTGGCAGTGCCTCTCCAAGGTTTCAGGCAGTGTTCCTTACTGGCTGTACTGGGAATGCTGGGGATCCAAACTGCATGCAAAGCATATTCCTAACATTGAACTACACCTCTTCCTCAGGCCTGTGATGCAGCCACATGTAGGCAAGGACACCAGGAAAGAGTCTAAATTCTACAAATGAAGTGTAACGATAATTCCTGGAGAATGGACTTGCTCAACTGGGAATTGGCCAACTGCAGCATGAAATGCTAGGCACCCCCCACCTTTTTGAGCCTCCCTCCTGAATAGCAAAAAGGCATTTATAAGCCGCGCTGGTCCATTAGGCCAAACTGGTGGGCAACTTTTTGCAGTGCTGGGGCAGATACTGTTCAAGCATGTGGGTGAGAGAGAAACAGAGTGGAACTGGAAAGGGGTGACTTCTCTTGCCCAGTCCCCTTTGCACCCTCAAAATTTGCTCTGGAAGGCTGGGAAACCCCCAGGGCAGATTTTCAGCCAGAGAGCAAGGCTGCAGGCAGAAGGAGGGAGGAAGAAAGCTCAGCTGTGCTATCAGACATCTGCTAGCACAACACTGAAGCATGGAATTGGAGGCCATCCAGCACAGGGATAAGCCAACTGGTACCTTCTAGATGTTTTCAGTGACAACTCTCAGAATCTGCAATCACCTAGCAAGTTGGTTGAGGCTTATGGGAGCTGTAGCCCAAAACATTTAGAGGGTATCAAGCTGTCTACCTGGGATCTAGTCCAAGTCCTTCCTCAGTGGAGTAAATGGAGAACCAGAATGAGCCAGCTGCCCAGCCCCTCCGCAAGGGAGAGCACATAATCAGGCAACTGATTCTGTTGACAAACTACTGTTGCCTTCAAGACATTTCTCCTAATGTTGAACCAAAATCTAACCTCTTGTAAACTGAAGCAGCAGCAACGAGCAACCGAGAGGGGCTTCATACACACCAAAAAGCCAATGGCAGGATATTGACCTGTACCAGTGGAACACTTTTTGCTTACTAAGAAAAGGCATTACTGTAATGTACTGCTCGCAGCTTCAGACATAAATAAAAGAAATAGAAACTGAAAGCAGGAAAGGCTTTTTACACTTTCTGGTCTGCAAAGGATAATGAATGCATCCATCAAGAGAAAGAAAAATACAGAGATTCTTGCTTTGTCCTAGCAGCCAGCAGCTGCACCAATTTTGCTTAGGAAAATTCGGAAGCACACTGTACGGGGGCTTCTGAGTGAGCTTGTTTGCATGTCAATGTGTAGAAACATTTCCCTGCTCACAGTTATTTCTTACTAGAACTAAGTCAGAGCTCTGAGGATAAATTGGAATGGTTGGGCACTCAGGAGTGCTCTCTCTCTCTCTCTCTCAATCTTTAGAAACCTAGAAACATAGAAACAGAGCGAGTCAGAAGGGGCCTCCCGGGCCATCTAGTCTGACCTCCGGCACCAGCCGGCTCCGCTCATGACATGCCCACCATGTGCACGTCCAGCCTGTCCTTGAACACCCGCACCGATGGGGCCTCAACGACCTCCTGTGGAAGCCCATTCCACGTCCTCGGGGTCCCGACTGTCAGGAAGCGCTTCCTGGCATCCAAATTGAACCTGGGGTCCCTGAGCTTTGCTCCATTGGAGCGCGTCCTGCCTTCCTCTGCAGGGGAGAACAGGCCTCTCCCCATCTCCATGTGACACCCCCTCACATACCTGTATGTTGCCAACAGATCCCCTCTGAGTCTCCTCTTCTCCAGGCTGAAGAGACCCAGTTCCCTCAGTCTCACCTCATACCCCATCCCCTGCAAACCAGCCACCATCCTTGTGGCCCTACGCTGCACTGACTCCAACCTGGCTATATCCTTTCTGTAATGAGGGGCCCAAAACTAAACACAATACTCCAGTTGCGGGCGCACCAGAGTCGTGTAGAGTGGTAGTAATACCTCTCTCGATCTGGAAGCCACACTTCTGGCTATGCAACCAAGGGTGGCATTCGCCCTCTTGACCACCGCATCACACTGCTGACTCATGTTCAGCCTGCAGTCAAGCAGTACCCCGAGGTCCCTTTCACAAGTGCTGCTCTCCAGCCACTTGTCCCCTAACCTGTACTTATGACAGCTATTCCTATGCCCCAAGTGCAAGACCTTGCACTTATCCACATTGAACGCCATCCTGTTGTCTCCTGCCCACTTCCATAGTCTGTCCAGATCCCTTTGGATCTGGTGTATCTGCTCCTCAGTTGTGGCCACTGCTCCAGTTTTAGTGTCGTCTGCGAATTTGATCAGCAGACTGTTCACCCCTTCTTCCATGTCATTAATGAAAAGATTAAACAGGATCGGCCCCAGGACAGAGCCCTGGGGGACCCCGCTTGTCACTGGCTGCCATCCCGACGATTCCCCGCTAATGGTTACCTTCTGCTTTCAGTCAGTCAACCATGCCCTAATCCACCGGACAGTGCTTTGGTCTATCCCAAAACTCCTCAGTTTCTCCACCAGGATATCATGGGGCACTTTGTCAAAGGCCTTGCTGAAATCCAGGTATACCACATCCACTGCCTCCCCTCCATCCAGCCATCTTGAAACCTTGTCATAGAATTCCACAAGGTTTGTCTGGCAGGACCTGTTTCTGCGGAAGCCGTGTTGTGTGGCTGTCAGCCTCCCTTCCCAATCTAGCATCACTAGATCTCTCTCTATTATGAGCCTTTCCATTGTTTTTCCTACAATGGACATAAGGCTAACCGGTCTATAATTCCCCATGTCCTTCCTACTACCCTTTTTGAAAATTGGGACCACCGATGCCACCCTCCAGTCCTCTGGAACTTCACCCGTTCTCCACGAGGCCTCAAAAATGGAGGCCAGCGGGCATGAGAGAACCCCTGCCAACTCTCTAAGTACTCTCGGGTGTAACCCGTCAAGGCCTGGTGCCTTTGTAATGTCCAATGCCCTGAGGAGCCCCTCGACTTCAAGGGGGGTGACTCTAATCTCTGCCCCTAAGTCCCCAGCCTCATCTGATCTCCTATACGGATATCCCCCGTCCTGCTTTGGGGAGAACACAGGCAAAATAGTCATTTAGCATCTGTGCCTGTTCCCTCATGTCAGTCACTGGATCACCTTCCTCCTTATTTAGTGGTCCCACCACTTGTCTCCCCTTCCTTTTCCTATTTACATGCTGAAAGAAGCCCTTTTTGTTGCTCTTCATATTCTTGGCAAGTCTCAGCTCATAATCAGCCTTAGCCTTGCGAAGAATCCTTCTGCAACGGGCCTCCTCCTCCCGGTATACCCTTTTGTCTATTTCCCCCAGTACCCATTTCCTATGGAGGCTCCTCTTTTGTCTAATCCCCCTAACCACCTCCTTTCGCATCCATGGCGGCACTCTCCTCCGCCTCCCCACCTTACTGACTAGAGGTATCGTCAGGGCTTGCGCCTCCAAAACCTCCCTTTTGAGTGCCATCCACCCCTCCTCAACTCGCTTACCTTCCAGTAACCTATCCCAGGAGACTTTCCCCAGTCTGGCCTGCAGTTGGCCAAAGTTGGCCCTCTTGAAGTCCCAGCTTCTAGTGCTCGCCCTGCTGCACGCCCTCGTTCCCCTGATCTCAAAGCAAAGGATGGAGTGATCACTTGCATCCAGAGCTTCCCTAATCTGTACTCCATCTATCAGCTCCTCCCTATTGGACAAGACCAAGTCCAGGAGGTTTCCCCCCCTCATTGCCTCTCGGACCCTCTGCGTGAAAAACCCACCCTCTAGAGCTTCTAGGAAGCGACGTGACCGGGCTGTCACCGCCGAGAGAGTCTCCCAACTAATATCCGGGAGATTGAAACCCCCCATAATTACTGTGTCTCTCCCCCGAGATATCCTTAGAATCTGGCCTGTCAGGACATCATCCAGGGTCTCAAGTTGACCTGGAGGGCGATAACATACCCCCAAATCTTTCCCCACAAACAGTTCCTACTGCTATCATTCAAAAGACATTGTACAGGTATTCTTTCTTTCCATCCTGAGCAGATTTCCTGTGCTAAGAAAAAAGATGAAATATACTACAAGAAAACACAGGAGGGTTACAAATAGAAAATGATTACATCTGGACCCCTTGTCAAATCCTGCCAGTGGGCCAAGCTGGACAGCTGCATAATAAACGCCTCATCTGCAAGCACTCAGTCACTAGGTTCACATGTTTATTTATTTATTTATTTATTTGGAAATTTATAGGCCGCCCCTTGCCACAAGCCTCGGGGCGGCTCACAACAAAAACAACAAATTCTCAACATTAAAAATTCACAAACATTAAAAACTGGCCCATCTCCATGTTGTACTAACACATGCTGCAACTGTCCAGGGGTGGGTTGGTTATTCACAGAACACCGAATGGTGCACCTGGCATGACTGGCAGGTCAACTGATCAACTGATCACCCCCACCGGGAAGACCTGCCGCGCCGCCCGGAAGACCACCGTTGGCACGCTGCCGGCCCCACCTTCCCTGGGAGGGAACTCCATAAATGCGGGGTCTCTAGCAAAAATGCCCCATCTTGTTTCCACACCCTCTTCCCTTCTTGTTGAGAAGGACAGGGAGCAGAGTATCTCCTACAGAAACATAGAAACAGCGCAAGAGAGAAGGGGTCTCCTGGGGCATTTAGTCTGACCCCTGGCTCCAGCTGGTTCCACTCATGACATGCCTACATGCCTACAGAGTGAAATGCATAACTGGCTGGTAACGCAGGAGATGCTCCTTCGGGTATCTGGGTCTTAAATCATTTATATGCTAAATGCTGGCTCTTAAGCTGAGCTTGGGAGCTCTCTGGCAGCCAGTGCGATGCTTTCAGGACAGATGAAAAACGAGCTCTCCTAGCTGCCACTATTAGCAGCTTCTCCTTCAGGCCCTAAAACCACATTGATGCGTGGGTAAGCATGGGTGGCAGCATGGAATCAGTTGCAAACAGAGAAATCGAGCCAGCAAGCTGGCCTATGCTTTTTTTTTGGGGGGGGGGGGGTTGTCGGTCAACTAGAAAAGCCTCACCTATGAAGTCAGCTCAAACCATCTCAAGATAGGATCTTTTTAGCCCCAAATCATTCCACTGAAGTCCCTGTTCTCTGGGATGCCACCTGCCCACCAGCTTGCTGCCCGGGCTGCTGGCTGGAATAGCCATTCAGCAAGACCAGAGGGCTTCCCCCAGTGTTGCCTAGAATCATGGAGGTCACTGAGACTGAAGTGATGCCATGGACCACAGGAACCTCTGGCACCCCCCCCCAGCAACATGTGGCCCTCCAGATGTTTGGTGCACAACTCCCACAATCCCTCTTCGCAGGCTATGCTGACTGGGGCTGATACCCTGAGTTACGCTGACTAGTGGTTGGTACAAGCCACGTTAATGTTAATGACAGTGAGGATGGTTCTTAATGCCACTGTTGACGGCTGTTCACTTTACAAGGTTGGAATACGGTATTACTGTATTCTGTTATAGTTTATTAAATAGTTTAGTAAACCATTTGATTCAGAATATTTTTTTTTCTTGTTTTCCTCCTCTAAAAACTAGGTGCGTCTTATGGTCAGGTGCGTCTTATAGAGCGAAAAATACGGTATCTTTTGGCCTCCTACTTTAGCATTCCAATCCCCCACGATGATAAGGACATCATTTTTGGTGTTATTTCTAGGTGTTTTAGGCCTTCATAGAACTGGTCAACTTCAGCCTCTTCAGCACCAGTGGTTGGGGCATAGACTTGGACTATTGTGATGTTGAATGGTTTGCCTTGGATTCGAACTGAGAGCATTCTGTCATTTTGGAGATTGTATCCCAGTACTGCTTTTCCTACTCTTTTATTGACTAGGAAGGCTACTCCATTTCTTCTGAGGGATTCTTGCCCGCAGTAGGATACCTGATGGTTATCTGAATTAAATTCACCCATTCCTGTCCATTTTAGCTCGCTGATTCCTAAGATGTCGATGTTCAGTCTTGTCATCTCTTGTTTGACCACGTCCAGCTTGCCTTGATTCATGGATCTTACATCCCAGGTTCCTATGGAGTATAGATCTTTGCAGCATCGGACTTTCCTTTCACCATCAGATACATCTGCAACTGAGTGTCCTTTCGGCTTTGACCCAGTCGCTTCACTCTTTCTGGCGCTCCTAGGACTAGCCCTCTGCTCTTCCCCAGTCGCACATTGGACACCTTCCGACCTGAGGGGCTTATCTTCCGGCGTCATACCTCTTTGCCTCTTGGTACTGTCCGTGGGGTTTTCATGGCAAAGATACTGGAGTGGGTTGCCATTTCCTTCTCCAGTGGATCACGTTTTGTCAGAGCTCTCTGCTATGACCTGTCCGTCTTGGGTGGCCTTACATGGCATAGCTCATAGCTTCATTGAGCTACGCAAGCCCCTTCGCCACGACAAGGCAGTGATCCATGAAAGAGGAAAAAACTGTAAACCCTGGGAAACCACTCAGGAATTGCTATTGGGAGAAATGACAGGTAGCCCTCTGGAAGACACTGGGAGGGCTGAATTTTGCCCCCGGGGCCGAGGCAGCCCACCTTGCTACAGAATAACAAACCTGTTCATAAGGAGCATGGAATTCCCAGCAGCACGGAGAAAGGCCTCCAGCGGCAAATACAGAAACTGGGTTACCGAGAGTGGCACATGAACTGCTGGGAAGGAATTTTGGGGTGAGCGGGATTTAGCAAATCCCAACAAAGCCAGAGGGAGCAAAGAGAAGGCAGCGCAAAATGCCCCCTCCCCAGAAACCTCTGCCCCCCCGACTGTGTCACAACACCCCCAGACAGCATCACAAAGGGACTGAAGGTAATTTACTATAGGGCAGCCTTCCCCAAACTGGGGACCTTTAGATATCTTGGACTACAAACTCCCATTATCCCCAGCCCAGGGAACTTGTAGTCCAAGACATCTAGAGGGTCCCAGGTTGGGGATGGCTACCTTAAAGTTAAAAGGGCTCTGTTACTGGTAGTAACAAGCTTTAAGCTACAATATGGTGGGATCTTTAAAGTTTTGGCTTCAATCCTTTTACTTTTGGCCCCGCCTAACATCAGAACTCAACCCTGACTGCAGCAGCAGCCCAAGATGAGGTGGGGAAGAGCATGCCCATATTTGAGGGACAGAGCTACAACACAAGCAAGGCACTAACTATGGTATTTTGCATAATGCAGCTGAGGACTGCAACTGGCATTGACAAAGGATGAAGGAAAGATACTAAGGACAAATACTGTTGATGCCCCTCTTAGTATTTGAAGCAAGTCAGCCCAGAACAATTCCCGCAATACACAATGGCTGCATTTGGATGCAGAGCCAATGACTACCATATTTTAGTGCAACCTTGCCAAAACGGGTACTGTCCAGATGAGTTGGACTACAACTGCCATTGGCCATGCTGGTTGGGCATGATGGGAATTATAGTCTTTGCTGCCGCTCCGGTTCCGAGGGAGCCAGAGCGGGAGTGGGAGGCCGGAGAGGTGAGCGTGGGGTGGCTCCCCCACCCGGGAGAGGGCTGTGAGGAGGGAGGTAAGGGCTTCTTCCCGAGGCGAGAGGAGGCGAGGGATGGCCGCAGCTGGCCGAGCAGGGTGCCTTCCACCTCTCCCCGCCGCAGGGGGAAGAAGCATGGCGGCGGCTTGCCCACAGAAGACCACAGCTCCTGCACCTCCACTGTGGCCTTCTCTGGGCAAGCTGCTGTTGCACAGCTGCCCCTGGGTTCGGCAAGGTGGCCGTGGCTTGGCCTGCAGCCCAGGGATGTGGCTCACATAATTAAAAATGGATTTAAAAAGTTATATTTTTCTTACCTTTTTTAGTGTCTTCGTCTCTCTCTCTCTCTCTCTCCCGCCCTCCTCTCTTCTGTATTCCCACTCCATATTCCTGCTCTGTATTCAGAGCCAACACATGCATGCAATGGGGGGAAGAGCCAGTGCACGTGCCAAATTTATTTATTTATTTATTTTCCGATTTATATCCTGCCTTTTTTCCTACAAAGGGCTCAAGGCAGCTTGCATCATTCTCCTCCTCCATCTTATCCCCACAACAACAACCCTGTGAGGTAGGTTGGGCTGAGAGTCCGTGACTGGCCCAAAGTCACCCAGTTGGCTCCATGGTTGAGCTGGGACTCGAACCCAGGTCGTCTGAGTCCCAGTCCCACGCTCTTAACCACTACACTGGCTCACAAATTGTAACAGCTCCCTTCAACTGTGCATGCACCGGCTCTCTGGTAGTCTCTGAAAGCTCTGAGGCGGGCCGGGTAAATGACCATGGTGGGCCCGTATCTGGCCCGTGGGCCATAGTTTGAGGACTCATGTTCTAAAGAGCAGTCAGGGGTGAAAGATTTATATGATCTGAAGAGAAACCAGAGTTGATTTCCTTTAGGATTGACTGATTTGCTCTCTTTGCAGTCCAAGGGACTCTCAGGAGTCTTCTCTGTTATGCAAAAAGCTGCGAAAACAGGTACTCCCCCTCAAGTGCAATAACCGAGGCTACCAACAGAGTGAGGCGCTTCCTTCGCTTACTGCACTAGCCGGGGAGAGCCCGCTCTATCGGAATCTCTCCCAAGCCCAAGCCCACACGGCAGCTCCTTCCACCCCTCAACCCGTCCGCCACAGCCCCCCCTTCCCTCATTGGGTGAGGTACTAGGAGGGTACACTCTCTCCGTCCGCCTCGTCCGCATTCCCTGCCTCATCCCCCTACATACATCTGCATGCATCGCACGTGCATTATACTTAGCCCATTGTCTATTCGGGGACGTGGTTCACATACTTAAAAATGGATTTAAAAAGTTAAATTTTTCTTACCTCCAATCCTTTTTTAGCGTCGTCCTCTCTCTCTCTTTCTCACCCGCCTCTCTTCTGTTTCCCGCTCTGTATATGCATGCAATGGGTGGGGGGGGGGGGAGCTGTCGCACGTGCAGTTGAGCTGTTACAATTTTGCACATGCGCTGGCTCTGCTCAGTTTCAGAGAATGCCTGCGCCGACTCAGAGCTTTTGGACTCACTCAGAGATCGTTTTCTCCGAGTGAGTTCAAAAGCTCGGAGGTAGGCCGGGTAAATGACCATGGTGGGCTGTATGCGGCCCGCAGGCCGTAGTTTGAGGACCCATGCCATAGTGTTTTACTTATTCTTTTTCTCTTCCCTCCATTACAATAAACCTCCAATCATTTCTGCATTTCCTTTAATTCTTGATCATACAACCTGATTGGGATCATCCAAAACAAAAAATTAATCTTTGGCAGAATTTTCATTATTGTTACGGCTATTCTTCCAAACCATGATAATTTTACCTTTTCATATTTTCCTGTTTTATCTTTTATGTCCTTCTTTAACTTTTCATTATTTTTCTTCTTTAATTCTTGGCTATCTTTTGGAATATCAATTCCTAAATATCTAATATTATCTACTATTTTTAATTATATTTTTCTTTTAATATATCCAATTCTTCACTATTGTGATTATATAACATCATTTCTGATTTTTCCCAATTAACTTGCATCCCTCTATACTTCCCAAATTCCTTTAAATATAAGTATCATTCCTAATTGCATTTGCCAATACTTCCATCATTAAAGCAAATAACATTGGGGATAAAGGACAACCCTGTCTCTTAGGGTTATTGTTTCTGTAATACCATCATTTACAATTATTTTTGCCGTATTTTCTGATTATAATTGGTTTATTGCTTTCTTAAACTTTATTCAAAATCCCATCTTCTCTATTAAGATGTTCATTTTTGGCTATTCCACACAGTCAAAGGCTTTAAATATATCTAATGCTAGTATACTTGCCTTTATATTTTGCTTCTCCATATAGTAGTTAATATTTAATACTCTTCTTACTACATCTGATATTTGTCGACCTCTTGTAAACCCACATTGATCATTCCTTATATATTTATCTATAAATTTATTCAATCTATTTACCAATATAGCTGTAAAAATCTTAGCATCTTGATTAATAAGAGATATCGGTCTATAAGATCCAGGGTTTGTAAGGTTTTTATTAGGTTTTGCTAGCAGTACTATCAAGAGCTTGGAATTGTTTCCCCTTCCATAATTTTATTAAACATTGTTTTCATCTTCAGGACTAGTAATTTTTTGAAATTTTTATAATATTCAACACCCAATCCATCGGATCCTGGTGCTTTACCTATTTTTAATTTATTAATAACTTCCAATATCTCTTCTTCTTCTATTCGAGTTTCCATAATTTCTTTATCTTCCTCTCTAATTTTACAATTTAGATTCTTTTCTATATATATCTGACCTTCCTTAAAATCTATTTCATTTCCCATATTTAACTTTTCAAAAAACCTCTGAAAGATGAAAAGTTTCTCTTTCATCTTATTACAGCTTTCCCCTTTTTCGTTCTTTATTACACCAATTAAACTTTTTGCCTTTTTAACTTGTGTGGCTCTGGCCAGCATTTTGGAATTTTTATTACTACTTTCATAAAATTCTCTTTTCAAATGAATTAGATTTCTTTGAACTTGTTCTATTTCAATATTTTGTAATTATTTTCTTTTAGCTGTTAATTCTAACATAATTTTGTTTTCTCTACTTTTTATATACTTTTCCTCTAATTCTTTTAACCTTGTTTAACCTCTTCTAACCTTGTTATATGTTGCTCTTTTTGTTTTTTATATTATATGAATATTTTATTCCTAGCCCTCTTACCACTGCTTCCATTGTATCTCATATTACACTTATATTACTACCTCCTTTTTCATTTATTTCCCATATTTCTTTTAATTCTTTCCATTTTTTCTAAGATCTTCTCATGTTTAAAAATCCTTAGATCTATCCTCCTCTATTTGCCTGTCTATAATCACATTTTATTTCCATTTCCATTGTTATCATTGCATGGTCTGATATTTTAATTACTTTTATATCCACATTTATTATCTTAGACAATATCTCTGGTGTTACAAATATATAGTCTATTCTTGTAAAGTTTTTATGTCTCTTTGAGTAAAATGTATAACTTTTCTGTTTACCATTTAATTCTCTCCAAACACCTTTTAGTCTGTCTTTATTAATAAATCTACTTAAATCTGTATTATCATATTTTACATCAACCTTTGATGGGTTGGATTTATCTTTTTCTTTATCCATAACCATATTATAATCTCCTGTCATTATCACATATCCTCTTTTTATTTCTTCTATTTCTTATAAACCTTATCATAAAACTCCCTTTGATTTATATTAGGTGCGTATAAATTAGCTAAAGTCACCTCTTGTCCAGAAATCTGACCTTGTATTATAAGAAATCTCCCCAAATGATCTCTTTGTATAACTTCTGTTTTAAATTTACATCTTTTGGCAACAATAATTGCAACACCTCTTGATTTTGATGTGCCATATGATTTCTCGAATACATCTGCCCAGTATAATTTTAATTCATTCACTCCATCTTTCTTTTGATGTGTTTCTTGTAAAAATATAATATCTGCTTTTTCCTTATAAATAGATTTTTCAATTCTAGCATGTTTATATCTTTCTCTCGAGCTGTTTATATTCCAAGACACTATCTTCAATGTTTTTCCCATTCTTTCAATACATCAAATGTTCTTTTTGGTCTCCATATGTGATTAAATAAACACTCCAACAAAACCATAACAAAAACCCAAATGAACTTGTCCCTACCCCCACCATATTCCCCACCACATTTATGTATGGAAACCCCCTTGCACATCCTCTGGAGATGTTCTCCTCCACACCGCTTCGGGCTTTCGGGGGGGGGGGAAGAAGAGCCCCCTGTACAGACACCCACTTCACCATCCCTGACCATCTATACCCATTTTATTCTATACTCAAATTTCTATTATAATTCAATACTTATTATTTAACAACCACAACACTACCAACTTCAATATATTTTCTATATCTATCACATGTAAATTTTCTTATCTCTTCTTGCTTCCTTCTTCTGTCTCTCCTCTTATTTCTGTTTCTACGGAGAATCTGAACTTCCTGCTGCAAAACCCAATTTCTCCTTTGCCTGATCTTCTCTCTTCTCCTCTGTCATCCTTCTTGGAAATGTAAGCATATCCATTAATTTCTGCATTTGCGCTGCATATTCATCATCATCAATAATTCCAAGCTCCTTTAATGACTTAAGCGCTACCCCCTTTGTATCGACTCTGCAATATTTTCCATTCTATGAAAACCTCAGAAAGATCAGAAACCCCCAACTATATTTAATGGAATTCTTCTTTAATATTTGACAAACTTGGAACACATCTCTCCTCCATTGCAGAGTCTCAGTACATAAATCAGGAAACAATTGAATCTGGTAACCTTTGAACATGATTGATGTCATATTCTGTAATTTCCATCTCAATTGTTCTTTTTTGCATATGACCAGAATCAGACTACAATGTCTCTCAGAGCTTTTCTTCCAGCTCTTCTTGGGCCGACTCTATGTATTGCATCAATGTCATATCTTGTAAAGGAGACATCTGGGAGAATAGATTTAGCCCAGTCCAGTACTGATTGGATCAGTTTATCTTCATTCTCATCTCCATCCTCTGGATATCCTTTAAGGCACAGGTCCTCAAGCTACGGCCCATGGGCCGGATCCAGCCCGCCATGCCCATTTATCCAGCCCACCTCAGAGGTTTTGGACTCCCCGCACCCATGCCCACTGCCTGCCTCGCTGCGCGTGCACTCGCTGCCGCCTCACCGCACAGCAGCTTGCTTGCTCAGAGATCATTTTGTTTTTTGTTTTTTTTTTTGTGGGTAGATTTTGCACTACCACTTTTTCATTAGTTTTCACAACAATATTAAAACATCCATCATCACAAACATCAAAACTACTGAGTCAGCCCCTTATTACACTTTAACATTCTGTGATCATTTCAAATCCATTTAAAAAGTCTAAAAAATTCTTTTTTAGATCTAAGCCCAGTCCCGTTTTCCCAGTCAATAACAAACAGAATTCCCAAATTTGATAGAAGTCATTTTCTTCTTCCTCTTTCTATAATAGAATAAGTTCATCTATTTCCTGTTCTTCATATTAGAGAGAAAGACTCTCCACCTTTTGTAAAAATTAATATCTTCTTTCTTTTCAGATAAGAGGTTTCCACCTAACCAGCACTACGCAATTCCAAATCTTTTCTTTTGACTTATTAAACAAATAGACTCCTCCTAATAACAATTACAAATACAATCAGATACATTTTTTGCTTACAGGTATTCCAATCTAATATCTACTAAAACAGAAAATACAATAGTAAAAAAATTCATGTTCATATCTCTCTTCATCATCTTTAAGAACATCTTATCTAGCCTATTTAACAACAATCCAAAAACCGGAGAGTCATACAATTTAGTTCTTAGTCAATCATCTTTAAACTTTAAGACAACCTAAGAAA
This sequence comes from Varanus salvator macromaculatus, assembly GCA_023646645.1. NCBI lineage: Eukaryota > Metazoa > Chordata > Lepidosauria > Squamata > Varanidae > Varanus > Varanus salvator. Next base: position 498,513 of record JAIXND010000748.1, on the reverse strand, counting down.
GCGAAAGAGAGGAAGGAAGAAAAAGAGGAAAAGGATCCTCCTTCCCTTAACACCTACTTCCACCTTCAGAATCATGTATCATAGCCATTCCATACCTCGACAGACATTATCAAGCCATTTATACTAAGACGAATACTTTTAACACCCCTGCCACGCCATTTAAAGTCCAGAGTTCGTATCTTCTGTTGCAAAACATTAATCATTCGCAATGACTGCATTTCTTGCTATAAAATCTTCACTCCTTTCTCAGAGCCAATTATAGTTATTACAAAATTCATCCATCCGCCAAAGAAAATAAACACTCCTTCCTGCCAAAGTTGCCATTCATCAGACAAACTTGATAACAGGTTATTTATTGGTTTTGCTGATTTTGTTTCTTTATCTACCATTTCGGCTTTTTCACATAGCTGTTGCTGGATACTCTGTTCTGCTTCAGTTTGAACAATAGTTTTTTCCTGCAACATGAGAGACGCATCAATTTTATCAAAGCTCTTTTTCTGTTCGATCAAGAAGATTTGTTCTTTAATCAAAAACATTTCTTGAGAAAATTTCAAATTTAACATTAACTGGTTAATTCTTAGGAGAGATTCCTGGAGCGAAGCCATGGTCTCAATAACACAAGCAGACAAAGGGTTAGCAAGTTACCAAATGCTTTGGCAGTGGTCCCAAAAGTGCAGGTGAGAAAATAAAGATTCCTTCCTTCACCTCTCCCTTCCCTTCTTCTTCTCAAATCAAGTCTTCGTACTTCTGTCTAGTTGCACCATATATATTTAATAAAGTTAAACCCTAGAGACGTTCACAAAAAAGTTTCAATTCAACTTACACAAGTCTCTTAATCTCCGTCGCAGCTTAACAATTTGGAGGGTTCTACAATCTTTGTGGCAGGCTTTCCCACAGGTATAATTGCAGAAAAAGATAACCTAAGTAAATATTTACTCAGCAGTTCCGATGTTTATCTAGCTTGTAAAAATTCCACGCTAATCTAATAAGATGCTGAGAACTTGCAGAGGCTAAAAAACCTCCTGTATCATCCAGCTGAGACACCTGAATTGTTCTTAGCTGATATGGGATCGCCACCCCACATCCAGCCAAAACATGCCCAGGTAATCGGTCTTCACTCCTACAGGGTTTGATTGGGTCTCCTGACCCCACTGCTTGGATAACACTGGAGTGATTAGCAGAGATAGCTAATCACATCTGTCTCGTTCCGACGCCATCTTGCTTCCGCTCGGAGATCATTTTGGACTCGCTCAGAGAAAACAATCTCCGAGTGAGCAAGCCGCTGCCTCACTGCACCAGCCCGCCGCTGCCTTGCTGAACGCCCCCCCCCCCCGCCTCACCGGCCCACGCCTGCTGCTGCTGCCTTTCAACTGGCCCCCTGTTGAAAAAGTTTGAGGACCTCTGCTTTATGGTGCAAATTTGACCTTTGTTGTCTATCCTGCATCTCAATCACACTTTTTGAGACCTGATCTATCTTGGTCATCTGATTTCTTAACTTGTTATCTTGTTCTTCCATCTGAATTTTCATTCTGTGATTGTTTGTTTATTCTGTAGAATTTGTTTAGTTAAATCTTGTATTTCTACATCCATATTATCTATTTCTCCTTCTATTTATCAATATATCTATATATCGATATCTATACATACATTATCTGTATCGATATATATACACATAATCTCTCTATATATTATCTATATATATCAATAAATATATAAATATTATATCTATCTATCTATCTATCTATCTTTCTCTCTCCTATTATCTCTATTTCTCCTTCATGGATCACTGCCTTGTCGTGGTGAAGGGGCTTGCATAGCTCAATGAAGCTGTGCGCTATGCCATGCAGGGCCACCCAAGACGGACAGGTCATAGCAGAGAGCTCTGACAAAATGTGATCCACTGGAGAAGGAAATGGCAACCCACTCCAGTCTCCTTGCCATGAAAACCCCACGGACAGTACCAAGAGGCAAAGAGATATGACGCCGGAAGATGAGCCCCTCAGGTCGGGAGGTGTCCAGCGTGCTGCTGGGGAGGAGCGGAGGGCTAGTACTAGGAGCGCCAGAAAGAGTGAAGCGACTGGGTCAAAGCCCAAAGGACACTCAGTTACAGATATATCTGGTGGTGAAAGTGAAGTCCGATGCTGCTAAGATCTATACTCCATAGGAACCTGGAATGTCAGATCCATGAATCAAGGCAAGTTGGATGTGGTCAAACAAGAGATGACAAGACTGAACATGCACATCTTAGGAATCAGTGAACTAAAATGGACAGGAATGGGTGAATTTAGTTCAGATGCCCATCAGGTATACTACTGCGGGCAAGAATCCCTCAGAAGAAATGGAGTAGCCTTCATAGTCAATAAAAGAGTAGGAAAAGCAGGACTGGGACACAATCTCCAAAATGACAGAATGATCTCAGTTCGAATCCGAGGCAAACCATTCAACATCACAATAGTCCAAGTCTATGCCCCCACCACTGGTGCTCAGGAGGCAGAAGTTGACCGGTACTATGAAGGCCTACAACACCTTCTAGAATTAACACCAAAAAATGATGTCCTTATCATCATGGGGGATTGGAATGCTAAAGTAGGAAGCCAAAAGATAACCGGAATAACAGGCAAGTTTGGCCTTGGAGTACAAAATGAAGCAGGGCACAAGCTGGTAGAATTTTGTCAAGAGAACACGATGATCATAGCAAACACTCTTTTCCAACAACCCAAGAGACGACTCTACACATGGACATCACCAGACGGTCAACACAGAAATCAGATTGACTATGTGCTCTGCGGCCAAAGAGGGAGAAGCTCTATACAGTCAGTAAAAACTAGACCAGGAGCTGACTGTGGCTCAGATCTTGAGCTTCTGGTGGCAAAATTTAGGCTTAAGTTGAAGAAAGTAGGGAAAGGCACTAGGCCACTCAGGTATGACCTAAATCATATCCCTGATGAATATACAGTGGAGGTGACAAATAGATTTAAGGAATTAGATCTGATAGACAGAGTGCCTGAAGAACTATGGACGGAGGTTCGCAACATTGTACAAGAGGCAGCAACTAAAACCATCCCAAAGAAAAAGAAATGCAAGAAAGCAAAATGGCTGTCTGAGGAAGCTTTACAAATAGCTGAGGAAAGAAGGGAAGCAAAAGGCAAGGGAGAAAGAGAAAGATACACCCAATTGAATGCAGAATTTCAGAGAATAGCTAGAAGAGATAAGAAGGCCTCCTTAAGTGAACAGTGCAAAGAAATAGAAGAAAACAATAGAATAGGGAGGACCAGAGATCTCTTCAAGAAAATTGGAGATATGAAGGGAACATTTCATGCAAAGATGGGCATAATAAAGGACCACAATGGGAGGGACCTACCAGAGGCAGAAGAGATTAGGAAGAGGTGGCAAGATTGCACAGAAGAACTATACAAGAAAGACCTTAACGTCCCCGATAACCACGATGGGGTAGTCACTGACCTTGAGCCAGACATCCTGGAATGTGAAGTCAAATGGGCCTTAGGAAGTCTGAGCAACAACAAAGCTAGTGGAGGTGACAGTATTCCAGCTGAACTATTCAAAATCTTAAAAGACGATGCAGTAAAAGTGGCACCCTCAATATGCCAGCAAATTTGGAAAACTCAGCAGTGGTCACAGGATTGGAAAAGGTCAGTTTACATTCCGATCCCCAAGAAGGGCAATGCCAGAGAATGTTCAAACTACCGCACCATTGCACTCATTTCACATGCTAGCAAAGTTGTGCCCAAAATCCTGCAAGCTAGGCTCCAGCAGTATGTGGACCAAGAACTACCAGAAGTACAGGCAGGGTTTCGAAGAGGGAGAGGAACTAGAGATCAAATTGCCAACATATGTTGGATCATGGAGAAAGCTAGGGAGTTCCAGAAAAACATCTACTTCTGCTTCATTGACTATGCCAAAGCCTTTGATTGTGTGGATCACAACAAATTGTGGCAACTACTGTGGGAGTACCAGACCATCTTATTTCTCTCTTGAGAAACCTGTTTACGGGTCAAGAAGCAACAGTGAGAACTGGACATGGAACCACTGATTGGTTCAAAATTGAGAAAGGAGTTCGGCAAGGCTGTATACCGTCGCCCTGCCTATTTAACTTATATGCAGAGCACATCATCAGAAAAGCAGGGCTAGATGAATCACCCGTTGGAATTAAGATTGCCAGGATAAATATCAACAATCTCAGATATGCAGATGATACCACTCTCATGGCAGAAAGTGAAGAGGAACTAAAGAGCCTTTTGATGCGGGTGAAGGAGGAGAGTGCAAAAGGTGGCTTGAAACTCAACATTAAGAAAACTGAGATCATGGCATCCTGTCCTCTCACTTCCTGGCAAATAGATGGGGAAGAAATGGAGGTAGTGACAGATTTTATTTTCCTGGGCTCCAAGATCACCGCAGACGGGGACTGCAGCCAAGAAATTAAAAGACGCTTGCTTCTGGGGAGGAAAGCTATGGCAAATCTAGACAGCAGACTAAAAAGCAGAGACATCACCCTGCCAACAAAAGTGCGTATAGTCAAGGCTATGGTTTTCCCAGTTGCAATGTATGGCTGAAAGCTGGACCATAAGGAAGGCTGAGCGCCGAAGGATTGAGGCCTTTGAGTTGTGGTGCTGGAGGAGACTCCTGCGAGTCCCTTGGACTGCAAGGCGATCAAACCGGTCAGTCCTAGAGGAGATCAACCCTGACTGCTCTTTAGAAGGCCAGATCCTGAAGATGAAGCTCAAATACTTTGGCCACTTAATGAGAAGGAAGGACTCCCTGGAGAAGAGCCTGATGCTGGGAAGGATAGATGGTGAAAGAAAGAGGGGACGGCAGAGGATGAGGTGGCTGGATGGAGTCGGTGTGAGCTTGGGTGGCCTCCGGGGGATGGTGGAGGACAGGAAGGCCTGGAGGAATGTTGTTCATGGGGTCATGATGGGTCGGACATGACTTCACGACTAACAACAACAACATTATCTATTTTGACATTTAATTGCTTGATATCAGTCTTCACTTCTCTGAATTCTTTTAAAAGTATATCAAGCTTGTCTGGTTGTGTTCATGGTTGAGATGCTGGTATTGATTTTTCCGGGGATGATCTCTTCTTCTCATTCATTTCACAACTTTTATCTACTCTTTTCAAACACAAATCCGATGGGTGAAGCTTTGCTTTGGATCTTTGCCAAAGGCTTTCTGCACTCTTGTTGCGTTTTGACATCCAGCTACCAGAAAAATTCTTTAAATCGTAATAATAATTTTTTACAATCCACTGTTGTTATTTAATATCTAACTAGGAGAGAACTCTTGAATTTAGTAATGACTTATATACAGACCACAATTGTAATTTAGCTTTCAATCAGCATATAGCTCTCTTGGTTTTTAACAGCTGCAATTTAACTTCTAGCCAGCAGATGGAGCTCAAAAATTGCTATTAGCAAAATACAGTCTTTTGTCCTCACTTCCTCTTCTCATTCTCTTCCTTCTCTCTTCCTTGTTTCTTATCTCTTATCTCCGTAGTAGCAGGATGGCACAGAGCAGCTAATCCTATGACATTAATTAACTTTGATATATGTTCCTCAAGAATCTATCTCAATATTTTCTTTTTCGGCACCTTCTCAGTTTTGCAATTGTGCGGGAGGAGAGGGAAAGTCTCGCCTGCTGGTTATCTGGAAATTAGAGCTTTTTTGGCTTTATTCCAGTTCTTCAACAGCTTCAACAACTCCCTCTTTTCCTCTCATCCTTCAAACTGCTTTTAACTTATAAAGAATACAGCCGAGGTGCTAGCTTACTCTGGACTGAATCCCGCAGTTTCAGATTGTACAAATAAGCCCTTTACGGGTCTCACAGTCCACATCTGAGATTCAAATCTTCCCAGGAGAGAGACAAAGGAATCAACTCACGTTTCATTCATTTTTCAATATTTCTTGATCTTGATTTGAGTATATTTTAATCATGTTTTTCCTGATGGTCAGGAGGAGTAGAGAAATTTAGCATCCGGAGTTCATCCGAACTAGTTCCGCCCCCCAGGCTGCCTGGCTGGTTGATCAAAAGGTCAACAGTTTGAATCTGCACACGGGGTGAGCTCCCATGCTCCGTCCCACCTCCTGCCAACCTTGCAGCTCTAAAGCCTGCAAATGCAAGTAGATAAAAAGGTACCACTTCGGTGGGCAGGTAACAGCACTCCATGCACCTCAGTGTTTAGTCATGCGGCCACATGAGCACGGAGACTGTCTGCGGACAAACTCTGACTTCCTCGGCTAGGAAACAGAGATGAGCACCGCCCCTAGACTCAGGCATGACTGGACTTTAATGCCATGGGGAAACCTTTACCATTTTATTGCTTTTCCTACTCTTTTATTGACTATGAAGGCTACTCCATTTCTTCTGAGGGATTCTTGCCCGCAGTAGTACACCTGATGGTCATCTGAATTAAATTCACCCATTCCTGTCCATTTTAGTTCCCTGATTCCTACGATGTCGATGTTCAGTCTTGTCATCTCTTGTTTGACCACATCCAGCTTGCCTTGATTCATGGATCTGACATTCCAGGTTCCTATGGAGTAAAGATCTTTGCAGCATCGGACTTTCCTTTCACCTCCAGATACATCGGCAGCTGAGTGTCCTTTCGGCTTTGACCCAGTCGCTTCACTCTTTCTGGCGCTACTAGTACTAGCCCTCCGCTCTTCCCCAGTAGCATATTGGACACCTTCCGACCTGAGGGGCTCATCTTCCGGCGTCATAACTCTTTGCCTCTTGGTACTGTCCATGGGGTCTTCATGGCGGGGATACTGGAGTGGGTTGCCATTTCCTCCTCCAGTGGATCAGCTTTTTTCAGAGCTCTCTGCTATGACCTGTCCGTCTTGGGTGACCCTGCACAGGTAGCCCATAGCTTCATTGCGCTACACAAGCCCCTTCACCATGACAAGGCAGTGATCCAAGAAGGGGTAGGGTAACTGTATCAGTGAGGAAATCCAGTGTCCCCTTCAGCTGCAGAGAGCAGAGACAAGGGTGCCCATTTGTTCCTGAATGGACCCACTTAATCATCCAGTTCCACAGAGGCAAGCGCCTGGCAGTGTAGTTGTCAAGCCAGTCTTCCTGAAAGGTTCCTCCATCAGACACATTTGCCTGTTTAAGCAGACACAGGGGCTGCTCCAACCCGTCAGGAGTTCACTGAATTGACTTGTCAATAAGGCGTAGTCAGGGAAATTTTCTATCCTATTGTCACTGGCATTTCTGATCCATTTAGAGTATTGTTTTGTGTATGAAAACTTCAAGATGCTACTGTACCAACATTATCTGGAAATGTAACACTCTGTACATGACTGGAAGGTTATAAATGTGTCTGCACATGGGCAGTGATTTTGCAGTTGGAGGTGAAGACCACTACCCAGTAGCATGCTATCTTATTGCAGAGGGCCTGGGCCATTCAATCTTCTCTGCAGGTCTGAGTATTCATTCATGCCATTGGTAAGGAGACTCTGATACCGTTTTCTGCATGACTCCTTTTCTGTCACACACATGCTCCTCACAATTTCAATTACCACTTGCAGGTATAGAATCCCAGAATCATGGAAAATTAGAGTTGGAAGGGGCCTACACAGCCATCGAGTCCAACCCCTGCTCAGTGCAGGACTCTAAGTTCAAACATCTCTGACAGATGGCTGTCCAGGTGCCTCCTGAATGCCTCCAGTGTAACTGGTTCTATTGTTGTACTGCTCTAACAATCAGGATTTTTTCCCTCCCTGATCTCTAGCTGGAATCTGGATTCCTGTAACTTGAGCCTTTTATTCCATGCCCTGCACTCTGGGTTGTCCGAGATGAAACTTGGACTAAGACAGGAGACCTGGGTTCAAAGCCCACCACTCAGCCATGACATTCACTGGGTTATCTTGGGCTAGCCATTCTTTTCTCTCAGCTCTGCCTGCATTATATGGTCATTGGGAGCATAACATTAGAAAGGGAGGACTGTATATGTGGTTTTGGTTGGTGCCTTAAAGCATATGCAGAGCACTTGCCTTCCCTGTATTCTGTGCCACCGCACTTGGAATATTGTGTACAGTCCTGGATGTGGCACCTGAGAAAGGGCATCATGGAGTTGGAAAGAGTACAGAGAAAGACAACTAAAATGATTAAGTTGCTGAAGCAACTCCCTTATGAGGAATGCTTACAACAGCTGGGATTGTTCTACTTTGCATAAGGGGAGACAGGAGAGGGTAGCTCAAAATTATGGGGTGGAAAAAGTGGAGGAGGCATTTTTCTTTCTCTCCCATAATAGTAGAACTGGAAGGGGTCACCTTATGAAGCTGTTGGGTGGGAGATTTGAGACAGATCAAATGAAGGATTTCCTCAGGCAGAGCATAAATTATGGCATTCACTGCCATGGGAAGTAATGATGGATAAAGCCAGTTTGGATGGCTTTCAAAGAGGATTGGACAAATTCCTGGCCATCAGCGGCAACTGGCCCTGCTGTGTGCTGCCCCCGTTTATCACAGGCGGCATGTCCACATTCACCAGATGCTGAAGAGCTTGGACAGGCAGAACTCTTGTATCCATTCTGCTCAAGGGATCTCATGGGCAAGCTGGCTGGCCACTGCGTGAACCGAGTGTTGGACTGGATGGAAAACTGGTCTGATCCAGCAGGGCTTTTCTTACGTTCCTAGCGAAAAGTCGGACAAAAGAACAAACTAAGGGAAGAGAATGTGCAGAAAGCGCTACCCGTATTAGGAAAAGGAAGAACCCTAGAAAACAGCAATGTTAGGAAAGAACTTTAAAGGGAACTCTAATTCCCTTATGAGAGGGAAGCAGGCTTCCAAACATCATTGCACAGACAGAGTCCCGGAGCATGTGCAAAGCGCCTTCTCTATTGGAATATTCCTTCCTCTAGTTCAACCCCTCCCTTTTCCATTCCTCCCCCTCCCTTCCCACTCTCCCACGTGCCCCCAATCCTCTGGCCAATCCCGCTCCTCTCCTCTCCTCGTCTCGTCCCGCCTCCTGGCAGGCAGGGAGCACGAGCCGTGCCGTCGTCAGCCAATGAGCCACGCGAGGGTGGGACGGAGGGGGAGGAGAGTGGCAGGCGGCCGGACCAATGGCCTGACGCCGAGCGCGCGCGCGTGTTCTCCCCCTCTTCCTTCCCCGGCCGGCGGCCACGCCTCTTCCCGATTGCCTGGCGAAGCCTGAGGCCTGGCTGAGGCCTGCTCGCCAGTCGCCGCCGCCGCCGCCGCCGCGATGCCGCATGGCTTCAAGGCCGGGGACCTCGTCTTTGCTAAGATGAAGGGATACCCGCACTGGCCAGCCCGGGTGGGTGAGAGGCCGAAGCGCTGAGAACAAGGCCGTGGGGGAGGAAAAAATGAGTGTGGGGGAACCTCATCGCTTAGCAAACGCGTTCCTCCCCTCGCCCAAGTGGGGGCGTCATCTGCCCCCCGCAGGCCCCCAGCGCCTTTCTCGGCGTAGCCTCTTCGTGACCCGTCCTGCACGCCGCGCGGGCTCCTCCTCGGGTGGGCAGCGCCCCCTACAAAGCGGGGCGGGCGCGGGGCTCTGCTGGGCGCCTAGCTATGTGTTGCAGAAGTGGGGGGGGGGGTGCCTCTTCGGCCGCCCCCTCCCTTTCTCCCTCCGCAAACGCTGCTTTGTGTGGTATTGTGCATAATGCTCTCTGCAGGGGTGGTGTTGTGGGATGGGGAGGGAGGGTGTACTTCCAGTACCCTTGGTAAGAGCTGAAGCCCATCTGCATGCAGTGTATATGCATACGTGCATGTGCTTGTTATTCATTATATGCGTGCGCGCGCGGTATGCATGTGCACGGTGTGTAATATATATCGTTACACATGTTGTTCGTTTGTATATGCATGTGCAGTGCATAAAATTGAATTCTCTGGGTGTATGTGGGTGTGCCTGTATTTACCAACAATGCTGCCACCACCCTGCATGGGTGGCCTGCGAGGGCTTATATATTTACGCTGCGTATGTTACTTGTTGCTTATACATGCAATATATGAGAGGCAGTGTGGTATAGTGGTAAGATTGTTGGACTGTTAACATGGTAGCTCTGCGTTCAAATGTGCACTTGGTCATCAAGCTCTGGGCCTGGCCCAGGGTTGTTTGTGAGGGTAAAATAGAGAGGATGAGGGTTCTGTCACCCTGCTTGGGTTTCTTTCACGTAAAAAGGCAGGATACAAATTGTCAGGGACACCCAGAAATGCAGCCGTGGGAATGTATGCTCGGATCCACAGGGAGACACCTTTGCCTCAAATCTCAGCAGTTTTATTGGTGAGAACAGAGGTAATCCTCTGCAGAGTACAAACCTGCAAGAGCGCTGCCGGGTAGAGGTACGCCCACCAACTACAAGTTTTTGGAACATATACAGAGTGTTTTATAGATTTTGAGTCGCATGCACAGAAACAGGGTTGATGATGAACAAATAATAGGTACATAAAGTATTTTATTTATTTAAAACGTTTATATTTATTTAAAACTTATATGCCATCACCACATGCCTCAGCATCTTGGAATGGCTCACAGCACGTACAATTAAAAACAATAAAACAATAACAAATTCCATAAAATTATATAAAAACAAAAAAGTGACTGTTAATGATAAAATATTAATTTTTAAAATAGCAAGTAAAATGTTTTAACCTGGCGCCGAAAAGAATATAAAGTCGGCGCCAGGCGCATCTCTCCAGGGAGTATATTCCATAATCTGGGCACCACTGCAGAATAGGCCCTGCTCTGGGTAGATGTTCTTTTTATCTCCTTTAAAGAGGCCTCCCGGAGCAAAGCCTCTCCCGCAGATCTTAAGGGGCATGAGGGCATGTAAGGGAAGAGGCGCTCCTCCAGGTATCCTGGTCCCAAGCCGTTCAGGGCTTTATAGGTTAATACCAGCACCTTGAATTGGGCCTGGACTTCAACTGGAAGCCAGTAGAGCTGGTAGAGGACCGGCGTTATATGAGAATAACGACCGGTCTCTGTCAGCAGCCTGGCAGCTCTGTTCTGTACCAGCTGAATTATCCGGACCATTTTCAAGGGCAGCCCCACGTAGAGCGCATTGCAGTAATTCAAGCGGGAAGTTACCAGGGCATGTGTCACTGTAGCTAGGGAGTGCTCATGCAGGTAAGGACGCAGCTGGTGGATCAGCCGAAGCTGTAGGAAAGCGCTCCTCGCCACCACCGTCACCTGGGATTCCAGGGACAGCTCTGGGTCAAGGAGCACTCCCAAGCTGCGGACCCTGTCCTTTCGAGGGAGCGCTACCCCGTCCAGGACAGGGCCAAAATCACCTGCCTGGAGACCCACACCGCCCACCAACAGGACTTCCATCTTATCTGGACCGAGGCTCAGCTTATTGGCCCTCAGCCAGCCCATCACCTCAGCCAGGCGCCACTTCAGGACAGCCACCGCCTCACCTGGAGCAGATGTAAATGAGAGGTAGAGCTGGGTGTCATCAGCATACTGATGACTCCACAGCCCAAACCTCCTGATGGCCTCTCTCAGCGGTTTCATGCAGATGTTGAAAAGCATGGGGGACAAAATAGGGCCCTGTGGAACTCCATGGCACAGCTGCCATGGCGCAGAGCTATAGTCCCCCAGCACCACCTTCTGGAATCGGCCAGCCAGATAGGAGTGGAACCACTGCCAAGCAGAGCCTCCTACTCCTAAATTGGCCAGCCTATCCAGAAGGATACCATGGTCGATGGTATCAAAAGCCACTGAGAGGTCCAGGAGGACCAGCAGGGATGCACTCCCCCGTCCCTCTCCCTGCACAGGTCATCGTACAAGGCGACCAAGGCAGATTCAGTACCATAAGCGGGTCTGAAGCCGGACTGAAATGGGTCCAGATAATCCGTTTCACCCAAGAGTGCCTGGAGTTGTCTCGCCACCGCCCACTCTAGCACCTTGCCCAGGAACGGAATAGTGACCACTGGTCTAAATTGGCGGTCACCTCTGGGTCCAGGGATGCCTTCTTCAGGATTGGCCGGATCATCACCCACTTCAAGGGAGCTGGGACCCGGCCCTCCCTCAGTGAGCCATTAATAACCTCCCGGACCCCGGGACCAATCCCATAACAGGCCTCTTTAAGTAGCCAGGAAGGGTAAGGGTCAAGACGACAGGTGGTAGGACCTACCATCCCAAGCACCTTGTCCACATCATCAGGCCTCAATAACTGAAACTCATCCAATAATGATGGACCAGACGGAGCTCTGGACACTTCCCGTACTGGAACCGTATCAACCGTGGAGTCCAGATTGCGGCAAATCTCAGCGACTTTTTCCCTAAAGTGCTGGGCAAAGTCGTCACAGCGGGCTGCTGAAGGTGCAACCAGTTCCTTCTGGCCAGAATGTATCAGGCCTCACACCACTCGGAGAAGCTCCACCGGACGGCACTGTGAGGCGGCAATGGAAGCGGGGAAGAACTGCCTCTTCGCCGCCCTCACCGCCACAGCATAGGCTCGACGGTGAGCGCGTAAGTGTGCTCGGTCAGATTCGTCCCGCAATTTCCTCCACCTGCACTCTAGTCGTCCCAGCCTGCTTCACTGCCCGCAACTCAGGCGTATACCATGGTGCCGAGCGTCTCTGCTAGGCAGAAGAGGGCGCTTAGGAGCGATGGTATCGATTGCCCTGGTCATCTCCCTATTCCATGAGTCGACCAGGACATCAACAGGCGCGCCAGCTTTATCTGCCGGAAGATCCCCCAGAGCCCTCAGGAATCCATCCGGATCCATCTGGCTCTGGGGGCGGACCATCCTAATAGGGCCCCCACCCTTCCAGAGGGAGGAATCAGCCCCGAGCACAAACCTCACGAGGAAGTGGTCTGACCATGACAAAGGCGTTAAGGTCAAGTTTCTCACTTCCAGGCCACCCTCTTCCTGCCCCATCAAGAAGACCAGGTCAAGCGTGTGACCTCTTTCATAGTCAAAACAAAGTGAGAGATCTGCAGAGGGGCATGAGACAATAGTAAAGCAAATATCGATGATTACAGGATATTGACATGACAATCAGAAAGGCACATGGATCACTGCCAGTCTTGGCTGTGAGTTTGAACATATAAATGAGAGTGATTGCAGTACTGCTAGAAAAACCAGTCTGGCAGCTTGCTGCTGCTAGCAGAAGAATGGACATCCAGTAGCTTTCCTTGGGAGCTGCATCCTGCAAAGGATTAACTTTTGCAACTAAATGTAGCAGCTGCCTCGGTCCCAGTCTCTTAAAGGAACAGTTAGCTAATAACGCTTCAGAGAACAAAAAGGAGCCTGGCTTGGAATTCTGGTTCTTTCTGGGCAAGAGGAGCTGGGGCACTGCAGGTTTGATTGTATATCACAAAAAAGCAACCTTCCTTTATAAAGATTCATTTGGAATTCCCCAACAAAAATAGCAAAATGTATGTGTGTGATGCAGTCTGTGTGTGCAAATTGTATGTATTGCATATTTGCACAACACATAATTGATGCTCTGTGTATCTGTGTACATACCACCACCATCCCAATACCCCTGGCAAGACTTGGCCTGGAGGAGTTTAAGTCCATGGTTTTGTTGTGTGTGTTTAGCCCTAGTGTGTTGTCCTAATCACATTGAAGAGAAAGGAGGAAATTCATTAAATGCACCACATAAGTTCCATGGAGGCATTTTGGATTCCCACATGGGTGGGCGTGTCTGTGTGCGTGCACATGTGGTTTGCAATGCAAACTTTGGGGAGAAAGCAGGAAATTCTGAGTGCACTCCAGCAAGCATTGGCAGTTGTTAAAGGAAATATTGACACCAGAAGAGCACTGCTGGATTGGACTCAGCGTCAGTCTAGCATTCTGTGTACATTAAGGCCAATTTTTAAACATTAGATTTATATCCTGCATTTCTAAATAAGTCAAAGCAGCTTACAGCACTCTCTTATTTATTCTTTCTTTATTTAAAACTTTTCTAGACCGTCCCATTACCAAAGTCTCGGGACAGTTTAACAATACAAGATGTAAAATAAAACACAGCATTCTCTTCCCCCTGCTCTCAATCTTATCTTCACAGCAACAATCCTGTGAGGAAGGCTGGGCTGTGAGAGTCTGGGATTGGCCCAGAGTCCACCCATTTGGCTCCATGACTGAGCAGGAACTCAAACCCAGATCACCTGAGTCCTAGCCCCATGCTCTTAACCATTGCACCACACTAGCTCTCATAAAAGCCAAATGGCTGCCCATGGAAGACCCACAAACCAAACAAAAGTGCAACGGCACCTTCCTGACCATGTTCCCCAGCAACTGGTGTACACAGGCACACTACCTCTGATCTTGAAAATAGCATATGGCTCAGGACTAGTAACCATGGATAGCTTGCTCTGTCAGGAATTTTGTCCAGTTACATTTTAAAGCTGTTGAAATTGGTGGCCATTGCTACATCTCGCAAAACAGAATTCTGTAGCTGAACTCTGCACAGTGTGTAAATGGCCTTTCTTTTTTCAGCAGGTTTGTTTGCAGAATGGGCCATTCTCACTGACTTATTTTCAATGTTACCCCAAAATTTGTGTGTGGGGGAGCAGTCTTAACTCTTTGATAACTTACTGTGGAAGCACCTTGTAAGGGGCAAGATGCATAAGGGAGGGCTGCTTTTTTCCTTACAGTCCTAGATTTTGCATGGGTTGGCTCTGGATGCAATCATCTGAGGAGGGTATGTATGTTATCTTCCTCTCTTTTACCAAGTCTTTGCAGTCTGAGAACATCTTATTGCACTCCACCAGATTTTCATAGAGGGGAATCTTGGGCCCACAGGTCGGTTACATCTAGATAGGTGTGAGTTTTGCCCTAGGTGCCTACTTGTATGATAAGTAACAGCCTGGTGAGTGTGTCCTGCAACACCTGTACACTCCAGAGGTGTCCTCTTGCAACTCCAGTTGTGGAATAGTCAAGAGCTTGGTGCTGTTGCTCTTTCTAATGCAAAATGCTGGTAGATGCTTGTTGTGGCAGGCTTCCTTCCTTCCTTCTTTCCTTTCTTGGTCCTGTATTTGTGCCATCATTTGGAAGAGAGTCCTTTGGGTGAACGTTGTAAAAGGGACACAGCCAGCTGCAGTATTGGAGGCAGGAGGCCTGAGTAGATAAGTTGCCGGGGATCATGGGTAGGAGGGTGCTGTTGTACTCATGCCCTGCTACTGAGTTTCCCAGGGGCTGGTGGTTGTCCCCCATGTCAAAAGAATGCTGGACTAGATGGACTCTGGGTCTGATCTAGCACCAGGGCTCTTCAATGTTCTTATTTTGACATTGAGAACAGGTTTGCCAACCTACTCAGTCAAAAAAGGCTCCTGGAGTGCCTTTTCATCAATCAGTAAAACAAGACAGCCCATGTGTATAGGCTTTCTCCCAACCACCTATTCTTTGGTGGTTTCCCAGGTTTTGAGTGGGTCCCCCCACATGTACTTCTCAAAGGTTGAAATGCACCCCCCCTCCCCTGGGACTGAGGCCCTTGTAGTAAGAGCTTTAATTATAATATTTTTGGCCCTCTCCCTTTTGCCTTCTCTCCTACCACCCCTGGAATGCATCTCCAGGGTGCATCTCTGGAACAGAATCAGGGCTCAGCCCGGAAGAAGTACTGCACCCTGGGCCTCGGATGAACCGAGCCTGGTCTGTGTTTCTCTCTTCCCACTTCAGTGCTCTTTTCAGGCAGCCCTGTTAGTTACATGGCACTGCCCAAAGCCACCAAGTGAATTTGGTAGCTGAGCGGGGATTTGAACCCAGATCCAAATCTTCCAAATCCAATCTGTCCCTCTAGGCTTGCTGCTTCCAGGCTGAGAACATGTGTCCAGTTGTTCAGGCTGCTACTGTTGACCACACCTGCCTCATTCTTCTTTTCAGATTGACGATATAATCGACGGTGCAGTGAAACCTCCCCCCAACAAATACCCCATTTTCTTCTTTGGCACCCATGAGACGTAAGTTCCAATCTTGGGGAGAGACAGTTGGGGATGTAGGGTGGGGGCGGGAACCCACTATTGGGGTGCTTGTTCCTGCTGCCTGGCAACCCAAAGCCCTTAATGGTTGCTTTTCGGTGCATTTCCCCACCACAGGGCCTTCCTTGGCCCAAAGGACCTGTTCCCTTATGAGAAGTACAAGGACAAATACGGGAAGCCCAACAAGCGAAAAGGCTTCAATGAAGGACTGTGGGAGATCCAGAACAACCCACATGCCAGTTACAGTGCCCCTCTGGTGAGTGCCGCAGGATCTCACCTGTTGGGTGAGATTCATTGGGTGAGATTTTCACCTGTTGGGTGAGTCATTCATTTTGCAGTGGTCAATTTGCTTTGCAAGATAGTGGTGAGGCATCCTATGCTACATCAAAGACACCTACCTTTTTGGGTCAGTGAGGTCACATCCAGAGTTTCAAGGGAGTTTTGAGTGTTCTTACAAAATGGCTTTCATGGGATGGAGCTTTCCTCTTCCTAAAATGGCTGCAATGCTGTGCACAGCTAGTCATAGAACAGTCATTCCCCAGAAGGCAAACTAGTGAAATAAAAAGAAAAAAACTTGCCCAAGAGCCAAAGTCCAAGCTGGAAGTAGGGTCTGGGCTCCAAAACCACTTTCTGGATCCCTGATAAAGATGGTGCCAGAGGGCAGAACTTCACTTTGGTCTCCCAGTCTTCCAGTGAAACAAATGTTTTAGTTTTCAAAAAAGTCTTAAGAAATGAAATAAAAATGAGAAGGTACAGAGAACCTGTTGAATGCTGAGAAAACTGTCTTTGGCCCCACTGGTGTCCAAGGGCTCCAGTGGGGCCAAAGACAGTTGATGTCTTGATGACAGTTGACAATTGATGACCCCTGTGCATGGTTAAAGTGTATTGTATGACTTCCAAGAATTTAAGGTAACTTACATGGTTCTCCTATCCTCCTTCTCATTCATTCATTCATGCATACATACTTCTTATCTGCACAGCCACCCTGTGAAGTAGACCAAAAAAGCAATGGCAGCCCTTTACAAACAAACAAAATCTACAGTGAGGCAATACCATGATTAGTGCTTGAGGTGGTGAAGAAATCTGTTCATTTTGCCTTTTGGTCTGAATTTACTCAAGCCATGATGTGACCCAAAAGAAACTTCCATCTTTCACAGTTTGCACTTCTCCAAATATTACAGCTGAGTTCTCCAAATTAAAAATAGGCATTTAGGGGAAAATGCTCACAGAAATGTGTGTTTCATTAAAAAATGGCATTTTAAAATGTATGTACTTAGGAAAACGACTTGCAAGCCATGTCTATATTATTCATCCAAAAATGTGGTGCATTAGGAGAAAAGTGCCCCAAAATACACAAGGTTCTTCACACAAACTTTTAAAAAGAAAATACTCATGTTAGGAAAAATACAGATGCTGAGCGAAACTCATATTGACAGAATCATTGGTCTCTAATTAGGACTATTGAGAATTCTCTAAACAGCCAGCAAGCTTTAGGGGTCCCAGCATTCCTCCAAAGCTGGGAGAGGGGAGCAAAAATCCAGCAGCTCAGGGCACAATCCTATGGCATGCCTATTGGTATTGTGATTAGTTTTCTATACTGACCAGTAGCCAAAGCTCTCTGGACAGTTTTCAACAGCACATAAAATGCCATAAGAGAATAATATGGAATAGAAGTAACACTAAATGCTTCATAAATATTACAGTATTAGCAATAGTTAATGCAAATTAAATTACAATACCTGTTAAGTAGCTGAAGTAATATCACTTTAAAGCTAAGTTAGTGCCCTGTCATAGAGGGTGGTCTTAACCTGGTGCTAAGGAGGTGGTGCCAAGTGGCTTTTACTGGAGAGCTCATTCCATAACTGGAGGCCACCACTGAGAAGGACCTTCTCTGTGCTGCCACCAACCGAGTCTCCCTCAGAGCTAGCAGTTGGAAGCAGACCCCAGATCTTGTTCTTCTGTTTAGACAGAACAAAAGTCTTGCAACTCACAATGTTTCCCAAGTTTTTACTGTTTTAGCTGGCATAGGACAGTGCCCAGAGGGGCCTTTCAGCTGTGTTAGGTGACAACTCCCATCACCTTCAGCTACTAGTGGGCATCTGTTTGGAAGGCTCCCTTATTATCTGCACATTTGTTCTGTTTTTCTGACAATTTCTGTCTCACAGAGTGGCTCAGTCTAAGAGAGACACAGGTCCCAGGTTTAAAAACTGAAAAGGCATACCACACAGGGGAAGGAGCATGGAAGGCAGAGGAGGAGGAGGAGGAGGAAGTGGGCTTTTTCAAGGGCAGAACCAGCTGCACACAGGCCTGTAAATGTGGCCTCCCTTTCCTGTAAGAACCCCCTGCCACACACTCTGCCACTTGCACACCCAGCTCCTTGCTGCTTCCTTCCTCCAGGGTACTGTGTTGGGGACTGCAAAACAGTAAAAATGGGTTAGCAACCTTTCCAGTACTTGCTTCCCCTCCTCTTTGTGCCCCCCCCCCCGGCACTCAGCAGTCCATGAGCTCCTCTGACAGTGAAGTCGCTGACATTGATCCCATGGGCGGTGGTGGAGGCAGTGATGCTGCAGAAGAGGAAGATTCTGCCTCACGAGCAGTTGGTGCATCAGGGCTGGCCACGGAGAAGGTGGTGAGTGATGAGGACTCCAACAAAGGCAGTGAACACAGTAGCATGAAGCAGAAGTCGATAGCCATGAAAGTGAGTGTGCTGCTCAGGGTGGGTGTGGGGAGGCAAATGTTGGGGTCCAAACCGAAGGTGGGCTTCCCATTCCAAGTGGGCGGGGGTCCTTTATGGAGTCACTTGATTTAGACCTTGGCCTTTCAACCAAGAAAGTGGTGCTCAGGGTGGCCAAAATTTAAAATGAAATCTTCCTTTAAAACAATCCTAAAATAAATACCTTAGCAACACAACCATAACAGAATAACAACAGCAAACTGCCTTGATGAATGCACACGGCTTTGTCTGCTCTTGGGAGGAGGGCCAGCTGAGCCTCCCTCAGCAGGGCATTCTAGATAATACTGGAGTGGTCACCAAGAAGGTCCTCACCCATGTCCCTCTTAAGTATGCCTCAGATGGCAGCACTCCCCAGAGAAGGGACTTTCATGAAGACCAGCTCAGCTCATGTTGGAGAAGCTGTGTTTCAGGTAGCTCCTCATATAATATGCTATAGTAAAACCATATAGTTTTACTGCATTTCTGGGTCCTGTGAGACATGGAAGGGCGCTTTGACATGGCCACAAGGACCTAGGCAAAGAAATTTACAACAGTTCCCTGTCTGAAATAAGAAAAATGCCCACCTTGGCAAAGTTTCCCAGCCTGATCAACAGACTCTTAGTTGCCAGCCCACTGGTGAACAGGGAGATCTCTTTGTCACAGTTAGAGGTTCTTTTCTCCACTACTGGCAACAGGCTTTTGTGACTCACCACCCCATCCTAAGGAGTAATGACTTCCTTTGCATTTTAGATACCAGCAGCAAAACGCTTACGGAAGTCATCAAGTGACATTGACCAGGCCAGTCTGTCCCCCTCTGAGGAGGAGAACTCAGTAAGCTCTTCTGAGTCTGAGAAATACAGTGACCAGGTGAGTTTGACGGTTAGGGCAGGGCTTAAAATTTCAAGTCTAGACCTACTAGCCAGGCAAAAACCTTACTCTCCACCAGTTGCCCCACCAAACCTTGCCCAGGTCCGCCTCCAACCCCACCCCAGGCCCGTCCCCAGCCCTGCCCCCAACCACGCCCCCTTCAAGCTTATGAAATTACATTTTTCTTTAGAATAAAGAGTCCAAAATATAAAAAACAGCAATTATAACATAGCCTTATTATGTCAATTTAAACATAACAGCAATAGCTTAATAGCAATAGGGTGCAATCAAAATATCAAGTAGTTAGTACTTCTTCAGCACATGGGTTCCTATGCTTAGTCAGCTACCAATTTTATTGAACATATATTTTTTTATTTTAAATGAAATTGGTAGCTGATTGTGCATAGGTGTGCTGTGCTTTGTTTTTTTTTTGTTTTTGTTTTTTACTTTTTGAAATATTTAGGCCCCAGAGAGCAGCACTAAAATGGCGTTGTTCGTTTTTTTTAACATTGTTGGTGGTTTTTTTTCACTCTTTTTGAAATCATTTTGCTCCCAGAGCGCAGCACAAAAAATGTCATTTACCTTAAGCTGGCGGGTGTAGGGATGTGCACCGGTGGAGAGCGGATCTGTCCTGCACGTGTCCCCTCAGCAGCGCTGCCAGTGTAATGGTGGTGCCGAAGAAGAAGCAGGAAGTCGGAAACCGGAAGTCGGCTTCAAAACGAGGCTTGGAGTGCAAGTGGAATGCAAATCGATCCCCGGGGCCTGGGGATCGCATTGCAAGCCACCCGCTCCATTACTGCGCTCGCCAGAAAGGAATTTACCCTCGCATTAGGCGAGCAGAATTTTCAAGCCCTGGGTTAGGGTCACTGAGGTGATGGCTCTGCTTCTTGATGGGGGAACGTGGTAATTTTGTTTATGGGTCTGGAATATATTCAGTCATTATGAAATCATGCAGGGTTTTGAAACAGTGAGCAGGAAGTAATTTTTCTCCTTCTCCCCTATCAAGCCAGGCATTGGAGGGGTTGTGGATTCAGGGTGTGTTCCTTTTAACCTCACCCTTCTTCTAGGTAGCTCAGAATGTACCTAAGGGGTAGGGAGCATCATTCAGCCTGAGGGCCAAATTCAGTTGCAGTTACTCTTACCACCAGTAACCATGTGTTTGGAGAGGCATTTCATCCTTTTCGAAGAGAGAAAAGAATTGTGCAAAAGCCACAAAACCAGCAAACCGTGGATATACAGGGGAGAGGGGGTGGGGCCAGGGGAAAGGGCCAGCCAGAGGGTTGATGGGATCTTAGGAGGGCTGGATGTGGCCCATGGGGCTACGGTTCCCCAACCCTGGTCTAGTACTCTCCCTTCTCTACTTATTGTACTTGCCCTTGGAAGCATCTTGTAGAAATGGTTTTCCTTACCAGCAGTCACCTGGTGGCATGAGTGTGCTTACTTGGTCTATACTTGAACTCTATGTAGGGATGTGTGGACTTCAGGCCTTGTCATGCCCATCTCATTTCCCCCATTCCACAGAGGATAACTTTACATGTATTTGGCCAAGCTTGCTGTTGTTCACAAAAGCAGGTGCCACCATAACCAGGTGGCCTTTGAAGTTGTTGGTAGTCCCCTATTGGTGATGATAATAGCATGTAATAAGAAGAATGGGCTCTTCCCCTTCTCTGGCAGGCAGGGTCTTTTTAAGTGGAGAGAGGAGGGTCTCCTGTATAACTGCATGTCCCTGCCTTTGTAGGATTTCACTCTTGAGAAGAAACCCACAGCGAGGGCTTCACGGCAGGCACCTGCTAGTGGGTGGAAGAAAAAGGTGGGTGCTTTTATAAAATAGGGTTCCAGCAGCTTAAGTGTCCAGCTATTAAAATAGTTTAGTAAACCATCCTTTAGCCTTGAAGATACCAAGGAAGAATATGATAACCCTGACTGTAGATAAATGTAGAAGTACAACCAAAATGGTCATTGGAACAATGTAGACATCAGGCAGAATAAGCATAATCCTATGCCTGTTTAGGCAAAAGAAATGTCCTATGATCCGATGCATGGTTAGACAGAAAAACGTTTCACAACTCCCAACATTCTAAGCCAGAATGGCTTTCTATGGAATGCTAGGAGTGACAGGACTTTTTCTGTCTTAAGCACAGGTAGAATTGCATCTTAAGCCACAAAGAAAAATCAAATGCCCAGATAAAGATAACAGTTTTAATTTGACACTGAACAAAGCAAAACATCAGTGCCAGAGTTAAGAGTTACAGCAAATGGGATGCTGCCCTGAAAGAGGCTCTCCTGCATAATACCTTGAAGGTGCTTGGAGCATGGCCTTGGCCACCCAATCTCAAGTCCTGGGCAGGCGGATAGAGGGAGTGGTGTTGCTTCAGGGACTCAGGCAGGAGCTGCATCCCTGCTTGATGTAATGTGCCATCTTGTGTATTGGCAGAAAATTGACTCTGGCTCTGAGATGGAGGCCCTGGAAGACTCAGAGGAGGAGGAGAGAAAGAATGCCCGGACTCCCACGCCCAGGTCTGATTCTGACTCTAACTCAGATGAATCCATCAAGAAGCCTTTTTGGGGACAGAAGCCAGGTAAGCAGCCCAGCTTCGTTCCCATTGTTGGGCCTCTTTATGTGCATGTACACATGCATTTGTTTTCCTGGCATGCAAGTTCATCCATTCAAAAAGCTCTTTTACTTACTGTTGCCTACAACAGCTGCTTCATTTCCCTCCACTCATTTGAACCACTCTTCTGTTCCTTGCTGAAGGAGGGGAATTGAGGTTAAGATGAAGCAGAACTGCAGACTCCTTACTTGTCCACAGCCTAGGCAGAAGCCCCCAGCTACATTCCCTGGCATCTCCAGGAAGGGCTGGGAAAGACACCCCCACCCCATCTGGGCCCACACAAGACAGACTTACAGTCTGACCTGAAAAAGTGACTTCCTGCATTTTGAAGGTCATTTCATCACTGCTATCCCTATGACCTGGTTGCAAGTTGTTAGTTTATGTGAACTAGGGATGTGCAAGAGTATCCTTCCTTTTTGCAAATCATGCAGACACATTCCATCCCAAGCCTCAGATGTGCTCACAAGCAGGAACACAACACTTGGGAAACTTTTTGCAATTCCCAGAACTTTGGTTCGCATTAGAAATTAGGCATCTTTGCACATGCACACTTTGGAAAATGTGCACATGTGCATTTGTGCAAACCCCATTTTCACATTTAGTCTGGGGAAATGCACATTTAAAAGAATGCATTTTTTCTGTTGAGAGAAAAGTGGCACACTTCTAAAAAATGCAATTTTTTCCCAGTCAGAAAGCAAAAAACCTGCTTGTGTCCTGGAGTGCAAATAAGGTGCAGCGAGCTTTGTGGGGGAATTCAGAGACCCTCAGCAAACTCAAGCAGTGCCTGCTTGCCCAACCCTAGAGTAAGCCTTAGGACCATGTGACACTAAAATAGCCCCATGCCCCAGTTCATCTCCTGGAGTCAGACCTGTGGCTTTGGAGCCCTGGACAGCCCGTTTCAACTTGTGCGGTGATACATTTTCCTCACCATGTCACTTCTAGCCCACTGCAGAGAGGGCTGATTCCTGTCCTAGAAACTGAATAAAAGAGCCTGGGTGCATGAGGCCACAAGCTTGTGTGAATTTGTTCACCTCTTCAGGAGAAGAGTGGGATGATGCCCCTTTTTCTGCTTACGAAGCCTGGGAGTGACCCAGAAACAAAGAACTTGTTTGTTCTAAGATTTTGGACCTCTGAAACGCAGAGGTTGCATTGGGCGCAAATGGGTCATGTCAGGAGGCTGCCACTTTCACATTGTGCTTGTGGGTGCTCACTGTTGAAAATGGGGGCAAGTGCAGGGCCAGGAAAAGGAGATGATAGCCACTGAAAATAAGTAGTTGGTGTTCACTGAGAGCAAGCAAACACTCATTATCTGGGGATTCTATACTGTTGCTGTGGCCTCCTGTTTGTGGCCTCAGCTGTCTCTTGTTGGAAGCCAGACTCCAGCAGGGCTCTTGGGATGTCCTTGCACCAGTTAAATGGGGCCTCCATGTCTTGTGCCCACCTGTTTCTGAACACTGGTGGCATTCTCTTTGGATCTGTGGTGGCATTTAGCTGTGGGGCTGATGAGAAGGGAAGAGGGCAATTGAGAGTAAGTGAGGGCAGCTGACATTAACCCTATGTGAGGGGAAACAGAAAGGAAGCAGGAGGGAAGTAGCCTTCCCATTCTGTTTGGGAGTTTCTAGTAGACCTCTGGCCATCCACTACTGGGCTAGAGGGCTATCTGCTCTGATGGAGCAAGACTGTTAATCTCTTCCTCTGCCATGGGGGTGGGACTTGCTTTAGGGCTGGGGCAGGGCTGGAGAGGGTGTTTGGCCCTCTCACTGCATAACTAAATGCTTGCTTTTCCCTCCCACCCCATCTGTAGCAGTAGAAAAGCCACCTCGAAAGCCTCGTGGGAGGAAACCAAAGGTGGAGAGACTGCCCAGCAGCGACAGGTGAGAAGGTGGTGAGGCTTCTCCCAAGCACTGCTGGTTTCCCTCCTTAATTCAGGAAATGCAGAGCATGGAAGACAGAAATCTTCATTTAAGGAGATGAAGGAGTGCCTGACAATCTGAATAGAGGCAGGCTGGATAAATTCAAGGACAGGGGGTGATAACACTCTTGCTGGAAGATCTTGACAGATCAGTTTATGGAAGTTATGCAGAACATTTATGCTTTCACAGAGGTTTCTTTTTTCTGTGTTGGTATTGAAAAGTTTGCCTTTTTTCTCTTTTAAGAGTGCATTTGAGGAACTAAGTTCTTTGGCAACCCAAATTCTCAAATACACTCTTAAGGAATAAGAAATGGAGGTGTTTCAGTAGTAAGAAAGAAAGGAGAAACAGGAAAACTGGACACACGTCAAAAAAGAAAGAAAACAGAACATGCAAGGCTTGGTTTGCAATGAGAGCATCTTTAATGAAGTTTCAGAGATTATATAAATGATAGGATGAGAAGGGGAAAGGGCAGGAGGAGAGAAAAAATATGGTCAGCCCCAAAGCCAGAGTGCCTTAATCACAGATTATGATGCTGCTGCAAGTGGTTTAAGCCACAGTCCTACACATGTGCAGCCCCCCCTCAAAAAACGTGTCTCGCCAACTCCCAGCATTTCCCAGCCAGCATGGCTATGGCCTGCACGGGGAGAAGGGCCCCCTTAATGATGTGGCTTGTCAAGGCTGCCAAACTGTGACGAAGTGGGAATACCCAGGGAGGCAGGCCCCCGTTTTCCTTCACCCACTTCCCTCAGCATTTTCTGACCCCAGTGACAGTGACGTGGACCTCATCAGTGAATGGAAGCGGCGCGATGAGGAGCGCCAGCGGGAGCTAGAAGAGAAGCGGAAGCGTGAGCAGGAGGAGGAGCTGCGCCGGCTGCGGGAGCAGGAGCGGGAGGAGAAGGAGCGGAAGAAGGAGAAAGTCGATAAGGGGGAGGTGGAGCGCTCGGACGGCGAGAGCAGTCCAGACAACGAGGTCCCCCGGAAGAGCAGGAAGGGGCGGCCCAAGGCCCCCTCGGACTCTGATTCGGAAGCAGAGAAGGAGGTGAGCTGGGGAGGCTGGGCCAGGAATTTTGTGGAGAAGGTGAGTGGTTTGGTGTGGCCCCAGAAACGTTTCCCGCTCCTCTCTGAGCATCCTGCTTGGCTCTTGCTCAGAAAGTGGAAGTTCAGTTCACTGCAGCGGCCTCTGGAACAAAATGGCCTGCTGGACTGTCCTAGCAAGCCTTCCTCTTTCACCCCAGAGCCATTGGCTGCCCTCTTCCTTAGCGCTGCCCCCCCCCCCGGCTTTCCTTTAGCCACTGGTGGTGGGGTGCAATTGTTTCCCTCCTGCTCTGCAAGGCTGAAATTATTATACTTCATAATT
The DNA here is from genome assembly GCA_023646645.1 of Varanus salvator macromaculatus. NCBI lineage: Eukaryota > Metazoa > Chordata > Lepidosauria > Squamata > Varanidae > Varanus > Varanus salvator. The sequence goes on along the minus strand of JAIXND010000748.1, from coordinate 473,145 downwards.
TTACTTTTATATGGCTCAAAATTTAAAGCTCTCTGGGCAGTTTACAACAATTCATAAAATACTACAACATACAAATGACAGTAAAATCTCACACAATTTTGCTACAAAAGACTGATTTTGTTTGTTTGTTTAAAACTTTTCTATACCATCCCATACTTGGACCTCTCGGGACAGTTTACGATGAATTAATTCTAAAAATAGAAATAAAAATAACAATTGCCCAGCATTCAGTGTTAAAATATAAATCCACTAACTAAAACAAGTTAACAGCTAAAATACTGGGAGAATAAAAAGGTTTTCACCTGATGCCAAAAGGAAAGAAGCGTTGGTGCCAGGCAGACCACTCTGGGGAGCGTATTCCACGATCGAGGCGCCACCACAGAGAAGGCCCTCCTCCGGGTAGTCACCTTCTTGATCTCTTTCAAGGACAGCTCCCAGAGGAGGGCCTCTGACTCAGATCTCAAGGGGTGGGAGGGCACAGGGGAGAAGGCGCTCCTTCAGGTATCCAGGACCAACTAAACAACTTGTTGTTCTTGTTAGTCACGAAGTCGTGTCCGACCCATCGCGACCCCATGGACAACACTCCTCCAGGCCCTCCTGTCCTCCACCGTCCCCTGAAGTCCACCCAAGCTCATGCCGACTCCTTCAGTGACCCCATCCATCCACCTCATCCTCTGCTGCCCCCTTCTCCTTTTGCCATCTATTGTTCCCAGCATCAGGCTCTTCTCCAGGGAGTCCTTCCTTCTCATTAGGTGGCCAAAGTATTTGAGCTTCATCTTCAGGATCTGGCCTTCTAAAGAGCAGTCAGGGTTGATCTCCTCTAGGACTGACTGGTTTTGATCGCCTTGCTGTCCAAGGGACTTGCAGGAGTCTCCTCCAGGGCCACAATTCAAAGGCCTCAATTCTTCGGTGCTCAGCCTTCCTTATGGTCCAGCTTTCACAGCCATACATTGCAACTGGGAAAACCATAGCCTTGACTATACGCACTTTTGTTGGCAGGGTGATGTCTCTGCTTTTTAGTATGCTGTCTAGATTTGCCATAGCTCTCCTCCCCAGGAGCAAACGTCTTTTAATTTCTTGGCTGCAGTCCCCATCTGCGGTGATCTTGGAGCCCAGGAAAATAAAATCTGTCACTACCTCCATTTCTTCCCCATGTATTTGCCAGGAAGTGAGAGGACCGGATGCCATAATCTTAGTTTTCTTAATGTTGAGTTTCAAGCCAACTTTTGCACTCTCCTCCTTCACCCGCATCAAGAGGCTCTTTAGTTCCTCTTCACTTTCTGCCATGAGAGTGGTATCATCTGCATATCTGAGGTTGTTGATATTTTTCCTGGCAATCTTAATTCCAACTGGTGATTCATCTAGGCCCACCTTTCTCATGATGTGCTCTGCATATAAGTTGACTAGGCAGGGCGACAGTATACAGCCTTGCCGAACCCCTTTCCCAATTTTCAACCAATCAGTGGTTCTGTGCCCAGTTCTCACTGTTGCTTCTTGATCCGCATATAGGTTTCTCAAGAGACAAATAAGATGGTCAGGTACTCCCATCTCTTTGAGAACTTGCCACAATTTGTTGTGATCCACACAATCAAAGTCTTTAGCATAGTCAGTGAAGCAGAAGTAGATGTTTTTCTGAAACTCCCTAGCTTTCTCCATGGTCTGGCATATGTTGGCAGTGGATCACATTTTGTCAGAGCTCCCTGCTATGACCTGTCCATCTTGGGTGACCCTGCATGGCAGAGCTCACAGCTTCATTGTGCTGCACAAGCCCCTTCGCCATGACAAGGCAGTGCTCCATGAAGGGGAACTAAACAACTAAGATGGGCTAATTCAACAATTAGGCCTTTTAAAACAGGGCCTGGTGTGCCCTTTGGAGCTGTTAAGTGCCCTGAAGGCAGACTTAACCTGGCGGCAAAGGGATGGTGGAGTTGGAGCCAGGCAGGCCTGCTCAGGCTACATTCCTGGCAGGAGGAACTTCATGCTGCAGCATGCTGGCAATTTGGCCATATTAGTTTTGCCCCCTTTGCCTTTAGTCACAGCACTTCCAGAATGTGGCCCCTGAGAGCCTCTCGGCTCAGCCTCTGCATCTTCCCACTGTGAAGTGAGCCTTAATTCTTGGTGACTCCTGCCAGTGCTGACCAATTCTCAAGCTCTGTTAAATGGCTCTAACCTGCTTGGCTCCTGGGTATTCTCTCTCTTCGTCATGTACCCCACAATGTGGGCATCATTTCTGTACCAGTTGCTGAATTTTGATATATTTTGATTTTAAAGTGTGTAATAAAGCCTTCCTGCCTCAGGTGGGGGAGACAATCTTCTGCTGTCAGGACTTGTAGAGACTTCACATGTTCTCCCACAGGGATCCACCACCCATGAAGCTAGTGGGGCTGCCCACAGCTCTCCAAGCCTTGGGTGTGCTGTTGCAAACACACAGGAGCCTTGTTCAGTGCTGTTTCCTTCTGTTAGGTTTTGAAGGGCATCTTTGCTGTTGCTGTGGGGGAAGAAAAGAGGACCCATGTGGGTCGAGGCAACCCTTGCATTCCTCAGTCCCTAACCAGATAGGACTTTGCAGGTGCTTTGAATTGGGCATGGAAGCAAATGAGGTAGAAGGGGTTTCCTTCCTTTTCTGGCATTGCTGGAATAACCCACCTTGGGCATTTTGCCCCATCTGTGCTGGTTGGAGATGCTGTGAGGTGTAGTCCAACACATTCAGAGGGCATTAGGTTGAGGAAGGCTGACTTTGGGGTAAAAGTGAAGATTTCCTCTAGTTTTTCTGAAAACAATCCTCCCCCACACAAGCACAGATTGTGCAGTGATCAAAAGTTAGGGAAAACAGAGAAACAGAGCAAGGCAGAGGGAGTCTCCTGGGCGATCTAGTCTGACCCCGGCTTCAGCTGGCCCTGCTCATGACATGCCTACCATGTGCATGAAAAATCAGTGTGGAAGTTGAAAACACACACTAGAACAGTTTTCAGAGAGTAGATCTCCATATAGGTCTCTGGGAGACATGCAATCCAACAAGGATTCACCCAGCCCCAAAACTTGTGGCAACCAGGGGAGAGTTTTTGTATTGCCCTGCAGGTTTCTTTAGTTCTGGTAGTTGAAACACACTCCTGGCCTTTGGATTCTTTCATGCTGCATATGCATCACTGGCACCCGGCTGCACTTGTTGGACCTCCAGGTGCTAGGAAGAAGTTCAGTAAGCTGAGGTCTGCCAAAGCTCACCCAGTGGAAGCAGTTGCTGGGGAGAAGCAACCTGGGTGCTTTTACCATTTGAGCACTTGCTTACAAAGCCCTGAACAACTCATGACCAGGATACATAAGAAATACCCTCCTGGGGAAGCTCAGGCTTTCAGGGATCTATGACTCATCCCTGAATATCGTAGTACCCACTCTTTGCAACTCCCTGTCACTGCAGATTAGGTAGGCACCAACCCATCTGGATTTCCTGTGCTGGCTAAAGATGTGTTTTTTCCAACAGGCATGCCCAAGAAGGTTGTCTGGTCCTCTTAGAAATTTTGCTTAAGAAACATCCTTAAGATGCATGATCTATAACATGCTGTCGTGCAGGAGGTCACGACAGGGACCACTACTCATGAGGAGGACGTGGCTGTAATAACTAGAGTCCAGGAGAATCAACCCCAGCCGGATATAGATGCCAATCAGCCTGTGTCTGAGAGCATCTCTAGTCCACAAACCTCTACCCAGATGCCTGGCCCTTTAAATCAACCTGACTGCGAGAAAGGGAGAGACGAGGAAAAGAAACATGACAGCTCCTCCTCTTCTGAGGCGGAACTGACAGGGCCAGAAGCAGAGGGAATGATGGGATATGTTGACTGTAAGGATGCCTCTCAAAGAAGATTGAGAAGGTCTTATCAAATCAAAATGCAAAGGGAGAAGCAAAGGCGGGAGGCACGGCTGGGGGGAGAGGATATGACATAACAGAGAGAAGAGATCGCCATTCAGAGGCGAACATCTCTTCGCTAAAGTCATTCCTTAAGTAGCTCTACAGTAGAGTCATAAATCTTGTAGATAACTAGCAATGAATAGATTTAGTTTTATTGCTCTTGCAAGTGTGGTTAATGACGACCAAAGTGCTTGGGCCTTTGGCCCCCCTCACGACACATGCTTAAATAAAGTGCTTTTTAGTGTGGAGCATGAATCCCTCTTTGTGGTGCCTCCCGCCATCTCTTTTAGGTGAAAAAGCTGTCAAAGAAGCAGTCCACTGAACTCTTGAGGAAACTGAGTCAAAAAGAAAGGAGGGGCCAGGGAGATGAGAAACCCCGGAACAAGTAAGGACCCAAGCTGGCTTGCAGCTGCATAGCATGTTTATCTTGCCCTTTAGCCAAGAAGGTTCCCAGGGCAGTTTACAAAGATAAGAACTTGATTAGGCTTACAATCTCAAAGGCACAACACAAAAGGAAAGGAGAATGCAGGGGAAGGAGGAAAAAAAACAGACTCGGAGAGCCAGGTTTTTAGCAGCAGCCACTGCCGAGAAGGCCCTCCTCCGGGTACTCACCCTCCTAATATCCTTCACAGAGGGCTCCCGGAGAAGGGCCTCCTCCACCGATCTCAGGGGGCGGGAGGGCATATATGGATGTAGGTGCTCCTTTAGGTAACCAGCTCCTTTAGAACCTTGAGGGTTCATGATAATTTTCTGATATGCCATATATTTTGAACTTAAAAAGCATGTCAGATACTGCAGGCCACATGTCAGGTTGTGGGATATTCCTCCCCCCCCCCCCAAATACATTTGAAAAAGGTTTGGGATGATCAAATGATCCCAAAGCATATTGATGTTTATTTTTCAGGTGTTGGCTTTTGTGGGGGTATAGCATAGCTTGCCTGTTTGTAGGTATTCCACAGTGTGGAGTAGTCCCAGCACTCTCTGCAGTGCTGCTTCCCCCCTCCTCCACAATCACCCACCCACCCGGCATGGTCAAGCTTTTGACTGTCTTTTTCTTCTCTTTCTCTGTAAAGAGCTCTGAAAGTGGAGCGAGGCAGGAAAAGGTCAGATCTACTCCCAGAAAGGAGGGTGGAGAGGAAAAAAGGTAACAAGGGTGTCAGGGTGGGTGTGGGGAGCCCATTGATTTGTGATGAGGAAAGAATGGGGGACAGTAACATCACTGTTTGGTTTTCACGTAGTTCCACAACCTTTTTTGGACCTTTTGCAGAGCCCACGATTGAAGAGAAACTCCAGAAGTTGCACAGTGAGATCAAGTTTGCTCTGAAAGTTGATAACCCGGTAAGCTCCAAGCCTCCCCCAGTTTGAACCTGCATACATGAATCTGTCCTGGCCAAGTCCCTGATTTGCCTGAGGGACCTCACCCTGCCATTTTGGCTGCCGTGGGAAAGCTGGATGGCCATCCCCTTCTCTAGCTGTTATCTCTGATCTACAGCTGCTGAAAGGGAAGAGCTTTTCCTGGTGGGAAAGAGGGGAAGTCACTGGTGGGCAGTCTGTTTTGTGTTGCAAAGGGTGCTGGGGCCAAGTGTCGCCATCACGTGCTCAGCTGTCCCCAGGGGCCACCTGCGTGGTCAGCCTGCAGAACTGCGGGGCGACCACTGCAGCTCCAAGCCTGTCCCCGGCAGCTTTGTGGGTGCCACAAGCCAGCCTCTCTTGGTTTGCCTAAACTCTGGAGGCCTGGCAGGTCATCAGCACCACCTTCTCTCCCCTCCCCAGGACATCAAGAGGTGCCTCAGCGCTCTGGAAGAGCTTGGCAGCCTGCAGGTCACCTCTCAGATCCTCCAAAAGCACACTGATGTCGTGGCCACTTTGAAAAAGGTGGGGGCGGTCTTGCTTTGCGTCCTCCCTCCCTTCTGTGCTGTTGGGGAATGTCTGTGCCTGTGCCTGACCAGACAGCATTTCCTCTCAATGCCTGGCATCACTTTCCTGCCCTTTCTTTGCCTGGCCACTGCCTTCCCCTGCAAGATCCAGAGGCCAGCATGGGGCACCAGCTGCATGCTCCACACCCCTGTGTGCTAGGATTAAACCCTGTCTTGGTGGGACTTCTTTGGTTGGCGGGCAGCCCTAAGGGGAGGCCTTCTGCATGCCTGGAGGCAGAGGCACTCATGTCCTCCTGTCGCTCTGTGTGTGATAAGATCCGACGTTACAAGGCAAACAAAGACGTGATGGAGAAGGCAGCAGAGGTTTACACGTGTCTGAAGTCCCGCGTCCTGGGGCCAAAGGTTGGGGCGAACCAGAAAATCAACCGGACCAATTCTGAGAAGGACAAGGGGGAAGGGGACAACGGGAAGGAGAAGCTGCCTGAAGGAGAAACACCAAATGAGAAGAGCGAGGAAGAGATGAGTGCTGGTAAAGGCAGCGGTGCTGAGCGGGGATGGCAGACCCCTTCCTGGGCAGGACATGGGGTGGGATGTTGGGGTTGTCTCTTTTTGAGACAAAAACTTGCCAGAACTTGCTCAATCCAAGTTCAGCCTCCCTGTCATCTTCATAAGAAGCCGAACCCGTCCAGCCAGTCTGGGCAGTGGGAGATACCCAACATGGTGAGGGCTTGGCTGAACCTTTTCCTTTTTCCATCATGGCTCTTCCTGCCTCTGGATGACCTGTATCTCTTCCCTGGAGACTTGCGTTTTTCTCTTCTTCAGATCTCCCAACCCCTGTGAATGGAGAATTGGCAGCCCAGAAAGGGGAAGCTGGAGTGGAGAACAAGGATGGAAATGAAGAGTGGACTTCTGGAGAGGCTAAGAGAGGAGCATCCCCTGAAGATGCACACAACAAGTAAGGATTGTTTCTGGGTTTGGAGATCAAGTGCTACTCAAGGCTAACACACATCAGGCTGTTCTGTGTCATGCAGAAGGGATACCCATGTGGTAGAAAGCCATTTAAAAAAAAAAGACAGTCTTGGTCCCTGTACTGCAGAGGCCTAAATTTTGCAGTTGGGATGAATTAGGTGAATTGGCTGAATTTCTAGAGAGAACTGCTCATGCAGAATTTGCAGCCTCTCATTTTTGTGAGGGACTGGCCTGGTGATGGGGGAAGATCATTCAACTCTTCTTCTCCTCCATCCCCACCTCCCACTGTCTTCCTTATCCATGTTCTTGCAGAGCACAAGAGTATCCTGAAATGGACCAGGTGGGGGATGAGTGGGAGAAGACTCACGTGAAGTCAGACTCGGCCAACAAAGACAACAAAAGCTGAGGCCAAAAGAAAGCCCCTGAGGGAAATCGGCCCCGACTTTTGGCTATCCAGCAGAGGCCGTGGGCCTAGCCTCTGCTTTGCCCTGTGTTCCAGAGAAGCTTCCCAAGCTACACAGTAGATGACATTCTAGGTCACGTTCCCATTCCCTTGTGCCCTCCTCTATCTCGCTCTTGCTCGCTCTCCATCTTCCTTTTCCTCCCTCCTCTCCCTTGCTCTCTAGAAAATTACAAACTTCAGAGGCAACCCCACACAGCTGTAGGTTTGTACCAGTCCCATGTTTTTTGGGTTCCCCCACCCCATCCAGCCTTTTCCCTTGCCTTGACTCTTGTGATCTCGACAGACATGAAATGAATATATAAAGGGTGGTTTTTTTAATGAAAAAATAAGGTCATTTATCTTTGTCAAACCAGTTTTTATTAAGCTTTTTTCTCTTTTCTCTTCCTCTCTGCCCCTCCCTTTATTGGGCAAGGAATGAGAGGAGCAGGGAAATGGTGGTGTTTGGCACATCCCACATTTGTGTTCTTCTGAGGCACCTGTTTTTCAGGGCACTGCCAGTGAAGTACCAGACCTGCAGGGTTGCTGTTCCTTAGCAGATTAGGCTCCCCTGCAGCTGAGAGCTGCCTCACTTTCTCCAGTTCTCAGCTGATCAGCTCCTTTCAGCATGGCTGGGGCCATGTTCTCGAGGCCAAGCCTGCCGCTGTCTTCCTTCCCCTTTAGCTGCTTCTGTCAGCATGGTTAGTTCTTCCTCACCTGTCCCCTTGTTCCCCGCTTTGCTGCTCCTTCCCGATTGTTTCAGATGTGCCCCTCTCCTGCTAAGATAGGTAGGCCCTCCAGGCAGGTGTTACTCCAGTGGTGGGTGTGCTGCAGCTGTGTGTGACTCCCTTGTACCCATTTGCGTGAGCGTCAGCATCCAGGCAAGCCCCAGGGCCCAGCAGGGGAACAGAAATGCTGGGTCAGCACTGGGAAGGCAGTCCCCCCCCCAGTGGATTCAAGCTTCTGTGCACGAAGGTGCCTTCTTGCTGGAGCAGCACCCTGCATGCTGTGCAGTATTCCACTGAGTAGGATTCTGGCCCAGCCTGTGGACACACTGGGAGCATCAGCCTTGTCTGTCTGGGTGATACTGGGAGGGTGAATGCCATCTCCACAGTCCTGCTACCATATGGTCTGCTGTTTAAGGTTCCCTGCATGTAGAAAGCCAGCACAGCATGTTGGAAGCAGACCAGTGCAGGTTTCCTGCTTGCAGAAGGAGCCCTATAAAAACTGGTCTCCATGGTGGCACAGTCTTTCTTGCCACCTCAGGGTCTCATTCTGCTTCAACCAGGGGTGGACAGGAAGTAGATTTCCAGGCACACTGGGCTTCAACTTCTAGAGTCCCTGCCCTTTGGCTGTGTCAGCAGCAGCCTCTGGGAGCTGAAGTCCAAGGCCTTTAAAGCCCACCCTGGTGGAGATCAGCTTTTCCTGCTGGCTACTCATTGTGAGCGGTTGCACAAAAACAGTCTGGAAGGAGCAGACCATACAGTGCTTTGTTCCCAACTCTGAAAAAATCAGTAGCAACTTCCCTTCAACCATGTTTTGGAGTTTGGCTTGGGAAGGCTCAGATATTTTGGGGGTAGGGTGGGAATGACTCCAATTAAAATTGCACTCTGGCTGCAGATGCCAAGAAGGCCTGTTTTCTGTGTGAGTGGCATGTCTTCTCTGTGTCCCCCTGCCCATGTTTTCCTATTTGGTTTGCACTCCTGCTTTTGTTTCCAAGTTTTTCTATATTCCTCCTGTCCAGCTGCTCCCAGAATGCACCAGGGCACTCCATGAGTGCTGACTGGTTGCTCAGTCATGCCTTCGTTTGGAACTTGAGAATTGTGAAGTTCTGCACGTGGCTTTGTTTTTTACTTTCTTTGCTTAGGGTAGTGGAGTTGGCTTTTTGCAGCACAATGGGGTGTGGGTTTAAGGATTTTTAACAAAAGCAAACTTCTGAAGTGCTTTGGCCAGGAGGAATCCAGGTAGAGGAAAAAACTGGCAAAATATTGGCAAAGTTCATGGAAGAATATGAAGATGTTATTTTGTTTTTGGTAGCCATGAAATAAAGATGTTCCAATCTGACAAGAAAAGAGGAGTGTTTTGACTGACAGTTAGGGAACACAGCATTGTGATGCCATAAGAGTGAAGAAAAGCCAAAGATGTGTCATTGGCCACAAAACTGAAGTGCCGAGAAATCACGGCCTCTCCTGTTTTTGTTTCAAGCAAGTTTTTAGTCCTTATGTTGCTGCGGATTGTCTGCAGACTTCTAAGCCACCATACAGTGAAATCTCACAACCCAGACTTTCTGAATGCAACAGGCTGGATTCCTAAAGTAGGTGTGCCTTTGACTAACTTTCATTGCCTACAGTGGGTCTACTTAGAGTATGTCTGGTGGGTGGAGGTGATGTTGGGAAAGTCAGCAACCTGTACAGATCCCAGGGCAGGGATGGAAAAGGTTTCTTCAAATGCTACTGCACTGCAGTATCCATCAACTGTTAGCATGGGCTAGGGCTTATGGGAGCTCCAGTCCAACCTGTGGAGGATCAGGCGTGTGTTCCCCACTGGGCCTTGGGGTGTTCAGACCATAATCCTTCATATCTTTAGCTCCCAGCATCTCTCAGCCAACATACCTCCCATGCTCCCACCATTGCACTTCTGTTAATGTAGCCCAATATTGAATTGGCTTTCTTAGCTGTTGCAGCACACTATGGGCTTATATTCAACTTGTGGTCCAGGAAGGACATGATTGAATGCATGTTTAGACAGGTGGAAAGTCCCCTGGTTTCCATGGCATGGTCAGCTGGGAAATGCTGGGAGTTGTAAGCCTTCCTTCTGGCTAAGCATGCCTAGGAGTGCATCCCTTGATTTGTATATGGTTACAGAATTGCGTGTTGCAGAGCAAAGTTTGGAGCAGAATTTAGTCTCGTGCATGTACATTTGAAAGAGAATGAATCAGTGAACAAGGTAGTTCATGTCAGTAACTTGCCACAAAAGAGAAGCATCAAGCAGCTCTCTGCTGGGAAACTGGATTCCAGCACAGGTGAGCCAAAGCCCTCGCAGGACTGGGAAAGACTACCCACCCCTTTTGGTAGTTACTATGAATCTTGAAGGCAATACAGCTGCTTCAGGTGTGTCTTAATAACCACATTGCATGAGCCATATTAAAACTACGTGATTAAAATGAATTGCTAAAAGCCTGTGAGCTTTAAGAGGATGGCCCTGTTCTGTTGTAAAGACTTGGGATTTGCCAAGAAAACCTGTCCCTGGGTGTTTTCTCAGTCATGCAGGCAAGGCCTCTGAGGCAGATGTGGCAATCCAGGAAAGTTGTCCTGTGAACAGATGGCCCTTGAGGTAGCCTTCCCCCGAGAACACAGTTTGGAAGGTGGGACTGCTTCCCCCACTGATGCAGGCAGAATGAGATGGGTAGACCTGGCTTGCAAGTAACAACAATCTGGAGAATGGATTTTTACCTGAACTATGGTTTAATGATAGCTTGTTAACCACAAACAACCCAAAGTTCTCAGCCTTCATGTTGCCATGGGTTCTCTTCCTGCATTGTTGGTGATTAGCTGCCATAATTAAAATATACTGTTGGGTTCATGTGTTAGGACTACCCATGAATGATACTCTGGGTTGCTCTTACATGAAAACTGAGCTAGAGGGCAAGAACTACATCACAGGGTTGTTATGAGAGCAAAATTGAGATAATCTATAGCAGGAGTGCAGAACTTCATTCAGTCCAAGGCCTGGACTCCATTTTGGAGAGACTATCAGGCCATGGGTGAAGGTAAAAAAACTGGCATATTTTGCCTTAAGATTCTTAAGAAGGAACTAAGCCTTGGAGAGGCTGTTCAACTTTTTAAAATGGGAAAAAAACTACACAAAACTGGCTGGGGGATAGAGATAGGGCCATGTGGGTGTCTGCCCCTTCCACCATGTTTATAAGGACACCCTATTGTGTTTAGCATTTTCCTGTCCCTAGTGGCTAACCAGATTCCCCCCCCCCCCAGCTATTTGTTCTGATCTTCTATCCTCAGGCAGTTAAAATCTACCTCCCAGCACCCTTCATTCTACCCATGCAACTGGGAATGGAGTCCTGCAAGTATGGCAGGCCACACACAAGTGTGATGTAGTGGCTGGGAAATGGTCCTGAAAGCAAAACTCAGCTACAATGGAAATGTTGCTTCAAGTCTCCCCTCTTATTTTAGTAACTTAAACCCCAAACTTGGGAGGTGAAATAACCAGATGGCCCTTCAAAGTTAACTTCACCTCCATTTGCAATGGCTGAGTCAAAAACATGTGGCCCATGCAAAGTCTTTATCTTCATCACTGGAGCCTTTGGAGTTGTAAGGCCCGCTGGATTTTCAATATGTTCCTCCACCAGCATGCTGGGAAGTGCTTCATCGTTACTGTGCTTTGGGTTGTGTACCACTTGGATTTTCTGCATGTTCCTCTCCTTCGCTTCCTGCGTTCCTCATGGGGCCAACACAGCCTCCTTGATGGAAGATGTTTCAGCATTAGTCTTTAGGAAGTAGGTCTGCAGCAATTTCAGTATACTCCATTCTTCTTTCCCTGAAGATGGGACTTCTTTTCTTGCCTTGCCAGAAGATATTTCATCCTTGCAACCTTTTGGCTCATGTTCCCGTTGAATTAAATGATTATTGTTTTATTAACATGAATGGAATACAGAAAAAGAAGTGTGTGTGTGTGCGCATACAAACAGGAAAGCAAAATAAAATTGCCAAGGGATTTTGAACAAGTAATAACCAGTATGTTCAAGCCCACAAATTTCAAAGAGACTGAAAATATCTTTCCATCATTCAATGCTCTATGGAAGTTCAGAAGAGTCTCTGGCATTACATTCAAAAGCATATTCTTAGAACTCATAGGAAACTTAGTTCTAAAGTTTTTTGTATTTCCGCCTGTATCAATTTCCAAAATATTTTAATTGTTTCACAAGTCCACCACATTTGGTAGAAAGTCCCAGCCACCCTGTTGCATTTCCAACATTTTCCATTGTTGTTCTTACCTATTTTTCTATATCTTTTAGAGTAATATCCCACCAATAAAACATCTTATACCAATTTTCTTAGTGCTTGCCCATCAGTGAATTTAATGTCTTTCTTCCATAAAGCTTCCCATTGACAAGGTGATATTTCTTCTCCAAGATTTTGCTTCAAATTGTCATACATTTCTTGTCTTGTTGATTTTCAGTGTCATGCTGTAGTAACTGCTTGTAAAGTCTTCCTAAGAGATGAACACTTTGTTGTGTAATTGACTTTTCAAAATCTGTCAAATCTCAGTACTGTTCCCTGATTGTACCTTTCGATTTTGAAACCAGTTGGTGATAAGCCATTTTATGTTTTTTCCTTCAACTTTTAGTTGCCAAGATTTGACTCATCCTTGTTGGTCAGTCATATCCCCATAGATTATAAAATCATTATTTTTCCTTCAGTATTTTCCATATGCTTCAACTGGGGACATCAGAAGAGAGATTGGAGGACTAATTTTTTTCTCATGAATACCAAATTTTTATTAGGCCGTCACTTAATGCATGGTTACTATTTGATATCAGGACCTTTTTAACCGACTCTTTAACCCATAAGAGTTGTATATTCCATCTTCAAGATCAGCTGTTTTTAACTTGACTCTCCTATCATTAGCATTTATGATCCAATCTGCAATCCAAACCAGGCCAGCTGCATAGTAGTATAGCTTTAGGTTCAGCAAGCCCTCCTCTTCCCTTTTCATCCTGAAGGATTTTAAATCTAGTCCTTGGCTTTTTGCCATTCCAAATAAAGGTATTTAGTTGTCTTTGCCACTCTTGGAGAGTTTTTCCTGGTATAGCAATTGGTATCATCTGGAATAGAAAATTCAAATTAGGTAGTACATTCATTTTTATAATGGAAATTCTTCCCAACCATGATGCTTTTAGTTTGTTTGTTTGTTTATTTAGAGCATTTGTATGCCGTCCCATCGCATAGCCTCGGGACAGCTTACATAAAATAAAACATAATACAAATAAAATCCAGATCCACCCTGGCTGCATATTAAAACCTATAAACTGATATTAAAATTTATTAAAATATTGTTGAAATAAAAAGATCTTAGCCTGGCGCCGAAAAACAAATAATGACGGCGCCAGGCGGACCTGCAGAGAAAGCCCTCCTCCGGATACTTTGCCTCCTAATGTCTTTCACGGAGGGTTCCCGGAGGAGGGCCTCTGCTGCTGATCTCAGGGGCATTTTTGTAGATCTCTTTGGATCTTTATCCACGTTATTTGATAATTAAAATAGTGTGTCATTATGTCCCATTACATTTATCCCTAAATATTTAACTGGGTTTGAGGTCATTTTGCATCCTGAAGTCTTTTCAATACTTTTGTCTTCCTGTTTTGTTGTAAATTTTATTATAATTTTTGTTTTTTTCTTAATCTTATAGCCTGAATAAAGTCCAAATTTTTCAGTTTGCTCTATTATATACTGAATGGACTGATGTGGATTTAGAATGGTCAAGACTATATGATCAGCATAACATTTTATTTTATATTCTTCTCTATCTGCTTTTAAGCCTTTCATTTTGGGGTCTTGTCTTTTTTGCCAAAATTTCCAGTACAAGAATAAATAAAAAAAGGGGATAAAGGACATCCTTGGCATGTTCCCTTCTCCATTTGTAAACTGTCAGTTAATATGCCTTTAATTAAAATCTTAGCATGTCGTTTAGTATAAATTGCTTGAATCCAATTCAGAAAGCTTGAGCCACAGTCTACTGGGGAGTTTTCATTAAGAAGGGCCAAGACACATTATCAAAAGCTTTTTCTGCATCTAAAAAGATAAATGCCACTGCCCTCTTCCTCTTCCTGACCAATTCAATTGCCTCAATCACAAAATGAATGTTATCTTTCAGAAATCTTTTGGGAACAAATCCAGTCTAGTATGAATCTGTTTTTGTATACATTTTCTTAGTCTCTCTGCCATTATTGAAGTAAGAAGTTTGCAATCCACATTTAATAATGAAATAGGTTGGTAAGAATGATAATGCGGGATCATTACCTTCTTTATGTATCAATGTTATATGAGCTTCCTGCCATGTTGGCAGTAATAGTTTCTCTTCTTCAATTTCATTCATTACTTGTTGAAGTGGTAATATTAATTTTTCCTCCAAGAACTTGTAATACATAGCAGTACATCTGTCAGGACCAGGTGCTTGTATCTTTTTTAAAATTTATTTTCTAATTGCTTGTGATAGTTCTTGAATAGTAGTAGTATCATTCAGTGTTTTCCTCTGCTCAGGGGTGAATTTCTCAGGACATGTTTCTTTTAAATACTGCTCCATTCTATCTTCTGAAGTTGGTATTTTTAATATACATTTGAAAAAAGCTAGTAAATTGGTCATAGATTTCCTTTTCAACATATGTTATTCCATTGTCTTTTTTCACCCCTGTTATAGACCTTTCCATTTCTTAAGACAATGCGCTAAATATCTTCTGGGTTTATTTGCATGTTCAAAGTGTTTTTGTTTTTAAAATCTCAACTTCTTTTGTAGCTCCTCTGTCCCTAACATGTCTAGTTGATTTCTTAATTGAGTTCTGAGTTCAGTTAAAATTGATTTGTCTTGTTTTTTTAATAATGATACTCTAGTATTTGAATTCATTCCAGAATTCTTTTTCTTTGTTCTGATTTCTCTCTCCTTTTCTTAGACATTATTGCTAAAAAGTGTCCTCTCATATAAGCTTTACTGGCTTCCCATATTGTAGCTATAGAGACATCAGTTGTACTATTTCATCTGAAAAATTCTTCCAGTACTACTTCTGACTTTTTCAAAATAACTTCTTGTAACAAATGGTTGTCATTAAGTCTCCATCTTCTTCCTCCAACTTGTTCTTCCCACCAAATTATCTCCAATGGGTTGTAGTCAGAAAGTGTCTTGGGTTGGATCTTTACAGCCTCTAGATTCATAGTTAAGTTTTTAGATCTCCAGCACATATCAGACCTTGAGTATGTCTGGTGTCTATCAGAAAAAAGTGTAGTCTCTGACTACAGGATTTTTTAATCTCCATGCATTTTCTAAATGTAACATTTCCATGTAATTAAAAACATTTTTAGGAAGTTTGCTTCCTTTTACTTTTTTTTAGACTTATCCTTGTTAGGGTCTATATCTTCATTCATATCACCAATAATCAAAACTACTTGAAAATCCAATATTGATTGGAAAAAAATTCATAAAACCTTTCTTTTACATCATTTGGAGCATATATGTATTTGTCTTCCCATTCAGGAGTCTTCGAACAATAATTCTTCCTTCTGGGTCTTTTAATCCTTCTACAACTTCAAAACCTTTATTGATATAAATGGCAGCTCTTTTTTTTTGTCAGCTGAGGCTTCATACACTTTGCCCAGTCTCTTATAGTTCAAAATATGAGCAACTTTTCTTTATATGAGTTTCTTGAATACATATTATATCTGCCCTTTGTTTTCTTAAAAAGTTGAAAATTTTAGTTTGCTTGGAAGAGGAGTTCATTTCGTTGATATTTATTGATAAAATCTTCATTCTGTCTCTGTTATTCAATTTAAGGAGCTTAAGCAATTGTCTCTTTTTGAATTTATTACCAATATTACTGTCAGTCTTCAAAGTATCTTCTGATTCATAGATTGCTAAATGTTCTCCCATTTTCTCTGTTGATCTCCATTTGTACTCTCGGTCAAATCTCCAACATCTAATTCAAACTTTCCTTCTTGAGTTTATTCTCCTCTCCTTCCCTCCTCCTCCACACACCCGCCTTTCACATTTCTTCATAGCTGTAAAGTAAGCTCACAATTTAACATAGCACTTTAAAGCAGAAGAGTTAGAAGAGAAGGAGCGGCAAGAAACAAAGATAGATAAAGTCGATTAGTCAGCCTTCTAAGAGTGCTATAGTTATTAGTCACATTCTATCTCTATTAAAATATTAGTTTAATCTGTTAGAAAGTCTTGAGCTTTTTTTCAGCAACTTGCTTCAGGAGCAGGGACTTTTTACTTCTGTTTTTCTAACTCCAATTAGACCCAAATCCATATTTTCCAAGTCCAGCAGGTGGTGCTGATGGTCCCCAACTCATTTTATTTCTGTGTCACAGCTTGGCCAGCCTTTGTTTCATTAATTTTTCCTTCAAGACTCAGGAGTGAAGGAGACCACAATTTCCCAAAGTGCCTCCCCAGCTCAAACATCCAGCAGCTCCTGAATGGCGATGACAGCAACAAAAGGAGACAGCCGTCTTTCTCATTACACGGGAGCTGCAGTTGTATCAAGGTCAGTTTTCACCATCCATAATTCTTAGTTTCTTAAGCAAAGACATCAGACAACTTTGCAGCTGTTAAGCTCTAGTTAAAGTTCAGATAAAGCGTCATTAATCATCAGGAAACTGTCCGTTTCAGAGTCCTTTCCAAATACACAAAAAAATGCCTTAAGAATCTAGGTTGCAGCAAGTTAGAATATTATTCCCTTGGCTCAAAAAATAGAATAAAGTACAGTGATACCTTGGCTCACGAACTTAATCCATTCCAGGACTCTGGTTGTGACCCAAACTGGTCGTGAGCCAAGTCAAATTTCCCTATAAGGGTCAATGTAAATAAGGTTAATCTGTTCTGCAACAATTTTTTTTACTCTCAAAAATTTGAAGCAAAGTGACAAAGAACAACAAAGATCGTGGCCATCTCCCCCCCCCCCAACAATCATGCAGGGGGATGGGGGGAGGTAGGTGTGGGCGTGCTCAGGCAGGGAACATGGGCGCAATTGCGGCCATCTCTCCCCCAGCACGAACACGGCCATCTCCCCCCCCCCCCAGCACAACCGCGATTGCGCCCATGCAGGGAAGGTGGGCGCACTCATGATCGTCACCCGATGCAGAGTTCGCGACCTGCGCCAAAATTTTTATGAAATTTCTCTTCGCGACCTGGTTTGGTCATGAATGGAGGCGTTCGTGAGCCAAGGTACCACTGTAAAAGGGAACAGTACAGAGAAAACAGAAAGAAGAGAAAGGAAAAAAGACATACGTACATACATAAATGGGAGGTTGACACTGTAACATGTTTCAGTTTACCTTATTATTATTTTTTATTATTATTACAAGCATTTATATCCCGTCCTTCTACCAAGTGCTCAGGATGGCTTACACAATATAAAATTACAATGTGAAAACTCAATTATTTAAACAATATAAAACAACACATCATGAACTTGAAAAAAAAAAGACTAGAAAATGCAACTGTGGGGAGAGGAAAATAAAATTTTTAAAAAAATCTTAAAACATCTAAAACTCTTGATTATTAAAATGATGGGTAAATAAAAAGGTCTTTACCTGACGCCGGAAGGAGTATAACGGCGCCAGGCAGACCTCTCTGGGGAGCAGATTCCATAGTCTGGGTGCCACTGCGGAGAAGGCCCTCCGCCCTTCCTTCAGAGAGGGTTCCCGGAGCAAGGCCTCTCCCGCCGACCTTAAGGGGCGTGAGGGCATGTAGGGAAGGAGACGTTCCTTCAGGCTTCCTGCTCCCAAGCTGTTTAGAGCTGTATAGGTTAATACCAGCACCTTGAATTGGGCCCAGACTTCAATTGGGAGCCAGTGTAGCTGATAGAGGACCGGTGTTACATGAGAATAATGACTGGCCCCCATCAGCAACCTGGTAGCTCTATTCTGTACCAGCTGAAGTATCTGGACTGTTTTCAAGGGCAGCCCCACGTAGGGCACATTACAGTAATCCAACCGGGAAGTTACCAGGGCATGTGTCACTGTTGCTAGGCAGTGCTCATCCAGGTAAGGACACAGCTGATGAACCAGCCAAAGCTGGAGGAAAGCACTCCTTGCCACCGCCGCCACCTGGATTTCTAGGGATAGCTCTGGGTCGAGGAGCACTGCCAAGCTGCGGACCCTGTCCTTTCGAGGGAGTGCTACCCCATCCAGGACAGGGCCAAAATCACTTACCTGTAAACCCAAACTGCCTACCAACAGAACCTCCATCTTATCTGGATTGAGTTTCAGTTTATTGGCCCTCATCCAGCCCATCACCTCAGCCAGGCACCGGTTCAGGACAGCCACTGCCTCACCTGGAGCAGATGTAAATGAGAGGTAGAGCTGGGTGTCATCAGCATATTGGTGACTCTGCAGCGCAAACATCCTGATGACCTCTCCCAGCGGTTTCATGTAGATGTTGAAGAGCATGGGGGACAAAGTAGAGCCCTGTGGTACTCCTTGGAATAGCTGCCATGGTGCAGAGCCATAGTCCCCCAGCACCACCTTCTGGAATCGACTGGCCAGATAGGAGTGGAACCACTGCCAAGCAGAGCCCCCAACTCCTAGCCTGGCCAGCCTATCCAGAAGGATACCATGGTCGATGACATCGAAAGCCGCTGAGAGGTCCAGGAGGACCAACAGGGGCGCACTCCCCCATCCCTCTCCCTGCACAGGTCATTGTACAGGGTGACCAAGGCAGATTCACTCCCGTAACCGGGTCTGAAGCCAGACCAGAATGGGTCCAGATAATCCGTTTCATCCAAGAGTGCTTGGAGTTGTCCCGCCACCATCCACTTGCCCAAAAACAGGATGTTGGCCACTGGTCTAAAATTGGCGGCCACCTCTGAGTCCAGAGACTCCTTCAGGATAGGCCAGATCACCGCCTCCTTCAAGCGGGCAGGGACCCAGCCCTCCCTCAATGAGGCGTTGATGACCTCCTGGACCCAGGCACCAATCCCATGACTTGCTTCCATAAATAGCCATGAAGGGCAAGGGTCAAGTAAGCAGGTGGTTGGGCGTACCATCCCAAGCATCTTGTCCACTTCCTCAGGCTGCAGTAACTGAAATTCATCCAACAATGGTGGACCAGATGGCGCTCTGGATGCCTCCTGTTCTGGAATCCTATCAACTGTGGAGTCCAGCTCATGGTGAATCTGAGTGACTTTCTCCTTAATGTGCTGGGCAAAGTCATCACAACGGGCAGTTGAGGGTGGCGCCACATCTTTGTTTTGGCTGGCATGTGTTAGGCCGCGCACCACCCGGAAAAGCTCTGCTGGACAGCACTGTGAGGAAGCAATGGAAGCGAGAAGAACTGCCTCTCTGCCACCCTCACCACCACAGCATAGGCTCAACAGTGAGCACTTAAGTATGCTTGGTCAGGTTCGTCCCGTGATTTTCTCCACCTGCGCTGTAATCTCCTGGTCTGCTTCATCACCCGCCACTCGGGTATACCGTGGTGCTAAGCAGGCTCTGGTAGCTGGGAGAGGATGCTTAGAAACGATCGTGTTGATTGCCCCAGTCATTTCCCCATTCCACAAATTGACCAGAACATCAACAGTAGCTCCAGCTTTATCCACCGGAAAATCCCCCAGAGCCATCAGGAATCCATCAGACTCCATGGGCAGACCATCTTAATAAGGTCCGCATCCTTCTGGAGGGGCAAGATCAGCCTCGAGCTCGAACCTCATGAGGAAGTGATCTGACCATGACAAAGGAGTTAAGGTCAAATTCCTCACTTCCAGATCGCCCTTTTCCTGCCCCATCCAGAAAACCAGGTCCAGAGTGTGAGCTCTTTCGTGGGTTGGGGCAGTGACATGTTGAAACAGTCCCATGGCTGCCATGGAGGCCATGAAGTCCTCAGCTGCCCCGGACAAAACAGCCTCGGCATGGAAATCGAGGTCCCCCAGGACCAGCATCCTGGGGTTCCTCAAAACCAGGTCCAAGACAATCTCCGTCAGCTCATGCAGGGAGTCTGATGGTCAGGAGGGTGCATGGTGCACCAGCAGAATCCCTAATCTGTCTCAGTCGCCCAACACCAGGTACAAACATTCTAGGCCCGGTCTTGAAGTGACAGGAAGCCCCGTAAGGGAAACTGAGTCTTGGTAAACCAGAGCGGGCCCCCCCCTCCCCTTCTCTCTGGGCATGGCTGGTGCTGCATCAGGTATTCGGCTGGGCAGAGTTGAGTGAGGGAGACATCTCCCCCCTCTCCCACCCAGGTCTCCTTAATACATGCCAGGTCAGCCCCCTCATCCACAATTAAATTGTGGATGAGGGATGTTTTATTATGGACCAACCTGGTGTTCAATAGCAGCACTGCCAGGCCCAGGGAGTGGTAGATATAGCTCCCAGAAACCTTCTGGCTGCAGGAATAACCAGAAGAGAGGACAGACAAACATCAGTCTCTTCTATGCTGATATGTTAGACCCTCCAACAACATATCTTCCCCTGCCCATCACCACCCCAATAGTGGTGCCCACCTGCTCCCCAGGCACTGCCATCCTAATTAAAATCTAAAACAACAAAACACAGTTGCAACAAAAAGAGAGAGAGAGAGGGAAGGAAGGGAACAGACTGCATCCCTGGCCCGGCCTGGCTGCCTACATCCCCCAATGGCTCCAAAGGGCTCTGCCCTTTGGCTGCCGGCCCAAGGCCACTGGCCCTGGCCACAGCTGGCAATAAGAGTGCTCTGCTTCGACCCCTCCCCCACAATGGCCAGAATTGGCGCCCGCTTGCCCCTCCCGCACAGCTCCCACCTGTGTGAGAGTGAGGGCAGGGACCGCGGAGGCCTTGTTGGCGGTGCGATTAGCGGCGGCAGGATTCCAGTCCACCGGCGCGGCTCGGTAGCAGCAGCATATTGACAGGCCATCTTGCTGTAATCAGACTGAGAGTCTTCAAGCCCACCTGTCATTTGGGGAGGTAAAAACACTCTCAAATTTTATTTATAATTAAACTATACAAGGTATGGAGCACCAGATGGTGCTGCCTGGCGAGTTGCCATTTCCCCCGAAGTCGAGGACTGCAGGATTTTCATTATGTTCCATGCCTCCTGTTTGCCAGAAGGTGGGACCTCTTTTTTTTTTCTTGCTCGAAGATGCTTTATCCTTTCAACCCTTGGGATCATAGTCCTGTTGGATTTTTAGGATGTCCCTCCTGTTTGTCAGAAGGGTGGACCTCTTCTTGGTTTCTTAATTGCAACCTTTTGGGTTGTAGGCCTGTTGGATTTTCAGGATGTCCCTTGCCTTCACTGCCTGCATGCTGGAAGGGGGGGGGGCATTTTCCTCCACATCTGGTAGGCCCTGTTGCAGCTCTGGGCAAGGAATATAGTCCTTCAGCCGTAGTAAAGCCTTAGGGCTCTGCAAATCATATTTCATCAGTTCATCCATGGAGACCTGGGCTTCGGCCATGACCCTAAAGCTCTTGTTCAGTACAACACCAGATATCTCCCCAAGATTGTGAGCTGAAGCAAAATTGGAGTGGAGCTTGGCGATGTGATGATGGATCTGGTACAGCTTGCTTCAGAAGTCATCTTGGGAGATCTTTGAAGTTCTCCAGGTGGCTTTTCATCCTCAACTACTTTTTAAAGAACTCCCTTTTACATCCCATTAATTGTACTGAATATAATAGAATTTCCATTTGTCATTAAATTCTTCAACCAGTCTTCTATTTACATAATTTGTTAATGTAGCCATTACTGCATATTCTGCAAGGTTATTTTTCCTTTCTTCCATTGTTGGGGATTCTGATAATTTGCTGCAGTTGTCATATATTTAAATAACTCTGACATATTCTTCTCTGACATAATATTCAAAAGCATATTCTTTTGCAAGAGCAAGCGAGCAAAATGATGAATGCCCCATGGTTCTTTTTAACAGCATGAAAAGCCAGGAGTCCCTTTTGTGGATCTTTTATGTTTTCCCTTCTAGAAGATCTTGGAAAATCCATCATAGAATGCTGGCTCTGGAATGCATCAGGCTTTAACATTGCTTAGAGTTTTTGTTTTAAAGCCCACATTAAAGAAAATCTGGAGGTATGAATGTCGTTCATGAGGGAGCCTGCTGCTTTTGTGATCCCCTTTATAAGCTAGCTGGTTTGTTTTTTAAGGCTGCTTATAGTCTGTGTCGCTACACTCAGAAAGACTCTGCCACAGGAGCAAGGAATCTCCTTCAGCGGAGGGCTGAATTCCTTTTTGGAAAAAGTAATGGATGGAGAGAGAAGCAAAATGGGCATGGCCAGCATTTGAAAAAGCAGCATACTTTAGGCTTTTAACTGCCATAAAGTAAACCTTAGAAGAGGCATTTCTAGCCTTTTAGAAAGGGGTGACACCAGACAGGGGAAAGTAGATCTTTGCATATGGGTGCCTGCAACTGATCCATGGCATCTTCCAGAAGGTTGTAGAATGTCTTTCCATCCTTGCAGGGTGCTCCAAGGAAGGCTGGAGACTGGAAGGCTCCTTTTGGGTGCTGTTTGGGGCATATGGTTCTTTAAAAAGCTTGCAGTTTATTCTTTTCCTGGGCTGATTTTCCTTGTTCATCAGTTTGGACACATTCTCTTCTCTGCCTACCTTAATTCTGTTCACTTGCTGCCATGAAAAGTGCAAACAAGGTCCTGGACTAGAGTCCAGCTCCTTGATTAGTGCATCAACTGTTTAGTGCATTGATCCAAATGCATCAAAGGTACAACTTGAGGAATGAAGCGGGTCCCCAAGGAGCAAAGTCTACAAAATCTGGAGTTGTTTTGCTTAAGGGGAATAAAAGTCAGGGAGGGGAGACAGAGCAGTATTCTGCATGGTGCAGAGAAAGTGGATAGAGAGACTTTGCTTCCCCCCTCATAATCCTAGAACTTAAAGGAGGTTTTGCATTGGTGGGAGTTTCAGAACAAATGGAAAAGACACTTTTGCACAGCACATCATTATAAACAGTGGAATTGGTTTCCACAAGATGTAGCAACAGCCAAACATTTGGAAAGCATTAAAGGGAAAATGGATGAATTCCTGGAGGAAGAGGAGGTTATGCATGGTTCTTCGTCGTGGCCTCTGTGCATCACACACATGGGTGCTGCACCTGTGCAGTGCCTAAGGCCGGAAAGATGAGAAAGCTAATGGTTTTTGGCGGGAAAACTCCGCTCCCCTCCCCCTCAGTATTATATATAGAGTGGAGTGTCCACCATTTTCTCAGTCTTTTGCGGCCACCGTTCGCTGTGCCTCGTGCCTGTTCGCTCTTGCATTGACCATTTCCCTTGCTACTTAACCTCGTTGATTGTTATCTTATATTTCCAAGTTCCTTCTCTGGTATTTCTAAGTTGTTTCTCCCTTGTTACGAAGCTTTCTCTTCTCTTGTTCTCTCTAAAAAAACAAAAACAAAAATATTATCTATTCCCTCTGCACTATCTACTCCCTTCTTTTTCGCGATGGCGCAGTGAGCGGCCTTTCGCAAATGTGCTGAGTGCGGTTCCAAGATGTCCCCCGCGGACCCACATGATCTGTGCCTTCTCTGCCTTGGTGAGGGGCATAGAACAGAAAAGTGTGGCCACTGCTTGGCCTTCACCAAGCAGGCCAGGAAGAACCGGGAGAATCGTCTCTGTAAACTGCTCTGGGACCAGGCCCTGATGCAGTCAGACCAGTTGGTCTCAAAGCCTGGCTCTTTCTCGGCTGTGCCTTCTCAGCGCTCTGCCTCTGCCTCGGCCACACCTTCTCAGCGCCCTGCCTCAGCCTCTGTCATGCCTTCACCGCGTCCTTTGGACGAAGGCACTTCCTTGATGGGGGCCCAACAGCTTCCTTCTCCCCCTACTAAGCAACGGGAGAAGACAAAGCATAGCGGCTCTGATAAGTCCTCCAGCCATAAAAAGGCTGGAGGACCGGCCCTGCAATCAGCCATGCAGGTTACTCCACCGGGATCCCCCAGACACGGCGTGCGGGCTGAAAGTGCGTCCCCTCGATGGTCTGAGGCGCCGATGCGGGAGTCTATCTCAGATGGGGAAATCTGTGACTCCCCACCTAGAGCCCTCTCACCAACCCTGATGCCTCCATCCGGTCCAGCCACAGAGTCCTTTTCGCCACCTCGACACCGAAGCCGCTCCACTGACAGGCATGCCGAAGACTGGGACCAACCCAGTTACAGAGGCTTCACGGGCTGGGGTGAATACCACTCATTCGGCTGTTACTCGTCGGCATGGGACCATCTATCACCATCAGTCCCGAGGAAGGCACCATCCACGTCTGGCCGTGGGGAACGGAGGCACCCCACTTCACTGGGGAATTCATCATCCAGCGAGCACTACCGCTACGAGGGCGACTTGGATGAGTCGGAGGTAGACTTTACCTCTCCTGAAGTGGCCATTACTTCTCAGGGCCCAGGGTCCCCAGATGAGCCCCACATTACTTTTGGGGAACTCATGTCTAGGCTTGTTCGGTCGCTGGAGATCAAGGCACAACATCGCCCTGGTCCCAGCACCGATAAGTTCTATGACATCGTCAGGGGTGAGCAATCAGTGGCCATCGTATTGCCCCTTATAACCACGCTTCGCCAAGCGATGGTTCAGCCCTGGGATCTACCAGCTCAGCCGCAGGCCACATCTCGTCTATATGAGGCAATGTACTGGGTTCGGGAGGAGGATATTCCATTCCTCCTACGTCATCTGAAACCAAACTCGGTGGTGGTCGAGTCGTCCCAGGGAATCAAGGGGCCACACAGCTCCTCGCGACAAGGAGGGCAGGAAGATCGATATGCTAGCGTGCCGAGTCTATGCGGCCTCTGGACTCGGCCTCCACATATTGAACTACGAGGCGATGCTTGCACGATACCAATTCTTTATCATGCAGAAGCTGGAAATCATCGCCTCCTCCCTGCCTGACCACCAAGCAGACTTGGCCAAAGTATTTATAAAAGAAGCAATGCAAGTGGCCATACAACAACTTTCGACTGCACGGCATCATGTAGACACTTACTCCAGGACCCTGCTCAGTGCCATCTCCCTCCGGCGGCACGTTTGGCTGAGGAACTGCAATTTCCCGGAGGAGATGAAGCGGAGAATCGAGGAGATGCCATTTGATGGGACGGGACTCTTCCACGCCAGGACGGACCACAAGCTCAAGTCCATTCACGAGTTGCGGATGACAGCTCGTCGTATGGAGATCCCAATGCAGCAAAGGCATAAGTGGTCCTGGTCCCGCCCATTGTACCACCAGCAATTCCAACCACGACAGCAGTACCAGCAGCGCCAGCAACTCAGAAAGCAGCAGCCGCAGCAGCGCTTCTCTCAGGGCCGTCAGCGTTTTGACAACGACAAGCGCCAACGCTGACGGGCCCGGCAAACCTTTCCATCACTCCATTTCCCACCTTTCCCTCTCCCTTTTGGGGACCGGCTCCAAAGCCGACTCCCCATTTGGGAGTCCATCACATCTGATTGGTGGGTTTTATCCATCATACAGCTCGGATACAGAATAGAGTTCGATGTCGTTCCTCCGTCGAGCCCGATTCAATTTACGCCTTGCTCTTCAGTGTTACGAGACGAAGTTCATCAGCTACTTTGTAAAGGAGCGATTCGACAGCTCTCTTGTTCTGAGGGACTCCATGGATTCTATTCGAGATATTTTACGGTCTCTAAATGGGATGGTGGTCTCCATCCTATCCTGGATTTACGAAACGTTAATAGGTTTATCAAACCTAAGAAATTTCGGATGACCACTCTTCAAAATATCCTTCCGTTGCTGAGAAGAGAGGATTGGTTCGCCTCACTGGACTTAAAGGATGCTTATTTTCACATCTCAATTCATCCTTGTCACAGACGCCTTTTACTTTTCACCGTCGGATCCAACATATTTGAATTCAATGTCCTTCCATTTGGACTGGCCACTGCTCTGAGAGTCTTCACAAAATGCATGGCTCCGGTGTGTGCATATCTGCAGCTTTAGGGTATCCAAGTATATCCTTATCTGGATGACTGGCTTATTGTTTCCCAGACTAGGGATAGCCTTCTCTCAGCAGTCCACACAACTTGTGCTCTATTGGACCATCTTGGACTTTGTATTAATCATGAAAAATTGTCTCTTGTTCCCATGCAGGTGATCGATTTCATTGGAGCTCGTCTCGATTCTATCCTAGAGAGGGCATTTATTCCTCCGACCCGTCAAGACAGTCTCTGCGCATGTATTCATCAGATTCGACGAGACAGGACGGTACCGGCTATTACCATCCAGAAACTCCTGGGCCACATGGCCGCTTCAGTTGCCATCGTTCCGTATGCCAGACTTCGACTTCGGCCTCTTCAACTGTTCTTCAACAAGTCGTTTCATTCGCAGCGGGATCCGCCCAACAAGCTAATTCAGCTTCCGCTGCCCGTTCTCCGTTCCCTGACGTGATGGACTATACCAGACAATTTGAACGTAGTCGTTCCATTCCAACCACCCCAGCCAACCGTAACCCTCTACACCGATGCATCCCTGATCGGTTGGGGTGCAGTATGTGCAGGACTTCGCACCCAGGGTGCTTGGAACCGACAGGAATCAACGAGACACATCAATTTCCTCGAACTCTTAGTGATCTTCAACGCTCTACAATCATTTGAGAATACTCTTCGATGACAAGTAGTCCAGATTGCATCCGACAGCATAGCTGCCGTATTCTATGTCAACAAACAGGGTGGGACAAAGTCACCTGCTCTGGCCCGCCTGTCGATGGAGATTTGGGACTGGTGTATCCCGAGAGACATAACTCTGTTGGTGCTTCACCTAGTGGGTACCAACAATGAAGAAGCCAATATACTGAGCAGACAGATGTCGACAACTCACGAGTGGGATTTGAACTGACACATTTGCGAACAGCTCTTCCGTCTTTGGGGACATCCGGACATGGACTTGTTTGCTACCCATGTGAACAGGGTATGCAAACTGTTTTGCTCCAGGGCAGGCATCGGACCGGGGTCAGCAGGAGATGCTCTCATGATCCTGTGGGACAACATGAGCTTTTACGCTTTTCCTCCAATTCCACTCTTGACGAGAGTTGTCTCAAAGATAGCCCAAGACAATGCCACAGGAATCCTGATAATTCCATGGTGGCCTCGCCAGCCGTGGTTCTCCACCCTTCTTCAGCTGTCAGACGGCATATTTCTTCATCTCCCATCAACCAATAATTTAATGGTTTATTTATGTTGTATGTTTTTAAATTTAACCTGGAGATGGGCCAGTTTTTAATATTATATATGGTTTTTTTTAGTTGTTGTGAGCCGCCCCGAGGCTGCTGCAAGGGGCGGCATACAAATATTTAAATAAAATAAATAAATAAAATAAATACCACATCTGTTAACAGGATGGAGCGGTTCATCATCTGGACTTAACGTCTCTAAATCTCACAGCTTGGCGAATCCGCTGACTTTCGGTACTGACTCGGTACCGACGACATCTCAAGCATCGGAAACCCCAACTTACAGAACCGTGCAGCTGCTTCCTTCCTCAGACCCAATGGGAATTACTTTGGGATCGACCATTCTCGATCCAGACATTCAAAGAATTCTTGAATCTGCTCTAAGACCGTTAACGCGGAGATCCTATGCAGCGAAGTGGTGTTGATTCTCATCTTTCGCTGAATGCCACTCGTTTATTCCTGGACTGGCTTCTATCGAGAACATTTTACAATTTCTTTTAGAATTGCATCGTTCGGGACTTAAACCTTCATCTATAAAGGTTTATGCGGCTGCAATCTCACATTATCGCGGTATGATACAGGGCTCATCGGTTTTCTCGCAACCTATGGTTAGACGATTCATCAAGAGACTGCAAAACCTTCATCCTTCAATTCACCCTGTTATGCCGACGTGGAGCCTTTCCATTGTACTGCAGGCACTTACTAGACCTCCGTTTGAACCTCTGGCAACTATTGACTTACGCCTAGTATCTTGGAAGACTGCCTTTCTCATAGCTGTCACGTCGGCTCGAAGAGCTAGTGAACTTTGTGCTCTTCGAGTAGATCCACCGTATTTGAATTTCCATAAGGAAAAAGTCGTTCTTCGAATGGATTTGACGTTTTTACCTAAAGTTGCCACTCCATTCCATATGAATCAGGAGATTGTCTTACCTGCTTTCTTTCCATCACCATCGAACCCGATTGAAAGATCCCTTCATACTCTCGATGTTCGGCGTTGCTTGGCATTCTACAGATCATGTACAGAGTCTTTTAGATGCTGTAATAGACTCTTCGTGAAATATTCTGAACAAGACAAAGGCTCTCCAGTCACGTCTCAAAGACTGTCGAAATGGATTGTTCAAACTATCGTGTTGGCATATCAACTAGCAAAGATAGACTTACCTGTCTCTCCGAGGGGTCACTCTACACAAGCAGTAGCGGCATCATCTGCCTTCGCCGCGGGAATCCCGATTCAAGATATCTGCAGAGCTGCAACCTGGGCTGCTCTGTGTACCTTAGCCAAGCATTATCGCCTCAACGTGCGTGCCAGACAGGATTGTTCTTTTGGCAGAGCAGTCCTCTCAGCTATTCTTCACTGATGACACCGCCCTCCTCCGAGTCTGGTAGGCTTGCTAGTCACCCATATGTGTGATGCACAGAGGCCACGACGAAGAAAAGCAGGTTGCTTACCTGTAACTGATGTTCTTTGAGTGGGCATCTGTGCATTCACACAACCCACCTGCTGACCCCGCTCGGTGTCAGTGAGTGTTGTGCAGGAGGTCACGACAGAGACTACTCCTCATGAGGAGGACGTGACTGTAATAACTAGAGTCCAGGAAAATCAACCCCAGTCGAATATAGATACCAATCCGCCTGTGCCTGAGAGCATCTCTAGTCCAGAAGCCTCTACCCAGATGCCTGGCCCTTTAAATCAACCTGAATTCAAGAGGGGGAGAGGCGAGGAAAAGAAGACTGACAGCTCCTCCTCTTCTGAAGCGGAACTGACAGGGCCAGAAGCAGAGGGAGTGATGGGATATGTGAACTACAAGGATGCCTCTCAGAGACGATTGAGAAGGTCTTATCAAATCAAAATGCAAAGGGAGAAGCAAAGGCGGGAGGCACGGCTGGGGGGAGAGGATATGACATAACAGAGAGATGAGATCGCCATTCAGAAGCGAACATCTCTTATACTAAGACATTACTGGAGCAGCTCTACAGCGAGTCGTAAATCTTGTAGTTAACTAGCAATAAATAGATTTAGTTTTATTGCCTTGTAAGTGTGGTTAATTACAACCAGAGTGCCTGGGCCGGCGGGCCCCACTCTCGACAGTGAGTGGATTCGTCTGTCGGTACCATGCTCTTATAGTCATGGTATATATATTAAACTTATTGTAATATTTTTTCTCCCGAAAGGGGGCGAACTATCCGTTTTTTAAAGACTGAGAAAATGGCAGACACTCTGCTCTATATATAGTACTGAGGGGGAGGGGAGCGGAGTTTTCCCGCCAAAAACCATTAGCTTTCTAATCTTTCCAGCCCTAGGCACTGTGCAGGCGCAGCACCCATATGTGTGAATGCACAGATGGCCACTCGAAGAACATCAGTTACAGGTAAGCAACCTGCTTTTACTAGTCCTCATGGCTCTGTGCTACCTCCAGGACCAGAGACAGTGTGCTTGTGTGCACCAGTTGCTGGGGAACATGGGCAGGAGGGTGCTCTTGTACTCATGCCCTGCTTGTGAGCTTTACCTGGGCAGCTGTTTGCCCACTGTGCAGACAGAATACCGGACCAGATGGACCCTGTGTCAGATCCAGCAGGGCTCTTCTGTTGCTATCCCTTCTGCTTACTGTGCCAACAGAGAGCCCATGGCCCCATAAGGCTGTCTGTTCCACTGTCAAACAGTTCTTGCACTGCTTTGTCTCTCTGCTTTGATACCTTGGGATATTTCACCTGGCACCTCCTTTGTTCTTTTCAAAATGTAGAGACTTCAAAGCTGAAAAATCAACTTGGAGAACATTGATCTTGACTTGAAAATCAACAGATATGCTGCACCCCTTATTTCCTGGGTTCTGTGTCATACCGTACCTATGGACTTTTCTTTAATGTTTGCTTCCCTTTCTGTTCTCCCTCAAGCCCTTTGAAAAATCTGGATGCATTAAGTGACTGCAGTGGGACAAAGGGAACTGGGTTTTCTGCAAATGCTTGCATGTTAGCAGCTGCTAATGGGGGAAAATGATCTGTGTGACTTACAAACAGCTAAAACCATCAAATCTAAAGACAAAATCTTGATGCAGTATTTAAAACCAGCAACAGGATAACAGTGGTGCAAAGAGCTTTGAGTGACTTAAAGGGGAGGAAATCTATTAACAGCCATTTACCTGGCACTTAAAAAAGACATAAAGTTATTCTTTTTGGGGTGAGGTTCATCTGATTTGCTCTCCATCTCACATCTGAAATGTAGATCCTTCAGTTCCCCAGTGTATTTGGAAGCTTCCATCTCAGCTGTCGTCAAAATGCTCGGCATCATTTCTCCCAGAACCTTCCAGAGGACAGAGAAGGATATGCACCTTGAGTAGATTCTTCAGAAGTATGTGGGTTTCTGGCACAGCTTAGAGCACTGTTGGAAGTCACCTTCCAGATGAGTTGGACTACAACCTCCATTATCCCCCAGTCAGTGTGGCCAGACTGTGGGAGGCTGCAGAACACAGTCTGGGGGTTTTTTTTTTTTGTTTTAAGGCAGGGGTGCTGAAAGCTTTTCAGCCCCAGAGCTGAATTTGATTCTCAACAATCTCATGAGGGCCATAATGTTGCATTGATGGGCAGAGCTGAAGGCCAAAGGTGTGGGACCAAAATACCAACCCCTCCCCAAGCTTAGCAAGATTAAATTAAAAGCTCTTAGCACTAGCATTGAAGACTTGGAAGCAGGAACCAGCATGAAACTGTGGTATGGCTCATAATGCAGCCAAACATTGCAATACATTTGTATTCCAAGCTAGCACTGACTGTGGTTGTGAGGCCAGTTTGAAGAGATGCCCTTGGCAGTGATTGGCAAGCAACAGTGCTGAGATGCATCCACCTTTAAAATTTCCCAGCATACCCCAAAGCAATGCTACTCAAGGGCATGGTGGGAAATAAAGATGGCCACTTCCCACCCTCCAAAAATCCGACCTCCCTGGGGCCTGCGATATGGAAAGTGCTTGAGAGAGGTTTTCTTACTGCTCCTATTAATGTCAGGGGTGTGGGGTAAAAGGGCACTGATGAGATCGAGGAGGCAGCGGGAAGGATCGGGAAGGCAGGCAGAGAAATGTAACAAGATATCAAGGAGGCAGCAAAAAGGATTGGGAAGACAGGCAGTTAAAATGCAGTGAGAATGATGGAGGAGGCAGTGAAAAGGCTCTGAAGAGATCGAGGAGGCACCTAGAAGGACCTGGAATGCAGGCAGTGAAAAGGAACTGGGCAGGATTACCAGGCATGAGGCAGGCGAGGGAGGTCTGTTGCCTGCTGAGTGCATGCATCCGGCATGTGAACGGACAGAGGAGAGCGTCTTCTTCCCTCGGGGGGGGGGGGGTGTCACTGGGGACAATCCACGTGGGGATGAACAACACAGCCAGGCAGGGGGTGGGCAGGATCACCAGGGACTTTGAGGCCTTGGGGAAGGAACTCCGGGACCTTAAGACCCAAGCGGCCTTCTCGTCAATCTCACCTGTCCGGGGATTTGGGCCAGGCAGGGAAAGGAGGGTTGCCGAGGTGAACGACGGGCTCGGGGTGTGGTTCCAGAAGGAACGCTTCGGGTTCCTCGACCACAGCACCCGGTTTCTTGCTGGTGGGCTTCTGGCGAGAGATGGGGTGCACCTCATGGGGATGGGGG
Source organism: Varanus salvator macromaculatus (assembly GCA_023646645.1). Taxonomy (NCBI): domain Eukaryota; kingdom Metazoa; phylum Chordata; class Lepidosauria; order Squamata; family Varanidae; genus Varanus; species Varanus salvator. The sequence goes on along the minus strand of JAIXND010000748.1, from coordinate 441,447 downwards.
AAAGGGCCTTTGGAAATGCTCTAGTGAGCTTCGTATGGAAGGCTCTAAACTGAGTGGGGGGGGGGTCAGGCCCCCCAGAAACTTGTCCTGATTGGACAGGTGGGGAGGGAGGACCAGGGTGCTAGAGGTGCTGCAGGGCCTGGCGGGACTGCTACAAAGAGGGGGCCGCTATCAGGGGAGATGGGAGGAAGGAGGAGGCCAGGGATCCGGAAGAAAGGAAGCTGTGGAGAGGAGTTCAGGTGCATGTGTGACCGTGTTAAAGTGGTCCTTGATTCAGTAAAGAGGAGACTATCAGGTTTCCAAGGAAAGCTCCTTTCAAAGAGAGACTGAACGCCAGACCTGGTTTTAAACGCTATGCATGCAACATTTATTCTATGATATAAAGAATAGAGAAGTATAAGAATGCAGGTTCAGCAGTCATCAGCAACAATATCAAGAGGCCTCATCCACACTCGCATTCATGCAACACTTGTACTCACAGCCAATAGACCCTCTCCAGGCGGTGATCCATCGGGACTGTGGGTGACCAGTTGCAGCGCTGCTCTGGCACATGGGAGCTGGAAAGCCCGGGCATTTTATACCTTAGAGTTGACTCTGTGAGCTTAGCCCAACTGGATCGAACAGTGAACTCCTCTGAGCAAAGCTGACACACAGAACGTGCTGGTATTATCTCAAACACACGCACTCCACTCTCGTCACATTCCATTCTCTCTCTGGATGGTACAGCATGGGCTTATCTTATCTGCTATGTTCCCTTCTCCAACCACTCCCGGCCTCTCAGTTTTCTCAGTCTGGTCAGTCCCATCATGCTTTTTAATTCTTCATTTTCTTCTGGGTCTTAGGCCTTCAGGAAACCCATGCACACTGTGACACACACCCCCTCTTGATATTGTAATTCTCTTACAATATCAAATATAATAATGGAATTGAGAAAGAATAAAGAGAAAGAAAAGAAAATAAGAAAAAAAATCATATAACCTTATCTCATTTGTTCAATTATGCGTCTCTCTTGGGTTTTAGTGATCTCAAAATCACGTTGCACATTCCTCTTTTTTTTTATTATACAAATAATCCATAATATAATTATCATTACAAACATGATCCATACAATTGGGTGAATGAGCAAGTGTAAAAAGGCAGATGCTTCAGGTGAATACCCATAAAATGATGATACCAATGATGTTCGGTTAATGAGCTTTCTTCATCAGCTATCCTCTGGAATTCACTGTTTTGATATTGCATCTTAACAAATTTTTTAGCTGTATCCCACCTATGTTTCTGTAAGTGTTTTTTATTTGTTCATTCTCCTTCAATAAAGCATTTAGTTTTGCAAAATTTAACCCCAAGGAAAAATTCCACCATTCTCCTTTTGTTAATCTTATTTCTTTTTCTTTTTTTCTTTTGAATAAGTTTTAGTCTTAATGTACCTAACAAAAAGAAACTAAAAAACATCAATCATCGAAAACATCAGACCTACTGGGTCAGCCCCCCACATTTTGTTTTTATGTTAAACTATAAACATATTTAAGTCTATGCATAGTCCTGTTTCTCTAGCCAATGATAAAAAGAGTCCCAGGTTTGATAGAAGTCTGTATCTTCTTTCTCCTTCAGAGACAAAGTCAGCCTGTCCATTTCCCCACAGTCCAAGATCTTTTTTAGAATCAGTTCATCAGTAGGTAGCTCTTCACTCTTCCAGTGTTGGGCAAATCACCACAGTAGTTACATGTAGAGTCAAATACATTGCTTGTTTACTAAGATCATCAGGTTCCATGCCTAATAAGAAAACGTCAGGTTTAAATGTTAGAGGTTTTTGTAACATTTCCTCAAGCCATTTGTGTATTTTAATTCAATAATTTTTTGCCTTATCACCGGTCCACCACGTATGATAAAAAGTACCCGATTTGTGTTTACATTTCCAACATCCATTTAACATATTTGGAAACATCTTAGCTAACCTATTTGGCGACAAATACCATCTATAAAACATTTTATACAGGTTTTCTTTGTATGAGGTTGCTAATGTTACTTTAATACTTCTTTCCCACAGCTTTTGCCATTTCTCTAACTCAATATTATATCTAAAGTTTTGTGCCCACGTTATCATAGTTTCCTTAACCTGTTCATCTTCCATTCCCCTATCTAGTAGGAAGTTATACAATCTTTTAATCATTTTCTCATCTGATTAAAAATCACATGATCAAATGCTGTTGACTCCTTATAAAAGCCCCACATTCTATAGTCTTTAGCATATCTCGATTGTATTTGAACCTTGTGCCACCAAGAAATATTAATTCCTTGTTCTTGTATTTCTTGATTCAATTTCAATCCTCCATCATTATCCAAAATGTCATCATATCTTACGATCGCTTCAAAGTTCAATGCATTTGGATATCTGAGAGCTTCCATAGGCGAAAGCCATCTTGGTAATTTAGTATACAGTTTTGTCTTTAACTTTTCCCACACCGACATTAATGATTTCCTAATATGATGATTTAAGAAACAACCATGTGCCTTACACTTTTCATACCACATATAAGCGTGCCAGCCCATTTGCAAATCATGCCCTTCAAGATACAAGATTCTCTTATTTCTTAAAGTTATGCATTCTTTCAGCCACGTTAAAACAGAAGCTTGATAATACAACATCCAATCAGGAAGACCAAAACCCCCATTCCCTTTAGCCTCCTGAAGCATTTTTAATTTAATCCTTGGTTTCTTCTTTCTCCATATAAATATCGAGATTTGGGTATTTAAATCATCAAAGAATTTTTAATCATTTTTTATGGGAATCATTTGAAATAAAAACAAAAGCTTTGGTAATATATTCATTTTAACTAGTGCTATTCTTCCCAACAAAGATAATTGCAAATTAGCCCATTTTTCCAAGTCACTCTTAATTTCCTTAAATAGTTTATCATAATTATCTTCTTTCAATGTAGTGCACTTAGCTGTAAGAAAAATTCCCAAATATTTAACCTTTTTAACAATTTGAAGATCTACTTGTTCCTCCAGAGTTTTTCTCTGCTCCAATGTAAGATTTTTTTACTAACAGTTTCGTCTTGTCTCTGTTTATTTTCATCCCAGTAACATCGCCATATTCTTCGATCCTTTGTAGAAGTTTAGACATTGTTACCAAGGGTTCCTCAATAATAAAAACTAAGTCGTCTGTGAATGCTTGCAATTTATAGCTTTCATCTCTAATTCTAGTGCCTTTAATATCCATATCATCTCTAATGTTTCTATTTAACACTTCTAAGATCAATATAGACTGCAGGTGGCGCAGTGGTTTAAACCGCTGTGCTGCTGGGCTGGTTGATCGAAAGGTCGCCGGTTCGAATCTGCACACGGGGTGAGCTCCCGTGCACCGTCCCAGCTCCTGCCAACCTTGCAGTTCGAAAGCATGCAAATGCAAGTAGATAAAAAGGTACCACTTCGGTGGGCAGGTAACAGCGTTTCGTGCACTTCGGTGTTTAGTCATGCCGGCCACATGACCACGGAGACTGTCTGCGGACAAACGCTGGCTCCCTCGGCTAGGAAACGGAGATGAGCACCGCCCCCTAGAGTCAGGCATGACTGGACATAACGTCAAGGGGAAACCTTTACCTTTACCTTTACTAAGATCAATATAAAGAGCAGTGGTGATAAAGGGTAACCTTGTCTTCTGCCCTTTTGTATGTCTATAGTGTTTGTAAATTCTCCATTAATTATCATCCTAGAGGACTGTTTTTGATAGATGCTTAATACTGCATTAATAAATTTTTCACCAAACTCCATTTGAACTAGTTGTTGCTTCATAAATTGCCAATTAACATTGTCAAAGGCCTTCTGTGCATCCATGAATAATAACGCCTTTGATTTTTCAGAGTGTGCCTCATAATACTCTAAAATGTCCAAGATGATTCTCATATTATTCCTCATTTGTCTTTTAGGTAAAAATTCATTTTGGTCTGGATGTATGAAGTCTGTTAAGTACTTCTTTAGCCTTTTGGCCAATATAGAGGCAAAATTTTTGTAATCCACATTTAATAGTGATATAGGTCTATAGTTCTGGATCTGTGTCAAGTCTGTATCTTCTTTCGGTATTAGTGTAATATTTGCCTCTGTCCAAGTATTCGGTATTTTAGCATCTAGCAATGCTGCGTTACATATGTCCTTAAGAGGCATAGACAGGATTCCTTCGAAAGTTTTGTAGAACTCTGCTGGTAACCCATCCGGGCCTGGGGTTTTGTCATTCTTTTGCCTCTTAATTGCCTCAGTTACTTCTGTCATTGTTACTTCTTCATTTAGTGCTTTTTGGTATTTCTCTAGTAGCTTTGGTAGTTTTCCCTTTCAGATATACTCATTAACTTTCTCAGTTGAGGTCTCTTTATTCTGGTACAGCTTTGCAAAGAAGTCTTCCACTATTTTCTTAATTTGTGTGCTTTGTACTTGCAATCGTCCTTCTCCATCCTTCAGTTTATATATTAATCTCTTCTCTCTTTCCTTCTTTACTTTATAAGCTAACCATCTCCCTGGTTTATTAGCATTTTCGAAAAAATTCTGTTTAGTCAGTTTCATTTGCTTGATAAGTTCATTTGTATCCAATTGGTTCAGTTTGTGTTTTAGAATATTCATTTGTGTCTTAAGGTCTTTTTTAGGTGGATCTTCCTGTAGCTCCTGTTCAAGCTTCATCAATTCCTCTACTAATTCAAATCGTTCCTGCTTTCTCATTTTATTTATTTTTGCAGAGTATATTATTATCAGCCCTCTAACATAGGCTTTGGCTGTATCCCAAACATTTTGCAAAGAGGTTTCTTCAATTTTATTGATTTGAAAAAATATTTCCATTTCCTTGTTTATCTCTTCTTTATTATCTTTTAATAAGGCTTTCCTTGTTTATCTCTTCTTTATTATCTTTTAATAAGGCTTTAACACCCATCTGGGCATTTTTACTGTCCCTTTCAATGTCATAGTTACAGGATTGTGATCTGCCCAGACATTTGTCTCTATTTCAGCTTCATTGTTAATCTTATTTCTGTGTTTACCATTTCCATAGCATAATGTATATGTCCAGTTATCATGTTTCAAGTTATATTACATTTACACTGTTGTCCCTTTTCCAAAATCGTTCCATCAGAACAGAACATTGATTGAACAGTTGTTACACATAAACATCCTATCCCAGTATCTATAATGAAAGTATCATTCCCCATTTTCTGTAGTCTACAAACACCATCCCTAACATTAAAGCTACATGGTTCCCTTTGGGTTATAGTCTTAGGACAAACAAGTCCTGTTTCCCATTTTTTTTCATCAAGACAAATCCACTGTGGTGTTGACATTTGTTCCCTTTTCAGTACATAAAGCATGTTTAGACAGAAAGTGAGGCATCCAAAACACTCCATTGTTTTCAATTGGCATTGGTTGTATATCACATACTAATCCTGCTGCAGCGGTTTTTGTTTCACTGTACTCCAATGAATACATCTCTACATACCAGTGTTCTTCTTCCATTCTGTATTGCCCTAATTGACACCAATCTTTAAAATCAGTGTCAATATTTTTATTCCATCCTGCCATATTGACAAGCATAGCCACATGTTTCCCTATTAACGCCATTTCCATATGTTCTCTTATATGTAGGAGCACTTGCTGTATTTCCCTTCTGTTAACTTCCATTGTTACTATTTTTGTGTTTGTTGTTGTTGTACTTATTTCAGGAGCACTCTGTGATTGTCTCCCTATGTTCCCCTGTATTTTCCAGTATGTTTTCCACTTTATTCCCATTAGTTTTATTCATTTGCCTAAACCAATGACATCCTGCATGTATTCTTCCCCATGTTTTTACTGTCCCATTTTTAAATTTGTTGTTAAATGTGTTGTTTGTCTCTGATTCCACCCTGTGCCCAAACTCGAAACCCATCTTGGAGTCCAGCTCCCATCATGCGCAGGTTGTGGCGGTGTTCAAGGACAGGCTGGACATGCACATGGTAGGCATGTCATGAGCAGAGCCGGCTGGTGCCGGAGGTCAGACTAGATGGCCGGGGAGGTCCCTTCTGACTCGCTCTGTTTCTATGTGTCTATGTTTCTATGACCACGGGTTCCCTAACCCAAGGGCAAGCAAAGGGAGAGGAACCCACCAGATGCTGTGGCATAACAACCCCCATCAACCCTAGCTAGAAGGAGCATTGGGAGTGAAGGGAGTTGGAGTAGATATTTGGAGGGCCAGCAGATGTTGGGGCACCCCAACCCCCATCAGCCACAACCGGTCTGTGCATGATGGGAGTTGGACTCCAAGATGGGCTTCGAGTCCGATCTCTGATTCCACCCTGTGCCCCGTTCCAGGCACCCCAACTGTGACCCAAATCACCCTGCTTCCACTTTTGTTTCCCGCGCAAGGGCAACATTTCAGCAGGTTGCGAAAAGCACAACTTGCAGGGCCTCCATTGCCCCCACTTTGGGATCGCACTGGTCCCTGTGCTTCCTGGTTTTTCCCCCAACCTCTCATCCCCGCACCCACCACACCACATTCAGGAATGCACCTGATGCACGTTTGCTCCTGATTACATCAAGCGAGGAAGGAGAGTCGTTCCAGAGTATAAATGGAGTGGAGCTGGGTGTGGGCTCAAGCATAGTCACTGCAGCGGAGCAGATTTCTGTGTAAGTGCAACGCCTTGTTGTCAGGAGGCGTGGTCTCATGGCTGGCGAAGAGACACCTGGCGCTTTCTGGATGAGTTGCACTGCAATGCTCATCTTTCGCCGCCGCGTCGATTTGCCGTGGTGATTGGGCATAATGGTGAGCATTGGCTGGACTGCAACCTCCATCCCAGTGGGAGTTGCAGCCCAGTGTATTGCTGGCCAGGAGTGATAGGAGTTGCACCGCAGCATATCCACAAGGTGTCCGGTTGGGCCAGGTAAGTTCCCCTAAACTCAAGAAGTTTTTGCTGAAGGGTGTTTCCCTGGGACTCTCTTCCTGAATGGATTGTGCTAAGCTAAACTAAAATGGATTGCACTAGTGGACTTAGTACAATCGACCCTCCTTGAGCTGAGGCAGGTTACCTGCTCTCCAGTTTAACAAGAGAGTGTTTCTTCTTTGGAGGCTTCCTCAAAAGTATCTGGAGGGGTTCCCTTAAGGATAGGATGCTGCCTGTCTAGCCTGGGGTAGCATAGCTTGCTAGAAAATTAGTGGTGTGGCCTTCCAGGGCGGAGGACTTTTATAGTTTTAAATTTTTTAGCTGTTTTAAGGGCCCATCTCAGGTCAGGTCAGCATGTTACCTGGGGAGCGCGAGGGCGCCACCATTGAGGTGGTGATGGGGAATGGTCGTTATGGCTGCAGTGGGGGTTTAACGGTCCCGCCTAGGAGAAGACGGGACAGATGGCTAACACCTGTTCCTTCTTCTAGTTATTCCCCCAGCCGGCGGGTACCTGGAAGTCTTGTCAGCTGCCCCACGGGCTTGACGGTGCTGTTACTTAATGCCAGGTCGGTCCATAATAAAGCCAACGTCATCCATGACTTGATCATGGATGAGAGGGCCGACCTGGCCTGCATCACCGAGACCTGGGCGGGAGAGGGGGGGGATGTTGCCCTCTCGGAATTGTGCCCGCCCGGGTACTTAGTTCAGCACCATCCACGCCCGGAGGGGAGGGGAGGGGGGGTCGCTTTAGTTTATCGGGCCACCTTTTCCCTCACGGGGCTCCCTGTCCCTTCGAGACCGGGGCTGGAGTGCCTCCACTTGGTGTTGGGCGACCGAGACAGATTGGGGATTCTGTTGGTGTACCGAGCACCCTTCTGCCCAACAGACTCCCTGCCTGAGCTGACGGAGGTCGTCTCGGACCTGGTGTTGAGGACCCCCAGGATGTTGGTCCTGGGGGACTTCAATCTCCATGCCGAGACGGACCTGTCCGGGGCGGCTCAGGACTTCATGGCTTCCATGACAGCCATGGGGCTGTCTCAACATGTCATCGGCCCAACCCATGAATGTGGACACACTCTGGACCTGGTTTTCTCGACGGGGCAGGAAGAGGGTGATCTGAGGGTGAAGAATTTATGTTTGACGCCCTTGTCATGGTCAGACCACTTCCTCGTGAGGTTTGAGCTCGAGAGTGGCTTCTCCCTCTGCAAGGGTGCGGACCCGATTGTGATGGTCCGCCCCCGGAGTCGGATGGATCCGGATGGATTCCTGAGGGCTCTGGGGGATTTTCCGGCTGACAGGGCTGGTGCTCCTGTTGAGGCCCTGGTCGATATATGGAATGGGGAGATGGCCAGGGCCATCAATACAATCGCTCCTAAGCGCCCTCTCCAACCAGGCAGAGCCCGATTGTCTCCCTGGTATACACCAGAATTACGGGCGATGAAGCGGGTTGGGAGACGGCTAGAGCGTAAGTGGAGGAAATCACGTGACGAGTCTGACCGAACACATCTTAGAGCACACTATCGAGCCTATGCTGTGGCGGTGAGGGCGGCGAAGAAGCGATTCTTCTCCGCGTCCATTGCCTCCTCGCAATGCCGTCCAGCGGAGATTTTTCGGGTGGTTCAGGGGCTGATAAAACCTGGCCCTGATAAAGATCTAGTGCCACCCTCGAAAGCCCGCTGTGACGATTTCGCCACGCATTTTAGGGAGAAAGTTGCTATGATTTGTCACGAGCTGGACTCCACTCTTGACACAGATTCTTTCAGGGAGGGACCAACCGTGCGTGCTTGTCCCTCATTAATGGATGAATTTCAGTTTTTGCGGCCTGATGATGTGGACAAGGTGCTTGGATCGGTACGCTCAACCACCTGTTTACTGGACCCGTGCCCATCCTGGCTATTAAAGAGTGCCAAGGTTGGGATTGTGCCCTGGATCTTGGAGGTGGTAAACGCCTCCTTGAGAGACGGCCGGGTGCCTGCCCCTTTAAAGGAGGCGGTAGTCCGGCCAGTCCTCAAGAAGGCTTCCTGGATCCAGAGGTGGTCGCCAATTATAGACCGGTGGCCAACATCCCATTTTTGGGTAAGGTGCTGGAGCGGGTGGTGGCGGGACAACTCCAAGCACTCTTGGATGAGACTGATTATCTGGACCCATTTCAGTCCGGTTTCAGACCCGGTTTTGGCACTGAATCTGCCTTGGTCGCCCTGTATGATGACCTGTGCAGGGAGAGGGACAGGGGGAGTGCGTCCCTGTTGGTTCTCCTGGACCTCTCAGCGGCTTTCGATACCATCGACCATGGTGTCCTTCTGGAGAGGCTGGTGGGATTGGGAGTTGGAGGCACTGCTTTGCAGTGGTTCCGCTCCTATCTCGATGGCCGATACCAGAAGGTGGTGCTGGGGGACTATGGCTCTGCGCCATGGCAGCTTTGCCATGGAGTTCCGCAGGGTTCCATTTTGTCCCCCTTGCTTTTCAACATCTACATGAAACCGCTGGGAGAGGTCATCAGGAGGTTTGGGCTGCGGAGTCACCAGTACGCTGATGATACCCAGCTCTACCTCTCGTTTTCCACCGATCCAGGTGAGGCGGTGGCTGTGCTGAACCGGTGCCTGGCCGAGGTGATGGGCTGGATGAGGGCCAATAAACTGAGGCTCAATCCTGACAAGACGGAGGTCCTGTTGGTTGGTGGTTCAGGCTTCGGAGTGGGGGACCTGACCCTAGTCTTGAATGGGGTTGCACTGCCTCTGAAGGACAGGGTCCGCAGCTTGGGGGTACTCCTCGACCCGGAGCTGACCTTGGTAGCCCAAGTGTCAGCAGTGGCGAGGAGTGCCTTCCATCAGCTTCGGCTGATCCATCAGCCGCGTCCCTTCCTGGAGTTCGACTGCCTGGCGACGGTGACTCATGCGTTGGTGACTTCCCGGCTAGATTACTGTAATGCGCTCTACGTGGGGCTACCCTTGAAGACGGTCCGGATACTTCAATTGGTGCAGAATAGAGCTGCCAGGGTGCTGACGGGGACTGGGCGTGGTTCTCATATCACCCCAGTTCTCTGTCAGCTTCACTGGCTTCCCATTGAAGTCCGGGCCCAATTCAAGGTGTTGGTTCTTACCTATAAAGCCCTTAACGGCTTGGGTCCTGGTTACCTAAAGGAGCGCCTACGACCATATGTACCCTCCCGCCCCTTACGATCTGCAGCTGATGCTCTCCTCCGGGAACCCTCCGTGAGAGATATGAGGGTGAGCACCCGGAGGAGGGCCTTCTCTGCGGTGGTGCCCCATTTATGGAATGCGCTCCCCAGAGAGGCTCGCCTGGCGCCGTCTTTATTTGCTTTTCGGCGCCAGGCGAAGACCTTTTTATTTAAGCAATATTTTAAATGTTAATTTATTTTAAATCTTTTGTATTATATTGTATTTGTTTGTTTTAATTTGGACCTGGAGATGGGCCAGTTTTAAAGTTCTGTAGGCTTTTTAATTATTGTACCATGTTTCTGCCTACAATGGTTTCTGAGGTTGTGAGCCGCCCCGAGGCTTGTGGCAAGGGGCGGCCTATAAATCTGTAAATAAATAAATAAAATAAATAGAAAATAGGAGTGTTCAGCCGCTAGTGTGAGGTTGGAGTGCTGAAACAGAATTTATTGGATAACCTGAAGACTCCATCAGTAGTTGACAATGTCGAATCCATTTAAAGTTCCATACCCTAGTATCCTCTTGTAGGTACTGGGCAGGATAGAAATAAACCAAACCAAAATAAACCAAAGATGTGCTCCTGCGTGTGTTTAGGGAACAGGAAAAAACCTTAAAATTTGCACCAGAAAAAAAGTAGTCCTGCAACTCCAGAAGTTGTAGAACTTTTCCTTTCTAAACATGCCTTGAATTGCACCCTAAATAAAGGATATGTGTGAGGCCATGCCAAAAGAGACCCAGATGAATTACATTTCAGCATCTGCATGAAAAGTATACACAGGACAGAGCTTAGAATTCCGACCGTATTGAAACAGCCAAGCGTTAAAACTAAATCCATTATTTAACATGAGAAAATGTGCAATAGCTACCAAAATGGGTGTTTGTCCCCAAAGCTCAGAAACTTCACTACCATTAACTAAGTTGGTATCTTTTGGCATAGGCTAGGAGGGGAGGCTTCCCCCCCACCCCCCATAAATCTATGGCTGGCCTTCTAGATATCCTGGACTATGGCATGTGGATTTAGAGGACTTTTCTGCTGGCTGGGTACTCTAGAAACTTTAGGGCTTTTTTCTGCCTGAGCAGGAATGGGGTCATGCGTTTGGTTGATTTAGGGTATTTCTAACCTGCCTGTTAGTCTACCCCAAGAATGCCATGCCTATCTAACACAAGCTGAATTTTGGGCAAGGGTTCTTTCCCAGCCTCACTGGGTATTTTGGGACTACAGATCCCATCAACATGGTGGGCTGGAGGATGCGAGGGTTTGTTGTCCAAAACACCTGGAAAGATTAAGGTTAGAGCAGGTAGGGTAACTCAACAGTTTCATGGGGGTTTCATAAGCCAAGAGATTTGAATGGCAGCCATCCTAGCCTTGAACACCAGCCTCACATTCACTTGGAAGACTGGACCAGGGTTCAAAGAACTTGAGGTGGCTTTGTGCTTTTCCTCAGGCAGGGATGAAGATCATACTGAACTACAACTCCCATCTTCCATCACCATCTGTTATGGTTGCTAAGGGGATTTATTTACTTAAGACATTTGGGAGAGCTCCCTGTTCCCTGCCCTGGCCTAGAAGTGGTTGGATGCAAAGGGCGATATTTGAGATGTGGGTTTGAGGGGGCAGACAGGGGAGTGACCCTGAAATCTCAGAGGATTCTCTCCTTGCCTAGTAAAAACAGGCTTTTAAGGGGTGCTAAACTACTGTGTGCATGTTGTAACTGAAACTCCAAAGAGACTGGGGTGGGGGGAGGGGGGTTCCACTGATGGGCAGGGTTGGAAACAAAAAGGACCCCAAATACCAGTGGATTATAAATTAAAGCAAGCAATTAAGCCTTCAAAGAGGAGTTCCTCCTTTAGCATGGAGAAAAATCTGTCCAGAATCTGCAGAACCACCACAAACATGGCTGGGGGAATATAGGTGGAGGTGTCTGAGAAACCCCAGTGAGCCAGTTGGGGTCCCCCAGAGGGCCAGGACCTGTCTCAGGGTATGGGGTTTTCCACTCTGAAACAACTGATCTTTCCCCTAAAAAAGCAGCACTTTTTTTCTCACCTGCATGAACAATGAGCTTTCCCAGACCAAACTTAAGGGCACGTCTAGCACAAAATCAAGTCTTATCTATAGTGCTTTGTTGTGGCTTCCTCCCCTCCCCTCAGAAAATTCTGGGAATTGAGTGCAAGATACGAGGGGTGTTCAATGTATTCTCGGTATCCGCACAAAGAAAAAGGAATAATACATTGAAATAATTTTTATTTTTCAATGCAATCCCCCATAACTTCAATACACTTATTACATCTAGAAATTAACTTTTTAATTCCCTGTAAAAAATACCCTTCCTCCTTGTCTAAAAAACGTGCGTTAATTGCCGCCTTGAGCTCTTCATCATCGGAAAATCGCTTTCCACGAAGAATTCGGGAATAGGTAGTAGTCACTGGGGGCCAGGTCTGGGCTATAGGGTGCGTGGTTTATTTCTTCGAAACCACAGTCTCGCACAGCAGCCTTCGAAACACGCGCCGTGTGAACGGGCGCGTTGCCGTGAAGAAGCAACACACCTGCAGTTTTCCCCGCCTTTTTTCTTTAATTGCTTCTCTTAAATTATGCAGAGTGGTTGCATAAGATGCTGCGTTTATGGTTTCACCTTTTTTCGTGTACTCGATCAATAAAATTCCCTTTGAGTCCCAAAACACTGTGGCCATGATTTTTCTGGCCAACTTTGAATTTCTTCGGAGGGTCAGCACCCTTTTTATGCCACTGCGTGGACTCCTGCTTACTTTCAGGGTCATAGTGATGAACCCAAGTTTCATCTCCAGGAACAATCCGGTTGAAAATACTCGATGGATCTTCACCACAGAGCTCTAAAAACTCCCTACAGCACTCGACTCGCACTTGTTTCTGAGGCGCCATGAGCATTTGCGGCACCCATCTTGCACAGACCTTTGAAAGGTTAAGATGGTCATGAAAAATAGTAAATATGGTGCCAATGGATAGGTTTGTCATCTCTGCTAACATTTTGATTTTTATTCGGGCATCTTCCAATACAAGTTTCTCAATTTTTTTCACATTTTCTTTCGTGGTGGCAGTAACCGGCCCGCCCGAGCGAGGGTCGTCTTCAATGCTTTCTCTGCCCCTTTTAAATTCACTTGACCAGTTTTGAACAGTAGATAATGAAGGTGCAGAATCCTGGTAAACGGCCACCATCTCTTCATGAATGATTTTTTGACTTTTTTCTTGTTTTGTAAGGAACTTAATCACAGCACGATGCTCGATTTTCTTCAATATTGTTGCATCAGTCATCATGGTCGTCTTTCACTGAGGGTTACTAGGGAACTAATGATCACACTTATTTGAAATTTTGCAAGTATACCCTCAGATAGTGCCATTAGCTAATGAAATAATTAAATCACCCACATCAATAGCAAATCAACCTGATACCGAGAATACATTGAACGCCCCTCTAATATATGGGAGATAATAGTTTAATATTACTCAGTATTCCCACTGTGGGAGGGGACCATTGCCTGGTTAATCCCCGTGCAAGTTGGTTCATGTGTGTGTCAGTAATGGCAATAGCAGAATTTGATTTTAGATTCTTCACTGCAAGATTGCAGTTGTGCCAAGTGAAAAGGCATCCCCTGGATTTTGCTCCCTTGTTCAGAAGAGATGTAGTTCTGCAGATGGGTAGAGACCTGTTCTCCCCTGCAGAGGAAGGCAGGATGCGCGCCAATGGAGCAAAGCTCAGGGAGCCAAGGTTCAATTTGGATGCCAGGAAGCACTTCCTGACAGTCGGGACCCCGAGGGCGTGGAATGGGCTTCCATGGGAGGTCGTTGAGGCCCCATCAGGGAGGGTGTTCAAGGACAGGCTGGACGTGCACATGGTGGGTATGGCGTGAGCGGAGCCAGCTGGTGCCGGAGGTCAGACTAGATGGCCCAGGAGGCCCCTTCTGACTCACTCTGTTTCTATGTTATTCCCATACCTGAAGAAAGGCTGAAGTGGGGAGCGGCGCTAGCTCAGATGGACTCTGGACGTTGAATTCTCACTCCTGATCATTGGCAAAAACATGATTAAAATATACTCAAATTAAGATTAAGAAACACTGGGAAAATGCATCAAACCAACTCTCCTCCCTCCCCACGTGCAGCTGGAAGTCCACGAAAGTGCCAAAAGGGAAAACATTTGGACAGAGCTGTAAGGAATGTAGATTAAAGTTAATTAACATCCCAGGACTAACTCTCTGTGCTAATTTGTTTTTAAAATAACAAGAAATAAAAAGAAACAAACAAACAAAAGAAGGAAGTTACGTAAAGAGACTGTAAAAAGACTGTATTTGCGAATTGTAATACATAGAAACATAGAAACAGAGCGAGTCAGAAGGGGTCTCCCGGGCCATCTAGTCTGACCTCCGGCACCAGCCGGCTCCGCTAACGACATGCCCACCATGTGCATGGCCAGCCTCTCCTTGAACACCCGCACCAATGGGGCCTCAACCACCTCACGTGGAAGCCCATTCCACGCCCTCGGGGTCCCGACTGTCAGGAAGTGCTTCCTGGCATCTAAATGGAACCTTGGCTCCCTGAGCTTTGCTCCATTGGAGCGCGTACAGCCTTCCTCTGCAGGGGAGAACAGGTCTCTCCCCATCTTCATGTGACATCCCCTCACATACCTGTATGTTGCCAACATATACCCTCTGAGTCTCCTCCAGGCTGAAGAAACCCAGTTCTCCCATTCTCGCCTCATACCCCATCCCCTGCAAACCGGCCACCAACCTTGTGGCCCTACGCTGCACTGACTCCAACCTGGCTATATCCTTTCTGTAATGAGGGGCCCAAAACTGAGCACAATATTCCAGTTGCGGGCACACCAGAGCTGTATAGAGTGGTAGCAATACCTCTCTTGATCTAGAAGCCACACTTCTGGCTATGCAACGAAGGGTGGTGTTCGCCCCCTTGACCACCGCATCACACTGCTGACTCATGTTCAGCCTGCAGTCAAGCAGTACCCCAAGGTCCCTTTCACAAGTGCTGCTCTCCAGCCACTTGTCACCTAACCTGTACTTATGACAGCTATTCCTATGCCCCAAGTGCAAGACCTTGCACTTATCCACATTGAACGCCATCCTGTTGTCTCCTGCCCACTTCCATAGTCGGTCCAGATCCTTTTGGATCTGGAGTACCTGCTCCTCAGTTGTGGCCACTGCTCCAGTTTTAGTGTCGTCTGCGAATTTGATTAACAGACTGTTCACCCCTTCTTCCATGTCATTAATGAAAAGATTAAACAGGATTGGCCCCAGGACAGAGCCCTGGGGAACCCCACTTGTCACTGGCCGCCATCCCAATGATTCCCCACTAATGGTTACCTTCTGCTTTTGGTCAGTCAACCATGTCCTAATCCACCGGACAGTGTTTTGGTGTATCCCAAAACTCCTCAGTTTCTCCACCAGGATAACATGGGGCACTTTGTCAAAGGCCTTGCTGAAATCCAGGTATACCACATCCACTGCATCCCCTCCATCCAGCCATCTTGAAACCTTGTCATAGAATTCCACAAGGTTTGTCTGGCAGGACCTGTTTTTGCAGAAGCCGTGTTGTGTGGCTGTCAGCCTCCCTTCCCTATCTAGCATCACTAGATCTCTCTCTATTATGAGCCTTTCCATTGTTTTTCCTACAATGGATGTAAGGCTAACTGGTCTGTAATTCCCCATGTCCCTTCTATTACCCTTTTTGAAAATTGGAACCACTGATGCCACCCTCAAGTCCTCTGGAACTTAACCTGTTCTCCACAAGGCCTCAAAAATGCAGGCCAGTGGGCATGAGAGAACCCCTGCCAACTCTCTTAGTACTCTCGGGTGTAACCCGTCAGGGCCTGGTGCCTTTGTAATGTCCAATGCCCTGAGGAGCCCCTCGACTTCAAGGGGGGTGACTCTAATCTGTGCCCCTAAATCCCCAGCCTCATCTAATCTCCTATACGGATATCCCCCGTCCTGCTTTGGGGAGAACACAGAGGCAAAATAGTCATTTAGCATCTGTGCCTGTTCCCTCATATCAGTCACTGGATCTCCTTCCTCCTTATTTTTTTTTTTAAATAAAGTTTTATTAAGATTTTAAGCTACAAATTTTATAAAAATCAATCATCAAATACATCGGACAGCTGGGTCAGCCCCCTATAACATGGTCTTTCAACATTCTATAATCATAATCAAATCAATTTATAAAAGTTTAAAGACATCTTTAAATCTGCACCAAGTCCCATTTCTCTAGCCAGTCGTAAAAAAAGTTCCAGGTTTGATAATAGTCTGTGTCATCCTTTTTCTTCAATAGTAACGTCAGTCTATCCATTTCTGCACAATCCAGAATCTTTCTCAAAATCAGCTCCTCAGTGAGTAATGCCTCACTCTTCCAATATTGAGCGATTGCAATCCTCGCCGCTGTGATTACATGTAATATCAAGTACATTTCTTGTTTACTAACATTTTCCGGTATAATGCCTAACAAAAAAACTTCAGGTCTAAAGGTTATAGATTTTTTAAGCATTTCCTCAAGCCATTTGTGTATTTTAATCCAATATTTCTTCACATAATCACAGGTCCACCACATATGATAAAATGTACCTACACCATGTTTGCACTTCCAGCATCTGTTCGACATATTTGAAAACATCTTAGCTAATCGATTTGGCGACAAATACCATCTATAAAACATTTTATACAAATTTTCTTTATACGAGGTTGCTAAAGTCACCTTAACATTTCTCTCCCACAGCTTTTGCCACTTTACAAATTCAATATTATATCCAAAGTTTTGTGCCCAAGTTATCATAGTATCCTTGACCTGTTCTCCTTCCATCTTTCTGTTAAGCAAAAACTCATAGATTCTCTTGATCATTTTCTCATCTGCTTTTAATATCACTTGATCAAAATCTGTTAAATCTTTATAAAACCCCCATATTTTGCAGTCTTTGGCATATCTTGATTGCATCTGCACCTTATACCACCACGATATGTTAAGTCCTTGTTCTTGTATTTCTTGCTCCAATTTTAAGCCTCCATCCTTATCCAAAATATCATCATATCTTATAAACCCTTCAAAGTTTAACACATTTGGATAGACGAAGGCTTCCATAGGTGAAAGCCATCTTGGTAACTTATTATACAGTTGTAGCTTTAACTTTTCCCATACTGATATTAGTGATCTTCTAATAAAGTGGCTTAGAAAAGTCCCCTGCGACTTGACCTTCTCATACCACATGTAAGCATGCCAACCCATTTGTAAATCATGACCCTCAAGGTACAAAATTCTCTTATTTCACAAGGTTATCCATTCTTTTAGCCAAGTACAAATAGATGCTTGATAATACAACATCCAATCTGGTAATCCAAACCCCCCATTCTTCTTGGTTTCTTGAAGCATTTTTAATTTAATCCTTGCTTTCTTTTTTTTCCAGATAAATCTCAAAACTTGACGATTTAAATCCTCAAAAAACTTTTTATCAATTTTTACAGGGATCATTTGGAACAAAAACAAAAATTTTGGTAAAATGCTCATTTTAATCAGTGCTATTCTTCCCATCAAAGACAATTGTAAATTGGCCCATCTCTCCAGATCATTTTTAGTATCTTTCAATAATTTGTCATAATTATCTTCTTTCAAAGTTGTACACTTAGCTGTAAGATAAATTCCCTCCTTCCTCGTAATCAGCCTTAGCCTTGCGAAGAATCCTTCTGCAATGGGCCTCCTCCTCTCGGTATACCCTTTTGTCTATTTGCCCCAGTACCCATTTCCTACGGAGGTTCCACTTTCGTCTAATCCCTCTAACCCCCTCCTTTCGCATCCATGGCGGCACTCTCCTCTGCCTCCCCACCTTACTAACTAGAGGTATTGTCAAGGCTTGCGCCTTGTAATGTTAAATTTGTAATGTTGTAATACTTGTAATGTTAAATTGGAGCTGCTGATTCATTTATTAGTTGAAAGTCTAACTGCAATTGTGGACTGCAAATAAGATCACTAAATTCAAGAGCGCTCTCCTCTTAGCTGGAAATAATAACTGTAGACTGCATGTCCAAAAGTAGTAAAAGTGCAGAAAGCATGAGATACCGAGAGTCGAAGACTGTTTGGCAAAGACCCAAAGTGAAACAAGATCCTTCGCATAAACCTCATCCATCAGCTTTGCGATTGAAAAGAGTAGAGATGAATGGGAAAAGAGAGCATCACCGGAAAAATCAATGACTTCATCAACATAATTGGAAAATTCTGGATACAGTTCTACAAGAAATAAGAGAAATAAAGACACAAATGATGTCAGGTTTTATTGAAATGAAAGAAGAGATGAAGAATGATTTGAAGAAATTAGATATCAACATAGACAATATGTTTGGAAGAATAAAAGAATTAGCTAAACAAAATCAAGAGAATCTCCAAATAAGTACAGAAGTGAAAGCTCAGGTGAGAGAACAAGATAAAGAGCTGAAAAAAAGATGACCATGATTGACCAGGTCTCTAAAAGTGTGATTGAGATTTGAGATAGACAACGAAGAATGACTCTACACCTTAAAGGATATCCAGAGGATGGGAAAGAGAATGAAGATAAATTGATTCAATTAATATTGCAATGGGCTAAATCTATTCTTCCAGATGTTTCTTTTACAAGATATGATATTGATGCAATACATAGACTTGGCCCAAGGAGACCTGGAAGAAAACCACCAAGAGACATTGTGATCAGATTTTGGTCATATGCAAAAAAAGAACAGCTGATGCAGAAATTACGGAATATGACATCAATTATGTTGGAAGGTCATCAGATCCAAGTCTTTCCTGATTTATGTAATGAGACTTTGCAATGGAGAAGAGATATGTCCCAAGTCTGCCAAATATTAAAAAAGAATTCTATAAAATACAGTTGGGGGTTTCCAATTTTTTTGAGGTTTTCATACAATGGAAAATATTACAGAGTTGATACAAAGGAGGAAGCATTGGAATTATTAAAGGAGCTTATCCTTCATGATGAATACGCAGCACAAATGCAAAAGTTAATGGACATGTCTACATTTTCAAGAAAGAAGACAGAGAAGGAGAGAAGAGACCGGGAGGAGCAGATGAAGCTGGATATATCAGCAAGTGGTTCATCTTCTCCATAGAGTCAGAAAGAAGGGGAGATTCAGAAGAAGGAAATATGAAGTATGAAAAGATAAGATCTTTATGTAATAGATATAGAATATATTGTATTTGATAGTGTTGGAGCTATTATCGAAATTGTTTTAAATATAAGAGAAATTTGAGTATAGAATAAAAGGGTATAGATGGTTGGGGAGGATAGAGTGGGTGTCTGGGGTCTGTACAGGGGAGGTTCCTCTCCCCCTCCACCCTTGGAAGCCCGAAGCGGCAGGGCAGAGAACATCTCCAAAAGATGGGTAAACTCATGTTGTTGTTGTTAGTCGCGAAGTCGTGTCCGACCCATCGCGACCCCATGGACAACATTCCTCCAGGCCCTCCTGTCCTCCACCATCCCCCGGAGTCCACTCAAGCTCACACCAACCGCCTCAGTGACTCCATCCAGCCACCTCATCCTCTGCCGTCCCCTTCTTCTTTTGCCATCTATTGTTCCCAGCATTAGACTCTTCTCCAGGGAGTCCTTCCTTCTCATTAGGTGGCCAAAGTATTTGAGTTTCATCTTCACTATCTGGCCTTCTAAAGAGCAGTCAGGGTTGATCTCCTCTGGAACTGACCGGTTTGATCGCCTTGTGGTCCAAGGGATTCGTAGGAGTCTTCTCCAGCACCACAACTCAAAGGCCTCAATCCTTTTGCGCTCGGCCTTCCTTATGGTCCAGCTTTCACAGCCATACATTGCAACTGGGAAAACCATAGCCTTGACTATACGCACTTTTGTTGGCAGGGTGATGTCTCTGCTTTTTAGTATGCTGTCTAGATTTGCCATAGCTTTCCTCCCCAGGAGCAAGCGTCTTTTAATTTCTTGGCTGCAGTCCCTGTCTGCGGTGATCTTGGAGCTCAGGAAAATAAAATCTGTCACTGCCTCCATTTCTTCCCCATCTATTGGCCAGGAAGTGAGAGGACCGGATGCCATGATCTTAGTTTTCTTAATGTTGAGTTTCAAGCCAACTTTTGCGCTCTCCTCCTTCACCCACATCAAGAGGCTCTTCAGTTCCTCTTCACTTTCTGCCATGAGAGTGGTATCATCTGCATATCTGAGGTTGTTGATATTTCTCCCAGCAATCTTGATTCCAACTGGTGATTCATCTAGCCCCGCCTTTCTCATGATGTGCTCTGCATGTAAGTTAAATAGGCAGGGGGACAGGATACAGCCTTGCCGAACTCCTTTCTCAATTTTGAACCAATCAGTGGTTCCGTGTCCAGTTCTCACTGTTGCTTCTTGACCCGCATATAGGTTTCTCAAGAGACAAATAAGATGGTCTGGTACTCCCATCTCTTTAAGAACTTGCCACAATTTGTTGTGATCCACACAATCAAAGGCTTTAGCATAGTCAATGAAGCAGAAGTAGATGTTTTTCTGGAACTCCCTAGCTTTCTCCATGATGCAGCGTATGTTGGCAATTTGATCACTAGTTCCTCTCCCTCTTCGAAATCCTGCCTGTACTTCTGGTAGTTCTCGGTCCACATACTGCTGGAGCCTAGCTTGTAGGATTTTGAGCATCACTTTGCTAGCATGTGAAATGAGTGCAATGGTGCGGTAGTTTGAACATTCTTTGGCATTGCCCTTCTTGGGGATCGGAATGTAAACTGACCTTTTCCAATCCTGTGGCCACTGTTGAGTTTTCCAAATTTGCTGGCATAGTGAGTGTAGCACTTTAACTGCATCGTCTTTCAGGATTTTGAATAGCTCAGCTGGAATGCTGTCACCTCCACTAGCTTTGTTGTTGCTCAGACTTCCTAAGGCCCATTTGACTTCACATTCCAGGATGTCTGGCTCGAGGTCAGTGACCACCCCATCGTGGTTATCAGGGATGTTAAGCTCTTTCTTGTATAGTTCTTCTGTGTAATCTTGCCACCTCTTCTTAATCTCTTCTGCCTCTGTTAGGTCCCTGCCATTTTGGTCCTTTATTATGCCCATCTTTGCATGAAATGTTCCCTTCATATCTCCAATTTTCTTGAAGAGATCTCTGGTCCTCCCTATTCTATTGTTTTCTTCTATTTCTTTGCACTGTTCATTTAGGAAGGCCTTCTTATCTCTTCTAGCTGTTCTCTGGAATTCTGCATTCAATTGTTTGTATCTTTCTCTTTCTCCCTTGCCTTTCGCTTCCCTTCTTTCCTCAGCTATTTGTAAATCTTACTCAGACAGCCATTTTGCTTTCTTGCATTTCTTTTTCTTTGGGATGGTTTTAGTTGCTGCCTCTTGTACAATGTTGCGAACCTCCATCCATAGTTCTTCAGGCACTCTGTCTATCAGATCTAATTCCTTAAATCTATTTGTCACCTCCACTGTATATTCATCAGGAATATGATTTATGTCATACCTGAGTGGCCTAGTGCTTTTCCCTACTTTCTTCAACTTAAGCCTAAATTTTGCCACCAGAAGCTCATGATCTGAGTCACAGTAAGCTCCTGGTCTAGTTTTTACTGACTGTATAGAACTTCTCCATCTTTGGCTGCAGAGTACATAGTCAATCTGATTTCTGTGTTGACCGTCTGGTGATGTCCATATGTAGCCTCGTCTCTTGGGTTGTTGGAAAAGAGTGTTTGCTATGACCATTGTATTCTCTTGACAAAATTCCACCAGCTTGTGCCCTGCTTCATTTTGTACTCCAAGGCCAAACTTGCCTGTTATTCCAGTTATCTTTTGGCTTCCTACTTTAGCATTCCAATCCCCTATGATGATAAGGACATCATTTTTTGGAGTTAATTCTAGAAGGTGTTGTAGGCCTTCATAGAACTGGTCAACTTCAGCCTCTTCAGCACCAGTGGTTGGGGCATAGACTTGGACTATTGTGATGTTGAATGGTTTGCCTCGGATTCGAACTGAGATCATTCTGTCATTTTGGAGATTGTATCCCAGTACTGCTTTTCCTACTCTTTTATTGACTATGAAGGCTACTCCATTTCTTCTGAGGGATTCTTGCCCACAATAGTATACCTGATGGTCATCTGAATTAAATTCACCCATTCCTGTCCATTTAAGTTCACTGATTCCTAAGATGTCGATGTTCAGTCTTGTCATCTCTTGTTTGACCATATCCAGCTTGCCTTGATTCATGGATCTTACATTCCAGGTTCCTATGGAGTACAAATCTTTGCAGCATCGGACTTTCCTTTCACCTCCAGATACATCGGCAACTGAGTGTCCTTTCGGCTTTGACCCAGTCGCTTCATTCTTTCTGGCGCTACTAGTACTAGCCCTCCGCTCTTCCCCAGTAGCATATTGGACACCTTCCGACCTGAGGGGCTCATCTTCCGGTGTCATATCGTTTTGCCTTTTGGTATTGTCCATGGGGTTTTCATGGCAAAGATACTGGAGTGGGTTGCCATTTCCTTCTCCAGTGGATCACGTTTTGTCAGAGCTCTCTGCTTTGACCTGTCCGTCTTGGGTGACCCTGCACGGCATAGCTCATAGCTTCATTGAGCTACGCAAGCCCCTTCGCCACGACAAGGCAGTGATCCATGAAGGAGGGGTAAAATCATATAGTACATCAAAAGCAAGAGGTATATGAAAAATCATATAGTACATCAAAAGTGCACCAGAGATGTCCGCCTGGCACCGTCGTTATTTGTTTTCCGGCGTCAGGCAAAGACCTTTTTATTCAAACGCTATTTTAATTGTTAATTTTTTTATTAGTTTTAATTTTTGGCCAGGGCGACTCAGATTATTTTTATATGTATTAATATTGAATTATTAATTGTTAATTTTGAATTATTATTATGATTTATGTATGTGAGCCGCCCCGAGGCTTCGGTGATGGGGCGGCATAGAAATGTGCTAAATAAATGAATGAATAAATGAATGAATGAATGAATGCATGCATGCATGCATGCATGCAAGATGCATTGCCATTAGATGTGAATTTAAAATGAAAGCTATAAAAAGAGGTCATTTAGGGAGATTTCTTATAATACAAGGTCTGATTTATGATTTATGGTGACTTTAGCTAATATATACACACCTAATATAAATCAAAGGGAGTTTTATGGTAAGGTGCATAAAGAAATAGAAGAACTAAAAAGAGGATATGTCACAATGGCGCGTGATTATAATATGGTTATGGATAAAGAAAAAGATAAATCTAACCCCTCAAAGTTAGATATAAAATATAAAAATACAGAATTAAGTAGATTTATTAATAAAAATAGATTTAAAGATGTCTGGATAGAGTTAAATGGGAACCAAGAAAGTTATACATTTTATTCTAATACACATAAAAATTTATTCTAATACACATAAGAATAGATTACATATTTGTAACACCAGAAATATTGTCTAAGATAGTTAATGCAGATATAAAAGTAATTAAAATATCAGACCATGCAATGATAACAATGGAAATGGAAATAAAATATGATTATAAACAGGCAAATAGATGGAGGATATATTTAAGGATTTTTAAAAATGAGAAGATTGTAGAAAAAATGGAAGAAGAATTAAAAGAAATATGGGAAATAAATGAAAAAGGAGGTAGTAATACAAGTGTAATATGGGATACAGTGAAAGCAGTGGTAGGAGGGCTAGGAATAAAATATTCATATAATTAAAAAAACAAAAAGGGCAACATATAACAATGTTAGAAGAGGAAATAAAAGAATTAGAGAAAAAGTAGAGAAAACAAAATTATGTTAGAATTAACAGCTAAATGAAAAGAATTACAAAATATTGAAATAGATCAAGTTCAAAGAATTCTAATTTACTTGAAAAGAGAATTTTATGATAATAGTAATAAAAATTCCAAAATGTTGGCCAGAGCCACACAAGCCAAAAAAACAAAAAAATTAATCGGAGTTATAAAGAACGAAAAAGGGGAAAGATGTAACAAGATGAAAGAAAAACTTTTAATTTTTCAAAGGTTTTTTGAAAAGTTATATAAGGGAAATGAAATAGATTTGAAAGAAAGCCAGATATACTGTATATAGAAAAGAATTTAAAGTGTAAAATCCGAGAAGAGGATAAAGAAATCATGGAAACCTGAATAGAAGAAGAAGAGATACTGGAAGTGATTAATAAACTGAAAATAGGTAAAGCACCAGGATCCGATGGATTGGGTGAGGAATATTATTAAAAAAATTAAAAATTATTAGTCCCTAAGATGAAAATGATGTTTAATAAAATAATGGAAGGGGAAAGAATTCCAAATTCTTGGAGACAATCCATGATAGTATTGATAGCAAAACCCAATAAAGACCTTACAAACCCAGGATTCAATAGACTGATATCTTTTATTAATCAAGATGCTAAGACCTTTACAATGATGTTGGCAAATAGATTGAATAAATTTATAGATAAATATATAAGGAAAGATCAATGTGGGTTTATAAGAGATCGACAAATGTCAGATGTGGTAAGGAGAGTTTTAAATATCAACTATTATATTGAGAAGCAAAATATAAAGGCAAGAATACTAGCATTAGATATATTTAAAGCCTTTGACTGTGTGGAATGGCCAACAATGAAGCTCTTAATAGAGAAGATGGGATTTGGAGTAAAGTTTAAGTAATAAATCGATTATATTCAGAAAATACGGCAAAAATAATTGTAAATGATGGTATTACAGAAACAATAACCCTAAGAGACAGGGTTGTCCTTTATCCCCAATATTATTTGCTTTAATGGTGGAAATATTGGTGAATGCAATTAGGAATGATACACAGATAGAAGGAATTGGAGTACATCAGAAAATCAAAATTAATCTATTTGCAGATGACACATTGCTAACATTTCAAGATCCAATAAATGTGATAGAGAGAATATATTTACATTTAAAGGAATTTGGGAAATACAGTGGATTGCAAGTTAATTGGGAAAAATCCGAAATGATATTACATAATCATAATAGTGAAGAATTTGATACATTAAAAGAAAAATATAAAATAAAAAGTAGTAGATAAAATTAGATATTTAGGAATTGATTTTCCAAAAGATAGTCAAGAATTAAAAAAGAAAAATTATGAAAAGTTAAAGATGGATATAAAAGATAAAATAAGAAAATATGTAAAGGTAAAATTATCATGGTTTGGAAGAATAGCAGTAACAAAAATGAAAATTCTGCCAAAGATTAATTTTTTGTTTTGGATGATCCCAATCAGGTTTTATGATCATGAATTAAAGGAAATGCAGAAATTATTGGAGGTTTATTGTAATGGAGGGAAAAGAGCAAGAGTAAGTAAAGCACTATGGTATGAATCACAAAAAAAAGGAGGACTGGGCATTCCAGATGTTAAAAAGTATTGGTAGACTTCCGGTAACGGCATCAGGATGAGACAGTGATGATTAATGGGGTTCCGTTATCACGTTGGTTAATTGTCCGATAGCAGGCCGTGGGAGGCCCATCTAAGCCCTGTCAGGGCAAAGATAGAGTGCCTGGGGAACCTCCTGGACGGTGTGGAGTGGCAACCCCACATCTACTGGGAGAAAATCAGGCATTTCTCAGCCGGACAACACAGGGGGGAATTTAGCCCCACAGCAAGTCCTCAACATACCACCTTTAGATTAGTATTTAGCTATAAATACATCAGATTTATTGGGAATCATTTTTATTTCTTCTTTTTTGCAATGCTACCCGTGGAAAAAGCTGTATTTGTTGCTAATTGATACAAAGAAAAAAGAAAAAGCCCTTTGGATGGAGGAGGAAAGGAATCTCCCCCCCCCCCCCGGAGTTTAAAAGTGGCGAATTAAATGAGAAGAGAGAGACAGAGCTCTTTGTAAGTAAGGAAAAGACTTTTCTTCTTTAATCTCTCCAAGGGCGAAGGATCAAAATAATAATTACTGTGGAATCAAATGATAGAAGGAGCTTTCTTGTATGTTGGATTTTTGCCAAAATTAACTGGTTATCTGCCAGAAACTTAAATACTGAGTGGTGTTTTTCTTTCTACTGTGATGGTTTTTTTGGGCCGAAGAATTAAAATAAATAATTACTGTGGAATTGAAGGATAGAAGGATTTTTCATGTATGTTAGACTATTGCCAAGAACCGATAGAAGGACATAATTTGTTTCTAGAAATGGCCATCTTTCTTTTGGTTCCTGGGACCTCTGCCAAAAGTATCTGGACACTTGCCAAGACTTTGTTCTTGAGTTAATTGCTATTAGTATGGAAGAATTACAGAAGACACTCTTGGCAATACAGACTTCTATAACAGCTTTGCAATTATCCCAACAGGCGATACTAATACAGCAGGAGACTATTTTAATCGAACAACTTGATCATTTTTTAATTGAACAAAAAGGTCACTTTGACAAATTAAACATTTCCATTAATAAGGTTTTGGGCAAGCAATTTGTACTTGAGTAGAATATACAAAATACCCAACAAGCAGAAGGAAAATCTGAAACAGGAAAGACAATAAGCAAGCTAGCATGGGATTGGCTTGTAAATAAGCAACAAACAGATGGAAAAATTGAAATAATGGAAAAATTAACACAATCAGTGAACCCAATAAGTAAGCTTTCATGGGATTTGCTTGTCATGTTGGTGAAGGAGAAGATAGTTAACCATTTAAGAGAGGCTATGCCTATGTGGCTACAATTGAAGACACATAATGATAATATGAAGAAAGAAGAAAGGTTCGATAGAGGTGTAAAGAAAAAGAAAAAATAGATATGGCAGAGGTGTAAAGAAAAAATAAGAGAATTTTTTCTTTTTACTTCAAAAAGGGATGATTCATATAGGTTGGTATGTTCATATGTGATGTAGAAAGGCTAAGCTATTATTGCTAGTGAAACATTAGCAACTTAGCTTAATGAAATCCTGTTTAAAAGGTATTATAGGTATTAGATGCCACCAAATAGATTAGTTAAGACATCTTTAAAGATGTTAAATGGATGTCTCTGACTTTATTTGTAATTGAAAATAAGAGAACTTATCATCTTAAAAAGCAATGACTTAAATGGGTTGGCAGGTTTATATGTGATATGAGAAGGTTAAGCTACTGTTGCTGGTGATATAAGAGATAGATATAATTGAGGTATGTTGAAGAATGTAAATAGTTGGGCTTTTGTATGGAATTAACTATTTGTCTAAATGATGTTTAAGCTAGATGAAACATTAGTAATTTAGCTTAAAGAAAATTTGTTTAAAAGATATTATAGATATTAGTTACCACCAAACAGAGTAGCTAAGATGGCTTTAGAGATGTTAAATGGATGTTTTTGATGCTATTTGTAACTGTGGTAGTGAGGAAGTTATCATAAGAAAAATGAAAAGATTTTGAATTGTCTAGAAATGTTTAGATTGAACTTATCATTGAAGAAGAAAGAAGATATTGCACTTTTACTCAACTTGGAGATGCTTCCCTTCAACATTGGTCAAGAGAAACAGGATTTTGCAGGAAATGAAGGGATTGGTTTTACTGATGAAGGAGAAGGAAGATAGTGATTTCTATCAAATTTGGAACTTTTTTTTTATTGGCTGGAGAAACGGGACTTGGTTCTGATCTAAAGATGTTTTCAAGTTATTATAAACAGATTTGAGTATGATCACAGAATGTTAAAAGATATGTTGTAGGGGGTTGACCCAGTAAGTCCAATGTGTGTGATGATCGATGCTTGTATTATCAGTTCAAAATTTTAATAAAATTTCTTAAAAAAAAAGTATTGGGTTGCAAACTAATTAAATATAGCTCCAGATATTATAGCCCAAAATAAAGAATTAATATGAAGTGATATTGAATTAAAAGAATTAAGGGAAATAGGCAATCATTTAGAGACATATTGGTTTAAAAGGGATAGTAAAAGGATTATTAAGAGAATTCAAAATCCCTTTTTAAAAAATACAATGGAAGTATGGAAAAATGGAGGCTTCAGTTAATCCCGGGAATTTCTCCGTTAACACCAGTGGTCAAAATGGAGAAATTCCCAAAAATAGAATTAAAGGATTGGATTAATAAATTTAAAAATAACCATATATATAAATGGGAAGATTGGAAAAATAAGATTAAAATATAATACATTTAAGGATTATATTGCCAGAGGTTTTAGGATCAGTTCGTCGGTGGGTGGTCCTTCACTTTTCCAGTGTTGGGCAAATGCAATCCTCGCCGCAGTACTTACATGTAGAGTCAAGTACATTTCTTGTTTACTAATATCCTCCGGTATAATGCCTAATAAGAAAAGTTCAGGTTTAAAAGCTAAGGGTTTTTGTAACATTTCCTCAAGCCATTTATGTATTTTAATCCAGTACTTTTTCACATTATTGCAAAACCACCACATATGATAGAAAGCACCCAATTTATGTTTACATTTCCAACATCCATTTGACATATTTGGAAACATCTTAGCTTATCTATTTGGCAACAGATATCATCTATAATACATATTATACAGGTTTTCTTTATATGACGTTTCTAATGTTACCTTAATATTTCTCTCCCACAGCTTTTGCCATTTTTCTAATTCAATATTATATCCAAAGTTTTGTGCCCACGTTATCATAGTTTCCTTAACCTGTTCATCTTCCATTCTCCTATCGAGTAAGAAATTATATAGTCTTGTAATCATTTTCTCATCTGATTTAAGCATCACCTGATCAAATGCTGTTAAATCTTTATAAAAGCCCCACGTTCTATAGTCTTTAGCATATCTCGATTGTATCTGCACCTTATGCCACCAAGAAATATTAGATCCTTGTTCTTGTATTTCTTGATTCAATTTCAATCCTCCATCATTATCCAAAATGTCGTCATATCTTACAATCACTTCAAAATTCCATGCATTTGGAGAATGCTGGGAATTGTAATCATAGATTTCATAGTATACTAGAGCCGGCAGGGGCCAGGAAGGCCCTCGGGTGCAGCCCCTGCAGTGCAGGACACCGATTCACACCATCCCGCTCAGAGGGCTGTCCAGGTTCGCCTCGACTGTCTCCTGTGTGGGAGAGCCCACAACCTCCCCAGGCAGCTGGCTCCACTGCCGTATTGCTCTGATGGAGGGGAAGCTTTCCCCAACGTCTAGCCCGGACCTGGGTTGCCACAGCTTGACTTGATCATTCCATGTCCTGCACTCTGGTACCAGCGGGAAGAGACCTTGACCTTCCTCTTTGCGGTAGCCTGTGAGGGACTTGCAGGGGGAAGTCATGTCCTTCTCAAGGCTGAGCATGCCCAGTTCTCTCCGCCTCACCTCACAGGGCAGCGTTTTCAAACCCTGGATCGCTTTCGTTGCCCTCCTCTGGACCCCTTCTAGCTTTTCTGCACCTTTCCTAAATCTGAGTGCCCAGAACTGGACACGGTATTCCAGATGGGGTCTGACTAGCAAAGAGTATAGGGGAACTACTACGTCTCGTGATTTGGAAGCAATACTTCTGCTGATGCATCCCAAAACGGCTTTTGGCAGCTGCATCGCATTGTCGGCTCATGTTTCGCCTGTTGTCCACAATTCCTCCAAGGTCTTCTCCTTTTTCAGTTCTGTTGAGCCACATATTCCCCATCTTGTATCGACACATTTGGTTTCTTTTTCCTTGGTGAAGGACTCGGCACTTGTCCTTATTGAATCCCCTTCTGTTGGTTTCAGTTTATCAAGATCGCCCTGGTTCTTCATTCTGTCTTCTAGGGTGTTTGTTATTTCACCCAGTTTTGTATTTTTCCTTGTACTTCCTCATTTAAATCATTAATAAATCTGTTGAACAGCACTGGGTCTAGAACTGAACCCTGTGGCACCCCATGAATCAGATGTTCTGCAGATGTTCTCCAGATGAACAACCATTGGCCAAATATTCAGACACCTAGAATTGATGTCCATGAGCATTTGAATGCAAGGTTTGCACTTTGACAGGTGTTTTATTTTTCAGCTGGAGAGGCACTAAATGGATTTGGAATGCCTCACAAAGTTTCCCCACAGCCCCTTTTTATGTAAGCTCTTAAAATAGTTTTAAAAGTCACCTGTTAC
Source organism: Varanus salvator macromaculatus (assembly GCA_023646645.1). Lineage (NCBI taxonomy): Eukaryota > Metazoa > Chordata > Lepidosauria > Squamata > Varanidae > Varanus > Varanus salvator. Next base: position 411,341 of record JAIXND010000748.1, on the reverse strand, counting down.
CTGAACTGGGAGTTTGAACCTGTAGCTTCTGCATGTGAAGGATTTGCACTTCCTCCATTCCTCCTTGATTTATTGAAAGCTATATGAATGCATTCAGGGATTTGTCATTTCAATTGCCTCTGTCAATTCAGTTTTGTTTTAGCTATTTGCCAAATAGTTGTGGGGAAACATTGTTGTAAACCACCCAGAGAGCTTTGGTTATGTGGTGGTATAAATAAAGGTAATAAATATTAAATAATAAATAATAATAAATAATATTGCTCTCAAGAGAAAGGCCCTCACCTGGTTTTTAAGATATTTGGATGAAACACAGAGAATCAGTGGCATTCTGTGTTCTGCCTTTCTTTCTCCTTTCTGCCTTTGAAAATAAATACATGTTTTTGTCATGAGGTGTCGTGAGGGGGGCCAAAGGCCCAAGCACTTTGGTCGTCATTAACCACACTTGCAAGAGCAATAAAACTAAATCTATTTATTGCTAGTTATCTACAAGATTTACGACTCTACTGTAGAGCTACTTAAGGAATGTCTTTAGCGAAGAGATGTTCGCCTCTGAATGGCGATCTCTTCTCTCTGTTATGTCATATCCTCTCCCCCCAGCAGACAGTCAACATATCCCATCATTCCCTCTGCTTCTGGTCCTGTCAGTTCCGCTTCAGAAGAGGAGGAGCTGTCATGTTTCTTTTCCGGTTTATCATCTCTCCCCTTCTCGCAGTCAGGTTGACTTAAAGGGCCAGGCATCTGAGTAGAGGGTTGTGGACTAGAGATGCTCTCAGACACAGGCTGATTGGCATCTATATCCGGCTGGGGTTGATTCTCCTGGACTCTAGTTATTACGGCCATGTCCTCCTCGTGAGTAGTGGTCCCTGTCGTGACCTCCTGCACGACATGAGGCTAGAGGTGCTCCTTCTTAACAAATCCACTGGATCAAACAGCTGAGACTTAAAATCCTTTATTCTGAGAAACACCAAAGCTACACTGACAAGGAACAGCAGATATGCTTTTAATGATAATGATAATGGTGAAGTTGTCCTCTCTTTCTGAGAGGGCTCAGATTACGAAACACTTTTTACTCGTCTGGGACATCCCTCCTTGGGCAGATCAGACAAGCTTCTCTCCCTCCTTCTTTCTAATTCCCTCGACTCCAATTGCCCCAACCGGCATGTTCTTCTCCTGGAATGAGCATCTGGGGGAGCATCTGGGGGAGGGATAAATTAATATTGTTTATATGATAATTGTATTTTAATCATGTTGTAAGCCGCCCCAAGGCTTCAGTGCGATGGGGCAGCCTATAAATATTTTAATAAATAAATAAATAAATAAATAAATAAATAAATAAATCTGAGAATGGCCCAGCCATTTCCTTGGCAACCAATGGATTCCCAGAGTCGTTATCTCTGGATGAGGCTGCCGTCTCCCCTGCAACTGCCTGACCTCCCTCTGGCTCCATCCCACTATCAGCTTCTGCTGGAATGCTGCTTTCCCCTGCGTCGTTGTCTTCTCTTTGAAACACTTTGTCAGGGAATGGGGGGAGTGTGTTTGTACAATGGGCACCAGGTACATGTCTTCCTGCACTGAGGCCTGGTTCTCACGGGAAGCCTCCTGCTCCCCTATGTGCGCCAACAACTCCTCTGAGTCGGCGTGCACGACAGTTTTTCTGCTTTTCAGCTAGACTGTTCCTGTAACTTAAGTCCATCCAGTTTCAAGGATGTCCCCAAGCAGCTAACAAACATGTGGGCACAATGGTGTGCAAAGGTGGATTCCAGTAGCACCAAGCCGCCAGCAAAGCATGTCATCAAAGGGTCCATCACTTTACTTCCTGAGGTATCTTGATGAGGAACTGAAATGTAGCAAAGATGAGTGTCACAAACAGGCCAAGAGCAAATGGGCCAGGTGGAAAGACACTAGGAAATGACAGCTACTCGCCACACATACTGCCCCTGGTGGCCAGTAGGGAGAATCAGTAGTCAACCCAGGTTTCCTGAAGGACAGGGGAGGGGCCTAAGAAAGGAAGGGGTGGGGCTTGACTGATCAGAGGGTGGAGTCAGGTGAAAGAGGGGTGGGGCTTACTTTAACTAGCTTTTGGCACATGAAGTCACTTGTTTGGGCGGTTATGATTGGTTGCTAAGAAATGGAGCCACTCCCCAAGATATTTGCCACACGTGTTTGTTGGTGTATTTTAACTGAAGTTAGAACTGATATTTCCCCTTTTTCTTATTTTTTTTCCTGAGTCCTCCATCATGTTAGAGTCAAACTGGCACAAACTAATCATGCACACTTCATGTTTTCTTTTTCTTTTCACTATTAGAAACAGCTGCAGCTTTGAGAGTCCTCTCTGGATTAGGGGACACACAGACATGCATCTACTTGTTTTCATGTGAAAACATATAAAAATGGCATATTTAAACACCAGATTTTCTTCTCTCAATTTAAACTTTCCATGATCAGCTTTCCAACTGGCTCTGTAACATTTTTACATTGCAATCCATCCTATGCATTCTTAGACAGGAAAAAAACCTGCCTCTACTAGCTGGGAAATACAGTGAGTTGTCAGATTTTTTTTGTGTGTGAACATACATAGAATAATGCCCTTAAATGCTTTTTAATATCTTGATATTTTACTATTTTTATCAGCTGCATTATTGTTCTGGCTGCCATTTTGTTGATTTGCAGTTTTAAGATTTTTAAAAGGCCCTGAGAACATTTGTGGCATTTATATGGTGGCATATAAATGATGGAGACTCTGACAAATTGATTTGGCAGGGGTCATGCTAGGTGCCAGAAAGATCTGATGCCCAAAGCCATGGGACAAAAACAGGCAAACAAAAACATCTGTATATGCTCTAAAATGTGTGTGCTTGAAGGACCCTGCCTATTTGTAAAAACGGATGTAAGCCCAGACAAGAGAACATTCCAACTTGGGATTTCTGGCAGCAAAGGGAGAAGGGCTTGACCTGAACAAGGGAGTGCAGTTCACAGCCTGGCAGCTGTGGCCACAGGACCACTGAGCTTGACCAGCACCTTTGCTGAGCACTGGTCCATACAGCCAGGCCTGGCCCAGGACATGGTACTGTCTGAGGCAGAGTGGCAAATGCCCCCAAGCTCTGTTGCACCTAAAGCCAGCTGCATTCTGTTGGCTTTTGAGACAGATAACTCCATCAGCAGCTCTCCCTGTTCCTGGCAAGGGAAATATCTGTGCTGAGACCTGTAATGTCTGGATGGCTACAAGTGGCCCCAGCCACACATTAGGTGGCCACTGTGGAGTCTCCTCCTAGACTAGGATACTGTGAAGAGGGTTGCAACAGAAATGACAGAAAAATAACAGATTTGAAGGAACAACATGGGAAGGGCATGTTGCAATTAACAGGCAGGGCTTTTGCTCAAGGAGGGGTCCTGAGCACCTCTTCAGGGCTGTGGGACTTGTATGGTTCCCCAATATCTCTCCCAAACTTTGCTCAGTGACAAGCCCTTGTTCCCCTCTCTTCTTTCAGCAACTGGAAATGAAGGCTTTAAGCTTGATGCAGATCCTGGACTGGGAGTTGCACGACACATACCACAACCTCTTGCCACACATTGGCAAACTCCTGGCTTGCCTGCACAAAAACGTGAGCTGAGTCTATGAAAGCTTGGAGAAGCCTGGGCTCACTTCTCTGCATCTGCCTCTCTCTGAGTTTTGCTATCACACATTGTCCTGCAGAGCAAGCAACAGCTCACCAGAGCCCAGGAGAACTAGGACAAGCTGTTAGATTTTATGGCACAGAACCCACTGGGCCAGTGGCTTTCTCAGCCAAACTCATCCAGGCCCAGCAAACAACCATTATTTCAGGCCAGGAACAGCCAACCAGTGGGGGAAACCCCCAGGAACAAAGGCATGGAGGAGAGCTCCGTGTCCCAGCAGACACCATTGCCGTCACCATCACCACCTCACCTGTAGTCATGCTTGGTCAAAAGAGGCCAAATCCTAAAGCTGGAGGGAGTGCAATCCTCCAGTGTTGGCTACAATTCCAGCTGTACATAACCCTAAAAGTACAATTGCACAGAAGTGACGGGAGGCACTGCCTCCCCTCTGCAAAACGGTCATTGGAGCAAAAATATTGGGGGGGGGGGGTCACAGGACACCAATTTGCCACTTCAATTCTCCTTCCTTGATGGAGGAAGCCGCCTCACCAAGCCTGTTCCTAATTAAAGGACCTTCACAATAAGAACGCCTTTGCATATTCCTTAGGGACACCCTCAAATAGCTTTGATAGCCCTGGACAAATCATACCTGGCTTAGCAATCTGGTGCTTTGTCTTTGGGCTGTGGCAAAGTCAGCAAGAGAGCTTTCTCTGCACTAAGGGAGGTTTGGGGGCAGCTGGAGAGCTAGGCCTCATGGTTAGCTGTCCAGCTGTGGGCGGAATGCAGCCAGCCTTGTGTGGGCAGCCACACTGCAAAAGGCAAACTCCATGTTGGGCATTGTTAGGAAAGGAATTGAAAATGAAACAGCCAGGATAGTACCGCCTTATTGCAAATCTTTGGTGCAACTGCACTTAGAATATGGTGTCCATTTCTGGTCACCACACCTGAGAAAGGACATGACTGAGTTGGGAAAAGTGCAGAAAGGGGCAACAAAAATGATCAGGGGGCTGGAGCAACTCCCCTGGGAGGAGTGGCTACAAGAACTGGGATTGTTTAGCATTAAGCTTTGGGTGTGGGGCAGTAAAGAGGTGGTGGTGGTGGTGGTGGTGGAAAAAGGCAAGTAAGGGGAGACATGACAGATATTCTAATTTATAGCTAGTGTGGTGAGAGTGGAGACATTTTTCTCCCTTTCCCATAACCCTTGAACCCAGGGTCATCCCATGAAGCTGATGGGTGGGAGGTTTAGGACAGATCAAAGGAAATCCTTCTTCACACAGCGCATAGTTAAATTATGCCATTCACTGCTATGGGAAGTGGTGATGGCCACTAATTTGAATGACTTTAAAAGAGGATTGAACAAACCCAAATTCAGTTATGCCACACCATTGACCCGTCTCTGATTTTTATTTATTTATTTATTATTTATTAAAACATTTATAGGCCGCCCCATCGCAACAAAGCCTCGGGGCAGCTAACAGCATGAATTAAAATACAATAGTAATACTTTTTAATTGAGTTACCCAATTAAATTTAAAATATTAGGTGGAAGCACAGAGAAAGATGCTTATATTCATTAAAAATGCATTATATTAGAAAATGGCTTGCACAGATTCAGTGAGGATAAGGTTTTTGATGGCTACCTCATCATTCTTTAGTACCTCCAGGATCAAAGGTAGTGTGCTTATGTCTACTTAGGGAACATGGGCCAGAGGGTGCTGTTGGACTCAGCCTTGCTGGTCAGCTGAAAAGAATGTTGGGTGAGTATGTTTGCTCTTGACATTCCATTATTTGGAGGGCTTAAAACCAAAAGCAGCTGTGAGAAGCTCCAAGAGGATCTCTCCAACATGGGAGGGCATCAAAATGGTGAATGCAGTTCAATGCAAGCATGGGTAGAGAAATGCATGTTGGGGCAAAAACTCCCAACTTGGAGTCCAGGATGATAGGATCTGAGCTAGCAGTGACTGATCAGGAAAGGGATCATGCAGGGAGAAGGGGAAGCTCAGCCCAGTGTGCAGGTGCAAAAAAGAAAGCAAGATTCATGTTAGACATCCTTAAGAAAGGAGCTGAAAATAAAACTGCCAGGTTACTACTGTCCTTGAACCCACTCACCAGTGTGGCCACACTTGTTATTCCAATAATTTAGAGCTCAGTTCTGGAGACAGTTGCTCCCAGCTCTCATTCCATGCAGGGAATGCATGTGACCCTCTGAATTCAGAGTCTTACAAAGAGCAATGGCAGGGGCATGGGAGTCTGCCTCACAAGGTTGTCTTTATGCCGCAAGGCCAACATACTGGAAACTCCTTTTGTGAATGGGCAGCAGCAACCACCTCCTTCATGGATCACTGCCTTGTCCTGGCGAAGGGGCTTGCATAGCTCAATGAAGCTATGAGCTCTGCCGTGCAGGGCCACCCAAGACAGACAGGTCATAGCAGGGAGCTCTGGCAAAACATGATCCACTGGAGAAGGAAATGGCAACCCACTCCAGTACCCTTGCCATGAAAACCCCACGGACAGTACCAAGAGGCAACGAGATATGACACCGGAAGATGAGCCTCTCAGGTAGGAAGGTGTCCAATACGCTACTGGGGAAGAGCAGAGGGCTAGTATGAGTGGCGCCAGAAAGAATGAAGCGACTGGGTCAAAGCCGAAAGGACACTCAGTTGCCGATGTATCTGGCGGTGAAAGGAGAGTCCGATGCTGCAAAGATCTTTACTCCATAGGAACCTGGAATGTAAGATCCATGAATCAAGGCAAGCTGGACGTGGTCAAACAAGAGATGACAAGACTGAACATCGACATCTTAGGAATCAGTGAACTAAAATGGACAGGCATGGGTGAATTTAGTTCAGATGACCATCAGGTATACTACTGCGGGCAAGAATCCCTCAGAAGAAATGGAGTAGCCTTCATAGTCAATAAAAGAGTAGGAAAAGCAGTACTGGGATACAATCTCCAAAATGACAGAATGATCTCAGTTCGAATCCAAGGCAAACCATTCAACATCACAATAGTCCAAGTCTATGCCCCAACCACTGGTGCTGAAGAGGCTGAAGTTGACCGGTTCTATGAAGGCCTACAACACCTTCAAGAATTAACTCCAAAAAATGATGTCCTTATCATCATGGGGGATTGGAATGCTAAAGTACAAAGCCAAAAGATAACTGGAATAACAGGCAAGTTTGGCCTGGGAGTACAAAATGAAGCAGGGCACAAGCTGGTGGAATTTTGTCAAGAGAATACAATGGTCATAGCAAACACTCTTTTCCAACAACCCAAGAGACGACTCTACACATGGACATCACCAGATGGGCAACACAGAAATCAGATTGACTATGTGCTCTGCAGCCAAAGATGGAGATGTTCTATACAGTCAGTAAAAACTAGACCAGGAGCCGACTGTGGCTCAGATCATGAGCTTCTGGTGGCAAAATTTAGGCTTAAGTTGAAGAAAGTAGGGAAAAGCACTAGGCCACTCAGGTATGACATAAATCATATCCCTGATGAATATACAGTAGAGGTGACAAATAGATTTAAGGAATTAGATCTGATAGACAGAGTGCCTGAAGAACTATGGACGGAGGTTCACAACATTGTACAAGAGGCAGCATCTAAAACCATCCCAAAGAAAAAGAAATGCAAGAAAGCAAAATGGCTGTCTGTGGAAGCTTTACAAATAGCTGAGGAAAGAAGGGAAGCGAAAGGCAAGGGAGAAAGAGAAAGATACAAACAATTGAATGCAGAATTCCAGAGAACAGCTAGAAGAGATAAGAAGGCCTTCCTAAATGAACAGTGCAAAGAAATAGAAGAAAACAATAGAATAGGGAGGACCAGAGATCTCTTCAAGAAAATTGGAGATATGAAGGGAACATTTCATGCAAAGATGGGCATAATAAAGGACCAAAATGGCAGGGACCTAACAGAGGCAGAAGAGATTAAGAAGAGGTGGCAAGATTACACAGAAGAACTATACAAGAAAGAGCTTAACATCCCTGATAACCACGATGGGGTGGTCACTGACCTCGAGCCAGACATCCTGGAAGGTGAAGTCAAATGGGCCTTAGGAAGTCTGAGCAACAACAAAGCTAGTGGAGGTGACAGCATTCCAGCTGAGCTATTCAAAATCCTGAAAGACGATGCAATTAAAGTGCTACACTCAATATGCCAGCAAATTTGGAAAACTCAACAGTGGCCACAGGATTGGAAAAGGTCAGTTTACATTCCGATCCCCAAGAAGGGCAATGCCAAAGAATGTTCAAACTACCGCACCATTGCACTCATTTCACATGCTAGCAAAGTGATGCTCAAAATCCTACAAGCCAGGCTCCAGCAGTATGTGGACCGAGAACTACCAGAAGTACAGGCAGGATTTCGAAGAGGGAGAGGAACCAGTGATCAAATTGCCAACATACGCTGCATCATGGAGAAAGCTAGGGAGTTCCAGAAAAACATCTACTTCTGCTTCATTGACTACGCTAAAGCCTTTGATTGTGTGGATCACAACAAATTGTGGCAAGTTCTTAAAGAGATAGGAGTACCAGACCATCTTATTTGTCTCTTGAGAAACCTATATGCAGGTCAAGAAGCAACAGTGAGAACTGGACACGGAACCACTGATTGGTTCAAAATTGAGAAAGGAGTTCGGCAAGGCTGTATACCGTCGCCCTGCCTATTTAACTTATATGCAGAGCACATCATCAGAAAAGCAGGGCTAGATGAATCACCCGTTGGAATTAAGATTGCCAGGATAAATATCAACAATCTCAGATATGCAGATGATACCACTCTCATGGCAGAAAGTGAAGAGGAACTGAAGAGCCTCTTGAAGCAGGTGAAGGAGGAGAGTGCAAAAGTTGGGTTGAAGCTCAACATTAAGAAAAGTAAGATCATGGCATCCGGTCCTCTCACTTCCTGGCAAATAGATGGGGAAGAAATGGAGGTAGTGACAGATTTTATTTTCCTGGGCTCCAAGATCACCGCAGACGGGGACTGCAGCCAAGAAATTAAAAGACGCTTGCTCCTGGGGAGGAAAGCTATGGCAAATCTAGACAGCATACTAAAAAGCAGAGACATCACCCTGCCAACAAAAGTGCGTATAGTCAAGGCTATGGTTTTCCCAGTTGCAATGTATGGCTGTGAAAGCTGGACCATAAGGAAGGCCGAGCGCAAAAGGATTGAGGCCTTTGAGTTGTGGTGCTGGAGGAGACTCCTGCGAGTCCCTTGGACCGCAAGGCGATCAAACCGGTCAGTCCTAGAGGAGATCAACCCTGACTGCTCTTTAGAAGGCCAGATAGTGAAGATGAAACTCAAATACTTTGGCCACCTAATGAGAAGGAAGGACTCCCTGGAGAAGAGCCTGATGCTGGGAAGGATTGACAGCAAATGGAGAAGGGGACGGCAGAGGATGAGGTGGCTGGATGGAGTCACTGAGGTGGTTGGTGTGAGCTTGAGTGGACTCCAGGGGATGGTGGAGGACAGGAGGGCCTGGAGGAATGTTGTCCATGGGGTCGCGATGGGTCGGACACGACTTCGCGACTAACAACAACAGCAGCAGCAGCAACCACACCCCACACAACAGCAGCCATTTTGTGAGAGTGCTCACAATGTGCTCTCAGTATCCTAAAGGTACTGATGGTGGGGGGGACCCCCTAACCTAAGGAAACAATCACCAGTGTGTTTTTGTTTTTCTGAGAGCCTGTGTGATGTAACAGTTAAGAGCATGGGTCTGGGACCCAGGCAACCTGGGCTCAAGCCCCCCCTGCTCAGCCACATTGCACACTGGATGACTTTGGACTATTCCCAGATTCTCAACCCAGCCTGCCTCAGAAGACTGTTGTTGTGAGGGTAAATGTGAGAACAGCAGGAGGAGAAGAATGTAAGCTGCTTTGAATTCTTAAAAAAAAGAAACAGGGCAGGCTATAGCTCCAATAAATAAATACATAAATTATGGAATCTGCTTCCTGGTGGAGGGAGAGTAGCAGAAAACTTGGGGCATTTCTGCTGTGTTAATTCAGCTGCAGAATTGTAGGCTGTCCTGGTGGAAAGGAGGCCAACAGCTGCTGGAGGTGTTAGCTTTATTTTCCCCATCTGTAGGATGGCTGGTCCTCTGTTTTGGAGAGCTGCCAGGGAACAGCTCTCTCTTTGAAGGTGCCCTCTCTCAGAAGCTGTTCTCCAGCACAAGTTGCTTTCAAAAGCCAAGACCTGGATGAGGGGAGAACACTCCACACCCAGCCTTTTTTACTGTGGACTTTCAAGGAGCTCAGCAGGGTGCCAAACCTAATTTGAGGGTAGGACTCAGCACCATGGATCACTCCCCTGAGATTCCACAGCCATTTCCCAGGGCTGCTCAGGTCAAGAAGGGTATTCCTCATGCTACTTGATGCTTCTTCCTTCTGGGATTGAAGCCAGAGACCTTTGCCATACAGATCAGGTGCTCTGCCTCTCAGCTGCAGTCCTTTCCCTAAAGATGAAAGGAAGATGCTAGTTCCTGTGATTTTCTGAGTTAAATAGAACCAAGGTTGCTGTTTTGTACCAAGTTAGACTCATCATCCATCTAATCCAGGACCATCTGCACCACTTGGCAGGTGTCTTTCCCAAACTTACCTGGACAAACTGGGGCCTGGGGCCCCTTGTGTACAAAGCAATTGCTTTCTCCCACTAACACATGGACCTTTCACTAGAAACAAATTGCTTAATTGTTTTTTAATTAGTTTGAATTTTAATCTCTTAATTTTAATTTTAATCATTTTTAATGTGCAGTGTGCATAGAAATTCGTTCATTTTTTTCCCAAACTATACTCTGCCCCCCCAACAGTCTGAGGGACAGTGAACTCGCCCCCTGTTTAAAAAGTTTGCGGACCCCTGCCCTAATCCATCGGACCAATGGGTCTATCCCAAAACGCCACAATTTTTCAACCAGGATATCATAGGGCACTTTGTCAAAGGCCTTGCTGAAACCCAGGGAAACCACATCCACTGCGTCCCCTCCATCTGGCCACCTTGAAACCTTGTCATGGAATCCTACAAGGTTCGTCTGGCAGGACCTGTTTTTGCAGAAGCCGTGTTGCGTGGCCGCCAGCCTCCCTTCCCTATCTCCCTCGCTATTATGAGCCTTCCCATTGTTTTTCCTACAATGAACGTAAGGCTAACTGGTTTGTAATTCTCCGTGTCCCTTCTACTACCCCTTTTGAAAATTGGGACCCCTGATGCCACGTTCCAGTCCTCTGGAACTTCACCCGTTCTCCACGAGGCCTCAAAAATGGAGTCCAATGGGTACGACAGTACCCCCGGCAGCTCTCACAGTACCCTCGGGTGTAACCTATCAGGGCCCGGCGCCTTTGTAATGTCCAGTGCCCTGAGGACTTCTAGGGGGAGTGACTCTAATCTGTGCCCCTCAATCCCCAGCCTCATCCAGTCCCCCATGCGGATCTCCCCCGTCCTGCTTTGGGGAGAACACAGAGGCAAAATTGTCATTTAGCATCTGTGCCTGTTCCCTCACATCAGTCACTGGATCCCCTTCCCCCTTATTTAGCAGTCCCACTACTTGTCTCCCCTTCCTCTTCCTATTTACATGCTGATAGAAGCCCTTTTTGTTGCTCCTCCCGATAGACCCTTTTGTCTATTTGCCCCAGTACCCATTTCCTATGGAGGTTCCTCTTGCGTCTAATCCCTCTAACCACCTCCTTTCGCATCCTCTGCCTCCCCACCTTACTGACTAGAGGTATCGTCAAGGCTTGCACCTCCAAAACCTCCCTTTTGAGTGCCATCCACCCCTCCTCAACTCCCCCGACTTCCAGTCCCCTCTCCCAGGAGACTTTCCCCAGTCTGGCCTTCAGTTGGCCAAAGTTGGCCCTCGTGGAGTCCCAGCTTCTAGTGCTTGACCTGCTGCACGCCCTCGTTCTCCTGATCTCAAAGCAAAGGATGGACTGATCACTCGCACCCAGAGCGCCCCTAATCTGCACCTGGACCCTCTGTGTGAGAAACCCTCCCTCTATAGTGCCTAGGGAGTGAGCTGACCTGGCCATCGGGGCCCAGTGAGTCTGCCAACTGATATCTGGGAGACTGAACTCTCCCAGAATTACTGTGTCCCTGTCGTGAGCAGGGGAGCCCCACCGGCCTGGACACTTTGGTTGCAATTAGTCACACAGACGCGAGCAATAAAAATAAATCTGTTTATTGCTAGTTATCTACAAGATTTACGACTCTATTGATAAGCAAATAGAGAAGCCTTTTTGCTGGAAAGATGTTCTCCTGCGAATAGAGATCTCTCCTCCCCTTCACGTCATCTCCTACCCCCTCCAGCCGTTCCTCCCGCCTCCTTTCCAGTCTGTCCATTCTGATTTGATATGAACGGATCATACGTCTTTGGGCAGCGTCTGTCATATTCACATACCCCATCCTGCCTTCTGCTTCTGGCCCCGTCATTTCCTCTTCAGAAGAGGAGGAGGGGTTTTCGCCCTCCTCCCTCTCACAGGCTGTTTGCTCTAAAGGGCTAGGTGCTTGGGAAGGAGTCTGTGGACTCGTGACACTTTCAGGCAGAAGCTGATTAGCCTCTATCTCTGGCTGTGTTTGAGCCTCCCGGACTCTAGTAACTACTGTTACTTCCTCCTCACAAGGAGTAGTCCCTGTCGTGACCTCCTGCACGACAGTCCCTCCCCCGAGATATCCTTTGCAGCTGACCTGTCAGGACATCGTCCAGGGTCTCCGGTTGACTTGGTGGGCGATAACAGACCCGCACTGTCAGGTCCCTCCCCCTGTCGAAACCCCTTAGTTTCACCCAGACCGCCTCTGCCGGATCCCCATCTGCGCCACCTTCTATCTCACTGCACCCTATCCCTTCCCTGACATATAACGCTGCACCCCCTCCCTCTTCCCCTTCCTGCCCTTTCTAAACCGGCGATACCCCTCTTGGTTTCCATTCCCATCTTGCCTTTCATCCCACCAAGGTTCCACCAGGTCAGACCCTCCCATTCCCAGGAGAGCCTCAAGCTCTTCCCGCTGGTTTCCCATGCTCCTAGCATTGGTGCACATGTGTCACAGTGTGCATGGGTTCCTGAAGGCCTAAGACCCAGAAGAAAATGAAGAATTAAAAAGCATGATGGGACTGACCAGACTGAGAAAACTGAGAGGCCGGGAGTGGTTGGAGAAGGGAACATAGCAGATAAGATAAGCCCATGCTGTACCATCCAGAGAGAGAATGGAATGTGACGAGAGTGGAGTGCGTGTGTTTGAGATAATACCAGCACGTTCTGTGTGTCAGCTTTGCTCAGAGGAGTTCACTGTTCGATCCAGTTGGGCTAAGCTCACAGAGTCAACTCTAAGGTATAAAATGCCCGGGCTTTCCAGCTCCCATGTGCCAGAGCAGCGCTGCAACTGGTCACCCACAGTCCCGATGGATCACCGCCTGGAGAGGGTCTATTGGCTGTGAGTACAAGTGTTGCATGAATGCGAGTGTGGATGAGGCCTCTTGATATTGTTGCTGATGACTGCTGAACCTGCATTCTTATACTTCTCTATTCTTTATATCATAGAATAAATGTCACATGCATAGCGTTTAAAACCAGGTCTGGCGTTCAGTCTCTCTTTGATGAGGGCTTTCCTTGGGAACCTGATAGTCTCCTCTTTACTGAATCAAGGACCGCTTTAGCACGGTCACATAATTGGTGCCACGAACAGGATCGTACAAGAGACTAGGTTTTCAGGAATACCAGCCTGTGGGAGAGACGACTGAATGGAGAACAGAATGGAGGGACGCCTCCAGCTGAAGGGTGTTTTTGGAGCTTGGCTCCAACTAAGGTTGTTGTAATACATAAAGGATGTCCCAGATTATTCGGAATAAGGTGATGGTACCAAATGGAAAGATGAGCTCGCATTTTGAACAAGAAAATTAAGAGATTGCTTAGAATTTTGGGACCAGATAGGGTCTTTTTATGAATACTGGCACCCTTTGGGAACAGAAGCCAGAGGACTGAAGTGAGGATATGGAATATGGAAATCCCTTTCAGGTTAAAAGAAAAAAAGGGACAGATGATAGATTTTAAAGAAGAACTATCCCAGGATCTGGGAACAGAATCTGGGGACTGGCTATTGAAAATGAGAGGAAAAGCAGTGGCTAATAGTAAGGAACGAGACGCTTATGAAGGAGCAAGCAAACACATGGGCTCGGGACTGAGAAACCCCCATGAAAATATAACAGAGGTTATGTATGAAAGTGCAGGGCTGTGCTTTGGAAAAGCCAATATTGAAGATACAGTGAAACAGTTAAGAATAATGATACTGTTACTGTACGATAGTCTAGAAGCAACATACAGAGTTTGGATGGAACAATGTGCCAAAGGAGAAGTTTTAGAAGGGATGAATGACTTGGAAATAGAAATGCACAGATTGCACAGAGAATTGATGAAAAAAGAGGACAGATTGTGGGACATGGAGAAGAAAAATGGGATCTTAATAGCAGAGACAGAACAGTTAGAAGAATAGATGGAGCAGATTAACAGGCTTGGGGGGGGGGGGGAACCAAGCCTTACAGGAAGTACTTATAAAAGGAAAGCAAAAATCAGTGAAGGTGGGAGCATATAAGAAGGATAGAATAAAGGGGAATGATGGAGACAATAGTTTGGAGGATAGCAGTGGGGAAGAGCCCTTTCCTCCACCCCCACCATACATAGATGGGTGTTGTTACAATGGTACTTGCCCAGAGAACCTGGATTGTTCTCCATTAGGGGCAAGACCAAGTGCCATAATAAAAGCTAAAAAGGTTAAACCAGTGGCAGCATACCGAAGAACAGTGGCCACTTATGAGGGTGATAGGCAGGTGTCATAAGTACAGCTTAGGGGACAAGTGGCTGGAGAGCAGCACTTGTGAAAGGGACCTTGGGGTACTGGTTGACTGCAGGCTGAACATGAGTCAGCAGGGTGATGCGGTGGTCGAGAGGGCGAACGCCACCCTTGGTTGCACAGCCAGAAGTGTGGCTTCCTGATCGAGAGAGGTATTACTATCACTCTATACGACTCTGGTGTGCCCGCAACTGGAGTATTGTGCTCAGTTTTGGGCCCCTCATTACAGAAAGGATATAGCCAGGTTGGAGTCAGTGCAGCGTAGGGCCACAAGGATGGTGGCTGGTTTGCAGGGGATGCCGTATGAGGCGAGACTGAGGGAACTGGGCCTCTTCAGCCTGGAGAAGAGGAGACTCAGAGGGGATATGTTGGCAACATGCAGGTATGTGAGGGGGTGTCACATGCAGATGGGGAGAGACCTGTTCTCCCCTGCAGAGGAAGGCAGGACGCGCTCCAACGGAGCAAAGCTCAGGGAGCCAAGGTTCCATTTGGATGCCAGGAAGCACTTCCTGACAGGGAGGACCCCGAGGGCGTGGAATGGGCTTCCACGAGAGGTCGTTGAGGCCCCATCGGTGCGGGTGTTCAAAGATAGGCTGGACATGCACATGATGGGCATGTTGTGAGCAGAGTTGGCTGATGCCGGAGGTCAAACTAGATGGCCCGGGAGACCCTTTCTGACTCGCTCTGTTTCTAGGTTTCTATGTTTCAGGAGATCAGGCATGGAACAGTAACAGAAGAAACAATTACGAATAAAGAATTGCGGGAAATTGCTCAGGAGGTGGGGCAACCAAAAGGGACGCCCGTAGCATGGGTGACAAGATTTTGGGCAGCAAGAGACAAATTTGATATGAATGAAGAGGAAGCCCAACAATTTGGGAGATTCTTCCTGGACTTCCAGGAATATATAGATACTATAGGGACACACAGTGTCCCATATGCCTTAAGAGAGTTCTGTGTGAGTACAGGATCAGGCAAGGCTAGAACAAATATGAGGAATGTGGTCCAGATTTTCCCTCCAGGTACGACTGAAAATGACAATGTCATCAATATATGCCATGGCACAATGGGACAAATGTCCCAAGACTCCCGAGGGCAGGAGCAGGAGAACATGCTGATGGGGTTGAAATGTCCAGGATTGGATGCGCTGATCGTAATAGTACTGCTGCTCTCCTTGGGCCTGTCTTAAATTACTCTCGGCCCATTGAGCTAGGTTGGCGAGGTGTTTTCTCATATCCAACACATACTGGAGGGTAGAGGTGGGCTTCAGGGCTGACGCCTCCCAATGCTCCTTGACCAGATCTAGAATTCTTGATACTAAGGTAGGACCTGCAACAAGCTTCCCGAGGAAGCCAGGAGGGAGACGGGATGTGTGGGGGCAACTGAAAGCAAGAGGTCACAATATGGAGACTTTGGATGGACTCCCCACAAATATCCTAATACAAATATTGGAAAATGAGATGAAAATTGAGCAGGCAAGGAAACAAGGGCCCTCAGCCCCACCGTTACCTGCAATAGAGGCAAAGCAAATTCAGAAAATGCAGAGTGGAGGGGAAAATCCTTACGAGTACCTCTGTAAGGAGATAGAGCAGTTGAAACTTAAACAACCGGAAATGGAAGAGCAGCAGCAGGAGCAGCAATAGGGCTTTCTTGTCAATTCTCCATTTTCAAAAGAGTTCCTAAAGTTTTCATAAAATTCTTGTGCCTTAGGATTGTATCCAGTCTAAATCTTCTAGATTTCCAGTTGAAAAGTATTCCTTTTGGCACTAGCCATCTAAACATGGTTACTTTCATTGTCACCTTTGAGGTAAGGAATTGGTATTTCTTCCGTCCTTCTCTGATTCTCCATGGGATCTGTTTCAAAGCCACTATCTGGTTTTCTCCATATTGCAATGGTTGTTCCCTCACTTTCCTGAGTATTTCAAGCGGGGTCCCCCAGGGCTCTGTCCTGGGGCCAATCCTGTTTAATCTTTTCATTAACGACATGGAAGGAGGGGTGAACAGTCTGCTGATCAAATTCGCAGACGACACTAAAACTGGGGCAGTGGCCACAACTGAGGAGCAGGTACTCCAGATACAAAAGGATCTGGACAGACTACGGAAGTGGGCAGGAGACAACAGGATGGCGTTCAATGTGGATAAGTGCAAGGTCTTGCACTTGGGGCATAGGAATAGCTGTCATAAGTACAGGTTAGGTGACAAGTGGCTGGAGAACAGCACTTGTGAAAGGGACCTCGGGGTACTGGTTGACTGTAGGTTGAACATGAGTCAGCAGTGTGATGCGGTGGTCAAGAGGGTGAACACCACCCTTGGTTGCATAGCCAGAAGTGTGGCTTCTAGATCAAGAGAGATATTACTACCACTCTACACGACTCTGGTGCGCCCACAACTGGAGTACTGTGTTCAGTTTTGGGCCCCTCATTACAGAAAGGATATAGCCAGGTTGGAGTCAGTGCAGTGTAGGGCCACAAGGATGGTGGCTGGTTTGCAGGGGATGGGGTATGAGGCGAGACTGAGGGAACTGGGTCTCTTCAGCTTGGAGAAGAGGAGACTCAGAGGGGATATGTTGGCGACATACAGGTATGTGAGGGGGTGTCACATGCAGATGGGTAGAGACCTGTTCTCCCCTGCAGAGGAAGGCAGGACGCGCTCCAATGGAGCAAAGCTCAGGGAGCCAAGGTTCAATTTGGATGCCAGGAAGCACTTCCTGACAGTCGGGACCCCGAGGGCGTGGAGTGGGCTTCCACGGGAGGTCGTTGAGGCCCCATCGGTGCGGGTGTTCAAGGACAGGCTGGACGTGCACATGGTGGGTATGGCATGAGCGGAGCCAGCTGGTGCCGGAGGTCAGACTAGATGGCCCGGGAGGCCCCTTCTGACTCGCTCTGTTTCTATGTTTCTATGTTTCTATCTCTTATTGACCTTTTTGCAAATTTAATATGAACTTCTCTCGGGAGTCTGTGTCTTCTCACGTAGCTTGAGTTTACTCTATAAACCAAGTCAACTTCTCTCTCCACTTCTTCCTTCTCCACATTGAGAGCTTCCACTAACATTGTTGTTATTGACTCATTTAAGTCTTCATTTTTTGTCTCTGGTATGTTCTGTAGTCTCAAATAGTTAGAAGCCTTTTCCACCTCCAATATAGCAACTGAGTCTCATAATGTCTTATTCACTTGTGTCAGATGTTGTACCTCTTTATTTATCTCTTCTGTTTTCTTGTCAATAGTAGCAGTCTTATTTTCCACCTCTTGTATTTTTTGTTCATTCTGTGTTGTTTTATGTTGGATATCCGCAAATTGAGCATTTATAGCAACTATATGTCTATCCATTTTTTCCAATTTCTCATTTTGTTCTGAGGCCATTTTCTCCAGTGTCTCATTTTGTTTTTGAATGGACTCTTGAATTGTTTGAAGTGTTGTCTGTAACTCCTTTTGAAAGTTGTTGAATTTATCTTGTTGGATCGTCACATCCAATGTTTTTTGTTGATGAACTGGACTGGAGGGTCCCAAAAAGGGGGGGGGGGGCAGAGGATGATGAAAAGATCTTTTTAGAGTGCTTATAAGGGTTAGGGAGACTCATTATTAATATCAAAAATCAAAATCAGTTAGATGAAAAATTAATTCAATCTTACTTCTTAATAGAATAATAAAGGCACTTAAGTCCCTATTCAAATTTCAGATAACTACCACCGTTATTCCCCTCAAACAGCCTAAAATATTATTCAAATTATTCCCCCTTCTCCAGTTCTTATAATTACTTAATAGCAAACCTCTTCCAGTTGTTTTAGCAAATTAAAAGGAAGACACATCCAACACAAATAATGCAGTCTCTCCAGCCAAATTGTTCAAGTGGCTTAAATTCTTCTAACGTTCCAACACCTTGATTTATGTTCTCCTCTTATTTTCCACCACCATCCAGAGACTAGGAATCAGAATTCAAAGTTTTTGTTTAAGCGGCTTGCTGTAAGACAAAATGGCCACAAGTGTCGTGCCTAACGACTCAGAGGAGTTGTTAGCACGCGTAAGAGAGCAAGAAGCTCCCAGTGAGAGTCAGGCCTTAGAACAAGAAGATTTCTACTTGGTGCCCATGGCACAAACACCCCCCCCCCCAGCCACCTGACTTTGATGAAGTTTTTCTCCAGCCTGAGCGAAGCTGCATTCCTCAGGGAGATAACACAGCCGATCAGCCCGTGGGACGGCCCGTTGCCATGGAGAATGCCCAACAGAGGAGGAGGCTTCAGCGCTTGAGCCAATTAGAGGCGAGGCAAAGTGAAAGAAGGAGGGGGAGGAGCTTATCTAGCCCCCGGGGGAGGGGCGTTCCCGTCGGGTGAAGAGTGCGTCATGAATCTGAGATTGGTCAGAAAGGAGGGGGCAACTGCGTTGCCTGGAACTGCCATTAGCGGCTCCTGTATTATTCATGGCCTGCGTATCTTGAAGTTGCTTAGAATAAAAGGCTTCGAACCTTTATTGCCTGTTCCTGTGTGAGTGATTAGGAAGAGTGCTCCGGCCTCACGACACAGGGTGGCAGCAAAAGACTCCTTATTATCACAATGAACATCTTCCGTCTTCTAGTAAAAGTATTTAAACAATAGCCGGAAATGGTCAAACTGCCTTTAAGGTCCAAGAGAAAAGTATAAACAAAGAAAAAAGGGACTTTTCCCTCAGATTGATTTAAGGAAAGCTTCCAGTCTTATCTTTCGCCCTTGGGGAGGTTAAAAACTCTGCTTTTTCATATCTCAGTTTTTGGCTTTTTCAATTAATCTCCAATTCTGATGCCGCTTTTATCCCGGGGGGGGGGAGGATTCTCCTCCTCCGTTTGAGATTGGGCTTTTTATTTGAGTTATTGCTTATTCCTGGGATTTCCTTTAGAGGCTCAATTCTTATAATGGGTATTAATCTCACCCAGAAGGTCCAGAGTCCAAGTGCAAAGTTTTTCTTCTGGTTTTTGGCCGGGGCCAACAGTTTGAGAGGATATTCACCTCACGTCTGCTTTCTGTGAATCCAGTGATTTGCCTGGTTCAAGTGGAGCAGCCGCCACTATTCCACATATCAGGGCAGCTCGGTTTGCGTCCACTCCCACAGGATGGTTCTTCGGGCTTTTCAAGCCCACTAGAGAACGGATTTCGGTGCGAAATATGGAGCCCCATTTTCGCTGCCAATCTCGCCATGATGTATCCCGGAAGTCCCTCATTTTGAAGTCCCTGGTGCACCAATACAATCTTAGCTGGCTTTTTCTCCTCCACCAGCTTGGAGCAAACCAACCAGTCTGCTTAGGATGTATTTCCACCAGCTGCTTTCGCAGGTGGTGTAGCCGATTCCAGTCAAATGTCTCCTCTGGGGCCAATTTAAACTAGAATCTCCCCAAGTCAGGTTTGGCCATGCTGTTTTACACAAAAATACCAAGCGCTTCCACAAAAACCTCGCATATGTCGCCCACGGCCATCCACACCACCCCATATCTTCATGTAGAAGTGTCCATGAGGTAGTAAGCCGAGATTCTGAAACCCCCATGCTTCCTGGGTGCCCGCAAACAAGCCCACGTGCAATGAAGTTCCAAACCAGATCTAAATACTTTGGCCCGCCTGTGAAATGGTTGAGGTGGGCAGTGTCTGT
This sequence comes from Varanus salvator macromaculatus, assembly GCA_023646645.1. NCBI lineage: Eukaryota > Metazoa > Chordata > Lepidosauria > Squamata > Varanidae > Varanus > Varanus salvator. The sequence goes on along the minus strand of JAIXND010000748.1, from coordinate 391,287 downwards.
GCTCCCAAAATGGGGTTAATTTTGTCCGAACTTGCCATCTGTCCCACCCAGGTTAAAGGGCTCAAAAATGCACGTCTATTTATTTAAAATATTTAAGGCTGAAGTTACCATAGCAACCACTGGGATATGTTCAGCGGGTGCACTTCCTTAGTGGGGTGGGTGGGTCTCATACTGCAAAATGCTGAGCCCCACTTTGGGGGTGTGTTCGCTGCACACTTCTGAAGTGTTGCATGCAGATCAAGGTTTTGCAGAGAACAGAGTTTGGACAAGGGAGTGGTTAGCAAGCTTTGCTTTTAAATTGAGCAATTTGTGTGAACTTCTAAAAAACAAGATCCATCCTTTTATTTATTTTATTTATTTATTAAAACATTTATAGGCCGCCCCATCGCAACAAAGCCTCGGGGCGGCTTACAACATAATTAAAATACAAAAATAGTACAAATATTAAAATAATTTATCCCTCCCCCCCTCGGTGCATCTCGGCCACTAAATATAAATAAATTAAATACCCCATACACCAAATAAAATAAACCAAAAACCACCTAAAATACAACCCTTAACCAACACAAACATTAAACATACATAACATCTAACCAACTAAACAAGATAAACTCAAACGAAAACCAACACTAACAGTTAAAATAATACTTAAATAAAAAGGTCTTTGCCTGGCGCCGAAAAGCATATAACGATGGCGCCAGGCGAACCTCTCCAGGGAGCGCATTCCATAGTTGGGGCACCACCGCCGAAAAAGCCCTGCTCCGGGTACTCACCCACTTCACCTCCCTCACAGGAGGCTCCCGGAGGAGGGCTGCCGTTGCAGATCTTAGGGGGCGGGAGGGCACATAAGGGCGCAAGCGGTCCATTAGGTATCTGGGTCCCAAACCATTTAGGGCTTTATAGGTTAACACCAACACCTTGAATTTGGCCCGGACTTCAATGGGGAGCCAGTGGAGCTGACGGAGGACTGGGGTTATATGAGAATAACGCCCAGCCCCCGTCAGCAACCTGGCAGCTCTATTTTGTACCAACTGAAGTATCCGGACCGTCTTCAAGGGCAGCCCCACGTAGAGGGCATTGCAGAAATCTAGCCGAGAAGTTACAAACGCGTGTGTCACTGTCGCCAGGCGGTCGTAGTCTAGAAAGGGACGCAGCTGAAGTACCAGTCGCAACTGCATGAAAGCACTCCTCGCTGCTGCCATCACCTGGGCCTGTAACGACAGCTCTGGGTCGAGGAGTACCCCCAAGCTGCGGACCTTATCCTTTAGAGGGAGTACAACCCCATCCAGGACAAGGCCCAAGTCCCCCACCCCTAGACTCGAACCGCCCACCAACAGGACCTCCGTCTTGTCTGGATTGAGCTTCAGTTTATTGGCCCTCATCCAGCCCATTACCTTGGCCAGGCACCAGTTCAGCACAGCCACCGCCTCACCTGGATCAGTAGAAAATGAGAGGTAGAGCTGGGTGTCATCAGCGTACTGATGACTCCGCAGCCCAGACCTCCTGATGACCTCTCCCAGCGGTTTCATGTAGATGTTAAATAGCATGGGGGACAAAATGGACCCCTGCGGTACCCCATGGCATAGCTGCCATGGCGCAGAGCCATAGTCCCCCAGCACCACCCTCTGGAATCGGCCGTCGAGGTAGGAGCGGAACCATCGCCAAGCGGTGCCTCCAACACTCAACCCAGCCAGCCTATCCAGAAGGATACCATAGTCAATGGTATCGAAAGCCGCTGAGAGGTCCAGAAGAACCAACAGGGACGCACCCCCCCATCTCTCTCCCTGCACAGGTCATCGTACAGGGCGACCAAGGCAGATTCAGTGCCGTACCCGGGTCTGAAACCGGACTGAAATGGGTCCAGATAATCCGTTTCCTCCAAGAGTGCTTGGAGTTGTCCCGCCACCACCCGCTCTAGCACCTTGCCCAAAAACGGAATGTTGTCCACTGGTCTATAATTGGCGGCCACCTCTGGATCCAGGGATGCCTTCTTTAGGACTGGCCGGACTACCGCCTCCTTTAGGAGCACAGGCACCCGGCCGTCTCTTAAAGAGGTGTTGACTGCCTCCCAGATCCAGGGTCCGATCCCGTCCTTGGCTGTCTTAAGTAGCCAGGAAGGGCATGGGTCTAGTAAGCAAGTGGTAGGACGTACTTGTCCAAGCACCTTGTCCACATCATCAGGCCGCAACAACTGAAATTCATCCATTAAGCATGGACCAGACGGCATCGAAGGCAACTCCACAGCAGAATCTGTTTCCAAAGCAGAGACGAGCTCGCAGCGTATCTGAATGATTTTCTCCCAAAAATGCTAGACAAACTCATCACAGTGGGCTTCTGAGGGTGGCACCAGATCTTTCTTCGGGCCAGGATGTACAAGGCCCTGAACCACTCGAAAGAGCTCCGCCGGACGGCATTGTGAGGAGGCAACGGAGATGGAGTAGAATTTCCTCTTCGCCATCCTCACCGCCACAACATAGGTGCGATAATGCGCACACAAGCGTGTTTGGTCAGATACCTGTCGTGATCTCCTCCACCTGTCCTCTAGTCGTCTCCCTGCCTGCTTCATCGCCCGTAAGTCGGTCGTATACCACGGAGATGAACGGGCTCGGCTAGACGGAAGAGGACGCTTGGGAGCAATCGTGTCGATAGCCCTGGTCATCTCCTCATTCCACAATTCTACCAGGACGTTGACAGGATCACCTGCCCTGTCAGCCAGAAAATCCCCCAGAGCATTCAGGAATCCTTCAGGATCCATCCTGCTCCGAGGGTGGACCCACAAAATCGGGTCCGCACCCTTACAGAGGGAGAGGCCGCTCTCGAGCTCAAACCTTATGAGGAAGTGATCCGACCATGACAAGGGCGATAAGCTTAAGTTCCTCACCCTCAGATCACCCTCTTCCTGCTCCGTCGAGAAAACCAGGTCCAGAGTGTGTCCACGTTCATGGGTCGGGCCAACGACGTGTTGAGACAGCCCCATGGCCGTCATGGAGGCCATGAAGTTCTGAGCCGCCCTGGTAAGAGCTGTCTCGGCATGGAGATTGAAGTCCCCCAGGACCACCATCCTGGGGGTCTTCAACACCAGGTCCGAGACGACCTCCGTCAGCTCAGGCAGGGAGTCTGTTGGGCAGAAGGGTGCACAATACACCAACAGAATCCCCAGTCTGTCTCGGTCGCCCAACACCAAGTGGAGGCACTCCAGCCCCGGTCTCGAAGGGACAGGAAGCCCCACAAGGGAAATTGATGCCCGATAAACCAGAGCGACCCCCCTCCCCTCCCCTCTGGGCGTGGGCGGTGCTGAATTAGGTACCCGGGCAGGCAGAGTTGTGAGAGGGAGACATCCCCCCCTCTCCTGCCCAGGTCTCGGTGATACAGGCCAGGTCGGCCCCCTCATCCGCGATCAAGTCGTGGATGAGGACAGATTTATTGTGGACCAACCTGGCATTTAACAACAGCACCGACAGGCCGGGGGGCAGCTGACACGGCTACCGGGAACCCACCGGCTGGGAGAATAACCGGAACGAGGGACAGGTGTCAACCATCTGTCCCTCCTTCTTCTAGGCGGACGGGTTAATCTCCCACCGCTGTAACGCCCCCTGCCCATCACCACCCCAATGGCGGCGCCCCCGTGCTCCCCAGGCAACGACATAACAACAGACAAACCAACAGCCGAGATGCACCAACAGAAATTTAAAACTATACCATTTAAAATCCCCTATTTAAACTAATTGGATCCCCGCCAAAGTCTTCCACGGGCCAGGACCCCTGGCCAGCCCAGCCCCCCGAACGGCCCCCCGAATGGCGCCCCAAATGGCGGTGCCCTTTGGTGACCACCCTTCGGCCGCTGGCCCGAGGCCGCCGGCCCCTGGTGGCAGCGGTGCTTTCTAGCCCGCAGGGCTCCTCCCCTCGCTCGCCCTGCCCGTCGCCTGCCGCTCGCCTGCCCCACCCGGCACGCCTCTCACCCGTGCCAGTGCGGCCGGGGACGAGTCCCGAGGCCAGCGGTGTTCTGGGCGGTGACGGCAGTCCCGCTGGGCAGTGGCGGCAGCGGCGGCAGGAGTGGCAGCAGGAGCAGGGGCGCCTGCATGCGGCGAGCAACGTTACGGGGGGGCCAGCCGAGGTGGTGAGTCCAGCCACTTTTCCATTAATACTGCTCCAAACAGCCTGCAAATGTTCCAAGTGAGTTGTTGCAATGAAAATAAAGAGCAGTATGTTGAAAGGGCCTCTGATGCAACTAACCCTGCACGCCTAACCCTAACCCTGTGCCATTTCCCCCATAGCCTGGATGGGCAACAAGGCTGAGGGAATTGCAATTTAGGGAGGAAGGCATCTGTTTTAGGCCACTTTGGACAATTGGTCAATCTAGCTGAGTATTACTCGATTGTACTTATTTATTATATCTGTATCCCACCTTTTCCCTCCGTGGAAGCCAAGGTAACTTAGTTAATCCTCTTTCTCCCCTCTATTTATCCTCACAACAGCCCTGTGAGGTAGATCAGGCTGAAAGTCAGGGACTGGTCCAAACTCGTCCAAACTCATTCAGTGAGCCTTATGGCCATGGTCTTTTAGTCTAACAGCCAGTGTGGTGTAGTGGTTAAGAGTGTGGGGCTGGGACTCAGGGGATCCAGATCCTGGCCTCACTCAGCCACGGAGCCAACTGGGTGATTTTGGGCCAGGCACAGACTCTCAGCCCAACCTGCCTCACAGAGTTGTTGTTGTGGGGATAAGTTGGAGAGGAGAATTATGTAAGCCGCCTTGAGTTTCTGGAAGGAAAAATGGTGGGATAGAAATGTAATAAATAAATAATAATAACACTCTCACCACTGTACCACACCGTGGTGTGTAACAATTAAAAGTACAGGGCATACCTCAGACATATTGTGGGTTTGGTTCCAGACTATCACCATAAAGCAAATATTGCAATAAAGTGAGTCACACATTTGTTTTGGTTTCCCAGTGCATATAAAAGTTATGTTTACACTATAGTGTAGTCTATTAAGTGTGCACTAGCATTATGTCTAAAAAATGTGCATACCTTAATTAAAAATACTTTATTGCTAAAAAATGCTAACCATCCTCTGAGCCTTTGCAAGTCATAATCTTTTTGTTTGCCCCATTGTTGTCAGCTGCTGACTGATTGCTGAAGGTTGGGGCAGCTGTGGCAGTTTCGTAAAATAAGACAACAGTGAAGTTTGCTGCATCGATTGATTCTTCCTTTCATGAAATATTTCTCTATCAAATCCTGCTGCTTGCTTTATCAATAAAGTTTATGAAATAGATATCCTTTGTTTTCATTTCAGCAGTGTTCACAGCATCTTCACCAGGAGTAGATTCCATCTCAAGAAACCATAACAAATGTAATAATGATGAAAAAGTTTGAACTATTGAATGACCAAAATATTTGAATGACCAAAATGTGACAGAGACATGAAGTGAGCAAATGCTGTTGGAAAAAAGGCACCAATAGGCTCACTTGACACAGGGTTGCCACAAACCTTCAGTGTGTAAAAAATGCAATATCTGCAAAGTGTGGTAAAGAGAAGTGCAATAAAATGAGGTATGCCTCTATGATAATATGTATAGCCCACTTTTTCCCTCTTAGAAGGAACCCAACAGTGGTTCACATTTCCTTCTTCTCTCCTTGCTGAAGGTGTGATAGATTGTGGTTGAATTATTCACAATTTAGCCTTTTCTTGCTGGAGCTGAAAGACAACCTTTCTAGTCACATGCAAAGAATGAATTTGGTCAAATTGCCCCAAATCTTTTGGTCTGTAGAGACAGGGGATCACTCTTCCATCAGAGGTGCTCCTCCCCCACCCCAGCTTTTCTTTGCAGTTTTGCAAGAACCATCCACGGTGCTGACCTCCACCCCAAAATAGGTTCCTCACCATGGAGCACCATGGGTAGCTCTTCTAAAACTGAAAAGTTGCAATGCAGGGGAATCCCACTGACATAGGAATGACTAGCCTCCTGTGATATTGGGTCACCAGACTTTATGTTTCTGCCATTAACAGTGATTTCCTGTTCTTGTTTTTCCAAAACATTTCTGCTGGCCACCATGACACTTCAGGGTCCCCTAGCAAATGTCCAGCTCTGCTGCACACTGATATTGGAGAGCTCTATAACGGTTTTAAATTAATTTGGATTTCCACAAATCTGACCTGTGGATTGTGTTGCAGACTTGCCCTTTCTGAGCTGAATGGATTCAGAAGATTTGCACACTGTTTCATTGTTTTGCTTCACTTATTTTTTGGGTTGGGGATTTGTGCATTAGCAAATCTGTGTTTGCAAACAGGAATGACATTCCTGATAGTATTATGGAATGAGTGGATTATGACATGAAAGATGAACTGAAAGATGCCCAGCTCTATGCAAAACTAGACAGGATGTAACAAAATTAGTCCATCTCTTGGGCATAGTACCCTGGAAGCCCTAGCAAATGCCTGGCACAGTTGACCTTGGGCACTCAGTTTACTCCCACCGGGGCAGATCCAGAATTTGCAATGGCTAAGAGTTGCACCTTTGGGTTCCTAGCACCTCTTCTCCTGCTGAAATCCCTCTTTCCTCCTCCTGCCTCCCCAACACTTACATCTTAAGGTTCTTCTTTTCAGTTAACAGGAACAGCTCCCTTTATTATTTAAAAGAGAGAGAAACAAGCAGACAGACACCAGGATAAAAAGCAATCAGCCACTTCAAGCCAGCAAATACAATGTTACATTTGGATTTTATTGCTCAGCTAAATCACAGCAAATTGCCTGCCATCTTTAAGGAATTGGGTTTAATTTAAAACTACCATGGGAGTGCAGCTTTGCCATAAATATCTGGGAGAGAGCATTGTGCATTTTGTTCCCAATTAAAAATAGGGGAAGGGAGGGAGGAGAATGGAAGGATGAAGAAAAAAAGAAAAATCCCAAGAAGTTACATTGGTTCTGAAAGCCATTGATTTATTGTTGATGTCATGGCACTTTTGGAGGGTGCTGGGTAAGGGAAGAATTATATTCCCACTTGTCTGTGACTTAACATCCCATATAAATTTGCTTCTTAGATGAAACTCAAGACCTTTGAGGAGAGGAGACAGGGTGGGTGTGGTGGGGTGACCATCCTTTTGCACCATAAGTTACAACAGGGTCCCCCAATTATTTGGTCTTCTTGTGGCTGTGTTGTGGGTGTTCTCACAAGATGGCTGCCATGATGGGTTTGACTGGTCACTGAACACCTATTTCTTAGATGGCCAAGGGGTGAGGCCAAATTAAAACTGATTTGCCCAAGAACCCAAGTTACAAGGCAGAGGTGGGCTGGGACTGAGACCCCTGCAGCAAGCCATTGCTTTGAGCCCACCATTATTTGCTCCAGTGCCCATTTAACAGAATTCAATACTGAGGGGGCTAAGAGCCAGGCCAAGAACTAATTGCAAAGCAGAGATGAGATTTGGAGCCAAAATGGACATACCCCTGCAACCCTCCAACATATCCTTGGAACTGAGCTGCTCCAGGTCTCCAATTGGTGGCCTGAACCAGCACAACTACCTCAGTATTTGCAGGATTGGTCCCAGGCCCTGCTGGAGGGCACCAGCTGGGAGGCCTGGGGGAAGAACTACAGAAAAGCTGGCTATTCCCTCCAGAGCTGGCCTCAGCATTACAGGACCTTCTGGCTGCTGTTGTGCCTGCATCTTGCCTGACCCTCACCAGGCCCTGCCTCGCTGCCTCACCTCAGCAGTGCAGGTTTATCCGCTCACTGTGGGTCAGTCCCTGCATCTGGTCCCTGCCTTGTCTTGTCATGTCTTGCGTTGCTGCTAGCACTGGCTCAGCTCCTGCCCCTTGCCCGATCCTTGATGCAGCCGGTGCCTGCCATATCTTGCTGAATCCTGCCAGCCCTTGCCTTCTTGCCTCACCCTCCTTGCTGCCTCACTACCCAGCTTTACTTACTGTCCCTTTGCTGCTTCCAAACCCTGCCCAGTTATCCTGCCTCCTGCTCTGTCTGTCCTCCTGGTTCTCAACCCTTGGATTGTTCATGACAGCATCCTTCCCTTGTCTTGATATTCCTGGTTCTGGACCCTGGCTATTACTTGCTTCTGAGTTCACTGTTAGACTTTGCCCTGTCTTTACTTCAGTTGCCCTGGACCTGGTGTCTTGGTCTTGTCTCCAGCCACCCACATCCCAGACCCTGATGCACCAAACACCAACACATCACATTAGGGGAAGCACATTTTACATCCTGCTGGGAATATAGGGTGACAGTTGTTCTTTGTCCAGTCCAGGAGGGCACGTGAGCAACAGTCACATGCCCAAGGGTTTTCAGAGAGATCAAGGCTCAGCCCAGTGGCCTATCTGGAGAATAGAAGATCCAGCAAGGTGAGCTGATTGCTGGAGAGATCCAGCAATTCCAGATGGTCCAGTGGGATGAAGATCCCATCAGGGAGGTGGACCAAGCTGTTTTTCTGCAGGAAGAGAAACTTCAGGGCTGGGACAACATGGAATGTTTTGTCCGCAATCGTTTGGATTTGGTTGCCCTCTAGGACCAACTTCTCCAGATGGGGCAAACCCTCTAGAATCTGTGGGGGGAGGGTGTGGAGGAAGTTGTAGGACAGGTCCAGATTGGTCAAATGCTCCAGCTTACTGAAGTAAGAGGGAGGCATGTCCTTCAGCTGGTTGTAGGAGAGGTCCAGGAATGTGAGCTGCTGTAGAGTTTGGAACTAGGATGGATGCAGAGTAGCTAGCTGGTTCCCCTGAAGGGCCAACTGCTTCAAGGCAGTGGAGTTCTGGAATATTTTCAGAGGCAGATCTTCAAGGAGATTGCCAGTGAGCTCCAAGGATTGCAATCCCAGGAGGACACAGAAGATGCCGCTGAGAAGAGCCTTCAATCTGTTGCTGGACAGGTGAAGCTCCTGGAGGGAGGGAAGGCCCTGGAGGGCCTCTGTGCTGATGATGGGGAGGTTGTTGTTCTCCACAGAAATGATCTTGTTGCCTTCAGGGATACCAGATGGGAACTCGCTCAGAGTGGGGTCAAAACAGAAGAACTCAGTGAGGTTGTTTGGAACAGGGAATGGGGGGCAAATATGGGTAGAGAAATGGTGGCCATAAAGAGACAAAACAATGGAAGTGATGAAGATCATAGAGTGATGAAGATCATGATCCTTGATGGGATGTCTCTGAGGAAGCAGAGAGAAGGAGAGGCATAGAGATGGTCTGCAGAGTATTGTGAAGCATTGCAGGTGGAACTCAGCTCCCATCCTCCCTGGCCTGGGGCTGATGGAAGTTTTTGTCCAAATGTCTGCAGGCTGTACCTGCAGGACTCTCACTGTGGATTACAGCAAGGGAACTGGGGACAAGCACAATACCTTGTGTTCTCAAAACATAAGACGGGCCATGCAGAAGCACATCAGAGGTCCAACTTGTCTGGTGTTCTGTTCATGAAACAAAAGTGGCCGACCAGCTGCTCATGGGAAATCCAGATAGGATGTGAATGCAACAGCACCCATGATCCCCAGCAACTGTGCACATAGGCACCCTGCACACTGAAACTGGAGCCATGCATAAAACCATGAGGTCTAGCAGCCACACGGATAGCCTTCTCCTCCAGGAATTTGTTTGGAAGGCACCCAAATTGGCCACTGCTACATACGTACGCCTGGTGCCTGACCCTGGCCATTTCTATGACTGTGACTTGGACTTGCTACTGGATTTGTTTATGCCATGTCCTGCCCTGAATTCTGTTGCCCTGGTCCCTGTACTTCTGTCTCAATTCCTGCTGCTCACATCCTGGACTCTGATGGGCAGATCACATTCTCAGAGGTTTACTAGCAAGGTGTGTCCCAAGCTGGGACAGTCAGCAACCATTTCTTGGGACAGCTACCACTTCCCTGGCTGGGACGACAGGAGGAAATTTGCTGGACCAAGCCTGGCTATAATGACTCACCCCCTGCATTCTCTTTTTGTGACTCCTGTGCCGGTGGGGCCCCAATCCCTGGCAGTTTTTACCCTGAGCTGCTTCAGAATGGTTCATGGTGCCCAACTGTACCCCCAAAATAGGCCCACCCCTGGATAGCTCCTGCGAGGCTCAAAATAAAAACTGCCAATAGTGAAAGAGCCCTTGAAGGGTCATGTAGTGCAGCCTTTCCCAGCTTGGCTGTCTTGCAAGGTGTTGCACTACAACTCCCATCATCCCCCTGTTGGCTGGAGCTGATGGCAGCTCTGATCCAGCAGTTTTGGAGGGTTCTGGATCAGGGAAGGGAATCCTTGAAAGGGTGGTTAGATCAATTCAGTGTGTTGGACTACAGTCCTCATCACCCCCATGATGACTGGGGCTTATGGGAGCTGTGATCCAGCACTTTTGCAAGGTGCTGGGTATGGGAAGAGCAATTTAAGACTAAAATATAAAATTCTAAAATATACCTCTTACACCTTTTGCAGGTATAAACTATGATCTACCTTGTCAGGCTGTTGTGGGGCTATTATTTGGGCAATGTAGGGGTGAAGCACCTCTGTGTGATACCATGCACTCTTGAAAGCAAAGACGGGGTCCCTGTGTCATGCCCATGAAAGGGCCAGCTAGAATTCTTTCTTGCTCCCCACACAGTTTTCCTTAATCCTAACCCTAACCCCTATACTTTTTTATCTGAAAATTACAGACATATTGATGGCCCCAATATTTCAGAAACTCCAGGTGTGAATACTGACTGGGGCAATAATCTTCCCATGTGCGCTCCTAGTTTGGTTCTCGAGCATGAAACCCATTGGGGATGGAAGCTGCCAACAGCGTTTCTTTCCTGTTTTGCTTTTGGGCATGCAAAAATAGGCTGCTCCTGCCCACTCCAAATCAGACTTGGGCTCTTTAATGGTTCTGGCAATCCTGTATCTCCAATCAGAGAGTGTTAAGGACTAGAAGCTTTAGCAGGGAAAACAAACCCTGCATTTGGAACCTTTGTGGGATAGCAGAATAATTTTGCCTTGGGCCATCTCTTGGGCCTAGAATGAGAATCATGCACATGATTCCAAGCACAATTGCGCCATGGAACTGCACAAATGACAGTACACTATTGGCAATATTTTATTTTCTGTTCCTTTCTTAAGTGTGCTCAATTTGGGATTTGCCTTTTTTCACAGCAGCTGTGCACTGGATCAATATTTTCATTGAACCATTCACCTTGATCCCAAGGCCCCCTTTCTGCTCAGTCACTAGTTCAGATCCCATCAGTCAATGCTTGAAGTTGGGATTGGTTTTTGCCCCAGATGCACTATTTATAGCTGCTTACATTGAACTGCATTTGACATTTTGATACCATTCTTCCACCTTGGAGAGAACCTCACAAGCCCTCTTGGATTTAACCACCCTTAATAATTTGGTTTGTGAAAGATTTTACATACCTTGGCCCAGTCATCCATTCCAAGGGAGACTGCAGCCAAGAAATTTGAAGAAGACCAAGCCCTGGAAGGGCAGCAACGAAGGAACCAGAAAAGATCAGCAAGTGCAAGGTTGTTCCAGTGGAGACCAAGGCCAAGAGCATCCACTCAATTGTATTCCCATTCACTATGGATGGGTGCAAAAGCTGGACAGGGAAGAAAGCGGACAGGAAGAAAAACGATGCATTCAAAACATGGTGCTGGAGCAGAGTTTTGTGAATCCCCTGGAGCAACAGAAAGACCCTAGAGGATGGGCCCTAGAGCAAATCAAGCCAGTGCATTCATGAACAAATTGAAAAGCAGTGGTCCCCATACAGACCCCTGTGGGACCTCAATGTTTACCTCCCTCCACAGTATTTACTTCTACCCTCTGCTTTCTGTCCTTGAGCAAGTTACAAATCCAGAAAAGGCCATCTCTTATCCCATGACTTCTATATAAATCAACTGGCAATCATGGCAATCGAATAAAGGTTAGGAAACTTTGCAGTAGTACCAGCCCTTATGTGCAACTCTGCCTCTTATCCTTTTTTCTCATTGATGAAATAAAGCCAAGGGGAAGGTTTTGGCCCAGAATGAAACCTGTTCTTGGAAACACTGCCAAAGCATTGTACATTTTGTGGTTGCGACACTGTGATTATGTCAGGGGGGAGGGGAACCTCAACCCCCTCTCCTTGCTCCACTGCTTCCATGACCACAAACAGTCTTAGCAGTCCAACACCTTTAATCCTGAGTACAGAGACTGCAGGGCCACTTGGCCGCTTCTTACGTCTCTCTAACTTCAGGCATGCTCCTGATGGTCCCAGCTAGGGCAGGAAGCAGCACCTTCCCTGCTACCTGCCAATGCTTCTAGGGGCTGCAGTCAGCTTCTGCGGAGCCCTTGCTTTTGTGCTGGCAATCCCCTACTTGACTGACTCCTTCCCATGCGTGCACACACCAGGACAATTCCTCGCCCCTCTGCCAACTCTCCACAGGCTGTGCCTCTCCCTTGCAGACAACCCTCTTCCCATGGGGGGAGGGGTGTGTTGCATTCACCCTTAGACCCCTCCCCCTCCCCCAGGCTGTGGGGGTTAAGCTTCTTTCCTGCCCCCCCCCCCAGTTCTGTTCTCCTGCTGCCACTTTCCTCTCTCTCTCTCTCCACACCACATCCACTACCCCCTCCTTTTCCTAACTCTCCTCTTTATCTCTCCAGTGCCCTGTGGCTTCCACACTCTCTCCCAAGTGCTCTCTTCCTGGGGAAAGCACTTGCACACCTGGGTGCTCAGAGCTGGGCTGTGCGCACAGCTCCCCCACCCAATGACCTGTTGCCAGTCTTGCTGCCCCAGGTGCTGGCTTCACTATCTCTTTATTCCCCATGGCACATCCCCCTTGGCTTGCTCCTATGCATAAGTAGATGGTGAGCCCCACCAATCCTTCACAGATGCCTTGTTGTGAAACAGGCTTTGTTCAAAATTCAGAGGGGGAGAGAGAGAGAGAGAGAGAGAGAGAGAGAGGACAAATCTAGGCCCAAAGGGCACACAGATAAATCTATCTGCTTTACTATCTGTTGGGAAAATTTGGATAAATCCTGTCTGAAAAACATTACTTCTGTGTGCGTTTGCATTGTGGGATCAAATCCTGTACTCTTTGCTGTCACTGTTTCAAATGGCCTTCCTCCCCCGCTCCTTTCTCTCACCTTTACCTGTAAGTTACAGTACACAGGCCATTTAGTCCAAATATACATTGTAAGTAGTCATTGTTGGAATTCAGTTTACAAGGAAGTATCTTTTGATAGCCCAGAGGCTCCATGTGCCCTGGCCAATTCAGAATGTCTAGAGTCTAGATAAGAGTCTTGGGTTCATGCATAGTTTCAGTAGCTTGAATGTACATGTCTAAGCAGACCTGGAGATGGGCTCAAGCTACTGAACTAAAGTGTCAATACAGGCAATTAGAAATATTGTAATCTCATTGTCTCTGTGTGATTGACTGGCCTTCCTTTATCTGTTCTGCATGTGGTGACCTCAGAACCTGATTGTAATCCCTGCATTCTGTCATCAGTTGCCCTGTACCTGTGTACCTATAAATGCCCTGCAATGGTGTTGAAGCTTTGCAACAGAGTTCACTCTGCCTGCCCGGTAACGCATGCATTATCCTGAGCACCGCGGGAACCTTGGAGTAAATACAATAGAGCCTCAGATGGTCTGGACGCTTGGTCTTTCCCACGAACCCGAGTTTTAGTCCCTCTTCTCAAATTGAGATTCCGGGATTCTGACAGGGACTATCCTCAAGGGACATGAAGTGGGCTAACATGGTCATCCTCTTCTTCAGGAGAAATACATTGAGTTCCTGCAACCCTTCCTCATAGGACCTTGTTTCCATACTCATGGCCACCTTTCATGCCCTTCTCAGAACCCATGAGCCAGTGGTGTGATGCTGCTGTGAATGAGGCAAATGTAATTTCAGGCGCCAAAGTCCTAGAACCATCCTTGCCAAGAAGGGAGGAGCACTTCTCCCATCCTGAATTTACCTGGACACTATGATCACAATCTGAGGCTTTCCTTTTTTAAAAATAAGTTTTATTATTATTATTTTCTACAAACTAAAAAACTAAAAGCATCAATCATCAAAGACATCAGACCTACTGGGTCAGCCCCCCATTTTTTTTGTAGCAGTCCATAGACATATTCAAGTCTACGCGTAGTCCCGTTTCTCTAGCCAATAATAAAAAGAGTCCCAGGTTTGATAGAAGTCTGTATCCTCTTTCTCCTTCAGAGACAAGGTTGGCCTGTCCATTTCAGCGCAGTCCAGGATCTTTTTCAAAATCAGTTCATCAGTGAAATCACTTCACTCCTCCAATGTTGGGCAGATACAATCCTTGCCGCAGTAATTACATGCAGGATCAAATATGTTGCCTGTTTGGCAACTTCATCAGATACAATGCCTAATAAAAAGACTTCAGGTTTAAATATTAAAGATTTTTGTAACATTTCCTCAAGCCACTTATGTATTTTAGCCCAATATTTTTTTTTTGCCTTATCACAAGTCCACCACATATGATCAAAAGTACCCGGTTTATGTTTGCATTTCCAACATCAATTTGACATATTTGGAAACATTTTTGCTAGTCTATTTGGCGATAGGTACCATCTATAAAACATTTTATAAAGATTTTCTTTATATGAGGTTGCTAAGGTTACCTTGATACTTCTTTCCCACAACTTTTGCCATTTCTGTTACTCAATATTATATCCAAAGTTTTGTCCCCATGTAATCATAGTTTCCTTAACCTGTTCATCTTCCATTCTGATAGCCAAAAGAAAATTATACAGTCTTTTAATCATTTTTTCATCTGATTTTAAGATCCTTTGATCAAATTTTGTTAATTCCTTATAAAAACCCCACATTTTATAATCTTTAACAAATCTCGATTGTATTTGAACCTTATGCCACCAAGAGATATCAATACCCTGCTCTTGTAGTTCTTGGTTTGGTTTCAATCCTCCATCATTATCCAGAATATCATCATATCTCACAATCATATCAAAACTCAATGCATTTGGATATACAAGAGCTTCCATAGGCGAAAGCCACCTTGGCAACTTAGTGTACAGTTTTGTCTTTAATTTTTCCCACAGCAACATTAATGACTTTCTAATGTAATGATTTTGGGGACTGCAGGTGGCGCAGTGGTTTAAACCACTGTGCTGCTGGGCTGGTAGATCGAAAGGTCGCCGGTTCGAATCTGCACACGGGGTGAGCTCCCGTGCGCCGTCCCAGCTCCTGCCCACCTTGCAGTTCGAAAGCATGCAGATGCAAGGAGATGAAAAGGTACCACTTTGGTGGGCAGGTAACAGCGTTCTGTGCACCTCGGTGTTTAGTCATGCCGGCTACACGACCACGGAGACTGTCTGCGGACAAACGCCGGCTCCCTCGGCCAGGAAACGGAGATGAGCACCACCCCGAGAGTCAGGCATGACTGGACTTAATGTCAAGGGGAAACCTTTACCTTTAATGTAACGATTTAAGAAACAACCATGTGTCTTACACTTCTCATACCACATATAAGCGTGCCAACCCATTTGTAGATCATGCCCTTCAAGATAAAGGATTCTCTTATTTCTTAAGGTTATCCATTCTTTTAGCCACATTAAGACAGAAACATGATAACACAAGATCCAGTCATGAAGGCCAAAGCCCCCATTCCCTTAGGCCTCCTGCAGCAATTTTAATTTAATCCTTGGTTTCTTCTTTGGCCATACAAATCTCAAAATTTGGGTGTTTAGATCGTCAAAAATTTTTTTTATCAATTTGTATGGGAATCATTTGGAATAAAAACAAGAGCTTTGGTAATATATTCATTTTAACTATTGCTATTCTTCCCAACAATGATAATTGCAAATTAGCCCATTCTTCCAGATCACTCTTAATTTCCTTAAATAGTTTAACATAATTATCTTCTTTCAGTGTAGTACATTTAGCTGTAAGAAAAATTCCCAAATGTTTAACCTTTTAACAATTTGAAGATCTACTTGTTCCGTCAAGGTCATTTTCTGCTCCAATGTAAGATTTTTCACTAGCAATTTTGTCTTTTCTCTATTTATTTTCATCCCAGTAACTTCACCATAATCTTCTATCTTTTTTAAAAGTTTAGGCATTGTTACCAAAGGCTCCTCTAGAATAAAAACTAAATCGTCTGCAAATGCTTGTAACTTATAGATTTCATCTCTAATTCTGGCACCTTTAATATCCATATCTTCTCTAATATTTCTGTTTAACACTTCTAAAATCAGAATAAATAACAATGGTGATAAAGGGCATCCTTGTCTTGTGCCCTTTTGAATATCTATAGTATTTGTAAGTTCTCCATTAATTATTATGCTAGCAGACTGTTTTTGATAAATGCTTGATATTGCATTGATAAATTTTTGACCAAATTCCATTTGTGCTCATTGTTGTTTCATGAACTGCCAGTTAACATTATCAAAGGCCTTCTGTGCATCAAAAAGCAATAGTGCCATTGGTTTTTCAGAGTGAATTTCATAATATTCTAAGATATCCAAAATAGTTCTCATATTGTTCCTCATTTGTCTCTTAGGTAAAAAGCCATTTTGATCTGTATGTATAAAGTCTATTAGGTAATTCTTCAGTCTTTCTGCCATTACAGAGGCAAAAATTTTGTAATCCACGTTTATAAGTGTTATAGGTCTGTAGTTTTGAATCTGTGTCAAGTCCATATCTTCTTTCGGAATTAAAGTAATATTTGCCTCAGTCCAGGTATTTGGTATTTTAGCATCTGACAATACCACATTACATATGTCCTTAAAAGGCATAGACAGGATTCCTTCAAAGGCTCTATACAACTCTGCTGGTAGTCCATCCGGGCCAGGAGTTTTATCATTCTTTTGTCTCTTGATCACCTCAGTTACTTCGCCTCAGTTGTTATTTCCTCGTTTAATATTTTTTGGTATTTCTCCGACAACTTTGGTAGATTTCCCTTCTGAATATACTCATTAACTTCCTCAATTGAAATTTCTTTAGTTTGGTACAGCTTTACAAAAAAATCTTCCACTATTTTCTTGATTGACTCACTTTGTACCTGCAGTTGTCCTTCTCCATCTTTCAATTTATGTATTAGTCGCTTTTCTCTTTCCTTCTTTAATTTGTAAGCTAACCATCTCCCTGGTTTATTAGCATTTTCAAAGAAGTTCTGTTTAGTCAGTTTCATTTGTTTAGCAAGTTCGTTTGTATCTAGGAGGTTCAGTTTGTGTTTTAGAATATTCATTTGTGCCTTAAGGTCTTTTTTTGATGGACCTTCCTGAAGCTCCTGTTCGAGCTTCGACAATTCATCTACTAGTTTAAATCGTTCCTGCTTTCTTTTTTTATTTATTTTTGCCGAGTATGTTATTATCAAGCCTCTAACATATGCTTTAGCTGTGTCCCAAACATTTTGCAAAGAAGTTTCTTCAGCTTCATTTTATTGAAAGAAAAATTTTAATTCCTTGGTTATTTCTTCTTTGAAATTTTTGTCTTTTAATAAAGATTTATTAAATGCCCATCTGGGTATTTTTGTTGTTCCTTTCAAGGTCATGGTTACAGGATTGTGATCTGCCCTGACATTTGTATCTATTTCAGCTTCTAACAAGTCTAGAACTAAGTCTGGAGTTATCCAAATCATATCAATTCTAGACAATGACCTATGTCTGTTCGAGTAAAAAGTATACTTAGCAGAGGTTGGGTTTTTCTGTCTCCAGGCATCTGTTAGTCTGAATTCCTCTAATATATTAAAGCAGGACTTTGGAAGTATCCTCCTACCCTTCTTCCCCTTAGTCTCACTCTTGCGGTCTATTTTTTAATCTACAATTGCATTGAAATCTCCCATTAAACACAGAGTTTGGTAGTCCATTTGCAAAAGTAAAGTATGTAGTTTTTGATAGAACGCTTCCTGGTGATCATTTGGAGCGTAGATCGCCACTAAGAGCACCTTTTTAAGATTCATTGTCACTTCAACCAACAGCATTCTGCCGTCTTCATCTGCTAGAATATATTTGGGATCTAATTTTTCTTTGATGTATAATGCCAAACCTCTTTTCTTTTGATGAGCAGAAGATATAAATAACCTTCCGAGTTTGGACATTCCAAAAGCTTACTGTGTTGTCTCTTACGTAATGTGTGTTTTTTGTAGACAAATTACATCTAGTTTCAATTTTTGAAGTTGAGAGAAACCCCTTCTCCTCTTAGAGGGTGCGTTTAGTCCATTTACGTTCAAAGAAAATAATTCGATTCTTCCTTCCATTTTAAAAGTCATATTTATGAAATATATATTTATCTATTTATGTTTAGCCTTTATGCTTCTACCTTTTCTCTTTTCTTTTGGTTCCAATGGCTGTTCGTCTTCTTGTTGATCTGTAGTCGCTATTTTCTTCTTCTTCAGGGTGATAGGTTGTTACATCCGTTGCTTCAACATTTTTCCTTCCTTCTTTTTGTTCAGTTGATTCTTCATCTTCAAATGAGCTTCTAAATTTTTCATTAAAATCTTGAGCCTTGAAAATTGAATCCAATTTATATCTTGCAGAATTCCAGGTAAAAAATATCCCTTCTGGTGTTATCCATCTAAACATAATTCCTTTCTTTATCAACTTCATAGTGAGAAATAGGTATTTCTTTCGTCCTTCTCTGATCCTCCATGGTATTTGTTTCAGAACAGCCACCTCATGTTGATCATCAAATCTTAAGGATTTATCATGTACAAGCCTCAAAACATTGTCTCTTACAGATCTTCTTGCAAATTTAACATGAACTTCCCTCAGTAGTTTGTGCCTTCTAACATAGCTTGTTGTTGTTGTTAGTCGCGAAGTCGTGTCCGACCCATCGTGCCCCCATGGACAACATTCCTCCAGGCCTTCCTGTCCTCCACCATGGATCACATTTTGTCAGTGCTCTCAGCTATGACCTGTCCGTCTTGGGTGACCCTGCACCGCATAACACACAGCTTCATTGTGCTATGCAAGCCCCTTCGCCATGACAAGGCAGTGATCCAGGAAGGGGCAACACCAACATTAAAGGAAAATAAAATGTTATTGATGGTGCTAAAAACATTTCCTGTACAGTAGCCTAATGTTTGCTGGTGGGTTGAGCCCATTTGTCAGCCCTATGAGGTGGGCAGCTAGAAAAGACAAAGGGGTGATGTGGTAAAACATTAAAATGGCTGCAAACGGCCATGGAGGATTAAAAGGGGGCAAACTTAGCTTGTCAAAGAAGCTTTTAAGCCCGTTACAATTTGCTATCAAGGTTTGCCACTGCTTTTGCTTGCTGGCTGTATGCTGCTACAGTGTGAAAATGGGATGAAAGGAAATTATGGAAAATTGTGATTTTGTTGGTTTGGGCTGGGAAGGGCTCTTTTTGAAGCCCTGCAAAGGTTATAGCAGTCAGTACTAAGTATTTGGATCATTGGTATGATTTAGGGGGAAAATGTTTAACCAACCACATACCCAATACTACTTCACAACAGACAGCATTTTTTATGATTCCTTCACAGTAGTGAAGGCTGCTTTTGAATCTTCCAACAGTACAAAAGGGTGTGGAGCATTTTGTAGAATGGATTGTCATCTGGAGTTCATAAAAACTGTTTATGCCCTGGCAGCTGGTGCATAAATATTTGTTTTTCTCACCTGAAGAGTACAGAGGTGCAGCCCAACAAGAACTCATTAAAAGTAGATTAGAAGAGATTTTCTCCCACAGACTCAAAATCATCCAAAATGGGCCATTTGCTGAAACAGATGTTGACTAACATGTTGCTCTTAGAAATATTTATATTTATTTCTGTTTTTGAATATTGATGGCTAATCAGTGGTGAGCTAGTGTTGCAGTTGGGGCTGGTAGGCACACATGGCAATTAATGGTGCAATCTTTTGTGTGTTTAGACAGAAACAGTTCCTATGAATGAACCAAGTGAGCTTCTGAGCAGCTGTGGAGAATTGAGCAAACTTGAGAACAGATGCAGAAAAATTAATGAACTTCTGAATGGCTGCAGAGATGAGAGGCCAACCTGGAGAGTCACCTGTGTGGCGAGCAAAGTCAGTGCCACAGAGTGGCCACTAGGGGCAGCCTCTTGTGAGCAGTTTTATGCATATTTAGACAGAAAAAGTCTCATCGTGCTCAGCTTTCCCCAGCCAGCATGGGAGCTGTGGAACTTTGTTCTGTCTAAACATGCATATCATTGCACCCCGTGCCTGTGGGGCGGGGGGAGGGAAAGGGAAAGGGGGAAAATGGAAAACAGCTCCTTTTCACATTGGCACAAATGGATTCCCAGGGCTCTCTAACCCGTACTTCCAGGGCCCTGGGAAACAGATCCGGGGCAACACCCCTGCTTTGGAGAGACTGGCCTTCAGCTGAATCAGTCAAATGTTGTCAGGAAGCAGGAGTAGCAGGAGAGAAAAAGAAAATACAATGGAGAACAGAGTATCCAGTCATTGTAAACAAAGGTTTATTGAAAAGGAGATAATCCTTGTTTCTCCAGAGTGATACAGAGAAATTTGTACTGCTGTAGCATGCAGGAGAGGCACATATTTAAAAAATGAAAAGTCACGGGAGGGAGGAACAGTCATGAGAGAACTTGTGTCATATCTGTGTGCTTTTATGCCATTTCTTCCCATGGGGAGGAGGCCTTGGCCTGGAAACTGGGGGGGGGGGGGGAAGAGGGGCAGCCACTCAGTATGCATTGATCCCCCTGAATCCTCCCAGCATCCCTGCACTACCCCAAACACCAGCCGAATTCACTGCTTTGATCCCTTCCCCTATAGGAAAAAAACCTGCATCCCAAACTGTGTGCCTCCCACTTCAAACCCCTGGCCAGTGTAATCAGAGAAACATCTGGTGACTTTCCAATGCTGAGTGGACCAGGAGAATTGAAATGCAACTCTATGTAGAATGCTCATTGAATGCCACCCCCACAGTCACCTAGACCAGACTTCTGGTGGCTGCTCCAAAGGGAAGCCCACCAGCAAGACTGGAAGATAAGAAGGCTGTCCTAGGGTTTGCTGTCAGCCCTCTTTACCCTCCAAGATGCACGACCTCTGAAAATGGAGGTTTGATTTAGCAAACTTAAAAACAATTCCCCATTTGGTATGCTTTAATGCAGAAATCCCCCTTCATGGATCACTGCCTTGTCATAGTGAAGGGGCTTGCGTAGCTCAATGAAGCTGTGAGCTCTGCCGTGCAGGGCCACCCAAGACGGACAGGGCATAGCAAGGAGCTCTGACAAAATGTGATCCACTGCAGAAGCAAATGGCAACCCACTCCAGTACCCTTGCCATGAAAACCCCACGGACAGTACCAAGAGGCAAAAAGATATGACGCCGGAAGATGAGCCCCTCAGGTCGGGAGGTGTCCAATGTGCTACTGGGGAAGAGCAGAAGGCTAGTACTAGGAGTGCCAGAAAGAGTGAAGCGACTGGGTCAAAGCCCAAAGGACACTCAGTTGCCGATGTATCTGGTGGTGAAAGGAGAGTCCGATGCTGTAAAGATCTGTACTCCATAGGAACCTGGAATGTAAGATCCATGAATCAAGGCAAGCTGGATGTGGTCAAACAAGAGATGACAAGACTGAACATTGACCTCTTAGGAATCAGCGAGCTAAAATGGACAGGAATGGGTGAATTTAGTTCAGATGACCATCAGGTACACTACTGCGGGCAAGAATCCCTCAGAAGAAATGGAGTAGCCTTCATAGTCAATAAAGGAGTAGGAAAAGCAGTCCTGGGATACAATCTCCAAAATGACAGAATGATCTCAGTTAGAATCCAAGGCAAACCATTCAACATCACAATAGTCCAAGTCTATGCCCCAACCACTGGTGCTGAAGAGGCTGAAGTTGACCAGTTCTATGAAGGCCTACAACACCTTCTAGAATCAACACCCAAAAATGATGTCCGTATCATCATGGGGGACTGGAATGCTAAAGTAGGAAAGTGCGTATAGTCAAGGCAGTAGACAAAAGTGCGTATAGTCAAGGCAGTGTAGATTGGAGCTGCTTTGGAACAGGTCTACTGCCATGTGCTTCACTCTGTTTTGCCCCCATATATTGGCCCAAAGATCTTTGAGAATTGTTGTTTGTGCAAGTCTCCTTCCACTTTTCTCTTGGAGATTTTTTTGGTCTCTTATTTCTCTTTTTTTGTTGCTACCTTGCAATTGCTAGCAAAAAACTACCATCACTATGAAAAAAACACACTCTTCCTCCTCTTTGGCACCTACATCAGCTGCTCAGAGTCCAACTCACCAGTCTAAAGCTGCAGATGCTGAAAAATACCAAAAAGATCTACAAATGATTCTTTTGGCGATACAAACATCTTTAACAGCCATGCAAGCATCCCAAGAGGCTATGCAAAATTCTATATCAAAATTAAGCTTAGAACAGAGGAATATATTAGCAGAACAGAGGAACATGTCAGCAGAGCAGAAGAACTTTGCAAATGAACAAAGAGAACGTCTTGACAAATTGGACAGCTCTGTTAAGGGTGTATCCACCCTTAAGGCCGACCACCGTGGTGGTGGTGGGCTGCTCACCCCGTGTCACTCCCAGAGGCCGGCCCGGGCACCGCCGGCGCCTCCCCCGTGCCCCGTCCATCCCGGCGCGCAGCTTAGAGGGAACATTGTGCCCAGGGTAACAACTCACGCAGGTGCGTGTGAGAAAAACGTGTGGGCCACACTATTACTAAACTTTGATATCAAGTGGGGCCCACAAAATATCATCCCATGGGTCGCAATTGACCCATGGGCCGCGAGTTTAAGACCCCTGCTCTAAGAGGAGAAGGATTTTCTCTCAACTTCAAAAACGGAAATTAGATATAATTTGCCTACAAGAAACACATATTAAGAAACAACTTAGTAAGCTTTTGGAATGTTTAAAGCTTGGAAAGCTATTTATATCTTCCGCTTCTCAAAAGAAAAGAGGTTTAGCATTATACATCAAGGAAAAATTAGACCCTAAATATATATTAGCTGATGAGGACGGTAGGATTCTGATGGTTGAAATCACAATGAAACTTAAAAAGGTGCTTTTAGTGGCGATTTATGCCTCAAATGACCATCAGGAAATTTTTACCAAAAACTACATGCTTTACTCTTACAATTGGACTACCAGACTGTGTGTGTAATGGGAGACTTTAATGCAATTGTGGACAAGAAAATGGATCATAAGAGTGAGATTAAGGACAGAAAAGGCAGGAGGATACTTCCAAAGTCTTGCTGTAATATAATTGAAGAATTTAGATTGACAGACGTTTGGAGACATAAACATCCAACCTCTTCTAAGTATGCTTTCTATTTGAATAGCCATGGGTCGTGGTCCAGAATTGACATGGTTTGGATAACCCAGACTTAGTACCAGATCTGTTAGAAGCTGAAATAGAGACAAATGTCTGGGCAGGTCATAATCCAGTAACTATGACATTGAAAGGGACAGTAAAAATGCCCAGATGGAGGTTAAACGAAGCCTTATTAAAGGATTAAAAATTCACAGAAGAGATAAATAAGGAAATGCAAATATTCTTTCATATAGATAAAACTGAAGAAACCTCTTTGCAAAATGTCTGGGATACTGCCAAAGCCTATGTCAGGGGGCTGATAATAACATACTCAGCAAAAATAAATAAAAGGAGAAAGCAAGAATGAGCTAAAATAGTAGAGGAATTGATGAAATGTGAACAAGAACTACAGGAAGATCCATCCAAAAAAGACTTTAAGGTACAAATGAATATTCTAAAACATAAACTGAACCTCCTGGATACAAACAAACTCACGAAGCAAATGAAATTGACCAAACAGAACTTCTTTGAAAATGCTAATAAACCAGGGAGATGGTTAGCTTATAAAGTAAAGAAAGAGAGAGAGAAGAGACTAATAAGTAAATTGAAGGATGGAGAAGGACGACTGCAGGTACAAAGTATACATATCAAGAAAATAGCAGAAGATTTCTTTGCAAAGCTGTACCAGAATGATGAGATTTTGACTGAGAAAGTAAACGAATATATCCGAAAGGGAAACTTGCCAAAGCTACCGGAGAAATACCAAAAAGTATTGAATCAAGAAGTAACAATCACAGAAGTAATAGAGGCAATTAAGAGACAAAAGAATGACAAAACTCCTGGCCCGGATGGGCTACCAGCAGGGTTCTATAAATCCTTTGAAGGAATTTTTGCTACAATTCTTAAGGATACATGTAATGCAGCATTGTTAAATGCTAAAATACCAAATACTTGGACAGAGGCAAATATTACATTAATACCAAAAGAAGACAGACTAGACGCAGATTCAAAACTATAGGCCTATATCACTATTAAATGTGGATTACAAAATTTTTGCCTCTGTAATGGCAGAAAGATTGAAGAAGTATCTAACAGACTTTATTCACCCAGATCAAAATGGTTTCTTACCTAAAAGACAAATGAGGAATAACTTGAGAACTATCTTGGATATCTTAGAGTACTATGTGATACATACGGAAAAACCAATGGCACTATTATTCATGGATGCACAGAAGGCCTTTGACAATGTTAACTGGCAATTCATGAAGCAACAGCTGGTCCAAATGGAGTTTGGTGAAAAGTTCACTAATGCGATATTAAGCATCTATCAAAGCAGTCTGCTAGGATTATAATCAATGGAGAATTTACAAGTATTATAGACATACAAAAGGGTACAAGACAAGGATGCCCGCTATCACCACTGTTGTTTATATTGATCCTAGAAGTGTTAAACAGAAATATCAGGGGCGATATGGACATCAAAGGTACTAGAATTAGAGATGAAAGCTATAAATCGCAAGCATTTGTGGATGACCTAGTTTTCATAACTGAGGAACCTTTAGTAACAATGCCTAAACTCCTACAAAGGATTGAAGAGTATGGTGAGGTTACTAGGATGAAAATAAACAGAGAAAAGATGAAATTGTTAGTAAAAAATCTCACACAGGAGCAGAGAAAAACTCTGGTGGAACAAGTAGACTTTCAGATTGTTAAAAAGGTTAAATATTTGGGGATTTATCTTACAGCTAAGTGTACCACTCTGAAAGAAGACAATTATGATAAACTATTTAAGGAAATTAAGAGTGATTTGGAAAAATGGGCTAATTTGCAATTATTCTTGCTGGGAAGAATAGCACTAGCTAAAATAAATATATTACCAAAGATTTGTTTCTGTTCCAAATGATTCCCATAAAAATTGATAGAAATTTTTTTGATGATTTAAATTTTCAAATCTCGAGATTTATATGGAGAAAGAAGAAACCAAGGATTAAACTAAAAATACTTCAGGAGGCTAAAGAGAATGGGGGCTTTGGTCTCCCTGAGTGGATGCTGTATTATCAAGCTTCTGTTTTAACGTGGCTAAAAGAATAGATAACCTTAAAAAATAAGAGAATCTTGTATCTCGAAGGGCATGATTTGCAAATGGGTTGGCATGCTTATATGTGGTAAGGCTAAGGTACATGGCTCTTTTTTAAGTCATTATATTAGGAAATAATTAATGTCGGTGTGGGAAAAGTTAAAGACAAAACTGTATACTAAATTACCAAGATGGCTTTTGCCTATGGAAGCTCTTGTGTATCCAAATGCATTGAACTTTGAAGCGATCATAAGATATGATGACATTTTGGATAATGATGGAGGATTGAAATTGAATCAAGAAATACAAGAACAAGGATCTAATATTTCTTGGTGGCATAAGGTGCAGATACAATCGAGATATGCTAAAGACTATAGAACGTGGGGCTTTTATAAAGATTTAACAGCATTTGATCATGTGATTTTTAATCAGATGAGAAAATGATTAAAAGATTGTATAACTTCCTACTAGATAGGGGAATGGAAGATGAACAGGTTAGGGAAACTATGATAACGTGGGCACAAAACTTTGGATATAATATTGAATTGGAAAAATGGCAAAAGCTGTGGGAGAGAAATATTAAGGTAACACTAGCAACTTCGTATAAAGAAAATTTGTATAAAAAGTTTTATAGATGGTATCTGTCGCCAAATAGACTAGCCAAAATGTTTCCAAATATCTCAAATGGATGTTGGAAATGTAAGCATAAATTGGGTACCTTAAAATACATAAGTGGCTTGAGGAAATGTTACAAAAATCTTTAATATTTAAACCTGAAGTTTTCTTATTAGGCATTATACTGGAGGATATTAGTAAACAAGAAATGTACTTGACTCTACATGTAACTACTGTGGCGAGGATTGGATTTGCCCAACACTGGAAAAGTGAAGAACCACCCACTGATGAACTGATCCTAAAAATGATCTTGGACTGCAGAAATGGACAGATTGACTTTGTCATTGAAGGAGAAAGAAGATACTGATTTCTATCAAACCTGGGACTCTTATTATTATTGGCTAGAGAAACGGGGCT
Source organism: Varanus salvator macromaculatus (assembly GCA_023646645.1). Taxonomy (NCBI): domain Eukaryota; kingdom Metazoa; phylum Chordata; class Lepidosauria; order Squamata; family Varanidae; genus Varanus; species Varanus salvator. The sequence goes on along the minus strand of JAIXND010000748.1, from coordinate 365,009 downwards.
TCGTATAGATTCAAATATGTTTTTAAGTTATCATAAAAAGAAAAAATGGATGGCGTCAGAACGACACAGCGGTGATTAACAGGGCTCCGTTATCACACTGGTATTATTTGGCAATGGGTCATGGGAGGCATATCTAAGCCCTGTCGGGGCTAAGATAGAGTGCCTGGCAAGTCTTCCAGTTGGGGTGGGGCGGCAACCCCACGTCTACTGGGAAATAATCAGGCATTTCTCAGCCGGTTAATACAGGGGAGAGGTTTTTGCTCCCCCAAGTTCTCGTCATGCCATCATAGATTAGGAATTTAGCTGGAGGAATCCTCAGATTTACTGGGAAGCATTCTTATCTCTCTCTCTCTCTCTCTCTCTCTCTCTCTCTCTCTCTCTCTCTCTCTCTCTCTTTTGCAATATTACCCGTGGAAAAGCTGTATTTGTTGCTAACTGATACAAAGGAAAAGGAAAAGACCTTTGGATAGAGGGGGAAGTTTCCCCCCCTCACTGAGTGAGCGGCGACTGAAATGAAGAGAGACGGAGCTTTTTGTAAGTAAGAAAAAGACTTTTCTTTTTTAATCTCTCCAAGGGCGAAGAATCAAAATAGACAATTACTGTGGAATTGACCGATAGAAGGATCTTTCTGGTGTGTTGGACCTTTGGCAAGACTTGCTAGAGGATATAATTTGCCTGTAGAAGTGGCCATTTTTATTACTGTTTTTTCTGGGCCCTCCGCCAATGTATTGGGATCTCTGCCAAGTCTTTGTTTTCAAATGACTTAGATTAAAAAGAAGTTGAAAACTTATTTTTGTTGCCACTCTGGATCGGGATTTATAATAAATATACTTATTTCTATATCTTTTCCCCTTTTGCCTCTTCTTTTCTGTTTTTGTTGCTGTTTTGTAACTTTTGGCAAAAATTGTTATTAGTATGGAAGAATTACAGAAGACACTTTCGGCAATACAGACTTCTTTAACAGCTTTGCAATCATCCCAACAGGCGATACTAACACAGCAGGAGACTATTTTAATTGAACAATTTGATCTTTTTTTATTTGAACAAAAAGGACGTTTTGACAAATTAGACGATTCCATAAATGAGGCTTTGGGCAAACAAACCAAAAGTGAACAGAATATACAAAATATGCAACAAGCAGATGGAAAATCTGAAATGTGAAATGGAAAATTTGAAACAGTGGTAAAAGAAATACAAATAAAATTAGTACAATTAGTAAAGCCAATAAGCAAGTCTTCATGGGATCTACTTGTCATGTTGGAGAAGGAGAAGGAAAAAGAGAAGACAGTTAAATATTTAAGAGAGTTGAGGTTTATGTGGCTGGTAAGAGAAGGAGTTTGGTTTATTGGGCTGCAGGCACTTCATTTGAAGACGTATACTGGCTTATTACAGACATTTCAACGATTTAAAATGAAGCAAGAGAAGCAAGAAGAAAGATTCGGCAGAGGTGTAAAGAAAAAATAAGAGAATTTTGTATTTTTTTTAAAAAGGAGCGACTTAAACAGGTTGGCATGTTTATATGTGATATGGAAAGGCTAAATTACCATTGCTGATGACAAAAGGGGTGGACATAAGCGAGATATGTCAAAGATGATAAAGATTTGGATTCTTAGAAGAGTTAATTGTATTTGACTAAATGAGGTCTAAGTTTGATGAAACATTAGTATCTTAGTTCAAAGAGAGCTTGTTTAAAAGATATAGGTAATAGATGTTTGTTAAATAGACTAGTTAAGATATTTTAAAGAGGCTAAGTAGCTGTTGGATAGGTGAACACAAATTAGGTATTTTTTGTGTCATAGAGTAAAAATAAGAAAACATTAGTAAATTAGCTTAATGAAAGTTTGTTATAAAAGATATTATAGGTATTAGTCACCATTAGCTAAGATGCCCTTAAAGATGTTAAATGGATGTTTGTGATCTTATTTGTAATTGTGGTAGTGAGGAATTTATTTGTTTAATATTAGAAAAATGAAAAGGTTCTGAATTGCATAGAAATGTTTAGATTGAATTTATCATTGAAGAAGAAAGACGATATTGACCTTTATCCAACTTGAAGATTCTTTCCTTTAATATTGGTTAAGAGAAACTGGACTTTGTAAGAAATGGATGGACTGTTCTTACTGATGAAGGAGAAAGAAGATAGTGACTTCTATCAAATTTGGAACTTATTTTGTTATTGGCTGGAGAAACGGGATTTGGCGTAAATTTAGAGATGTTTTCAAGTGATTATAAACTGACTTAAATATGAATATAGAAGGTTAAAAATATGTAGTAGGGGGACGATCCAGTAAATCTGATGTATGTAATGATTGATGTTTTTAGTACTAGTTTAAAAATTTCAATAAAATTAAAAAAAGAAAAAGAAAAAGAAAAAATATGGGGGCTGACCCAGCAGGTCCGATGTTTCTGATGATTGATGTTGTTTTTAGTTTTTCTTTGTATTAGGGTTATTTAGAATAAAACTTATTAAAAAATAGAATTGTTGTTTGTGGAAGTTGTGATTTAACAACTCACTCACTGGAGTCAGACAGACCCCATCTGGAATACTGTGTCCAGTTCTGGGCACCCAGATTTAGGAAAGGTGCAGAAAAGCTAGAAGGGGTCCAGAGGAGGGCAACGAAAGCGATCCAGGGTTTGAAAACGCTGCCCTGTGAGGTGAGGCGGAGAGAACTGGGCATGCTCAGCCTTGAGAAGGACATGACTTCCCCCTGCAAGTCCCTCACAGGCTGCTGCAAAGAGGAAGGTTCAAGTTCATCAACATCGCCCTGGAGCTTCATGCTGTCTTCCAGGGTGTTCGCTGTTCTACCCAGTCTTGTATCATCTGCAAACTGGGTTATCTTTCCTTGCACTTCCTCGTCCAAACCACGAATAAAGATGTTGAAGAGCACTGGGCCTGGGACTGAGCCCTGTGGCACCCCACTACTTACCTCCATCCCATTTGAGAAGGTGCCACTGATGAGCACTCTTGGTGTCCGATTCAGCAGCCAATCTTGGATCCACCTAAGAGGTTTTCCATCTAGTCCAGGTTTTGCGCATTTGCTTATGAGAATGTCGGGCGGCACTGTGTCGAAAGCTTTGCTCAAGTCTAGGTAGATCGTGTCCACGGTGTTCCCTCTGCCCATTTGGGAGGCTACCCAGTCAAAAAATGAGATTAAATTAGTCTGACAGGATTTGCTTTTGCTGAATCCATGCTGGCTTCCGTCAAGCACTGCATTTTCTTCAAGATGCTCGCAGACGGATTTTTGGATAATTTGCTCCAGAACATCTCCAGGGATCGACGTCAGACTAACCGGTCGGTAGTTCCCCGGTTCATCTTTTTTCCCCTTTTTCAAGATGGGGACATTAGCCCTTCTCCAGTCGTCTGGCGCTTCTCCTGTTGTCCAAGAGTTATCGAAGATACTAGCCAGCGGTTCTGAGAGTTGCTCCGCTAGCTCTTCCAGGACTGGGATGGAGTCCGTCGGGCCCTGGAGATCGGAACGCGTTCATTTCACCTAGGTGGGCAGAGGCCTGTTCTCCCCTGCAGAGGAAGGCAGGACGCACTCCAACGGAGCCAAGCTCAGGGAACCAAGGTCCAAGTTGGATGCCAGGAAGGACTTCCTGACGGTTAGGACCCCCAGGGCGTGGAATGGGCTTCCATGGGAGGTGGTTGAGGCCCCATTGGGGAGGGTGTTCAAGGACAGGCTGGACATGCACATGGTGGGCATGTCGTGAGCAGAGCCGGCTGGTGCCGGAGGTCAGACTAGATGGCCCGGGAGGCCCCTTCTGACTTGCTCTGTTTCTGTGTTTCTATGCTGTCCCTGCAATTCCTTGCTAGTTGTTTATATTCGTGGCCCTGCTTCCACTTCCACTTCCTGTACATACTCTTTTTTTCTTTCCACTGTCACTTAACTTTTTGTGGGGCCACATGGGCTTCCTCTGCTGTCTTCTACACTTTTTGCTTGTGGGAATTGTTTGTAGTTGTGCTTGGAGAATCTTTTTCAAGATTTCCCATCCCTCTTGGACGCCTTTCCCCTTAAGGGTGTGTTGCCATGGCACTTCACTTATCATATTTCTGAGTTTTTTTTTTTTTTTTTATACAGAGTGAGTCAGAAGGGGTCTCCCGGGCCATCTAGTCTGACCCCCGGCTTCAGCTGGCTTTGCACACTACATGCCCACCATGTGCATGTCCAGCCTCTCCTTGAACACCCTCACCAATGGGGCCTCAACCACCTCCCATGGAAGCCCATTCCACGCCCTGGGGGTCCTAACTGTCAGGAAGTGCTTCCTGGCATCAAACTTGGACCTTGGTTCCCTGAGCTAGGCTCCGTTGGAGTGCATCCTGTCCTCCTCTGCAGGGGAGAACAGGTCTCTGCCCACCTCCGTGTGACACCCCCTCACATACCTGTATGCCGCCAACAGATCCCCTCTGAGTCTCCTCTTCTCCAGGCTGAAGAGACCCAGTTCCCTCAGTCTCGCCTCTTACCCCATCCCCTGCAAACCGGCCACCAACCTTGTGGACCTACCCTGCGCCAATTCCAACCTGGCTATATCCTTCCGGTAATGAGGGGGCCAGCACTGAACACAAAACTCGAATTACCGAGTCATATAGAGTGGCAGTAATTCCTCTCTCAATCTGGAAGTCACACTTCTGGCTAGACAACCAAGAGTGGCGTTCGCCCCCTTGACCACCGCATCACACTGCTGACTCATGTTCAGCCTACGGTCAACCAGTACCCCGAGGTCCCTTTCACAAGTGCTGCTCTCCACGTTGAACGCCATCCTGTTGTCTCCTGCCCACTTCCATAGTCTGTCCAGATCCTTTTGGATCTGGAGTACCTGCTCCTCAGTTCTGGCCACTGCTCCAGTTTTAGTGTCGTCTGCGAATTTGATCAGCAGACTGTTCACCCCTTCTTCCATGTCGTTAATGAAAAGATAAAACAGGATCGGCCCCAGGACAGAGCCCTGGGGGACCCCGCTTGTCACTGGCTGCCATCCCGACGATTCCCCACTAATGGTCCCCCTCTGCTTTCGGTCAGTCAACCATGCCCTAATCCATGGGCCATGCTTGTTTATCCTGCCCGCCGCAGAGCTTTTGGACTTGCTCGGAGAAAATGATCTCCGAGAGAGTCCAAAAGCTCTGAGCCAGTGCAGGTGTACTCAGTGGGGAGATGGCCGTGATTGTGTGCAGGGAAGTCGGGCGCAATCATGGTGGTGCTGGGGCAGGGGAGATGGCTTGCACAATTGCACTTGTCTTCCCCCTACCCCCTCCAGCACAATCACGGACATTGTACGTAGCTATGTCTCATGAGCAAGTGGAGCAAACAGTTTTAAGTATTGTTTTTAAAATTTATTTTAATTTTAATCTCTTTAATTTATTTTAATTATTTTTCAATGTGCGGTGTGCATACGAATTCATTCATTTTTTTTCAAACTATAGTCCAGCCCCCCAACAGTCTGAGGGACAGTGAACTGGCTCCCTGCTTAAAAAGTTTGCGGACCCCTGCCCTAATCCATCAAACCAATGGGTCTATCCCAAAACCCCTCAGTTTCTCCACCAGGAGATCATGGGGCACTTTGTCAAAGGCCTTGCTGAAACCCAGGTAAACCACATCCACCGCCTCCCCTCCATCTAGCCACCTCGAAACCTTGTCGTAGAATCCCACAAGGTTTGTCTGGCAGGACCTGTTTTTGCGGAAGCCGTGTTGTGTGGCTGTCAGCCTCCCTTCCCTATCTAGCATCACTAGATCTCTCTCTATTATGAGCCTTTCCATTGTTTTTCCTACAATGGACGTAAGGCTAACCGGTCTATAATTCCCCATGTCCTTCCTACTACCCTTTTTGAAAATTGGGACCACCGATGCCACCCTCCAGCCCTCTGGAACTTCACCCGTTCTCCACGAGGCCTCAAAAATGGAGGCCAGCGGGCGTGAGAGAACCCCTGCCAACTCTCTAAGTACTCTTGGGTGTAACCCGTCAGGGCCTGGCGCCTTTGTAATGTCCAATGCCCTGAGGAGCCCCTCGACTTCAAGGGGGGGGGGTGACAGTAGTCTGTGCCCCTAAGTCCCCGGCCTCATCTAATCTCCTATGCAGATCTCCCCTGTCCTGCTTTGGGGAGAACACAGAGGCAAAATAGTCATTTAGCATCTGTGCCAGTTCCCTCGCATCAGTCACTGGATCCCCTTCCTCCTTATTTAGTGGTCCCACCACTTGTCTCCCCTTCCTCTTCCTATTTACATGCTGAAAGAAGCCCTTTTTGTTGCTCTTGATATTCTTGGCAAGTCTCAGCTCGCAATCAGCCTTAGCCTAGCGAAGAATCCTCCTGCAATGGGCCTCCTCCTCCCGGTAGACCCCTTTGTCTACCTGCCCCAGTGCCCCTTTCCTCCGGAGGTTCCTCTTGCGTCTACTCCCTCTAACCCCCTCGTTTTGCATCCATGGCGGCGCTCTCCTCGCCTCCCCACCCTGCTATCTAGCGGCATCGCCAAGGCTTGCGCCTCCAAGACCTCCCTTTTAGCGCCACCCCCCCACCTCCCCCGCCTTCCAGTCCCCTCTCCCAGGAGACTTTCCCCAGCCTGGCCTTCAGTTGGCCAAAGTTGGCCCTCGTGGAGTCCCAGCTTCTAGTGCTCGACCTGCTGCACGCCCTCGTTCCCCTGATCTCAAAGCAAAGGATGGACTGATCACCCGCACCCAGAGCGCCCCTAATCTGCACCTGGACCCTCTGTGTGAGAAACCCTCCCTCTATAGCGCCTAGGGAGTGAGCTGACCTGGCCGTCGGGGCCCAGTGAGTCTGCCAACTGATATCTGGGAGACTGAACTCTCCCAGAATTACTGTGTCCCTCCCCCGAGATATCCTTTGCAGCTGACCTGTCAGGACATCGTCCAGGGTCTCCGGTTGACTTGGTGGGCGATAACAGACCCGCACTGTCAGGTCCCTCCCCTGTCGAAACCCCTTAGTTTCACCCAGACCGCCTCTGCCGGATCCCCATCTGCGCCACCTTCTATCTCACTGCACCCTATCCCTTCCCTGACATATAACGCTGCGCCCCCTCCCTCTTCCCCTTCCTGCCCTTTCTAAACCGGCGATACCCCTCTTGGTTTCCATTCCCGTCTTGCCTTTCATCCCGCCAAGGTTCCGTGATCCCCACCAGGTCACACCCTGCCATTCCCAGGAGAGCCGCAAGCTCTTCCCGCTGGTTTCCCATGCTCCTAGCATTGGTGCGCACGCACCTCAACTCCTCTCCACAGCTTCCTTTCTTTGGAGTCCCCAGCCTCCTCCTTCCCCCCATCTTCCCTGTTACCGGCCCCCTTTTTGTAGGAGTCCTGCCAGCCCCTGCAGTACCTCTAATGCCTTGGTCCCAGAGCCCTGATCCTATCGTTAAAGTTCAGTGATGTTGGCATTCTTGAAGTCCAGGATGCTTGTTTGGCTCCAGCTACCATCTGCCTCCTTCATAATTTATTTATTTATTTATTTATTTTTGGATTTATAGCCTGCCTTTTTCCTACAAAGGGCTCAAGGCAGCTTACATCATTCTCCTCCTCCATCTTATCGCCACAACAACAACCCTGTGAGGTAGGCCGGCTGAGTGTCTGTGGCTGGCCCAGAGTCACCCAGTTGGCTCCATGGCTGAGTGGGGACTCGAACCCGGATTGTCTGAGTCCCAGTCCCATGCTCTTACCCACTACACCACACTGGCTCTCAATGTGAGAATTTGAGTAGTGCACGGTCACTTTCCCCCAGAGTTCCCATGGTTGTTATTTTGTCCACCAGGCCATCCCTGTTGGTTAGCATTCAATCGAGGACAGCCCAGCCTCTCGTTCCTTCCTCTACTTTCTGCTGGAGGAGGTTGTTGGCAACGCATGTCAGGAATCTCGTGGAGGGTCATGCTTGGCAGAATGTGTCTCCCAGCATATATCAGGGAAATTGAAGTCCCCCATGATGACTACAGGGATGCAGGTGGCGCAGTGGTTTAAACCGCTGTGCTGCTGGGCTGGTTGATCGAAAGGTCGCCGGTTCGAATCTGCACACGGGGTGAGCTCCCGTGCTCCGTCCCAGCTCCTGCCAACCTTGCAGTTCGAAAGCCTGCAAATGCAAGTAGATAAAAAGGTACCACTTTGGTGGGCAGGTAGCAGCGCTCCGTGCACCTCGGTGTTTAGTCATGCGGCCACACGACCACGGAGACTGTCTGCGGACAAACGCTGGCTCCCTCGGCCAGGAAACGGAGATGAGAAGCGCCCCCTAGAGTCAGGCATGCCTGGACGTAACGTCAAGGGGAAACCTTTACCTTTACCTTTACCTTTACCTTTACCTTTACCTTTTATGATGACTACATCGTTCTTCTTGGAAATGCATGCAAGTTGCTTTCCGAAGGTTGCATCCTTGTCCTCTGTTTGACTGGGTGGTCGGTCATCGACGCCAATAGCTATGTTTTTCTTTCCTCCCTCCCTTTAAATTTAGCCAGATGCTTTTGATGGGGCTACCAGGTTCCTCCTCTTGGATTTCTGTGCAGATATATGTGTCTCTCGCATACAGTGCGACTCCACCTCCCTTTGTGGCCTTTCTATTTTTCCTGAACAGCTCATACCCATCAATAGTAGAGTTGCACTCATGTGGGTCATCCCGCCAAGTTTCCGTTATTCCTATACGATCGCAATGGCCCTCGTGTCCTATGAGCTCAAGCTTGTGTTGCTTGTTGACCATCCTCTGAGCACTGGTGTAGAGACCTAGATAACTCAAAAGGGTTTCATAAACGCCAGCTTAATTGGTCCTTACAACGGCCCTGGAAGGTAGGCCCAAATTACCCCAGTTGCCACAAATGAGGGGGTTCAAGGGAAAACCTCTTGGACTTATGCCTACCCAGAACAGCTGTTAGGAAAATGTGGCAGACCAAGGCAGCCCACTAACAGCAGCTACAGAGCCTCTGAGAATGGCATTTCTTGGTTCAAATTATCTGTGCAATGGTTCTTTTCTTATTTCCCTCCGCTGTGCAAGAATGCACAGAAATCAGCATCTGTGCCTATTGTTGGTTCCAGTGCTTTTAAAGAGCTGCTTCCAGAAACCCAAGCAGGATCAGTTTTTATGTTGAATTTCAACCTGTCACAAGAGGTCCAGTGGTAGCAGAGGTGGGAATGAATGGATGAGTTTATTTTGGTTGTAGACCAGTAAAGAGAGGTGGGAAATTGTCCATCCCATGGTGCGGAAGCATGAAAGACAGCATGTTGTGTGGTATACTCTTCAGGCTGGCAAAAAGCATCAGCATGGGAAGAACTGAGAACAAACTGCTTTTCCATTTCCCCCAGCCCATTTGAGGTGTTGATGAATATAAAAGCCTTGCAGGTTCTGTGGGTCCCATGTGAATGGAACACAGGAAAAAGTGCCTTTCTTCACATTGCACTGCAAACTCTCAAAAATATGGTGCTGCCATGGCTTGAGGGATCCAACAGGAAACTGAACTGCAGAATGGACGGGGGCAAGGGGAGCAGGAAGGAAAGTGTTGGCCCACTAGCTGAAAAATATTTAATTCCTGCAGCTCTTCCCTGAATGCTTCCCTGACCCAACTCTGGGGTGGCAGAAACATACCACCACCACCACCCTTCACAAGACCTTGCTTTTTCGGTTTTTTAAAAGGATCACCACTTTTCTATCCCCAAGGCCCCAGGAGTTGAAGGCTGTTCTAGAGCACTGTGGAAAACAAAGATGGCACCTGCATGGATCTGTGGGCCAATATTCATGTTGGGCCGTGGTGCAGTCTGGGTGGTGCCAACTACTGGCACTGATGGCCTGCATAGGTGGATCAGGGAAGAAGCCTCCATTTTCTATTGTGTCTCATGCAGCAAAATGTCTGGGGTCAACACAACTTTTCCCTTCCAAAACTGTATCAGACTTACACCCCATGAGTGGAAAGCATTTTGCAAATGATGCATGGATGTGCAGGTAAAAAATGGATCATGGGTGAAAAAGAGAGAGCCCTGCTGCCTTGACTGGGGGCCATGGTGTTCCACCCCCAATTTATTTCGCAGGTCCCCAGATCTCTTCTACAGGGCCCTGAGAACACATCAGGGCCAATAAAATCTTTCCTCCCTCTCCCATCAGCATAGTAGCTATGCAGGGGCTATTTTAAAGGGGATTGGTGCCAGGGAGGGAAATAATTTCCCTGCCTCCCACATAATTCAACCCTGCCTCCCCTGCATGCCAAAGAACTGAGCTTAGGAAAAAAGATTTTTTTCCCCATCATCATGTGTTGAGCTGGGTCAAGACGCAAACTGATGGATTTATTTTATTCACTGTGCTTTGGATGAGAAATGAACTGTCCTGCTTGGCTTCTTCTGAAATATAAACCTTACCCCTTATTATTTGATTGACACCTATAGATATCAACTGGCACATGAAAGTTGTATACAGATTAATCTCCTATGAGTCTAGGACCCAAATCTTTTAGGTGCCTAGTAATACTTTCGCTCCTGGAACTGGACCCAATGATCCACCGAGCCCAATTTTCTGTTTCCAACAGGGGCTGGCTAGACTGCCCCCCGGTGGAAAGCCACAGGCCTCTTAGATGGTGGTACTCATCATGGGATCTTTAGAGATAGACTGCACCAGGCCCAGATGCTCATTTCACTGTTGCAGCTCATGGGGGTTGGAAGGGGAAGAATCAGAGAATCTGCTTGTAATCCAGGATAAAGGGGCTGATGGGTGTGGGGTGGGGTGAAGAGCTGAAAATACACTGTGCTCTTCACAGTTATGGGAGCTGCAGTCTTAAAGCCCCCCAACTTCACAGTGTGCACCCATCACTCTGGACCAAAAGCTCTGGGTAGATGGTTGTAGCAGCAGGAGGCCTTTCCCCCCTTCTTTCTAGTGATTAATGGGTTTGTCCAACAATGTGCAGCTTGCCATCTTTTTAGGACCATGGGATGCAGTGGGATGCAATGTTCCAGGGCATCCAGGATGAAGAAAGGGAAAACCAGGACTGTGAGCAAAAGAAGCCATTCCTCTAACATCCTGGATATAGCCTTTCCCAACCAGAGGGTTTGAATTATAACTCCCTCAACCTTGGCCATTGGCCAGGCTGGCTGGAGGTGATGGGAATTGCAGTCCAGCGACTTCAGGAGGGAGCTGGGTTGAAGAACGCTGACACAGAGCCCATGTGTTTGTAGATACACATCCTCCAGATGTGTTGAACTACAACTTCCATTGGCCTTAGCTGAGGATCAGGGATGATGGGAGCTATAGTACAAAAGGACTGGAGGTCACTGTGCTGGGGAAAGTTCTTTCTCTCTCCCTAGTGTGCAGGAGTGTGGCTATAACCTGTAGATTGCTGGGGGCACATTGTGTGCCTATATGTGAGGATACTGTACCACAGGAGTGTTGAACCTCTTTCACTGAGGGCCACACTCCATTTTGGAGAAGCTCCTGGCAGCCTTATTTCAGTGGTGGGCAGGCCAAAAGCAAAAAGGGCAGGGCCATAGGTACAAGAGATATCAGCCTATTTTTGCTTCAAGTTCTTTCTGCATTCAAAGCCTTCGGAGGGGCATTTCTGATTTTTCAAATGAGGAAACTGCACAAGATGCCCCCAAATGGCTGGTGACTGAGGAAACAGGGGCAAGGGAGGGGAAGGGGCTTGACTTTTGGGGAAATCCCAGAGAAGCAAGCAGGGATGCAAGGTGGGGGTGATTTTGTCCTTGGGCTGGGGGTTTCAGACCCCTCTCAAGTGGCCTCTGATGCACTTGGACATGGTTTGCAATCCTGGTTTAAAGGGCAGTTGATGCAAGGATTTTCCAAAACAAGACAAGTCATACATTTCTCTATTTGCCCTCTTTTAAATGTAGTCAGGATTCACTCCTGGACACTCATTTACTCATTTACACTTGAAGCGACCCAACATCTAAGTATTCTCCCCAGGGCTTCATGGGAAACTGCTGGGGTCTTGATTTCCCTGTTCCAGGAGCCATGGGGTTTCCTTTTCAGGGAGCTGGGGGAATTTTGGTAGTGGGTAGGGAGGTTGTGGCATGGGGACTATCCTGATTTCTAACCAGACTTAAAACTTCTTATGTGGTTTAAAGTGTTCAAAGTGATTTACAACAATCCAGAAATATCAGCCATGACTTGCATGCAAGGGCCGAAGACTCCTATTTTTCCAGTCAAGAGGCATCAAAGGGCTCATGAACATTTGCAAAGGGCAGCTTGTTCTAAAAATAGAAAACACACCTTTCTGCATCACCAATAGTGTTAGACATATCTAGCCATTTCCCCTCTGTTTCTAGTTTTTCCAATCTTAGCTTCATTATGTCCCATTTCTTTGTCAGTTGGAGAATTATTTTCCCCTGTCTCCCCATTCTGAATCTGTGTGACAACTAATGCAGGTTTACATTGTTTTCTGTGCCATTGGGCAAAAAATATGCAACTTTGAAAGTGGTTTTCTCTGACATTTTTGTTGTTTTCACCCATGTACATGTCCTTTGTGTGCACATTTCCCATATAGAGGCAAATTGTCTGATATGTGGGCATTCCCCAAGTTGGTGTGATATATTGTAGATGAATGCATCTGCAGGGGACCAAGTTGGGGGCATGGACTGTTAAATGCACTTTTTTAAAAAATTTAGACAATGGTTCCACCAAGCTCAAAAGAATGCAGAGTATGCAAGAGAGCATTTGTGTTTTGGTTTGCATATTGCTTTGAAAGAGTGAAATTAGGCAAGTTTGCATGAAAAATGGAAACCAAATGCAAGTCTACTCCATCCCTCCCAGAAATTTGGGACCCATTGCCTTAAAAGGCTCAGTGAATGGCTAAAGGTGCAATCCTATCAGACCTTTTTTGTGCAGTTGACATGGGGAGGATCCCCAGATGGGATCCTTGCATGCACCACAGCCAAAAAGGGTGTGTCTCCCCCCCCCCCCCATACCATGCCAGCCTTTTCCTGGTACATAAAGGTTAATTTCTTTTCTTGAAAGAAACCAAAAGATGAACAGAAAGGCAGAGGGGAAAGCTCAAAGCAGAAAGGTGGGTGGGTGGGGGGGGAGAATGTTTCCTCCTCTCATGTAACCTCAAGGGATGGGTTAGCCCTGTCTGTCCACACAGCAAATTAAGCAGCTCAGGATCAGTTGAGCCCACCATGCATCAGGAGCTATTGTCACCAAGGAAGTGCAGCTTATTCCCAGTCACCTAGTCTGCTTTAGCTATCCTTTGATAAAAAGCACTAGAATTCCTGGAATTCTCTGCTTGAGCTTAGGGCACTCGAACCAGAAGTGAGGAACTCCTTTCAGCCTGGGGGTCACAACCTATTTCAGAGAAGCTCTCAGGGACTGCATTCCAGTGTGGGAGGGTTGGAGAAAAAGGGGGTGGGACCAACATAGCAAACCTTCCCTGAAGCATTGCAAGGGAAACTGCTAGCCACCAAGCCTCAGGAGAGATATTACAGCTTTTTAGAAAGGGGGAAAGTGGCACAAAACCCAGGAGAGCATCAACAATGGGTGTGTGTGTGTGTGCGCGTGCGCGTGTGCCTGTGCGCATGCCTGTGCCCATGCGCGCGCACGCATGTGTGTGTGGATAGGATGACCAGGGCTTTTGCATGTGTGTGTGTGCAAGAAACACGGGAAAATCTCACAAACGGAATCTGGATGCAGAATATTTGTTTTTCACAATCTGGTGCCATGCACCAAATACCCAAACACTGTACAACAAAATCCAATTTAAAACAAGGTTGGGCATGGGGTGGGGGGAGGAGAACAACCAGTAGGCATCCCTGAATCCTTGTGCACAGTCTTCTGGAACTTTTCTAGCAGCTGCTGTTTCCCACTCGTTTATTTTGCAATTGTAGATCCAGCCTGTCCCGTAACAATAATAATAACCACAATCGTAGCTTTGTTGGAGCAGGCAAGACAACCTCTGGGCCTGCCCCACCTGCCCCATCAGAAAGGAGGGGGCACCACTCAGTGGTGAGGAAGAGTCTGATGAGGGAGAGTCAGGATGAAGTAACCCCCCCCCAAACACACACACCACACGCACACACCGAAGAGGTTCCCCTTTGTGCAGCAAGTCACACCTCCCTGGTGACCCCCACGCCCTGACAATCTACAGGCCTGGGAGGGGGCAGCCCAGATCCTCATCCTCCGGACTTCCCCCCCCCCCAGGAGGAGAGGGGTCTCCCATTATCATTCCTGATTCACCCTTCCCGCACTGCCACAAAACCCTGCCTCCGTTTCCTGCGAGGAGGGAGGTTACCAAGCCACGCCGCGCCCCCGTGGCGCCTTATTTGACTGAGGAGGGAGTCCGTTCGATGCCCGTGTACTTCAGGAACTGGCTCAAGTCTGCCAGGGTGTGCTGCGGCCTCAGTGTCGGTGCCCGCTGGGCTCGGGCGTAAGCCGCCGGGCCTTCCCCGCTGTTGAAAGTGTGGGTGCGTCTTAGCTGTGCATTCGCTTTGCTGGTGGCATTGTTGCTATTCGAGTTCAGCTTGCTGGGGTTCCACTGGGTGAGGTCCCCTGTCTCCCTGCCCGGGGCCGACACCACCCGCCGCCGGTCTGGGCTGTCGTGTGGCGTGATGGGGGGCTCGCCGCCGTAGGAACTCTGTGTCCCGCCGGGCCAGTGCAAGGATGGCAGCAGAACCTGCTGCAGCTGCAGGGACTGCGCCTGGACCCCATGGGGTTCCTCGCCCCCGCTGATGGGCAGGTACCGCATGTCCAGAGAAAGGTCTCCGCCTTCACCCTCCAGTTCCTGGTCCATCAGCATGGAGTGGCAGGAGATGGGGATGACCCGGCCGGAGCTGATGTGGTGCGGCATCTGGGCATTGCCCGTGTGCAGCAGGATGACGGAGGACGGCGGGTCCCCGCTCCGCAGGGTGGCATTGATGAGGCTGTGGCTGTACTCCCAGGCGCACGGCTTGGGGCACCGCTTCTGCTGCAGGGGCGTCTGCTCCGGTGTGGGCAGGACGCCCGAATCCAGCTCGTGCTGGCTGACCTTGAGCAGCCCCTTGGGCCACCCTTTCTGCATGAGTGGGGCCAGCAGGTTCTCTGGCGGCCCGCTGCCGGGGCCCCCCCTGGTCCGCCGGTCCCCCAGCCGGCTGACGCTCACCACGGACTCGCTGTGCGACAGGATGCTCTCCTTGTCCTTGCGGCGGGCCAGCTCCTTCCGGTCGCGCTGACCGATGAACCAGCAGACGCTGAAGCCCGAGATCACGGCCCCGATGACGAAGGCCGCTACGGAGGAGATCACAAGCAGGTTCACGGACACCAGACCATCCGGCTCGTCCACGAAGCTTTCGGTCACCAGCCCTGAGAGAGAGGAGAAGGGAGCTAGAATCCCACAGGAATAGATTAGCCCTAGAAATGTGGACTGATGGGACAGTTGTATTACTGGTTCCATAGACCCAGGTGGGGAACCCGAGGGCCAAAATCCAATTCAGAGAAGCTCTTGGGAGCTGCCTTCTTGGGTGGATGGGGCCAAAGGCACAAGGGGTGGGGCCAGAATTACAAAACAACACCAGCACATTTTAACTTAGTGTCAGTAACTAAGCCTTTGGGGTGGTTATCCAGGTGGCTTACAGTTCACTGTGGAAGTGGGAAATCTGCATGCAGTTCAAATTTCTAAGAATCCAACCCATAGATTCCAGTGGCTTTTCCTGAGTTGCACAAATTCTGCAGACTACTGGCCACTTTTTAAAATTTTCTGTAATTTTATGCAAATTCACCCACAGAAAACTACAAAAAGAAAAAAGAAACACTAACCAGAAATGAGCATTTCCTTCAGAGGCTATCATGTGAAAATACAAAATTTAGGGGGGGGGGGTTGCACATGTTTGGGAATGTGAATTTGTTCCACTGTGAAAGAATATCTTTGCGTAAAATTTGATTCCATGACTGAGCTGATGAAGAAAAGAGGGTGCCTCCCAAGTCACAAAACTAAGAAGGAATGGAGTTTGCAACATCCACATATTTCTACAGGTGGTAAAGGGGAGAGGTCCTAGTCCTTTCTAAAACTTCTTTTTGCTGCCCTGGAGGCAGATCCAGGTTAATTTCCTTGCAACAGGCCTGAACAGACTGCACGTGCAGCTACAGGATGGAACCAGCAAAATGAGATGGCAAACACCTTCAGAAGCACCATCACCAAATGAAAAAATAATATAAAACACAAGGAATGTCAAAATAAAGTGTGGAAAGGAAAAATCATCACACCTGGCCATTCTTTCTGCAGAAATTTGTGCAGACTGAGGGGTTGCCGGTCTCCTGATGTAGAAAACAGACTGGATTGTCAGGGATCTTAGCTCTGTGTTGTAGGGCAAGGAGCTTAAGGCAGATGGAAGTCAGCCAAAGTGAGTGGATGGCCCAATCTGGAAACAGTTCCTTTCAAGTTTGAGAATCCACTGCTCGGCTGATGTGCTTTGCTTTGACCCACAGAAATAGGAGCAACAGACCAGCACTTACCTTCACAGTCACCAAGGTAAGAGGTCTTAACGCTGCTGATGTCCTGCTCGAAGGCAGCCCTGGGAGTGGGTGCAGAGGGCAGGGAGGGATGGTCAGGATTAGGCAAAGAGAAGGTTTTATGCAAGTGCACCAGGAAATCTTTCTATTTCACCCTGGCATTTTTCTTCTGACCTCAGTGCATTCTGGATTTCCCAAGAGATTTGGGGACCAAATGCCACCATATCCCACACCATCTCTTTTTAAAAAGGCCAGCTGGAAGAGGCATTGCAGATCTCCTTTACCCACTAGAGGGAGAAATTACAGAAAAACAGCACCCTGACCAAGGGCTGCCCAGCCTCCACTGAAAGATCTTCAGCAAAGGAGACTGATCCACATCAAACAGCTTGCACCACTACAAACGGGCTTGTAATGTTCAGGCAAAACCTGCTTTTTTATTTTTTTTATTTATTTATTTATTAAAACATTTATAGGCCGCCCCATTGCAACAAAGCCTCCGGGCGACTCACAACATAAGTTAAAATACAAAATACTTTTCTGCCATTTCCACCTGCTGGTTCCAGAGCGATAGAAAGCAAATCAGCTCTGCCTTCTTCTTTCAGATACTGGAAGAGCTCTGTCACAGCTCCCCTTCATCTTCTCTTCTTCAGGCCAAAACAGCCTACTTCCTACCTATGTTTTGGAATTCAGTACCCATCATCCTTAGCCAACATGGCCAGTGGTCAGGAATCCTGGATATCATAGTATTCTTCTTTATTTTCGATTCCACCTTTCCCCCCCACAAGGAACCCAATATAGCTTATATAGCACCTCCTTTCTATTTTATTCTTACAGCAACCCTGTGAGGTAGAACCAAAATCCTCCAGTGAACTTTGTGGCTGACTGGGGAGTAAAACTTGGATTCCACTCATGCCTGGTATTCTGCTATTACCTGGTATTCTGCTCCAAGAAGACACATGATCCTTCGGGTGTCCAACCACAGTAGGGGTCACGGCTTCCCAAACAGTTCCTGAAGGGTAGAAAGCAAAGAGTGGAGGTAAAAAGGGAGGTTTGTTAAAGTTCACCAGGAGGAACAGAACAGAAGTGCACCAGAAGACGGGTGATGGAAAGGGGATGTTCTACCAAGTTGTATATGGGGCAAAAGAGTGAGAAGGAGCTACTATTTCTGAGCATCACCCTGTTTCCACTCAGATGGGGAGTCTATGTTGAATTGGCAGTGCTCTTGGGTAATGTATATGGATTACTGCAATGCATTTCCACCCTTGAGGGCAGGCCAGAAGCTTTGGTTCAGACCACCAGGAATGGGTTGTGCTGACAATTTTATGCCAATGTTATTTCCTCTCCATCGGCTTCCAGTTCTTTTCTGGGCTCAGTTAAAAATTCCAGTTTTATGGGTTGGGACCAGACCAAAGCAGCCCCTCACTTGCTATGCAACAGGTTGGGGAAAGTGGATAAATGTGTCCCACCCTGTGGAGAAAGAAGAGGGAGGAATCAATGTGTGTGTCTCTGTATGGGGAGAGGGAAACACATGCATTTTGTAGAACTCCCTTTTCAAGTATGTAGAAAGGGAAGGAAAATATTTAGGGATATGTGATGAATTTGATGAAAATCTGGTGGATTTTCTCAATCCAGGCCCAAGGGTTCAGTTTCATGAGTCCTGCAATGGCATCAACTCCATCTGATGTGAGTCAGCGCATGGATTTCTGTTTTCAAAATGGGCTATACTTTGTGTAATTTTTTGAAAAGGTATGGGAATGTGCACCTAATTCCAGGCCATTCTGCAAACTTTGACAAATTGTGGAGTGGAGGGCTGAATTTTGCACAGCCCTGAAATTATCTGTCTGAAAATTCATGGTGGCCGAAGTGGGGTGTGTACTTATGCACCAAGAGGAAGGTGCTTCCATAAGTCTCATGTTAAAAGCTGCAACAAGGTTGGATAGAATGGCTTTTGTAGTAGAAATTTCTTGGGAGTCCAATGAGCTCAAATGAAACAAAGTTTCCAATGTCACACATCCCAAGAAATGTTAATTATAGCCCCTGTTATGCTGCAGCAGAGGGTGCTTCAAGTTGGGCAAAGCACAGCATCTCATGGAGCTCTATCTTCTGCTATCCTGACAGGAAACACATTATTTTGATGTAGAAAAGGAAAATATAACTTTACAGCAAAATAAACAGAGCATCAGTAAACATTTGCAAGTTCCTCACTCAAAAATATTTTAGCATAACCAGAATCATTGTTGTGAAATGAAGAAGTTGGCAGGAAAGCACTACAAGTGCAAACTTGTGCAAATGTGCCTGTCTGCATTAGTGAAGGCAAATGAATTAATATGGGTTAGTGTATTTGCACAAGTGTGTATTTGTGCTAACCTGGGTCAGTGCCAAGCCAATTAGCACTGGGAAAAAGGAATTTTGGTAAAAGAAAATCCAGCTCTATCAGACAGCAGATGCTGGAATGAAAGAAAGATAGCTGATAACCTGAAAAACATAGATAGAATGTATCTTACAAAAACAATAAAGCCATAGTCCGCATATGCAGTGACACCAACTTTGTGGGCCTGCATTCAGCAGAATGAGAAGGACCCCCCCCCCCTTCAATGCAGCCCCAGGCTTGACTCATTGAAATTTGGGGGTGAACAAAGTCCTGTGCATTACTAGCTCAAAAGGGGCCCCCACTGCAAGACAGTTACACCAGCATCTAAAATTACCTAACCACACCCTTGCAGATCCACCTGAAGGTTCAAACCCACCTCCTACACCAAAGGGCCAAATCTGGCTATCCTGAGAGCTGATTAGGATGAGGAGCTGAGTGTGAACAGCAAAGAAGCAGGGTCTGTTCACTGCTGGAAAGAGAATGGTGGGATCAGGCCATGAGAGCAGTCCACCTGCACCAGGTCAAAGATCCATCTTGTCCACCTTCCTGTGTTTCCTATGGAGGAATCCTAACTGGATGAAAGTGGGAAGTGGCCCTGCTGAAAGACAGAACATTCCCCCTCTTCCCTCCTTCCTTGTGTGCTGTGCCTTTGTCACCTGATGGGCCTTGCATGTTATTTATTATATGTTAACTGCTGTTGGAGCCTTCTTTTGGCAGAGGAGTGGAACAGAAATAACCTATAAGCCAAGACATGAATTAGGCACTCACTTCATACAGCCAGAATGTTGGTGGCACCTGGCCACGGGCGCGCGTACCACGCATGGAGGAAAGGCCATCAGGAGGGAGCCGGTGGGCTTGTCCAGCTCCATGCCCAGGAGCTTCCGCTCATTCACATTGTCCTTGCCACACCTGGGGGAAAAATATCAGGACCACTGCCTAAGGATTTAGGACACCAGCCCAGCCAGGACACGCCCTGGATCCATTGGCCCGGGAAGGTGCTGTCTTTGGAGTTACACAGGGCTCTTTGCTGGGGAAAAAATCAGTTTTTAGGACTGATTGATTAACCCTGTGCAAATTAAATTTTAAGAAAAGCATGTAAAAACACAGCAAAACAACAACAACAAAAACTAAACAAGGAGCCAGGACTTGCAGAACTGCAGTGTCAGATCTTTTTTTTTTTTTTAAATGAGCAAAGACCCTGACATTGCTTGCTCCCTGTTGCCCAGATTTTTCTCTTCTCTCTGCACTCAGCAGCAATGTTCACAGTAGCTGGGAATAAATTACATTTTCCCAGAAGCCATTCCTTTTTTCCTCTTTACATTTATAACCTGACTTTCTTTGTTCTCCCGCAAAGAACCCAAGGTGACTCACATGGTCCTCCTCTTTGCCCTTTTTATCTTCACAACAACCCTGTAAGGTAGGTGAGGCTGGGCGTCCGAGACTGGCCCCAAGTCAGCCAGTGAATTTCAGAGATGAACATGGACTAGAAACCACATCTCCTGAGTCCCAGCCCAACACTTGAAGTGTTACAGCACACTGCTTTTTGTTGTAAAATGTGTTTTTGATGAGTGGGGCTTAATCTTGAATGCACTGTTCAGACCCATCAGCTTTACAAAAGGCTCACTCATGGTAAAGATGATGCAGGGTAGAACTGGTGTGTTCCCTTATTCTCAGACTTGCCTTAGTAGTATAGCAATGGTTTTGTCACACTTCTGAATTTGCCACTGTGTTAGTGCTGGGAAGAGAAAGGTGCTGGGGCTAATACCTGCCTAGTTGCCTCCCATCAAGACTCTTGTGCAGCATCTGACTTCTGCCAGGGCTTTCTGAAGCAACAGACAAGCACTTTCCACTGGTGGGGATGAAATCTCCTCTGCTGTACACTAGTGTGATTTTGGAATGCACCTCTTCCATGCCTTCTTTGTGCACTCCAACTTTTTGTGCAGGGGCAATGCTAGGCACTGCACACACCTGGAGCTCAGGCCCATAGTGGAAGGGAATCCAAGAAAAATGTACAAATTGCACCTGCTAATTTATGTATGTTCTAAAGATTCTGTGTGTGTCCTATCACAGGCTGATTTGTAGAACGGGATGTGTGGATGGGGAAGAAGAGCGCATTTGATTTCAGAACAAAATCAAGGTAAGACAATTTAAGGAGTGACAGTGGGAAGGAAATACATGTGGCAAAAAGCTGGCCCATTCAGGGGGACTACATCCAACAAAGATCTTGGAACCCATGTGACTTTATTTGAACAAGTGCCACAGACAGCAAGATGGTGGGTCCATGATGTCCTAGAAACTCAGGGCTCCAAATGGAAGATTTGGGACCCCAGGTCTCCCACACCACCTTGGTTCCTCAATTCATTCCTCCATCCATCTCATGAAGAGTTGTGTGTGGTTTTGTTTTGCCTGTTTCAACTCACTTGTCACTTGAGTAGGTCTCAAACTCCTCCAGAAGCAAACTGTGACTACTGGCCTGGATGGTTGCCGAGCCGGCACTGATGTTAGTCTGGATGAGAAACTTGAGCACTGTGCCCGTGTTGGATGCCAGGAAGATCATTGTATGATTTTTGCCAGGCCCGGCTTCTGGGTCCACCACGATCTTGCAGAGTTGGTACCTGCCCCAGGAAAACACAGAGTATGGCTGAGCTGAGTGGACCATGAGGCATTGCTTTCCAAAGAGTTGGGCTAGTTAAGGAAATCAGGAGAAAACAAGCACACACACAACAGCTGGCTTGTCCTACACCACACTGGGAGAAGAAAAAAATTAGTGGAAAGTTTCCTGTTCTCTCATTAAAGCTGTAATTATGCCCCAACTCATTCCAGCTCTTTTGCACACAAAAGCAGACAACACAGGGTGGGAATGGAGGCTTGCTTTGGTGCTGAGGCAAGGAAAGTGGTGTTACAATGGGCAAGCACCCCTCTGCAGATCTGTAAATTCCCACCCCTGCTGGTGTGCAGCCATCACAACCTGGGATTGTGAGTGTATGTGCATGCACACCATTCCTGCAGCCACCCAGGTGAAGTTTGGCTAAACCTTCTCAGAAACACAGGCATAAACTTGCCCACCTCAAGATCTCCTGGTGCATATTTCTGGCTTGAGAGACAAGAAAAATGTCTGATTAATTTCACATAAAAGAGCAATTAAAACAGATTTAATTATCACTAGATTTTCGTGGCTTCAGTGCTTAGGAAATGAATGGAAGTGCTTGATCCCCTGGCCCTTTCGCACACTCAGAAGTGCATAAAGAATTTGTACAAGGTGGATGTACAGTACGTACATATTGTGCAACAGCTCTAATTCATTAGATTAATCAGTTAAAGACCATTGGGAGAGCTACAAAGGTTGCTCTCAATCTGCCAGTAGATTTTGAAAATGACCTCATTTTTCAAATAACTACCACATCTTGGAAGATGTATGTATGTGAAAGGGATGGGACCTGGACAGACTGGAACCCGGAGGTACAAACATATAAGACCAGTTCTGGCCCACCTGCATTGGCTTCCTGTATGCTTCTGGTCTCAATTCAAGATGCTGGTCTTAACTTATAACTAAACAGCTTGGGACTGCAATACATATTGGAGGACATTTCCCAACCCCGATATACCCAGACACTGTGCTCAGCCTCTGGGGCCTTCCTCAGGGTGCCAACCCCTTGAGAGGCTCAGAGGGTGATAACTAGTGGGAGATCCTTTTTGGTGGTGGCCCCCATCATTGAAATAACTTCCTTGCTGCAGCCTGTCTGGTGCCAAATTTGCCATCTTTTTGGTGTCAGGTTAAGACAGTTCCTAATTCAATCCTAATTGTGCATTCCTACACAGCGGAGGGAAATAAGAAAAGAACCATTGCACAGATAATTTGAACCAAGAAATGCCATTCTCAGAGGCTCTGTAGCTGCTGTTAGTGGGCTGCCTTGGTCTGCCACATTTTCCTAACAGCTGTTCTGGGTAGGCATAAGTCCAAGAGGTTTTCCCTTGAACCCCCTCATTTGTGGCAACTGGGGTAATTTGGGCCTACCTTCCAGGGCCGTTGTAAGGACCAATTAAGCTGGCGTTTATGAAACCCTTTTGAGTTATCTAGGTCTCTACACCAGTGCTCAGAGGATGGTCAACAAGCAACACAAGCTTGAGCTCATAGGACACGAGGGCCATTGCGATCGTATAGGAATAACGGAAACTTGGCGGGATGACCCACATGAGTGCAACTCTACTATTGATGGGTATGAGCTGTTCAGGAAAAATAGAAAGGCCACAAAGGGAGGTGGAGTCGCACTGTATGCGAGAGACACATATATCTGCACAGAAATCCAAGAGGAGGAACCTGGTAGCCCCATCAAAAGCATCTGGCTAAATTTAAAGGGAGGGAGGAAAGAAAAACATAGCTATTGGCGTCGATGACCGACCACCCAGTCAAACAGAGGACAAGGATGCAACCTTCGGAAAGCAACTTGCATGCATTTCCAAGAAGAACGATGTAGTCATCATAAAAGGTAAAGGTAAAGGTAAAGGTAAAGGTAAAGGTAAAGGTTTCCCCTTGACGTTACGTCCAGGCATGCCTGACTCTAGGGGGCGCTTCTCATCTCCGTTTCCTGGCCGAGGGAGCCAGCGTTTGTCCGCAGACAGTCTCCGTGGTCGTGTGGCCGCATGACTAAACACCGAAGTGCACGGAATGCTGTTTACCTTCCCACCAAAGTGGTATCTTTTTATCTACTTGTATTTGCATGCTTTCGAACTGCAAGGCTGGCAGGAGCTGGGACAGAGCAATGGGAACTCACCCAGTTGTGCAGATTCGAACCGGCGACCTTTCGATCAACCAGCCCAGTGGCTCAGCAGTTTAAACCACTGCGCCACCTGCATCCCTGTAGTCATCATGGGGGACTTCAATTTCCCTGATATATGCTGGGAGACACATTCTGCCAAGCATGACCCTCCACGAGATTCCTGACATGCGTTGCCAACAACCTCCTCCAGCAGAAAGTAGAGGAAGGAACGAGAGGCTGGGCTGTCCTCGATTGAATGCTAACCAACAGGGATGGCCTGGTGGACAAAATAACAACCATGGGAACTCTGGGGGAAAGTGACAGTGCACTACTCAAATTCTCAATTATGAAGGAGGCAGATGGTAGCTGAAGCCAAACAAGCATCCTGGACTTCATGAATGCCAACTTTACCAAACTCAGAACAACAATAAGTGAAGTGCCATCCTTAGGGGGAAAGGTGTCCAAGAGGGATGGGAAATCTTGAAAAAGAAGATTCTCCAAGCACAACTACAAACAATTCCATCAAGAAAAAAGTGTAGAAGTCCATCCGAGCTAGTTCCGCTGAATTCTCACTCCTGATCATCAGCAAAAACATAATTAAAATATACTCAAATTAAGATTAAGAAACACTGGATAAATGCATGAAACATAAGTCAATGCTTTTGTTTATCTCCTGGAAAGATTTTGAAACACAGACATGGACCAAGAGGTTTTTTTGTAATTTGGAACTGCAGGGCCTAGTCCAGAGTAAACTGCATTTTGGCTGTTTATGGATTGAGAAACAGCGTTTATGTTATAAATACCTCAACCGCTTGTTACAATAAGCTTAAAAGCAGTTTGGGAAGTGGAGAAAAGGTGGAGGTTGTTTTCTTGAATGATTTTTGTTTTTGTCTTCCTTTTGTGCAGCTGGAAGGCCGAGAAAGTGAGGAAAGGGAAAACATTTGGACAGACCTGTAAGGAATGTAGATTAAAGTTAATTAACATCCCAGGATTAACTTTCTGTGCTAATTTGTTCTTACTATAAGAAAATAACAAGAAATAAAGAGAAACAAACAAACAAAAGAAGGAAATTACGTAAAGAGACTGTATTTGCGAATTGTAATACTTGAGCCCTCTGCTGGCTAAATGTTAAATTGCAGCTGTTGATTCCTTTATTGCTTGAAAGTTTAACTGCAACTGTGGACTGCAAATAAGATCACTAAATTCAAGAGCTCTCTCCTCTTAGTTGGAAATAACAACTGCAGACTGCATGTCCCAACATAGTAAGAGTGCAGATAGTGTGAGACATGAGCCAAGGACTGTTTGGCAAAGACCCAAAGTGACCCAAAGTGAAACAAGATCCTTCTCATAAACCTCATCCATCAGATTTGCAATTGAAAAGAGTAGAGATGAATGGGAAAAAGAGAGCATCACCGGAAAAATCAATGACTTCAACACAATTGGACAATTCTGATACAGTTCTACAAGAAATAAGAGAAATAAAGACACAAATGATGTCAGGTTTTAATGAATTGAAAGAAGAGATGAAGAATGATTTGAAGAAATTAGATATCAAAATAGACAATATGGATGTAAGAATAAAAGAATTAGCTAAACAAAATCAAGAGAATCTCCAAATAATTACAGAAGAGAAAGCTCAGGTGAGAGAACAGGATAAAGAGCTAAAAAAAACAACAAAAAACCCAACAAAAAATAGATGACCATGATAGACCAGGTCTCTAAAAGTGTGATTGAGATTCGAGATAGACAACAAAGATTGAATCTACGTCTTAAAGGATATCCAAAGGATGGGAAAGAGAATGAAGATAAATTGATTCAATTAATACTGGAATGGGCTAAATCTATTCTTCCAGATGTTTCCTTTACAACAGGGGTGTCCTGTGGCGAGGTCAGCAGGAGGTCGCAGAGGCCAACAGTCAGGCACACCTACTTTGGCCCTGCACATTCTGCATGTCCTGCACACTCAGCATTATCAGGATAATAGGCGACAATTGATAACAAGGTCAGAATGGTCTGGCTAGACAAGCATGCAGTCCATCACATAGATCAGTGACCCAAGACAATACCTGTTTTCCCTGTTTGTTAAGTAACCTGATTGCAACCCCTCCTCATTAAGTAACCTGACTGTGACCCCTCCTTATTGAGTACCCTGATTGTATAAAATAAAGGCACAGCCTTAAATGGGCGGATTTTGCAGAACCACATCCCTGTGTCGTGTAAGTCTGTCCAACCTTCAAGTGGCGCCCACGCAGGGACAATACTCATCAACGCCTGGCATAGGCCCCTTGAGTGCACTCCGTCACCCACGGTGACCCCTTCATTGGTGAGTATGGGAGGACAATTTTCGCAAGCGCAAAAGCAGCATGCGGATGAACTAGGATTTCTCATTAACAAGTCCGGTGGGTCCGTGACTTCAGGGTGCTTAAAGGCACTTATTCAAGAAATCCACAAGAAATGTCCCTGGTACCCAGAACAGGGATCACTACAGTCCAGGGACTGGGAAAGAATTGGTAAGACTCTCCATTCTGAGCCCAGGGCCAGGGTGGAACTATTACAAGCATGGCACCACTGTCGTTATGCAGTGGAAAAATTTGAGCCAGTCTCTCACACTGGCCAATTAACAAAGGATCGCCCACCTAATTATTCTGAGGTTCAATTGGCCCTTCCGGCGCCAGTACCTCCTGATCCCACGACTCATCCCTCGGCTCCCCCGGGACCTGCTCAGCCTCAGAAAATGGTTCAGGATGTTCTAGAAAAAGAATTGGCACAAGCTAAATTGGAGGATCTGGATGAATTGGCTGATATGTTGGCTATCTGTCCAGTCCATGATACTGGTCAACAGGATGCACAGGGTCATCATGTCATCGAATATCGGCCAAAATTCTCTCCACTTGGGGAGCACAGACACTGGCCATCTCTTCTGTTTCACAGGCGGGTCAATGTAATTAGATCTGGTTCTGAACCTCCTTGCACGAGAGCTTTCGTTGTGGACTCCCAGCAAGCATGGGGGTTTCAGAATCTCAGTTTACTACCCCATGAACACCTCTGCATCAAATTGCAGGGTGGAGTGAATGGCCATGGGCGACACCTGAGGGGTTGTCATGGAAACAAGCATTTGGTATTTGGATTTAAAATAGCATGGCCAAACCTAACTAATTTGGCCTCAGAGGGCTCATTTGATTTGAAATTGGCTACACTTTTTGCAAAAGCATTTGGCGGAAATACATTCTAAGGAGATGGAATAAGTTTGCTTTGGTCCAAGCTGGTGGAAGAAATAAGATAGCTAATATGGTATTTGGTGCACCAGGAAAGATCTACACGTGTGAGTACATGTTTGCACTGGGGTTTGTGTAGAGTTTTATGTTCACTGTTTGTGAAAGTCTTGTGTTCATTGTTGCTGTCTGTGTTTTCTGTCTTGTCTGTTTGTATTTTAAAAGTGTTCCCCTTTCTGGGAGATAGGCATAGCCCAGAGTGGGTTTTGGGGGTTCCTCAGGAAATAGGCGCTCCCCACACAGCCGCACCAATCTGTCCTCTTCAGGGCATGGTTGAAAGCAAGGGCGTGGATGGAAGTTTCTTGCCTCTGAGATGAGGATGTGTGAACCTGGCTTTGAGGAATAGATTCATGAGGTCGTTTGCCTGAGCCCAAGCATGGCTGAGTCCGGCTGGGCAAAAGGTGATGATCAGGGAAATGTGTGTGTGTGTGAGATTTTTTCCTTCCCCCATTCCTTCCATATGAGCCAGAACTGGGAAGTAAGGAAATGTGTAGCCTTTGAATTGGGCTTGCAAACACAGGTCCGACTCAGTTTTCTGGACATCCTCAATAAGCTTATCCTGTGTGAAAGCCCTGTATGAAAGGGGTTATATAGGAACATGTTTTGTGCAGGTCCTTTCCTTGTCAGAAACAGGGAACACTGTTTTAATGTCTTTAATGTAAGTTTTTCTGTCTCTTCCATCTGCCTTACAGCCCTCCTAGGTAGGAAGATTTTCTTGTTAGATTAAATAATGTGCAATTCCAGGAGGGGATGCTGATAGGCAGATGAAAGATGGAGAAAAAAAAAAAGGTATATACTGTTACATTATCAGTAGGAATCCTGAAAGGATTTCCAGAGAGATAAAGAAAGGGGTTTTTCTTTTATATTGGGAACATTTTGCTGGTAAAGTCTTGAAAATTTAAATTGTTGTGTTTAGCAATTAGCCTGAGCAGTAGCAGGCTGGAATTCAACAGGGCAGAGTGTAAAATCAGGGGAAGACAGATTGCAATTAACCATTGATAAATATTACTGCCCAAATTGGTTGGTTTCCCCCCCCCCCCCCTGTTGAACTTGCAACTGTTTGCAATGTGAGGTTTGGAGACAAAAAAAAAAAAGAGGCAATTTTTTTTTTGGATGTTGTGTGTATGCCATGTGAGAATGAGTATGTATTTGACAGGAATTCCTTGATTCAAGGGGTGCTTGGTGTGTGAGAGAATTTTGAAAGAGTTTTGGTAAATGGTGATCTGGTACTTTTTTTACTGGAAAAGGAAAAAAAATGATGCAAAATGTAACTTTTGGAGTGAAGACAAGAAAACACACAAATGAAAAAAAGAAAAGAGGAATAGTCTACCTTGCTAAGAGCACTCCCATTATTTAAAGAGACAGTAACTGCAGCCTCGTCTCTGGGTTTGGTCTGGCCAACTGAATTCAGGGGGGATTTGTGCTGAAAATTTGGATTTCTTGACTCTGTGGGCTTGGCTATTCCACGGAGCCAAGAAAAAGGGGGATGCTCTGGCAGGAAGATACCACCACTTTGTGAGTACTGCAGAAGCAGCACACACAAAGCCTCTGAGCATGTGCAGAGTTCAAAGTACTTTGGGAGCTTTGAGTGGCCCTGCTTCCAGCCACGAATTGGAGGCGGGCTTGCACAAGTTCTCAAAAAGTCTAGAGTCTCTAGAAAACTCTCAAAAGAAATCTGGGTGTCTTTAAAAAGAAAAAAAGAAAAAAAAGAGTTGTGTAACTGAAACAAAGCATTTGAGGTTCTTTGAGTGTTAAAAGCTTGTATTGCCTCAAGGAAAAATTTCCATGGGAAGGTTTGGGGTAAAACCAGGACCCTTAAGCACTCTCAATGAGTAGCTAGGGGATTTTTTTTAGGAAGGCAATCCTTCCAAAAGGAAATGTTGTGAGCATGTGTCTTAATTGTTTGTGTCAACCATCAAGAGTTTTCCCTCTCCAATAATTTCTATTTTTCTATGCAGCATGGATCTGGCTTTTATATATGTGTGTGTATAAGTTATGAATTCTGAGTATACCATCTTGTTATTGCTATGCTACAACTGAATGATTGGGAAGGAATGTATGAAACTCTGGGGCTGTGTGTGTGTGCATGCACACGCATGCAGTGGGAGGAATTTCTTTTCATTTCTATGAAGCTGCTTTTCCCTTTGGAATTCAACAAAAAGGTTTTGTTTCTTTTTTCCCTTTTGCAATGTTGCCCAGTATTAATGATAATGATAGTGATGATTGTTACTGTTGTTACTGTTATTGATTGTTCTAAAAGAATTTTTTTCCATACAGTAGCCTAATGTTTGTTGGGGACTGAGCCCATTTGCCAGCCCAAGGATGTAGGCAGCTAAAATGGCCAGTTCTCAAAACTTCTTTCCATGTCCATAAGCATTCATGTTCATCTAAATGTTTGTCTGTGTTTCAATGGGTTGGTGCATTTTGCATCTACGTGGGAAAGTATCATCTCTGTAATAAGAAATTGTGTGAAACTTCTCATTGTCCAGCAGGAAGCACATTTCTCTTTAGCCCAGGCAAGCAACAGGTTTGTGCAACACAAGTTCAACAAAGAGGATTTCTTTTGTGTGCATTTTTGCATTGGTTGGATTGATTACAGCAACCCAAACATTTTCTTCTGGAGACTGTGCTAAAGAGACTAAAAAAGGACAGACTTTACATCTTGAGGTTTCTCTCCAAACTCATGTGGATCTCTCTGCCACTGCCTACAACCAGCTTCTGTGAAGACCTGTAAAAGCATTTTTTCCCCTTACTTAACCTTTCTTTTGAGCTTCACCTTTCCAGGAACCAATCAGCTATGCCGGTACCTCAGAATAGAAAAGAAAAAGGACTCTTTTTCCTACAGCCTTGGAAGGCACTGTGTAAAATGGCATACCCCCACTCCCTTTTCTCTCACCTTTAGCTGTGGGCTACAGAAGACAGAGCCATTCAGGCCAAATATACATTGTTACAGTATGATTGACTGACATTTCTTTATCTGTTCTGTATGTGATGACCTCAGAATCTTATTGTAATTTTTACATTCTGTCATCAATTGCCCTGTACCTGTATGTGACTGAGAGGCACATGGCTGCGACCAGTGCCGCTGATCGCCTGGGGTCGAGGGTTTGTTTCTGTTCTTGCCCCTACAGGAACTCTGTGGGTGCCGGCTACGCAGCTCATGGCGTGGCATCAGGCAGTAACCAACCCAGTACCCGAGCTGGAAAGAGTCAGCATGGAGCAGGCTCAGCGACCTTCCCGGCCCCTTCCCAAGGGTCCGCGGATGCTGAGGGCCTCGTTGGTGACTTGGGGTGCAGTCAAAAAGACGACGAACAAAGCACAGCAGCTGCTCCAGGCCAACAACCAGCCGGAGACGCCGGAGAACTTATGTGCTGCCATCTTTGCGGTTATCACTGCCATTTCACTTCTCATTCTAGTCTTGCTTCTCTGTTCTCCTCCAATGGGAGGGGCGGCCTCTTTGCATGACCGGCTGCAATACAACATATGGGAGTACATGGCTAAACAAGCTAACATTTCCTCTTTCTGCTTGATGGAGTCTATTGATATGCATATGCTCTTGGCATCTTGTCTCATTCCTGTATGTACCCCACTGACTCTGTTGCTTGATGACATTAATTTACGAATGTTTTTGACAAAGGCTAGGTTCGATGATATTGGGTATGGCAGTGCTTATGACTGGGGAATGACCACTCGTAGGCTGCCTGCTGACGCAGTTTCTCTATATACTCCTTTTGTAGCTACTAGTAACCAGACCAACCACACCATTTGTGCTAGAATTGTTAATTGTACCACAGATAAAAACAAGCCTCAATGTTCATCAGTCGGCCCTTATTTGCATTTCAACTGTTTCAAAGAGGAAAACATGTCATTTGCTTATGCACACACTCTGCTACCCCTGGGTTGGTTTTTTACCTGTGGATCTCGGACATTCAATTATATTCCTGCTAACTTATCAATGACCCTTTGCTGTTTAAGCCGGTTGACCACTGCCCTGCCAACCAAGGAGGATCTTCAGGCTACCCGACGACGTGCTACAGCGGTGTTGACAGCAGATTGTAACTCTGAGATCTCTCTCCTCAGTTCCGCTGAATATATCTCACTAGCGGCCTCCCTGGTGGGGGTGCCAGCCTTGGCAATCATCAATCATAAAACGTTGAGCAAACTTGCTTGTAGCCTCGCAAAGACTATCAACGCCACTTCGACAGCCATTGCCGCTTTAAATGCAGAACAAATGGAGATCCGGCATGCGGTGTTGGATAACCAGGCAGCCACTGATTATTTACTATTGCTGCATCACCAGGGTTGTGAATCTGTCAGTAACATGTGTTGTTTTAATATTTCAGACCGCTCTCAAACTATCCGCTCCCAATTGGATATTCTGAAAAACCTCACGGCAGCCATTAGGCAAGATGTGTTGCCCTCCTGGTGGGAAGCTTTATGGTCCTGGCTCCCCACTGGATGGCTGCGTGTATTGGTGCAATACGGCCTTGCTGTTGTGGCCTGTCCTGTTGCCCTCTGCTGCATTGTGCAGTGTATCCCTGCGCTAGTGACTATGACAGTGCAGGGATGCAGGCGACAGCCAAACATTTATGCCCTTCAGCCATATCAAGCCCGGACTCTTGCACAGCAACTTCGCAATTATGCTTTTGATGATTATTTAGAAAAGTGCACAGGAATGTTTGTTTGATTAGCCTTGTCATTAACGGCCTTTAAAAGAAAAAATAAAAAAAAAGACAAAAGAGTGAGATGTGGCGAGGTCAGCAGGAGGTCGCAGAGGCCAACAGTCAGGCACACCTACTTTGGCCCTGCACGTTCTGCATGTCCTGCACGCTCAGCATTATCAGGATAATAGGTGACCATTGATAACACGGTCAGAATGGTCTGGCTAGACAAGCATGCAGTCCGTCACATAGATCAGTGACCCAAGACAATACCTGTTTTCCCTGTTTGTTAAGTAACCTGATTGCAACCCCTCCTCATTAAGTAACCTGACTGTGACCCCTCCTTATTGAGTACCCTGATTGTATAAAATAAAGGCACAGCCTTAAACGGGCGGATTTTGCAGAACCACATCCCTGTGTCGTGTAAGTCTGTCCAACCTTCAGTGTCCAAACTTTTTGCAAGGAGGGCCAGATTTGGTGAGGTGAAAATGTGTGGGGGCTGACCATTCAGCCTGACATTCTTTGAACCATTAACAATAAATGGAAATGAACTATTTTATGAAAGACTAAGCAAATAACTTATCTGCACTAATGTGAAGGGTGATACTGAGATCTCGACTGCATTATATAGGCCAGGTCTGGCTCAAAAACAGTGGTTTTGATGCGCAAGATGTCACGCAGGTGAAAGTCACTTAGTCTCGTCCTCACGCGGTTCTTGTTAATGTTCATAACCGAGAATGTCTTCTCGCACAAGTATGTCGAACCAAACAAGCTCAGCATTTTCTTAGCAAATGTTCGAATCTCTTGGAACCTGTCTTTATCCAGCTGGCGGTAAAAGTTGACAAGAGGGAGCTGTTGGTGCCGACTGCGACACTCGGCGTCACACTGCAGCTCAATGAGCTCCAGCTGCAGGTGGTCTGGAGCGTCATCAGGGTCCACAGAGAAAGGAGATGAAAAAATTGTGATCTCTTTTTCAATTGCTGCAAAATCCCGAAAGCGCTGTTGAAACTCCTCAGCCAGAGATGAGATGTCTGCTTCATACCTCCTTATTTGTGCACTCATATTGTTCTGTGGCTCCTTCATGGATCACTGCCTTGTCGTGGCGAAGGGGCTTGCGTAGCCCAATGAAGCTATGAGCTATGCCATGCAGGGTCACCCAAGATAGACAGGTCATACCAGAGAGCTCTGACAAAACGTGATCCACTGGAGAAGGAAATGCCAACCCACTCCAGTACCCTTGCCATGAAAACCCCATGGACAGTACCAAGAGGCAAAAAGATATGATGCCGGAAGATGAGCCCCTCAGGTCGGAAGGTGTCCAATATGCTACTGGGGAAGAGCGGAGGGCTAGTACTAGTAGCACCAGAAAGAATGAAGTGACTGGGTCAAAGCCGAAAGGACACTCAGTTGCGGATGTATCTGGTGGTGAAAGAAGAGTCTGATGCTGCAAAGATCTGTACTCCATAGGAACCTGGAATGTAAGATCCATGAATCAAGGCAAGCTGGATGTGGTCAAACAAGAGATGACAAGACTGAACATCGACATCTCAGGAATCAGTGAACTAAAATGGACAGGAATGGGTGAATTTAGTTCAGATGACCATCAGGTATACTACTGCGGGCAAGAATCCCTCAGAAGAAATGGAGTAGCCTTCATAGTCAATAAAAGAGTAGGAAAAGCAGTACTGGGATACAATCTCCAAAATAACAGAATGATCTCAGTTCGAATCCAGGGCAAACCATTCAACATCACAGGAGTCCATGTCTGTGCCCCAACCATGAAGGGGTGGTCACTGACCTCGAGCCAGACATCCTGGAATGTGAAGTCAAATGGGCCTTAGGAAGTCTGAGCAACAACAAAGCTAGTGGAGGTGACAGTATTTCAGCTGAGCTATTCAAAATCCTAAAAGATGATGCAGTAAAAGTGCTACACTCAATATGCCAGCAAATTTGGAAAACTCAACAGTGGCCACAGGACTGGAAAAGGTCAGTTTACATTCCGATCCCAAAGAAGGGCAATGCCAAAGAATGTTCAAACTACCGCACCATTGCACTCATTTCACATGCTAGCAAAGTGATGCTCAGAATCCTACAAGCTGGCTCCAGCAGTATGTGGACCGAGAACTACCAGAAGTACAGGCAGGATTTCGAAGAGGGCGAGGAACTGGAGATCAAATTGCCAACATACGCTGCATCATGGAGAAAGCTAGGGAGTTCCAGAAAAACATCTACTTCTGCTTCATTGACTATGCCAAAGCCTTTGATTGTGTGGATCACAACAAACTGTGGCAAGTTCTTAAAGAGATGGGAGTACCTGACCATCTTATTTGTCTCTTGAGGAACCTATATGCGGGTCAAGAAGCAACAGTGAGAACTGGACACGGAACCACTGATTGGTTCAATATTGAGAAAGGAGTTCGGCAAGGCTGTATACTGTCGCCCTGCCTATTTAACTTATATGCAGAGCACATCATGAGAAAGGCAGGGTTAGATGAATCGCCAGTTGGAATCAAGATTGCTGGGAGAAATATCAACAACCTCAGATATGCAGATGATACCACTCTCATGGCAGAAAGTAAAGAGGAACTAAAGAGCCTCTTGATGCGGGTGAAGGAGGAGAGTGCAAAAGTTGGCTTGAAACTCAACATTAAGAAAACTAAGATCATGGCATCCGGTCCTCTCGCTTCCTGGCAAATAGATGGGGAAGAAATGGAGGTAGTGACAGATTTTATTTTCCTGGGCTCCAAGATCACCGCAGACGGGGACTGCAGCCAAGAAATTAAAAGACGCTTGCTCCTGGGGAGGAAAGCTATGGCAAATCTAGACAGCATACTAAAAAGCAGAGACATCACCCTGCCAACAAAAGTGCGTATAGTCAAGGCTATGGTTTTCCCAGTTGCAATGTATGGCTGTGAAAGCTGGACCATAAGGAAGGCCGAGCGCAAAAGGATTGAGGCCTTTGAGTTGTGGTGCTGGAGGAGACTCCTGCGAGTCCCCTGGACCGCAAGGCGATCAAACCGGTCAGTCCTAGAGGAGATCAACCCTGACTGCTCTTTAGAAGGCCAGATACTGAAGATGAAACTCAAATACTTTGGCCACCTAATGAGAAGGAAGGACTCCCTGGAGAAGAGTCTAATGCTGGGAACAATAGATGGCAAAAGAAGAAGGGGACAGCAGAGGATGAGGTGGCTGGATGGAGTGTCATGCAGTAGAGCACGACAGTGGCTCCTCCTCGTGAGGAGGAGGTAACCGTGATTACTAGGATCAGGAAAGAGCAGACACTTCCAGAAGGAGAAGCGAATCAGTTGACTCCTGAGACTTGTGAGAGTTCCCCGGCTGCTTCACAGGAGGCTAGCCCTTTAAACCATACAGACTGTGAAGGAGAAAGGGAGGGGCAAAATACTTTGCCGGAGGAGGAGGAGGAGGAGAGCAGCGGGCCGGAAGGGGACGGGCAGCTCGGAGGCATTGACTTGATTGACGCTAACCAAGGACGAATGATGCGCTCTTATCAGCTTCGTGAGGAACGGAGAAGGAAGAAACAGGAGGAGGGGGAGGGATGAGTCAGGGGAACATCATTGCTTCGCATACATGCCTTGCCGTTAGGATAGTTGTTTAACCGTAAATCTTGTAGATAATGAGCAATAAACCAATTTAGAACCTCAGCTCCTGTTTAAAGAATTTATTGCAGCTAAAGCACCTCTAAGCATGAGTGTGTTTTTGCAACACCCTCACTACATGGAGTCACTGAGGCAGTTGGTGTGAGCTTGAGTGGACTCCGGGGGATGGTGGAGGACAGGAGGGCCTGGAGGAATGTCGCGATGGGTCGGACACGACTTCGCAACTAACAACAACAACAACAACATTGTTCTGTGGAAAACTGGTCATTATTTCCTGCAGCGATGGGAAATGTGTGGTATTGGGCTGTGTTTGTGACAGGTGCCTTTGGAAAAGTAGCAGCTTGGTCCCAAAGGCTTTGATATGTGAATACAGTTGGCTTACCACTGCATTTTGCCCCTGAAGGCTCGTGTTCAGCACGTTCAGATGTCGTGTTCTGTCAACTAAAAACCCAAAATCAGCCAGCCAAACAGGATCAGATCGCTCTGGCATCGGTTGTCCCTTTTTTGCCAAGAATTGTCCGATTTCCTCCCTAAGAGAGTAGAAGCGCAGCAGTGCAGCCCCCCGACTGAGCCATCTTACCTCGTTGTGATGCACAACATCTCCGTATTCAGCCTGGATGTTGAGTAGAAACTGTTGAAACTGGTGATGGCACAGGGCTTTGGAGCGAATATAATTAATAGCCTTCATCACCGGTTTCATAACATGATCATATTTCAGATGTCTGGCACAGAGAACTTGTTGGTGAATAATACAGTGGAGTTTTATAGCTTTGCCTCCTTCTTCGCTGACTTTGTTACAGACTAGGGTTGCTAATCCACTTCGCTCGCTAGCCATGGCGGGTGCGCCATCCGTAATAATCCCAGTGACTTTATTCCACGGAAGTTTCATGTCATCTACGGCGGAACAAACAGAAACAAATAAATCTGTTCCTCTTGTTTGGTCCTTAAGGCTCTGGAGGTCAAGTAGCTCTTCACTCACGTTCATGTCATTGTCCACTCCTCTCAAAAAAATCAATAACAGAGCGGTGTCAGATGCATCCGTGCTTTTGTCGCAGGCTAACGAAAAAAAGTCACACTCCACTCCTTTTGCCTCTAACTGTCTCTTAATATCAGATGAAACATCTTCAATTTTCCATACCACAGTGTTACGAGTCAGGCAAACATTGGCAAACTCTTGCTTCTTCTCAGGACAAATTTTCTCCACCATTTTCATCAGGGAGTCTTTAATAAATTCACCCTCAGTAAAAGGTTTGCGGTGCTTGGCAATCAGCGCTGCCACCTTGTAGCTCGCCTTTGTGGCATTTTCATTTGACTCACGGGCTCTTGTGAAAAAGCGCTGCTGTGCCGTTAAAGCAGCTTCCAGTTCCTTCAATTTTTTGCTGCGTTCATTCCCAGTTAGCTTGTTGTAGTTACCATGTTTCGTCTGGTAGTGCCTCTGGATATTGAATTCCTTGAAAACAGCCACAGTCTCTTGGCAAATTAGCCACTGCAAGCCCTTCTGGCCCTGGCCTCTTGGCAGAGCGGCAGAGCAGCAGAGGCACAGGCTGGGGGAGAGCGCTGGGTGGCCAGGGGACTGGCGAGGCCAGGGAGGAGCGGGGCAGGGGAGCAGAGGCCAGGGGCAGCGGAGCGGGAGGGGGCGGGGCCAGAGGGGCCAGGAGGGAGCGGGGGGCGGGGCCACTGGCCGGAGGGACTGAGGAGGCCCAGCTCAGCCACTGCCAGCCCTGTTGGCCCTGGCCTCTTGGCAGAGCGGCAGAGCAGCAGAGGCACAGGCTGGGGGAGAGCGCTGGGTGGCCAGGGGACTGGCGAGGCCAGGGAGGAGCGGGGCAGGGGAGCAGAGGCAGGAGCAGCGGAGCGGGAGGGGGCGGGGCCAGAGGGGCCAGAGGGGCCAGGAGGGAGCGGGGGGCGGGGCCACTGGCCGGAGGGACTGAGGAGGCCCAGCTCAGCCACTGCCAGCCCTGTTGGCCCTGGCCTCTTGGCAGAGCGGCAGAGGCACAGGCTGGGGGAGAGTGCTGGGTGGCCAGGGGACTGGCGAGGCCAGGGAGGAGCGGGGCAGGGGAGCAGGGGCAGGAGCAGCGGAGCGGGAGGGGGCGGGGCCGGAGGGGCCAGAGGGGCCAGGAGGGAGCAGGGGGCGGGGCCACTGGCCGGAGGGGCTGAGGAGGCCGCTCTCAGCCACTGCCAGCCCTGTTGGCCCTGGCCTCCTGGCAGAGCGGCAGAGGCACAGGCTGGGGGAGAGCGCTGGGTGGCCAGGGGACTGGCGAGGCCAGGGAGGAGCGGGGCAGGGGAGCAGAGGCCAGGGGCAGCGGAGAGGAGGGGGCGGGGCCAGAGGGGCCAGGAGGGAGCGGGGGGCGGGGCCACTGGCCGGAGGGACTGAGGAGGCCCAGCTCAGCCGCTGCCAGCCCTGTTGGCCCTGGCCTCTTGGCAGAGCGGCAGAGCGGCAGAGGCACAGGCTGGGGGAGAGCGCTGGGTGGCCAGGGGACTGGCGAGGCCAGGGAGGAGCGGGGCAGGGGAGCCGAGGCCAGGGGCAGCGGAGAGGAGGGGGCGGGGCCAGAGGGGCCAGGAGGGAGCGGGGGGCGGGGCCACTGGCCGGAGGGACTGAGGAGGCCCAGCTCAGCCGCTGCCAGCCCTTCTGGCCCTGGCCTCTTGGCAGAGCGGCAGAGCAGCAGAGGCACAGGCTGGGGGAGAGCGCTGGGTGGCCAGGGGACTGGCGAGGCCAGGGAGGAGCGGGGCAGGGAGGAGAGGCCAGGAGCAGCGGAGAGGAGGGGGCGGGGCCAGAGGGGCCAGGAGGGAGCGGGGGGCGGGGCCACTGGCCGGAGGGACTGAGGAGGCCCAGCTCAGCCACTGCCAGCCCTGTTGGCCCTGGCCTCCTGGCAGAGCGGCAGAGGCACAGGCTGGGGGAGAGCGCTGGGTGGCCAGGGGACTGGCGAGGCCAGGGAGGAGCGGGGCAGGGGAGCCGAGGCCAGGGGCAGCGGAGAGGGAGGGGGCGGGGCCAGAGGGGCCAGAGGGGCCAGGAGGGAGCGGGGGGCGGGGCCACTGGCCGGAGGGACTGAGGAGGCCCAGCTCAGCCGCTGCCAGCCGTATTGGCCCTGGCCTCTTGGCAGAGCAGCAGAGGCACAGGCTGGGGGAGAGCGCTGGGTGGCCAGGGGACTGGCGAGGCCAGGGAGGAGCGGGGCAGGGGAGCAGAGGCCAGGGGCAGCGGAGAGGGAGGGGGCGGGGCCAGAGGGGCCAGGAGGGAGCAGGGGGCGGGGCCACTGGCCGGAGGGACTGAGGAGGCCCAGCTCAGCCGCTGCCAGCCCTTCTGGCCCTGGCCTCCTGGCAGAGCGGCAGAGCGGCAGAGGCACAGGCTGGGGGAGAGCGCTGGGTGGCCAGGGGACTGGCGAGGCCAGGGAGGAGCGGGGCCGGGGAGCAGGGGCAGGAGCAGCGGAGCGGGAGGGGGCGGGGCCAGAGGGGCCAGGAGGGAGCAGGGGGCGGGGCCACTGGCCGGAGGGACTGAGGAGGCCCAGCTCAGCCACTGCCAGCCCTGTTGGCCCTGGCCTCTTGGCAGAGCGGCAGAGCAGCAGAGGCACAGGCTGGGGGAGAGCGCTGGGTGGCCAGGGGACTGGCGAGGCCAGGGAGGAGCGGGGCAGGGGAGCAGAGGCCAGGGGCAGCGGAGAGGGAGGGGGCGGGGCCAGAGGGGCCAGGGGGGAGCAGGGGGCGGGGCCACTGGCCGGAGGGACTGAGGAGGCCGCTCTCAGCCACTGCCAGCCCTGTTGGCCCTGGCCTCTTGGCAGAGCGGCAGAGCAGCAGAGGCACAGGCTGGGGGAGAGCGCTGGGTGGCCAGGGGACTGGCGAGGCCAGGGAGGAGCGGGGCAGGGGAGCAGAGGCCAGGGGCAGCGGAGAGGAGGGGGCGGGGCCAGAGGGGCCAGGAGGGAGCGGGGGGCGGGGCCACTGGCCGGAGGGACTGAGGAGGCCCAGCTCAGCCGCTGCCAGCCCTTCTGGCCCTGGCCTCTTGGCAGAGCGGCAGAGCAGCAGAGGCACAGGCTGGGGGAGAGCGCTGGGTGGCCAGGGGACTGGCGAGGCCAGGGAGGGGCGGTGCAGGGGAGCAGAGGCAGGAGCAGCGGAGAGGGAGGGGGCGGGGCCAGAGGGGCCAGGAGGGAGCAGGGGGCGGGGCCACTGGCCGGAGGGGCTGAGGAGGCCCAGCTCAGCCACTGCCAGCCCTGTTGGCCCTGGCCTCTTGGCAGAGCGGCAGAGGCACAGGCTGGGGGAGAGCGCTGGGTGGCCAGGGGACTGGCGAGGCCAGGGAGGAGCGGGGCAGGGGAGCAGGGGCAGGAGCAGCGGAGAGGGAGGGGGCGGGGCCAGAGAGGCCAGAGGGCCCAGGAGGGAGCGGGGGGCGGGGCCACTGGCCGGAGGGGCTGAGGAGGCCCAGCTCAGCCACTGCCAGCCCTGTTGGCCCCGGCCTCCTGGCAGAGCGGCAGAGCAGCAGAGGCACAGGCTGGGGGAGAGCGCTGGGTGGCCAGGGGACTGGCGAGGCCAGGGAGGAGCGGGGCAGGGGAGCAGAGGCCAGGGGCAGCGGAGAGGGAGGGGGCGGGGCCAGAGGGGCCAGAGGGGCCAGGAGGGAGCGGGGGGCGGGGCCACTGGCCGGAGGGACTGAGGAGGCCCAGCTCAGCCACTGCCAGCCCTTCTGGCCCCGGCCTCTTGGCAGAGCGGCAGAGCAGCAGAGGCACAGGCTGGGGGAGAGCGCTGGGTGGCCAGGGGACTGGCGAGGCCAGGGAGGAGCGGGGCAGGGGAGCAGAGGCCAGGGGCAGCGGAGAGGGAGGGGGCGGGGCCAGAGGGGCCAGAGGGGCCAGGAGGGAGCAGGGGGCGGGGCCACTGGCCGGAGGGACTGAGGAGGCCCAGCTCAGCCACTGCCAGCCCTGTTGGCCCTGGCCTCTTGGCAGAGCGGCAGAGCAGCAGAGGCACAGGCTGGGGGAGAGCGCTGGGTGGCCAGGGGACTGGCGAGGCCAGGGAGGAGCGGGGCAGGGGAGCAGGGGCAGGAGCAGCGGAGAGGGAGGGGGCGGGGCCAGAGGGGCCAGAGGGGCCAGGAGGGAGCGGGGGGCGGGGCCACTGGCCGGAGGGACTGAGGAGGCCCAGCTCAGCCACTGCCAGCTGTTCTGGCCCTGGCCTCTTGGCTGAGTGGCAGAGGCACAGGCTGGGGGAGAGCGCTGGGTGGCCAGGGGACTGGCGAGGCCAGGGAGGAGCGGGGCAGGGGAGCAGGGGCAGGAGCAGCGGAGAGGGAGGGGGCGGGGCCAGAGGGGCCAGGAGGGAGCGGGGGGCGGGGCCACTGGCCGGAGGGACTGAGGAGGCCCAGCTCAGCCACTGCCAGCCCTGTTGGCCCTGGCCTCCTGGCAGAGCGGCAGAGGCACAGGCTGGGGGAGAGCGCTGGGTGGCCAGGGGACTGGCGAGGCCAGGGAGGAGCGGGGCAGGGGAGCAGAGGCCAGGGGCAGCGGAGAGGAGGGGGCGGGGCCAGAGGGGCCAGAGGGGCCAGGAGGGAGCGGGGGCGGGGCCAGAGGGGCCAGGAGGGAGCGGGGGGCGGGGCCACTGTCCGGAGGGACTGAGGAGGCCCAGCTCAGCCACTGCCAGCCCTGTTGGCCCCGGCCTCTTGGCAGAGCGGCAGAGCAGCAGCGGCACAGGCTGGGGGAGAGCGCTGGGTGGCCAGGGGACTGGCGAGGCCAGGGAGGAGCGGGGCAGGGGAGCCGAGGCCAGGGGCAGCGGAGAGGGAGGGGGCGGGGCCAGAGGGGCCAGGAGGGTGCGGGGGCGGGGCCACTGGCCGGAGGGACTGAGGAGGCCCAGCTCAGCCGCTGCCAGCCCTGTTGGCCCTGGCCTCTTGGCAGAGCGGCAGAGCAGCAGAGGCACAGGCTGGGGGAGAGCGCTGGGTGGCCAGGGGACTGGCGAGGCCAGGGAGGGGCGGGGCAGGGGAGCAGGGGCCAGGAGCAGCGGAGAGGGAGGGGGCGGGGCCAGAGGGGCCAGGAGGGTGCGGGGGGCGGGGCCACTGGCCGGAGGGACTGAGGAGGCCCAGCTCAGCCGCTGCCAGCCCTTCTGGCCCTGGCCTCCTGGCAGAGCGGCAGAGCGGCAGAGGCACAGGCTGGGGGAGAGCGCTGGGTGGCCAGGGGACTGGCGAGGCCAGGGAGGAGCGGGGCAGGGGAGCCGAGGCCAGGGGCAGCGGAGAGGGAGGGGGCGGGGCCAGAGGGGCCAGAGGGGCCAGGAGGGAGCGGGGGGCGGGGCCACTGTCCGGAGGGACTGAGGAGGCCCAGCTCAGCCGCTGCCAGCCCTTCTGGCCCTGGCCTCCTGGCAGAGCGGCAGAGCGGCAGAGGCACAGGCTGGGGGAGAGCGCTGGGTGGCCAGGGGACTGGCGAGGCCAGGGAGGAGCGGGGCAGGGGAGCAGAGGCCAGGGGCAGCGGAGAGGGAGGGGGCGGGGCCAGAGGGGCCAGGAGGGAGCAGGGGGCGGGGCCACTGGCCGGAGGGGCTGAGGAGGCCAGGAAGGAGCAGGGCAGGGGAGCAGAGGCCAGGGGCAGCGGAGAGGAGGGGGCGGGGCCAGAGGGGCCAGGAGGGAGCAGGGGCGGGGCCACTGGCCGGAGGGGCTGAGGAGGCCAGGGAGGAGCGGGGCAGGGGAGCAGAGGCCAGGGGCAGCGGAGAGGAGGGGGCGGGGCCAGAGGGGCCAGAGGGGCCAGGAGGGAGCAGGGGGCGGGGCCACTGGCCGGAGGGGCTGAGGAGGCCCAGCTCAGCCACTGCCAGCCCTGTTGGCCCTGGCCTCCTGGCAGAGCGGCAGAGCAGCAGAGGCACAGGCTGGGGGAGAGCGCTGGGTGGCCAGGGGACTGGCGAGGCCAGGGAGGAGCGGGGCAGGGGAGCAGGGGCAGGAGCAGCGGAGAGGAGGGGCGGGGCCAGAGGGGCCAGGAGGGAGCAGGGGGCGGGGCCACTGGCCGGAGGGACTGAGGAGGCCCAGCTCAGCCACTGCCAGCCCTGTTGGCCCTGGCCTCCTGGCAGAGCGGCAGAGCAGCAGAGGCACAGGCTGGGGGAGAGCGCTGGGTGGCCAGGGGACTGGCGAGGCCAGGGAGGGGCGGTGCAGGGGAGCAGAGGCCAGGGGCAGCGGAGAGGAGGGGGCGGGGCCAGAGGGGCCAGAGGGGCCAGGAGGGAGCGGGGGGCGGGGCCACTGGCCGGAGGGACTGAGGAGGCCCAGCTCAGCCACTGCCAGCCCTTCTGGCCCCGGCCTCTTGGCAGAGCGGCAGAGCAGCAGAGGCACAGGCTGGGGGAGAGCGCTGGGTGGCCAGGGGACTGGCGAGGCCAGGGAGGAGCGGGGCAGGGGAGCAGAGGCCAGGGGCAGCGGAGAGGGAGGGGGCGGGGCCAGAGGGGCCAGAGGGGCCAGGAGGGAGCAGGGGGCGGGGCCACTGGCCGGAGGGACTGAGGAGGCCCAGCTCAGCCGCTGCCAGCCCTGTTGGCCCTGGCCTCTTGGCAGAGCAGCAGAGCAGCAGAGGCACAGGCTGGGAGAGAGCGCTGAGTGGCCAGGGGACTGGTGAAGGCAAGGGAGGAATGGGCAGGTGGGAGCAGAGGGCCAGGAGCAGCAGAGAGGGAGGGGGTGGGCCAGAGAGCTAGAGCAGCCAGGGGGAAGCAGGGGGCGGGGCCACTGGCCGGAGGGGCTGAGGAGGCCCAGCTCAGCCACTGCCAGCCCTGTTGGCCCTGGCCTCTTGGCAGAGCGGCAGAGCAGCAGAGGCACAGGCTGGGGGAGAGCGCTGGGTGGCCAGGGGACTGGCGAGGCCAGGGAGGGGCGGGGCAGGGGAGCAGGGGCAGGAGCAGCGGAGCGGGAGGGGGCGGGGCCAGAGGGGCCAGAGGGACCAGGAGGGAGCGGGGGGCGGGGCCACTGGCCGGAGGGACTGAGGAGGCCCAGCCCAGCCACTGCCAGCCCTGTTGGCCCCGGCCTCTTGGCAGAGCAGCAGAGCGGCAGAGGCACAGGCTGGGGGAGAGCGCTGGGTGGCCAGGGGACTGGCGAGGCCAGGGAGGAGCGGGGCAGGGGAGCAGGGGCAGGAGCAGCGGAGAGGAGGGGGCGGGGCCAGAGGGGCCAGGAGGGAGCAGGGGGCGGGGCCACTGGCCGGAGGGACTGAGGAGGCCCAGCTCAGCCACTGCCAGCCCTGTTGGCCCTGGCCTCCTGGCAGAGCGGCAGAGCAGCAGAGGCACAGGCTGGGGGAGAGCGCTGGGTGGCCAGGGGACTGGCGAGGCCAGGGAGGAGCGGGGCAGGGGAGCAGGGGCAGGAGCAGCGGAGAGGAGGGGGCGGGGCCAGAGGGGCCAGGAGGGAGCAGGGGGCGGGGCCACTGGCCGGAGGGACTGAGGAGGCCCAGCTCAGCCACTGCCAGCCCTGTTGGCCCTGGCCTCTTGGCAGAGCGGCAGAGCAGCAGAGGCACAGGCTGGGGGAGAGCGCTGGGTGGCCAGGGGACTGGCGAGGCCAGGGAGGAGCGGGGCAGGGGAGCAGAGGCCAGGGGCAGCAGAGAGGGAGGGGGCGGGGCCAGAGGGGCCAGGAGGGAGCAGGGGGCGGGGCCACTCGCCGGAGGGGCTGAGGAGGCCCAGCTCAGCCACTGCCAGCCCTGTTGGCCCTGGCCTCTTGGCAGAGCGGCAGAGCAGCAGAGGCACAGGCTGGGGGAGAGCGCTGGGTGGCCAGGGGACTGGCGAGGCCAGGGAGGAGCGGGGCAGGGGAGCAGAGGCCAGGGGCAGCGGAGAGGAGGGGGCGGGGCCAGAGGGGCCAGAGGGGCCAGGAGGGAGGAGGGGGAGGGGCCACTGGCCGGAGGGACTGAGGAGGCCCAGCTCAGCCACTGCCAGCCCTTCTGGCCCTGGCCTCTTGGCAGAGCGGCAGAGCAGCAGAGGCACAGGCTGGGGGAGAGCGCTGGGTGGCCAGGGGACTGGCGAGGCCAGGGAGGAGCGGGGCAGGGGAGCAGGGGCAGGAGCAGCGGAGAGGAGGGGGCGGGGCCAGAGGGGCCAGAGGGGCCAGGAGGGAGCGGGGGGCGGGGCCACTGGCCGGAGGGACTGAGGAGGCCCAGCTCAGCCACTGCCAGCCCTTCTGGCCCTGGCCTCCTGGCAGAGCGGCAGAGCAGCAGAGGCACAGGCTGGGGGAGAGCGCTGGGTGGCCAGGGGAC
This sequence comes from Varanus salvator macromaculatus, assembly GCA_023646645.1. Classification (NCBI taxonomy): domain Eukaryota; kingdom Metazoa; phylum Chordata; class Lepidosauria; order Squamata; family Varanidae; genus Varanus; species Varanus salvator. Next base: position 320,816 of record JAIXND010000748.1, on the reverse strand, counting down.
TGGCGAGGCCAGGGAGGAGCGGGGCAGGGGAGCAGGGGCAGGAGCAGCGGAGAGGGAGGGGGCGGGGCCAGAGGGGCCAGGAGGGAGCGGGGGGCGGGGCCACTGGCCGGAGGGACTGAGGAGGCCCAGCTCAGCCACTGCCAGCCCTTCTGGCCCTGGCCTCCTGGCAGAGCGGCAGAGCAGCAGAGGCACAGGCTGGGGGAGAGTGCTGGGTGGCCAGGGGACTGGCGAGGCCTGGGAGGAGCGGGGCAGGGGAGCAGAGGCCAGGAGCAGCGGAGAGGAGGGGGCGGGGCCAGAGGGGCCAGAGGGGCCAGGAGGGAGCAGGGGGCGGGGCCACTGGCCGGAGGGACTGAGGAGGCCCAGCTCAGCCACTGCCAGCCCTTCTGGCCCTGGCCTCTTGGCAGAGCGGCAGAGCAGCAGAGGCAGAGGCTGGGGGAGAGCGCTGGGTGGCCAGGGGACTGGCGAGGCCAGGGAGGGGCGGGGCAGGGGAGCAGAGGCCAGGAGCAGCGGAGAGGGAGGGGGCGGGGCCAGAGGGGCCAGGAGGGAGCAGGGGGCGGGGCCACTGGCCGGAGGGACTGAGGAGGCCCAGCTCAGCCACTGCCAGCCCTTCTGGCCCTGGCCTCTTGGCAGAGCGGCAGAGCAGCAGAGGCACAGGCTGGGGGAGAGCGCTGGGTGGCCAGGGGACTGGCGAGCCCAGGGAGGAGCGGGGCAGGGGAGCAGGGGCAGGAGCAGCGGAGAGGAGGGGGCGGGGCCAGAGGGGCCAGGAGGGAGCAGGGGGCGGGGCCACTGGCCGGAGGGACTGAGGAGGCCCAGCTCAGCCACTGCCAGCCCTTCTGGCCCTGGCCTCTTGGCAGAGCGGCAGAGCAGCAGAGGCACAGGCTGGGGGAGAGCGCTGGGTGGCCAGGGGACTGGCGAGCCCAGGGAGGAGCGGGGCAGGGGAGCAGGGGCAGGAGCAGCGGAGAGGAGGGGGCGGGGCCAGAGGGGCCAGGAGGGAGCGGGGGGCGGGGCCACAGGCCGGAGGGACTGAGGAGGCCGCGCTCAGCCATTGGCGTCGTCCCTCGTCTGCGTCCCTGAGCTGCAGTCCGGACGGTCCAGAGACTACCTTCCCTGAGACACAGAGGGTTGTTTGTTTGATTGTTTGTTTGTTTTTTTGTTTTGTTTGTGTGTTTTTGTTTTGATTTATTTGCGCTTTGCTTTGTTGTGCTTTGTTTTTTCTTCCAATTTGAATTAAATTTATTTTCTCCTTGTGTGTGTGTGCAAGTGGGGTGTTTGCCTGGGAGAACTGGGCGAGTGAGAGGAACTGCAGGGCTAACAAGGCCGGGGACCAAGGCAAGGTCTCGGAAGGGATCCCGATGGCAGACCAGGAGCTGGCCTTGGCGGGAGTCACGGGTGTTGCTGTCCGCTGCGAGAGCTGCGACATGTTTGCCCTTCTCCCCCAGGAGAGGCAGGGTTACACTTGCCCTCGGTGCAAGATGGTGACCCTGCTAGAGGAGGAGGTGAGGTGCCTGAGGGCCGAGAGAGCTCCCCGGGCCCCCCCGGAGCAGCCCCCCTCTCGACAGAGGGCTGAGGGAGAGACCACGGGAGGAGCAGCTGCGGAGACATGGAGGTATGTCACCCACAGGAGGAGGAGGCCAGCACGGCCTCCTCCTTCTCCTGGCACCGATCTGGAGCTGGGAAACAGGTTCTCTCCGCTTGGGGAGGCTGGGGCTGAGGAGGCCTCGGGGGACCAGCAGGCCCCCCAGCCTGGGACATCAGGAGGCAAGGGAGCCACTGCAGGAGAGGCGAGGACCAGGGCACGGCTGCCCACCAGCACCGAGAAGGTACGGCGGCGGGTGATTGTTGTTGGGGACTCTGCTGAGGGGCACTGAGGCGGCGGTGTGCCGCCCCAGCCTGGAGACAAGGGAGGTTAGCTGCCTGCCGGGCGCACGCATCCGGCACGTGAAGGACAGAGTGGAGCGTCTTGTTCGCTCCGGGGGTCACCAGCCACTCCTGGTGATCCATGTGGGCACAAACGACGTGGCCAGGCAGGGGGTGGTCGGGATCACCAGGGACTTTTCGGCCTTGGGGAAGAAACTCAGGGAGCTGAAGGCCCAAGTGGCCTTCTCGTCAATCTCACCCGTCCGGGGATTTGGGCCAGGAAGGGACAGGAGGGTCTCCGAGGTGAACGACTGGCTTAGGGTGTGGTGCCAGAAGGAACGCTTCGGGTTCCTCGACCACAGCACTCGTTTTCTTGCCAATGGACTTCTGGCAAGGGATGGGTTACACCTCACGAGGATGGGGAAAAGGTCCTTTGGAGATGCTCCAGCGAGCTTCGTCCGGAAGACTTTAAACTGAGCCAGTGGGGGGTGGGTTCAGGCCCCCCAGTAACGTGTCTGCACTGGACAAGTGTGCAGGGAGGATCGGGGCTCTGGGAGCAGGGCTTTAGAGATACTGCAGGGACTGACAGGAGTCCTACAGAGAGGGGCCAGGTACCAGGGAGGATGGGAGGAAGGAGGAGGCTGGGCACTCCAAAGAAAGGAAGCAGTGGGAAGGAGTTGAGGTGCATGTATACCAATGCTAGGAGCATGGGTAACAAGCAGGAAGAGCTGGAAGCTCTCCTGGGAATAGGAGGGTATGACCTGGTGGGGATCACAGAAACTTGGTGGGATGAAAGGCAAGTCTGGAATGTGAACATAGAAGGGTATCACCTTTTTAGAAATGACAGGAAGGGAAAGAGAGGTGGGGGCGTGAATTTATACATCAGGAAAGGGATAGGATTTATACATCAGGAAAGGGATAGGATGCAGTGAGATCGAATGCAGCACAGATGGGGATTCGGCAGAGGCAGTCTTGGTGAATCTTAGGGGTTTTGACAGGGAAAGAGACCTGACAGTGGGGGTATGTTATTGCCCTCCACTTGAGACCCTGGATGATGTCCTGACAGGCCAGATTCTAAGGATATCTCGGGGGAGAGACACAGTAATTATGGGGGGTTTCAATCTCCCGGATATTAGTTGGGAGACTCTCTCGGCGGTGACAGCCCGGTCACGTCGCTTCCTAGAAGCTCTAGAGGGTGGGTTTTTCACACAGAGGGTCCGAGAGGCGACGAGGGGGGGAAACATCCTGGACTTGGTCTTGACCAATAGGGAGGAGCTGATAGATGAAGTGCAGATTAGGGGAGCTCTGGATGCGAGTGATCACTCCATCCTTTGCTTTGAGATCAGGGGACTCGGGCCGTGCAGCAGGGCGAGCACTAGAAGCTGGGACTTCAAGAGGGCCAACTGAAGGCCAGACTGGGGAAAGTCTCCTGGGATAGGTTACTGGAAGGTAAGCGAGTTGAGGAGGGGTGGATGGCACTCAAAAGGGAGGTTTTGGAGGCGCAAGCCCTGACGATACCTCTAGTCAGTAAGGTGGGGAGGCGGAGGAGAGTGCCGCCATGGATGCGAAAGGACGTGGTTAGGGGGATTAGACGAAAGAGGAGCCTCCATAGGAAATGGGTACTGGGGGAAATAGACAAAAGGGTATACCGGGAGGAGGAGGCCCGTTGCAGAAGGATTCTTCGCAAGGCTAAGGCTGATTATGAGCTGAGACTTGCCAAGAATATCAAGGGCAACAAAAAGGGCTTCTTTCAACATGTAAATAGGAAAAGGAAGGGGAGACAAGTGGTGGGACCACTAAATAAGGAGGAAGGGGATCCAGTGACTGACATGAGGGAACAGGCACAGATGCTAAATGACTATTTTGCCTGTGTTCTCCCCAAAGCAGGACGGGGGATATCCGTATAGGAGATCAGATGAGGCTGGGGACTTAGGGGCAGAGATTAGAGTCACCCCCCTTGAAGTCGAGGGGCTCCTCAGGGCATTGGACATTACAAAGGCGCCAGGCCCTGACGGGTTACACCCGAGAGTACTAAGAGAGTTGGCAGGGGTTCTCTCACGCCCGCTGGCCTCCATTTTTGAGACCTCGTGGAGAACGGGTGAAGTACCAGAAGACTGGAGGGTGGCATCGGTGGGATTCTACGACAAGGTTTCGAGGTGGCTAGATGGAGGGGAGGCGGTGGATGTGGTTTACCTGGGTTTCAGCAAGGCCTTTGACAAAGTGCCCCATGATATCCTGGTGGAGAAACTGAGGAGTTTTGGGATACACCAAAGCACTGTCCGGTGGATTAGGGCATGGTTGACTGACCGAAAGCAGAAGGTAACCATTAGCGGGGAATCGTCGGGATGGCAGCCAGTGACAAGCGGGGTCCCCCAGGGCTCTGTCCTGGGGCCGATCCTGTTTAATCTTTTCATTAACGACATGGAAGAAGGGGTGGACAGTCTGCTGATCAAATTCGCAGACGACACTAAAACTGGAGCAGTGGCCACAACTGAGGAGCAGATACACCAGATCCAAAAGGATCTGGACAGACTATGGAAGTGGGCAGGAGACAACAGGATGGCGTTCAATGTGGAGAAGTGCAAGGTCTTGCACTTGGGGCATAGGAATAGCTGTCATAAGTACAGGTTAGGGGACAAGTGGCTGGAGAGCAGCACTTGTGAAAGGGACCTCGGGGTACTGGTTGACCGCAGGCTAAACATGAGTCAGCAGTGTGATGCGGTGGTCAAGGGGGCGAACGCCACCCTTGGTTGCATAGCCAGAAGTGTGGCTTCTAGTTCATGAGAGGTGTTACTACCACTCTACACGACTCTGGTGCGCCTGCAACTGGAGTACTGTGTTCAGTTTTGGGCCCCTCATTACAGAAAGGATATAGCCAGGTTGGAGTCAGTGCAGCGTAGGGCCACAAGGATGGTGGCTGGTTTGCAGGGGAAACTGTATGAGGAGAGACTGAGGGAACTGGGTCTCTTCAGCCTGGAGAAGAGGAGACTCAGAGGGGATCTGTTGGCGACATACAGGTATGTGAGGGGGTGTCACATGGAGGTGGGGAGAGGCCTGTTCTCCCCTGCAGAGGAAGGCAGGACGCGCTCCAACGGAGCCAAGCTCAGGGAACCAAGGCTCCATTTGTATGCCAGGAAGCGCTTCCTGACGGTTAGGACCCTGAGGGCGTGGAATGGGCTTCCACGCGAGGTGGTTGAGGCCCCATCGGGGAGGGTGTTCAAAGACAGGCTGGACATGCACATGGTGGGCATGTCGTGAGCGGAGCCGGCTGGAGCCGGGGGTCAGACTAGATGGCCCAGAAGGCCCCTTCTGACTCGCTCTGTTTCTATGTTTCTATGTCTCTATGTTTCCTTGCTGCACTGTGAGTCTTTGCCATTATGCAAGGAAGGATAAGCTCTTATCTTTGGTCAGCAGCTTATTGGAGATAAGACCTTCACCCAGCTGCACAGTGAGAAACTAAGCCTTTGTCACTGTGTGCAGGATAACACTAATCTCCAATTAGCAGTTGAGCAGAGAGAGGGAGTGTGTGGGGCCTGAGGGGAAACTCTCCCACGATTTTGAGGCTTGTCCCACTTACTTGTGAGTAGACATGGAGAGACTTGATCTGCTTACTTCTGAGGAGAGCAGTCCCTGGAGGGAGACCACATTACCCAGCAGTTCACTGGTGCCATTTAGAAGCTACACTGACCAACAAGAAGCACCTCCTAAATTCAGCCAAAATCTACCGTCTTGTAAATTAAGCCCTTCACTTTTAATTTTGTCCTCCCGCCCCCAAACTGGATTCCTCACCAGTCACTAAGAGCTACAACATGCAAGCCCAGCCCTGCTTGGCAAAAGCCTCCATAGTTGATTTCTTGCCTCTTTCTTCAAAGGGGGAGACCGACCCTCAAGCATTTCGGCGTGTGCCGCCTCCCACTCACCGAGTCATGGTCCGGATGATCCAGGGAGCATTGCCCAAAGACGGCACGGACTCGTCCATCAGGGGATGTGTCTTGACGAAATTGAGGATCTCGTCCGGAAGGAAACTGGAGGAGTTGTAGCGCATCCCTGGAGCTGCACAACACCCAGGCCTGGGAGGCAGAAGGGTGGGGTGGAAGAAAAGCAAGAACGGCATGGAGTGATTGGGGGGCATTAAGAGAAGGATGTCCGTGGATAGTTGCTTATGGCAGCTTGAGCCCATGTTGCGGTCCCTTCACCCAAACTGCCTTGTTTGGCTTTTTCTTTAACCTGGTGGTGGGGCAGTAGGGGGCAAAACATAGGTTCACAAGCTCACAGTCAGAGTTCAGGGACACCCCCCATGTCAGGTTATGGGGTTGCAACCCTCATGCCAGGATGCAAGGGCATCCCCCACAATGTCAGCACCAACTCACACCACTTGATGTCAGGGCACAGGGGTCATGCTCCTAATGCATGATCCAATGTGTAAATAAATAATAAACAAATGCATAACAAATAAATGCACAATGCCAGGATCCAGGGATGTGCCCCCTCCAAAGTCAGGGCATGCAGTCAACTCACCTGGTACAGCAGGGCACAGGATCACACTCCAAATGTTAGGGTGAAAAGACATGCAACCCAAAGTCAGGGCATAGGGTCACTCCACCCCACATCCCTAAAGTCAAGTTATGGGGTCATATGTAGCTAGAACCTTTGATCTCACCCGAGGTGCTGGGTGGATCGTCTAATCACATGCTTTGGTCAGGGATCTAGCTTTGTGGCATGTCACTTTCCCCTCATTGGAAAGTTACCACCAGAATGTTCCTTAGAAAGACAAAAGCAAAGTAATAGCTCTGTTTACTGCCCACCATAAAAAAATGATCCTTTAAGCTTCAGTGGGCAGTTAAGGGTTGTTCCATTAACACCAAAGCATGACATCAGGCCAAGGAGATTTGGGCATGAGGTTTTCATGTGCTCCCATTATTAGTCGTATTTCCATATTGCCCAAAGTCAAAGCTCTCCAGCAGTGTATAAACATAAATAAATTCCATAAAGTACAATATAAAATCTAAATAATGGTTAAAAAAACCCCAACACTTAAAAAAATCCAAAACCACTAAGACCAATCTATACTACTAGGCTTGCTAAAAGCCACCACCAAGATCCCCTGTCCCTCTGCATGTGCTGTTTGGACTTGGTCAATGTCTCAGCAAAGAGTGCAGTCTTAGCTTGGCTCCAAAAAGATGGCCTTGGTGGGGAGATCATTCCATAATTTGGGGGTTACCACAGAGAAAGCCCCCCTCTTTGTTGCTCCCTTGGAGATAGCTTTCTGAGGAAGGCCTCAGATACTGATCATCTTTCCCAGCAGGACTGTGGCTGGGAGAGAGGTTCTGTCTGCTCTCCCCTCCCCAACATACATGCTATGTGAACGTGACTGGAGTATGACCTGCTGAACCCCCTCAGCTGCCCATAACAGGCCAAAAGTCCTGGACTGGAAACATTGAGAAAAGCCCCAGTGGAGTGGAGTATCTAGATTTCCATCCTCCCCCCCCCCCAGTGGCCAGTTTAGGTAACCCTTTCCTGCTGATGGAGCTACTGCAGTGTTTGTGGGCATTCCGTGACTTCACACAAGCCAGACCTGCTGGATCAGTCCAAAGACCTATGTGGTCTGACAATCCATTTCCCACAGTGGCCAACCCACACTAGCTTTCTCAGCCCAACAGCTGGTTGGCTTTGCTTTCACTCACCGCGGCTTGGGCACCACCTCCTCCGCCACTGGAGTCCAAATGGACTCGGGGGATTTCTGCTCCCGGAAGCGTCCTTCAAAGACAGAGGCGATTTGGGCCATGTCGAAGGCGCAGACAGCTGAGCCGGGAATGCTGCAAAACAAGAGGATAAGAAAGAGGATTTTACTCTTTGGAGCAGAGAAGATTGGAGAATCCAGATGGGGGTATGGTGGCATCTGGAAATCACAGCGCTGGAAACTGCTTTGCTCCTCAGACTTCCCTGAGTCCTCATGCTGAGCTGCCAAAAAGGATTTGCTCAGAAGTCTTTCTTGTTGCAATGCAGAGTATTTGGGGGCTGGCTCAGACTTGAAGGGACCAAATCTTGCTTGTTGGGGAGATGAACCCTGCCAGAACTAGTTTGTGGGTACAGATCAACACTGCTCTGGGAAGTCTTGGACTCTCCCTGGAGGGGTGTGTGGCTGTCATGGGCTTTGGACTTGATTGTCACACCACTGCTCACAAGGTGAGAGCAGAGGCTGGTTTCCAAACTGTGCAAGCATTGTGGTTACACAAGCTTGTGGTTCGTAACCCATGTCAGCTGAAAGTGCATTAAGGGTGCAATCCTAGACACATCCAGACAGAAAAAAGGCACAGCCTGCTGGGAATTGTAGGCCATTTTCTGTCTCAGTGTGCCTAGGACTGCACCCTAGATGGCTTCAGGAAAGTCTGTCCCTTTTTGCTTTAGTGCTTCCATGGGCAAAACTGACTGACCATGCACAGGGGTATTCTATGGATTCCAGAGAGATCACCCATCCAATTATTTATTTATTAGATTTCTACCCTGCTCTTTTTCTTATAAAGAACTCAAAGTGGCTTCCATACTTCCCCTCCTGAGCTCAATCTCATCCCCTCAACAACCCTGTGAGGTAGGTTGGGCTGAGAGTGTGTGTGACTGGCCCAAAGCCACCCAGGATTCCTACCCCGAAACAGATTCCCCACACATTCCAACTGAATTGGGTTGTGGTCCCCACTGGGCCATGGAGCTCACTGGGTGATTTTGGGCCCATCGTGGGCTCTCAGCCCAACCTGCCTCACATGGCTGTTGTTGTGAGGATCTACAAGCTGGCTTGGGTTCCTTGCAAGAGGGAAAGAGGGTTATAAATGCCATGTAACCACAACACCACTTACAGAAATAATATGACTCAAAACCAGCACACCACTTTCAGGTTATATTTGTGAAAAGCTGTGGATGCTGCAAAGTTCTATGAAGGCTTATTACTAATAAAGATGAATTATTTAGGAATAATAATGAATTAATGATGATAACCTGTCATGATTAATGCTTCTTTCTGGAACCTGAGAAGAGGGAGAAAGGGAGCTGTTCTGTGTCTAATCTTTCTTGCTTTGTGCTACTCACAGTGACTGCTCTGAGCCCTTCAAGGTTTCCTGCCCTACCAGGGGGAGAGAAGCATGGCGTCGGAACGACACAGACATGATTGATGGCTCTCCATTAATCACGCTGGTAATGCCCGGTTGTGGGCCGCGGGGTCCAATCTAAGCTCTGTAGGAGCTAGATAGATTGCTTGGTGAATCCCCCACGGGATGTGGAATGGCAACTCCACATTTAGTGGGAGGAAATCAAGCTTTTTCCGCCGGACATAAACTGGAGGGAGCACAGCTCTCCAGGAGTTCTCGACATACTTTTTTTTTAGCTTTTGTTTTAGCTTTTGTGAACACACCGGATCTGCTGGAAAGTATTTTGTTTTCTTTTTTTTCTGCAACGATACCCGTGGAATAAGCTGTACTTCTTGTTAATTAAAAGCCCGTCGGATGGAGGGGGAATGAATCCTCCCCCCCCCCACGAAGTTGAAAAGCGGAGAATTACATAACGGAGAGAAACACAGAACTGTTTGTAAGTAAGTAAGAGATTTACTTTCTTTAATCTCTCCAAGGGCGAATATTTGTGATTGTGATGTGGAATTGAGTAATAGAGGATTTTTTCCATTATTGGTCTGCTGCCAAGAAGTAGCGGCCGTCTTTCCCTTTGTTCTGAGGTCCTTGGACACCTGCCAAGCCTACTGTACTGACATGGAGGATTTACAGCTATCACTTTTTGCAATACGATCTTCTTTAATATCTGCTCAGATCTCTCAACAGGCGATAATTAAGTGTCAGAAAACTATCTTAGAGCGACTTGATTCTCTTTTGGCTGAACAGAAAGTTGGCTTTGATAAATTAAGTACCACTATTAATTTTGCTTTATGCAAACAACCTGCATCTGAACAGAATATTCAAAACATCCAACAAGTAGAAGGAGAATCCGAAACTGGAAAGAAAGAGAATGTAACTGCTTCATCTGATAAGCTGGAGGAAAAGACAGTCTGGCCACAACTCAAGAGGCATGATTTATTACAGCCATTACGAAGCGAGCTTACATGGAATCTGGGTGTTATCTCAAAGAAAGACACCTTAGCTGACAAGCTGGAAGAATTTATGTCTACATGGCTGCAGCTGAAATCTCCACTACAGGCAGAAGGGAAATTTGAAACTGGAATGAAAATAAGTCTAACTGATCTGTGTTGCATTTTAGGAAGAGACAATTTAATTGAGCATCGGAAAAAGATCATTTTTATGTGGCTGCAACTGAAATCTCCATTAAGAACTATAGAGAGAACTGGTGAGGGGTAAGAAAAAATAAAATATAAACATGGCAGGGGTGTAAAGGGAGGCTAGTATAAGGGAAACTTATTTCTTTCTGTTCTAAAAAATAAACAGATAAAAGGGTGATTCGTATAGCTTGATATACTCACATGTGATGTAGAAAGGCTAGACCATTATTGTTGATGAAGTAGTTCCAATTTAGCTTAATGAAATCTCGTGTAAAAGACATTATTGTTAAATGGAGGTCTTTCATTGTATTTTTAATAAGCTACTGTTGTTGATTATATATGTTAAAGACTGTAAACAGCTGGGCCTTTATATGGAACTAACCATATTTGATTAAATGGTGCCTAAGTGAAGTGAATCAAAGGAAAATGTTTAAAAAGATATTATAGGTATTACTTACTATCAAGTAGAATGGGTAAGAAAATTGTAGAGATGTTAAATGGGTATTTCTGATGTCTATATGCAACTGTGGTAGTGAGGAAGCTATTTGCTAATAGAAAATTACAAAGATCTTGAATTGTCCAGAAATGTTTAGGTTAACTTCTCCATTGAAGAAGAAAGAAAATATTCTAATTTTATTTAATCTGAAGATACTTCCCTTTGACACTGTCTAAGAGAAACAGGACTTTGTAAGAAACGATGAACGTGATCTCATGGAAAAAGAGGAGAAAGATAGCGACTTCTATCTAAATTAGATTATTATTATTATCTTATTGGCTGGGGAAATGGGACTTGGTTTTGATCTAATAATGTTCTTAAGCTATTATAAATGGATCATAAAAAGTTTAAAAATATGTGGTAGGGGGCTGATCCAGTAAATCCAGTGTGTGCGGCGATTGTTGTTTTTTAGTTTTAGTTTAAAAACTTTAATAAAATCTAATTATTAAAAAAAAAAAAAAAGGTTTCCTGCCCTACCAGAAGAAGCTGGGGGTTGACCTGGAACCCTTGGCATGAAAAAGAGAGGCTCTCCCCACAGAGCTGTTGTCCTCCCCAAATGAATTTTGGCCAGCTTTATGTTCAGAAAATCCTGTCCCATAAATCCCCAAGTTATGAGACTACTTGTGGTTGAGGCCTAGGTAAGAAAAACTCTGCACATGCTTAGGGGCTCTCTTATCCTTTAAGCGCTTCCTGTGAATGTCAGAGGTGTAAGGAACTCTGCAATCTTTGGGAAAGCCTCCATGCATGCTACCCAGTCCCTCTTTCCATTTGGATGCTGCATATTCCAAAGAAGCAACTTTTGTGAAGGAGGCACTTTGCACGTACTCCGAAGCACTCTCCCCATATTATTTATTTATTAAATGTGTCTAAAAGTATTATGCAAAGGATCCCTTCTCGTGAGGCTGAGTCCATCCCCGCCTCGCCCGGTCCTGGCTCACCTGTTAGCAGGTGTGGAGAAGACAGCCAGCACCATGGGCCTCCCATCAATCTCCAGGATGTCCGTCACCGACTGGATGACGTTGAAGTAGAAGTGCGAGTCGCCCGGCACCGAGCAGTTGAGGCGGGCCTTGAGGAAGGAGGTCCACTGCTTCTCCAGCACCCGCTGCGAGCCGCCCATGTCATTCTTACACACGCGGGCCACTCGCGAAACCACGACCTGGGAGGGGGAAAGCGAGCAGGAGCAAGCGGTAAGACCATGGAGCTTGCTGTGGGGACCAGATCTGGTGGTGGGTGGAGGGCAGAAAGCGGGGCGCAGAGCCTCAGCTCTGTGGAGGGCCGTGCCCCCTTTGGATGGCCAAGCACCCTTTCCTCTGACAGCGGATTATTTGCTGGTTCCCTGGCTTTGCAAGCTCCCCCTCCATCCTAAAAGGGTGGAACCTTCTCTCTTAAGGCTGGAAGCACATCTGGCTAAAACTGACTGCCTTCTTTTGCACTTTGGCCACAGCCGTTTTGTGCACTGATCCAGTACAACACAGCCTTTTGCTTGTGTGCTAGCCAAGCATCTGCTCCAAACACGCTGGACATCCCATTTTGTTAGCTAGCCTGATGAATTCTGACTTGCTCTTTAAAGCTGTCATGGCGAGGTTGTTCCCGCAGAAAGAATCACTCAGAGCTGTAGATCCTATTGATTATCGAAGCGCCTTTCCTCTGTGATTCTATTTTACTTTTGCAACAAACTCAGTCATTGAAGGAGACAGGAATTTCCGCAGCTGCCACAAACCTACTTTGATTACAAGAAATTGCATGCATAGGTGTGTGTGCATTTGGATGTACTTTCTTTTGGAGGGAATTTGGCAAAATGCAACATTCAGCAAGCTGCTAGACCTCTAGGTCAGAGGACATCAGTGAGAAGTGATTTTAATATGATTGTTAGGATGATGTAGACCATGGCTAAGTGCTGGTTTGCTTTGTCCTTGTGTCAGGCAGGACTGCTTCATGATTTGGTGAGAGGCAAACCTGGGAAGGGCATATTATTATTCATGCATTATTACATTTATATCCCAACCTTTTCTCCTTTGAAAGGGAGCCAACAACTCTGAGAGGCAGCTTAGGCTGAGAGTCTGGCCTAAATTTGGGTTCGCCCCAAAGTCATCCAGTGAGCTTCATGGCTGAGTGGAGACTTGAACCCGGCTCTCCCCAGTTCTAGTCCAACACTCTAGCCACTACACTATAAAGGGGAAGGATGTTTTCATTGGATGGTATGACTTCTCCCACCATCATCCTGGTGGAAGCACTCTAGATCTGGGTGAGACTAAGTGAGGAGAAAGATTCTACAAATGGCCTTAGTGCTTCTGGTAGTCAAGACATGATGGTCAGTTGAAGCCAACAGTCCACCTCAGGCCACTGCCTAGAATGATGACCAAACCAAGGATGCTGCATTGTTGGAAGAAACAAAGAGTCCTGAGGGAGGATCTGTGCCATCAAGACAAGCCAGGAAGCATTGGGCCACCATCAGCCATTGAGCTCCTCAACTGGACTCTAAGCATCGCTGAAACAACATCTCTTTGTCCATCGCTTGCTGGACAGCTCCCTTGCTGATGTGTATTATTTTATCCTTGACTCACAGGGACACCTCTGGTAAGACAGGATTTGACTCTGCTGGCAAGAATGGGGTGATTGCACTGGTGATTGCCCCTCAGGAATCCACTGCCCAGTGGCACTCCCATTGGGTCCCCAAACAGGACAGACAATGTGGGCTGTGAACGTATTCCTGGAAAGTCCCCTGTGTTCTAGGCCCAGCTTTGAATGCACCTGAGGAAAATCTTCCTGTGGTGGGATAACTCTCATATTGCAGGCCATTCTCTATGTTGGTGGCACACCCTACATACATGTCAGTGGGCCACTTCCCCCCATCAGTGGGTCACTGGCTGACTACTTTATAAAACACCCAAACAATGGCATTGTGGGATGCTGAACATGGTGGCCTGCAGAGCTGCCCCCCACAACATTAGGGCTGACCGAAACCCACAAGTAATGGCTTTGGTGGACTGACCTTCTCCAAGTAGTTGAACTCCATGGCAATTTCCTGGAAGAAGAAATAGACGTGGTTTTTCCATTCCACGGCGTGGACAAAGTAAGGTTCTGTATAGCATTATGGGGGGGGGGGGGAGAAGAAAGAGGGTATATTTTAAAAAATCTCAGTAGGGCCAAGGTTCAGAAGACTTTGACCTGTGGCTGATCAACAGAATTGCCTATGGATTTCTTAATGAATAGCGTTGCATGGAGCCCAACTGGCAAATGACCTTGGTGTATTTTAAAATCATGAAACCACACAACAAACGAAAGAATAATGCTCATCTAAAGCAAAATTCTCCTTCATGGATCACTGCCTCGTTGTGGCGAAGGGGCTTGCGTAGCTCAATGAAGCTATGAGCTATGCCGTGCAGGGCCACCCAAGACGGACAGGTCATAGCAGGGAGCTCTGACAAAACGTGATCCACTGGAGAAGGAAATGGCAACCCACTCCAGTATCTTTGCCATGAAAACCCCATGGACAGTTCCAAGAGGCAAAACGATATGACACCGGAAGATGAGCCCCTCAGGTCGGAAGGTGTCCAGTGTGCTACTGGGGAAGAGCGGAGGGCTAGTACTAGTAGTGCCAGAAAGAATGAAGCGACTGGGTCAAAGCCCAAAGGACACTCAGTTGCCGATGTATCTGGAGGTGAAAGGAAAGTCCGATGCTGCAAAGATCTTTACTCCGTAGGAACCTGGAATGTAAGATCCATGAATCAAGGCAAGCTGGACATGGTCAAACAAGAGATGACAAGACTGAACATCGACATCTTAGGAATCAGTGAACTAAAATGGACAGGCATGGGTGAATTTAGTTCAGATGACCATCAGGTATACTACTGTGGGCAAGAATCCCTCAGAAGAAATGGAGTAGCCTTCATAGTCAATAAAAGAGTAGGGAAAGCAGTACTGGGATACAATCTCCAAAATGACAGAATGATCTCAGTTTGAATCCAAGGCAAACCATTCAACATCACAATAGCCCAAGTCTATGCCCCAACCACTGGTGCTGAAGAGGCTGAAGTTGACCAGTTCTATGAAGGCCTACAACACCTTCTAGAATTAACACCAAAAAATGATGTCCTCATCATCATGGGGGATTGGAATGCTAAAGTAGGAAGCCAAAAGATAACCGGAATAACAGGCAAGTTTGGCCTTGGAGTACAAAATGAAGCAGGGCACAAGCTGGTAGAATTTTGTCAAGAGAATACAATGGTCATAGCAAACACTCTTTTCCAACAACCCAAGAGACGACTCTACACATGGACGTCACCAGACGGTCAACACAGAAATCAGATTGACTATGTGCTTTGCAGCCAAAGATGGAGAAGCTCTATCCAGTCAGTAAAAACTAGACCAGGAGCCAACTGTGGCTCCGATCATGAGCTTCTCGTTGCAAAATTTAGGCTTAAGTTGAAGAAAGTAGGGAAAAGCACTAGGCCACTCAGGAATGACATAAATCATATCCCTGATGAATATACAGTGGAGGTGACAGATAGATTTAAGGAATTAGATCTGATAGACAGAGTGCCTGAAGAACTATGGACGGAGGTTCGCAACATTGTACAAGAGGCAGCAACTAAAACCATCCCAAAGAAAAAGAAATGCAAGAAAGCAAAATGGCTGACTGAGGAAGCTTTACAAATAGCTGAGGAAAGAAGGGAAGCGAAAGGCAAGGGAGAAAGAGAAAGATACAAACAATTGAATGCAGAATTCCAGAGAACAGCTAGAAGAGATAAGAATGCCTTCCTAAATGAACAGTGCAAAGAAATAGAAGAAAACAATAGAATAGGGAGGACCAGAGATCTCCTCCAGAAAATCAGAGATATGAAGGGAACATTTCATGCAAAGATGGGCATAATAAAGGACCAAAATGGCAGGGACCTAACAGAGGCAGAAGAGATTAAGAAGAGGTGGCAAGATTACACAGAAGAACTATACAAGAAAGAGCTTCACATCCCTGATAACCACGATGGGGTGGTCACTGACCTCGAGCCAGACATCCTGGAAGGTGAGGTCAAATGGGCCTTAGGAAGTCTGAGCAACAACAAAGCTAGTGGAGGTGACAGCATTCCAGCTGAGCTATTCAAAATCCTGAAAGACGATGCAGTTAAAGTGCTACACTCAATATGCCAGCAAATTTGGAAAACTCAACAGTGGCCACAGGACTGGAAAAGGTCAGTTTACATTCCGATCCCAAAGAAGGGCAATGCCAAAGAATGTTCAAACTACCGCACCATTGCACTCATTTCACATGCTAGCAAAGTGATGCTCAGAATCCTACAAGCTAGGCTCCAGCAGTATGTGGACCGAGAACTACCAGGAGTACAGGCAGGATTTCGAAGAGGGAGAGGAACTGGAGATCAAATTGCCAACATACGCTGCATCATGGAGAAAGCTAGGGAGTTCCAGAAAAACATCTACTTCCGCTTCATTGACTATGCTAAAGCCTTTGATTGTGTGGATCACAACAAACTGTGGCAAGTTCTTAAAGAGATGGGAGTACCTGACCATCTTATTTGTCTCTTGAGGAACCTATATGCAGGTCAAGAAGCAACAGTGAGAACTGGACACGAAACCACTGATTGGTTCAAAATTGAGAAAGGAGTTCGGCAAGGCTGTATACTGTCACCCTGCCTATTTAACTTATATGCAGAGCACATCATGAGAAAGGCAGGGCTAGATGAATCGCCAGTTGGAATCAAGATTGCTGGGAGAAATATCAACAACCTCAGATATGCAGATGATACCACTCTCATGGCAAAAAGTGAAGAGGAACTAAAGAGCCTCTTGATGCGGGTGAAGGAGGAGAGCGCAAAAGTTGGCTCGAAACTCAACATTAAGAAAACTAAGATCATGGCATCCGGTCCTCTCGCTTCCTGGCAAATAGATGGGGAAGAAATGGAGGTAGTGACAGATTTTATTTTCCTGGGCTCCAAGATCACCGCAGATGGGGACTGCAGCCAAGAAATTAAAAGATGCTTGCTCCTGGGGAGGAAAGCTATGGCAAATCTAGATAACATACTAAAAAGCAGAGACATCACCCTGCCAACAAAAGTGCGTATAGTCAAGGCTATGGTCTTCCCAGTTGCAATGTATGGCTGTGAAAGCTGGACCATAAGGAAGGCCAAGCGCAAAAGGATTGAGGCCTTTGAGTTGTGGTGCTGGAGGAGACTCCTGCGAGTCCCCTGGACCGCAAGGCGATCAAACCGGTCAGTCCTAGAGGAGATCAACCCTGACTGCTCTTTAGAAGGCCAGATAGTGGAGATGAAACTCAAATACTCTGGCCACCTAAGGAGAAGGAAAGACTCCCTGGAGAAGAGCCTAATGCTGGGAAGAATAGATGGCAAAAGAAGAAGGGGACGGCAGAGGATGAGGTGGCTGGATGGAGTCACTGAGGCGGTTGGTGTGAGCTTGAGTGGCCTCCGGGGGATGGTGGAGGACAGGAGGGCCTGGAGGAATGTTGTCCATGGGGTTGCGATGGGTCGGACACGACTTCATGACTAACAACAACAAAAAGCAAAATTAAAAGTAAAAAAAATAATATCATATGGACATGAAAGCATCTTTAATGTTTAAAAAACTTTGGGCAGCCCTTTTGGTGGGTGCCGCCTGACTGTGAGACTGCCTCACCAAACAGACCCTTGCCTGACACCTTCTCTGTTGTTTTTTTCCCCTGACCAAACCTTCCTTATTCACACAGGCTGAGGATGGGTGAGAATTTTGTTTGGTACATTTTTTCTTAAGACCTTTCTAACATTTGCAAGGTGCTTCATATTCAGGATTTTAAAAAAGTTTAAACAATAAATATGGGAGAATACCCAACTGACAGACAGGTTTTCAGTGCTTGGTGCATATCCCTGAATATTTGGTCAAGTTTGAGGTGCTCATTTTAGGTTCCCATCTCTTTTTTCTTAAGAGAGTCCTCATTGGAATACCTGAATGGCAGGCAGATGTGGTAGGAACTTTTCTACACTGCTGTCAATTTTGACCATGTGCAAATGGTGAGAATTTGCTTCAATTCAGAGCCTCTTTTTGGGGTGTGAGAACACAGTTCACATAACAAAGAAATTGGATAAGCTAGTGTGGTGTCCTGGAGACAGGGTTGGAGGGAAATTTGGGAGAGCTGCATTCTAGATCCCTCTCCAGTATAAAGCTTCCTGGGTGACTGGGACCCACTCTTAGCATAAGCTACCTTGCAGGGTTGTTGTGTGGATAAAAGGAGAGGATAAGGACCCTTTAAGCCACCTTGCAAGAAGAAAAATTGCAGTATAAATGTAATAATACATTTTGTGTATTCAGAAAGCAAAGGCTGTTTCTCTCTCCTGGGCACTTCACTGACTTTGTTTCTTTCTCCCTTCCCTGTCCTGCTTAGGGATAATTTGTACCGCATAAGTTTGGAGCCTGCCTTCGCCAGCGAAATGCGCTACCATCGGGTAAGTGGAAAATTCAAGCAGGTAGCTGTAATTCCGCTTATGCTGAGGATGATTCCATTTATCCAGCCTGGGAGTGCTCCTCGACCCGGAGCTGACCTTGACTGCTCAAGTGTCAGCAGTGGCGAGGAGCGCCTTCCAACAGCTTCGGCTGATACATCAGCTGCGTCCCTTCCTGGAGTTCGATTGCCTGGCGACGGTGACACATGTGTTGGTGACTTCCCGGCTGGATTATTGTAACGCGCTCTACGTGGGGCTTCCCTTGAAGACGGTCCGGATACTTCAGTTGGTGCAGAATAGAGCTGCCAGGGTGCTGACGGGGGCTGGGCGTGGTTCTCACATCACCCCAGTTCTCCGTCAGCTCCACTGGCTCCCCATTGAAGTCCGGGCCCAATTCAAGGTGTTGGTTCTTACCTATAAAGCCCTTAATGGCTTAGGTCCTGGTTACCTAAAGGAGCGCCTGCGACCATATACACCCTCCCGCCCCTTACGATCGGCAGCAGAGGCTCTCCTCCGGGAACCCTCCGTGAGAGAAATAAGGAGGGTGAGCACCCGGAGCAGGGCCTTCTCTGCGGTGGTGCCCCATCTATGGAATGCGCTCCCCAGAGAGGCTCGCCTGGCGCCGTCGTTATTTGCTTTTCAGTGCCAGGTGAAGACCTTTTTATTTAGGCAGTATTTTAATTGTTAATATTATTTTTAATTTATGATTTGTAAGTTGTTATATTTAACCTGGAGATGGGCCAGTTTTTAATTATTGTATATGTTTTTAATATTGTATTTGTTTTGTATTGTGAGCCGCCCCGAGGCTGTTGCAAGGGGCGGCATATAAATATTTAAATAAATAAATAAATAAATTTATAGTCTGCCTTTTTGCCCTTTTTCAAGGAACCCAAACCATCTTAGGTAGCCCCCACTGTTTCCCTGTTTTGTCTTCACAACAACCCTGTGAGGTAGGCTAGGCTGAGACTGAGTGACTGGCCCAAAGTCACCCAGTGAGGGAGAGGGGCAGGGGCAGGGGCAGGGGAGGGAGAAGAAAGTGGGAAGACACGAAAGGGAGGGATGTGTACCTTTGAACCATTTGGAGTCGTGCTTGACGGTGCGCAGAGTCGGGCTGTCTCCGAGGCTGCGGTAAATCACCGCGTCGATGGCCAGGAAGTCCGTCACCGTGGCGGTGAACAGCATCCCCCCTGTCACGAAGAGAGAGAGAGAGGGAGAGGGAGAGGGAGAGGGAGAGGGAGAGAGGAAGGAGAGAAAAGGAGAAGAAGAATGGATGAGCTATGCCGGCACGAGTGAAAGGCAGGGGAGGGGGTTGTACAAAACATCACTGTGCAGATCTGGTGCTCAGCCCGTGGGACTTGAAATGGGAGAAGGAAAAGAGAAAGCAAGCAGGTTGTGTGACGTGGTGGGAGAGGGAGCAATGAGATGAGAGAAACGGTGGATGGATGGGCGGGTGGATAGCAGGGGCAGGAGCAGGAGGAGAGCGATGAGCAGGAAAAGGTGGAGGGGGGGGAGAGAAAATTTGAGAACAATTAAGGGCCGAACTTAAATGATACGCTAGTGCTGGGATAGGGGAAGGGTCTTTGGTCTGACCCTGCATTGCTCCTCTGTGGTCACTTGTCTTATCACCATGGGATATTACTGAGCAGGCTGGTGTGCCCATTTCACAGAGGGATGACTGAGTTCAAGGACTGAAGGGCTAAACGTAAAATGATGTTGAAGGGGCATGGAAGAAGGCACCCCAGATGCTCTCAGGGCAGCAACAGCTCACAACAGGTGGGACAGAAGGGCTACACCTCATGATAGAGGTGACACACCCCTGTTATGCCAGAACTGAAAAGGGGATGCACCAAGATGCACTTGATGCATGGTATCATAGCTGCAAAGGGGTGTTTGATTCCAATTAACCCTTGGTAGGAAATCCAGAACCTCCTGCCTGACTATTTCTGGTACAAAGAGTTTCAGGGTCAAGCTGAGAATGTACTAGGTACCAGCTTGAGACCTTGTTTCTGAAGCCCTGGCATGTCCCAGAAGGCCTGGCTCAGGCTGTGTTGGACCTATGGGGTGGAACCCCACAACCTGAGTAAATGCTTGGTCCTGCCTACCACCTGGGACACTGGGCCCTGCCCTTCCCAACTCCACTTGGTGAACCATTTGGGATAGGGTGGATTTGAAAAATAGTAACTGAGTAAATTAATAAAAGCATGCACACAGAAAAGTATGAGGTGCACAAGTGGATCCATGGTGTGGAGAAAGTGGATAGGGAAGACAATGTTTTCCTTCTCTTATCCTACTAGAAACCAAAGGGGTCATCCCACAAAGCTGATCCGTTGGCAATTCAGGCCAGAACAAAGGAAGGAGCTGCTTCACTCAGTGCAATGTTGAACTGTGGAATTCACTTCTACAAGATGGAGGGCTTCTAAAGGGGTTTGGAGAAATTCATGGCTATCCATGTCTATTAGTCCTCATGACTCTATGCTGCCTTTGATATCAGAAGCAGTGCGCCACACTCTTGTCCTGTTTGTGAACAGAATGTTGGACTGGATGGACCCCTGGTTATTCTGATATTTTCATGTTATGTTTGTATTGTAAAGGCAGGGGGCCACCCCAAAGAAGGTGCTCTCTTTTTTAAATGCATAGGACATTTCTCCCACTGATGATAAACCTCCTAGTGTAGGAACAGGACAGAATCGCGGGACAGGATCCTTTAGGTATTTACCGTATTTTTTGCTCTATAAGACTCACTTTTTCCCCCCTCAAAAGCAAGGGGAAAGGTCTGTGCGTCTTATTGAGCGAATATGTGTGTGCAGTAAGTCTGTCAGATGTGCAGCCCGTGGGGAAGTGATGGGGACTGTGCCTGTGATGATGTGCCCATTTGATTCAGAATATTTTTTTTCTTGTTTTCCTCCTCTAAAAACTAGGTGCGTCTTATGGTCAGGCGCGTCTTATAGAGCGAAAAATACGGTATGTCCAACATTA
Source organism: Varanus salvator macromaculatus (assembly GCA_023646645.1). Classification (NCBI taxonomy): domain Eukaryota; kingdom Metazoa; phylum Chordata; class Lepidosauria; order Squamata; family Varanidae; genus Varanus; species Varanus salvator. The sequence continues at coordinate 299,770 of JAIXND010000748.1, read as the reverse complement.
TTTAGGTTTTTGAAGGTGATAAGCTCTTCTCACATTCCTATTCAACAGATTCATGGAGGAGGAGGTTATCCATGACTACTAGTCCTCATGGTGCTCTGCTGCCTCCAGTATCAGTGGCAGTGCACCTATGTGCATGCATTGCTGAGGAACATGGGTGGGAAGGGGTTTTTTATACTCATGTCCTGCTTGTGAGTTTCCTTTTGGGGCAACTAGTTGGCGATTGAGGGAATAGAAGGCTGGGCTGGATGGACCTGAGGTCTGACTTGCTGGGCTCTTCCAATGTTTGTTGAAAAAGTGGGATGCAAAATGGGCCATTAGAAACTGTGTCTGTGTGTACTTGAAAACAATAGCAGGCACCACGTGGCAGGGGAGGTGGTTTGCCACTAATAGGTGCCTCCTCCATCCTGGGGTCACAGCAGATGGGGGAGGTTATTTTGGTCAGGACAATGATGGAGAAGAAAGGGTTAAGCAGGGTGGCAGGTGTCAGCAGGACTCCTGAAGTTTTGAACTCCTAATCTGAGCATTCCAGGAGCTCTTTGTGGTGCTGAATTCCACCTCCAAAGTAGATTCACCACCATGGAGCACCACAGAGAGCTCCTTGAAAGCTTAAAATAGAAGCTGCAAGGGCTAAGGAGCCCCCCAACACAGGAACCAGCAGCCTTCTGTAGTATTAGGTCTCATTTGCCAATCTGGATGAAAATTAACTGCCCTCATCAATAAGAGCCCGTACCCATCCATGTGTCTTCCAGATGATTTGGGCTCAAAATACCAGTAGCATCTAGCCAGGGATGCTAGGAAAAGTAGCCTAAAACATCTGGAAGGCATCACATCCAGGAGGGTGAATTACATCCTGCAATCACTTCCAGGAAGGGCAAATTAGAGCAACACAGCATGGACTGAGTGTTGGATCTGCTTTTGCCCCACAGTGTTCAAAAGGATGGACACACACACAGGAGTGAGAGAGATGGACAGACAGGGCTTGCCAGACAAAAACTGCTCAAAAAGGAAGGTCTATTAGGAAAGAAGCAGTATCGGGGCCTAAGAGGAAATACTTTCTTTTCCTCACAAGCAAACATGCACTTTGATGGCGGCCACCACAGGACCAGGGACGCTGCTGGCCTGTGGGCCCTCCATTTTGGCCGTCGAGTTCCCCGTGGGCCCCACCCTTGCCCCCTCCCCCCCGGCGTGGGTGGCAGCTGTGCCGGATTGGGGGGCGGGGTGCAGGGAGGGGCCACGGGTTCAACTCGCCGGCCAGCGGCCTCGGGCCAGCAGCCTTGGGGCGACGGCCTAAGGGCATCGTCGCCATGTGAGGCCGTGTGGGGCTGGGCCAGAAACTGCGTTTTTTGTAGTGGGTGGGCTGGAGGGTTTTAAATTGTATTTTGCTGTATTTGTTTTAGCGACTCCACATCTGGCTGCTGCTTTTATGGGGTTGCCTGGGGAGCACGTGGGCACCACCATTGGGTTGGTGTTGGGCAGAGGGAGAAATGGCGTTGGGGGATTAACAGGTCGGCATAGAAGGAGGGACAGAGGGTGGATACCTGTTCCTCCTCCTGGTTATTCCTCCAACCGGAAGGTTCTGGGTAAGCTTATCAACCACCCCTCGGGCCTGACGGTGCTGCTGCTCAATGCCAGGTCGGTTCATAATAAAACATCCCTCACCCACGACTTAATTGTGGATGAGGTGGCCGACCTGGCCTGCATTACAGAGACCTGGGCGGGAGAGGGGGGGGATGTAGCCCTCTCTCAGCTGTGCCCACCCGGGTATCTAGTCCAGCACCAGCCACACCCAGAGGGGGGGTCGCTTTAATTTAACGAGCCTCCATCTCCCACATGGGGCTTCCTGTCCCCTCGAGACCGGGGCTGGAGTGTCTCCACTTGGTGTTGGGCGACCAAGACAGACTGGGGATTCTGTTGGTGTACCGAGCACCCTTCTGCCCAACAGACTCCCTGCCTGAGCTGACGGAGGTCGTCTCGGACCTGGTGTTGAGGACCCCCAGGATGCTGGTCCTGGGGGACTTCAATCTCCATGCCGAGACTGTTCTGACCAGGGCAGCTCAGGACTTCATGGCCTCCATGACGGCCATGGGGCTGTCTCAACATGTCATCAGTCCGACCCATGAATGTGGACACACTCTGGACCTGGTTTTCTCGACAGAGCAGGAAGAGGGTGACCTGGGGGTGAGGAACTTATGTTTGACGCCCTTGTCATGGTCAGATCACTTCCTCGTGAGGTTTGAGCTCAAAGCTGGCCTTTCCCTCTGTAAGGGTGCGGACCCTGCTGTGATGGTCCACCCTCGGAGCTGGATGGATCCGGATGGATTCCTGAGGGCTCTGGGGGATTTTCCGGTTGATAAAGCTGGCGCTCCTGTTGATGCTCTGGTTGAGCTGTGGAATGGGGAAATGGCCAGAGCAATTGACACGATCGCCCCTAAGCGTCCTTTCCTGGCAAGCAGAGCCCATCCATCCCCATGGTATACATCTGAATTACAGGCGATGAAGCAGGTTGGGAGACAACTAGAGCGTAGGTGGAGGATATCACGGGACGAATCTGACCGAACACACTTACGTGCTCGTTATCGAGCCTATGCTGAGGGTGGCAAAGAAGAAATTCTTCTCCGCTTCCATTGCCTCCTCACAGTGCCGTCCAGCGGAGCTTTTTCGAGTGGTACATGGGCTGATATACCCCGGCCCTAAGAAAGGTCCTGTACCACCATCGATGGCCCGCTGTGACGACTTTGCCCAGCACTTTATTTATTATTTTATTTATTTATTTTGCACATTTGTATGCCGCCCCCTTGCAAAAAGCCTCAGGGCGGCTAACAACAATAAATAAATACAATTGGAAACAATACACTATTTAAAAACTGGCCCATCTCAAAGTCAAACTATAAAAATAGAAATAGATAAATATAGCAATAATAAATTAATAACTAACAATTAAAATATTTCTTAAATAAAAAGGTCTTCGCCTGGCGCTGAAAAGCAAATAATGACGGCGCCAGGCGAGCGTCTCTGGGGAGCGTATTCCACAGATGGGGCGCCACCGCTGAGAAGGCCCTCCTCCGGGTACTCACCCTCCTAATATCTCGCACGGAGGCTTCCCGTAGGAGAGCCTCTGCTGCTGATCGTAAGGGGCGGGAGGGCATATACGGTCGCAGGCGCTCCTTTAGGTAACCAGGACCCAAGCCGTTAAGGGCTTTATAGGTAAGAACCAACACCTTGAATTGGGCCCGGACTTCAATGGGAAGCCAGGGTAGCTGACGGAGAACTGGGGTGATATGAGAACCATGCCCAGTGAAATGAGAGAAAGGAGGAAATCACTCAGATTTGCCACGAGCTGGACTCCACAAGTGATTCAGATCCTTTAGGGGAGATGCCATTGACTCCGTCTGGTCAGGTATTAATGGATGAATTTCAGTTAATGAGGCCTGATGATGTGGACAAGGTGCTTGGACAAGTACATCCCACCATCTGCTTACTTGACCCTTGCCCGTCGTGGCTGCTGACCAAAGCCAAACATGGGATTGGTTCCTGGATCCTGGAGGTTGTTAACGCCTCTCTGAGGGACGGCTGGGTGCCCGCTCCTCTAAAGGAGGCGGTGGTCAGGCTAGTCCTAAAGAAGGCGTCTCTGGATCCAGAGATGGCTGCCAATTATATACCGGTGGCAAACATCCCATTTTTGGGCAAGGTGCTGGAGCGGGTGGTGGCGGGACAACTCCAAGCACTCTTGGATGAAACTGATTATCTGGACCCATTTCAGTCTGGCTTTGAATCCGGTTATGGTACTGAATCTGCCTTGGTCGCCCTGTACGATGACCTGTGCAGGGAGAGGGACGGGGGAGTGCGTCCCTGTTGGTTCTCCTGGACCTCTCAGCGGCTTTCGATACCATCAACCATGATGTCCTTCTGGATAGGCTGGCAGGACTGGGAGTAGGAGGCACTGCTTGGCAGTGGTTCCGCTCCTACCTCGACGGCCAATTCCAGAAGGTGGTGCTGGGGGACTTTGGCTCTGCGTCATGGCAACTCCTCTTTCATGGATCACTGCCTTGTCGTGGCGAAGGGGCTTGCGTAGCTCAATGAAGCTATGAGCTATGCCATGCAGGGTCACCCAAGACGGACAGGTCATAGCAGGGAGCTCTGACAAAACGTGATCCACTGGAGAAGGAAATGGCAACCCACTCCAGTACCCTTGCCATGAAAACCCCACGGACAGTACCAAGAGGCAAAACGATATGACACTGGAAGATGAGCCCCTCAGGTCGGAAGGTGTCCAATATGCTACTGGGGAAGAGCGGAGGGCTAGTACTAGTAGCGCCAGAAAGAAGGAAGCGACTGGGTCAAAGCCGAAAGGACACTCAGTTGCCGATGTATCTGGAGGTGAAAGGAGAGTCTGATGCTGCAAAGATCTGTACTCCATAGGAACCTGGAATGTCAGATCCATGAATCAAGGCAAGCTGGATGTGGTCAAACAAGAGATGACAAGACTGAACATCGACATCTTAGGAATCAGTGAACTAAAATGGACAGGCATGGGTGAATTTAGTTCAGATGACCATCAGGTATACTACTGCGGGCAAGAATCCCACAGAAGAGGTCATCCGGAGGTTTGGGCTGCGGAGCCATCAGTCTGCTGATGACACCCAGGTCTATCTCTTTTTCAACTAACCCAGGTGAGGCAGTGGCTGTCCTGAACCGGTGCCTGGCCAAGGTGATGGGCTGGATGAGGGCCAATAAACTGAGCCAATAAACTGAAGCTCAATCCAGACAAAACGGAGGTCCTGTTGGTGGATGGATCGAGCTCCTGGGTAGGTGACTTGGGCCTTGCCCTGGACGGGGTTGCACTCCCTCTAAAGGACAAGGTCCGCAGCCTGGGAGTGCTCCTTGACCCGGAGCTGTCCTTGGAAGCTCAAGTGACTGCGGTGGCGAGGAGCACATTCCTCCAGCTTTGGCTAATCCATCACCTGCGTCCCTACCTGGAGGAAGATTGCCTAGCGGCAGTGACACATGCATTGGTTACTTCCCGGTTGGATTTCTGCAATGCGCTCTATGTGGGGCTGCCCTTGAAGACTGTCCGGATACTTCAGATGGTGCAAAACAGAGCTGCCAGGATGCTGTCAGGGACTGGGCGTTATTCTCATATAGCCCCAGTCCTCTATCAGCTTCACTGGCTTCTCATTGAAGTCCAGGCTCAATTCAAGGTGCTGGTTATTACCTATAAAGCCCTAAACAGCTTGGGACCTGGATACCTAAAGGAACGTCTGCTTCCATATTTGTCCTCCCGCCCCTTACGATCGGCAGCAGAGGCCCTTCTCCAGGAACCCTCTGTGAAAGACATCAGGAGACAGAGTACCCGGAGGAGGGCCTTCTCTGCGGTGGCGCCCCACCTATGGAATGCGCTCCCCAGAGAGATCCTCCTGGCGCCGTCGTTATTTGTTTTTCGGCGCCAGGTTAAGACCTTTTTATTTCAGCAATATGCTAATAAGTTTTAATATTGTGTCCTGTATGTTTTTAACTGCAGCCAGTGTTTGTCGATAATTTATTCATGTTATATTTTATTTTATTGTATTTCATTTATGTAAGCTGTCCTGAGGCTTTCGCGACAGGACAGCATATAAGTCAGTCAGTCAGTCAGTCAGTCAGTCAGTCAGTCAGTCAGTTAGTTGTGGGAGTGTGAATAACCCATCGTGGTGTGTGGTTGCCACCACTAGAATTGGGAAAGGCTCACTTGGTTCCTGTTATTCAGGGATGGAATAGATCTGAAAGAAAGCAACACAGGTAGCAGTGAGAAAATCTTGGTGCTTTCTCAATGGGACAGTTGGGAATAATAGTGGTTATTGTACAATACATCTGGAGGCAACTAGATGGGGAAGGCTTAGTTAACATGTCAGGTTGGGATTGGGGCAGGCCAAGGGGAGGCTCGAGTTCAAATCCTCACTCAGCTCCCAGTGGCTGGGTGTGATCTCTCAGCCTAACCTACCTCACAGAATTGTTGTGCAGTTAGAAGGAGGTAAAAAAATCTACCCAACAGATTGGGCATGAAGGTCCAATGGCTAGAGATATTGGCCATTATAGGTGAGAGAGTGCATTGCCTTGAACTAGCTAGCTAGTTGTTAGTTAGTTAATTAATTAATTGTAGTTCTTCACAGCCCATCAGCTCAGAGGCTCCCTGGGCAGTTTACAAATTGAACTTTTGGGGAGAGAGGCAGGGAGTCTAACAGAATTAAGAATGATCAAGGGTGCATTTGTACATGCATGAGTGCATGTGATGAGAGACAGTGTGGACATATTGGTTAGAGCATGGGATTGGGACTTGGGAGAACTGGGTTCTAGACCTCACTTGGCCATGAAATTCACTGTGTGACAGTGTCACAATCACTGACTCCTACCCAACCCACCTCACAGGGTTGCTGCAAGTATAAAATGCAGTGGAGAACTATTACGTGGCCCTGAATTCCTTGCAAGAGGGGGAAAGGTAGGGTATCAAGATGATGATGATGATATAGCAGCACACCACACTGACCTGCAAAAAGAGCGACATTGGCATGCTTTGGGTCGTAGGGGCACCGGGCCATGCCACTGATGTTGTCTCCGATAAGTTCTAGAGCAGTTATCTGATGGAAGGAGAAGGAGGTTAGAAGAATTTCAGCACTCCATAGGAGTTCGAGTCTTGAAGTCCAGAGATCTGGGTCCTAGTTCACAGTTGGGATCTGAGTGACTGTATTAATTCTCATTCACAGCTCTCCTTTGGAAATGCTCTTTCCTGGGGGGCAAAAAATGTCAGAATAGAAGTTTTCCGAAATGGAAATCAAGAATCAATTTGTTTTGTGGATGGTTGCAAACTGCCCAGAGAGTTTTGGCTGTGGGGTGGTACAGAAATGAATTAACAGGAGTAGCAGTAGTAAAATAAACCTGGGCTTTGGACTATGGCTGCCATCAGCATCCCCACATGGTTGGGGTTGATGGGAGCTGTAGTCCAAAGCAACAGGACTCTGGTTTTCAGAGAGCAGTGGTTTAACTCTTCTCCTCACTCCCAATCCAGATGCAAATTGTCCCTCCTGTCTGCCATTAATCAATCAGGTTCCCCCAGGGCATCCAAGGTTGCAGCTCCCATTAGCCTCATTCAGTATGGGCAATGATCAGGCAAGGTGGAAGTTGTAGTCTAAAACACCAGTTTGCCCATCTCTGCTCATTTCCAGTCTGTGCACTGGTTTGCCCACTGGGTGTTCCTGAAGTAGAGGAAAACTTACATTTGCTCTGTATCCTGCCTCCTATCACAAATGGGGACTGGGAGGGAAGGACCTGTTGTTGTGTGGCTGGCGCTCCTTCCCAACAAAAGCAATGAACCCGTTTATCACTACTAAAGTCTTGAGTCTACATAGAGGTGGGGTCAGATAAAAAGATAACCCTCCATTGGGGTTGATTATGGCTTGTCCTTGAGGTGTGAGTTGTTGAAACAATCAACCCACATGAACAAACCATGATTAGGTAACTACAAAACCCATGAAGAAAACTCATGGTTTGCTCTCAGGTTGTGAACTGTGAATTGTTCACCATGGCTCGTTATCACAGCTGGGTCTGGACAACACACTATCCGAAACTCATGGGTTCAGTGTAGGTTGTCACTGAACTGTGGGTTCTTGTTGAATAGTGGATTATCAGTAACAAATCATAGCACCTTAACCATGAACAACCCATGGAAAGCACCATGGTTTGTAGTTGGGCTGTAAACTGCGATTTGTTAATATAGCTGGAATCAAACAACATGACAGCATTTCCAAAACAACTCACAATTCAAGGACAACTCACACTCAACTCATAATCAGCCCTTGAGTGTTGGCTATTATTTTGTCTGAATCCAGTCAATATGGCCAACTTCTAAGAGGTGTGTGTGAAAAAACAGAATGGGAGAAAGGTAAATTGAATGGGACAGCCTGGCACCCTCATGAGAAGTTGGGCTTCAGTTCCCAAAATTCTTGACCAGCTGGGACTTGAAGAAAACTGCCCTCAGGAAGATGGAGAGTCAAGCTGGAATGGAATATCCTGGAAGAAGTGAAGAAGTTCCCTTCCTGGTTCCAGCTGGGAGAGGCGGAGATTGGAAAATGGCTTGGAGCCAACCTGGCTTGGATCTCAGGTAACTTACGCTGTAGTTGGCACAGGTGGGGTTGAAGGCGTTGGTCCCGCAGACGAAGAGCATGTCGTCGTTACGCAGAAGCAGCACTTTGATGAAATTCCGGCATTCTGCCTGGGGAGGAGAAGTAAAGCAACGGAAGCTGCAAAGCGTGAGGCTGAAGAGTTCATAATGTTACTTTGGATTGAGAGAGGGAAGATGTTCTAGGAGCTCCAGCACCTTTGGGTACTTGGGCTACCTTGTGGCACCTGAGAAACTTCCATGGGCAGCCCTCCCAAAGGGCCTGATCTGTGGGTTGCTGCTTTGGCATCCACTTTTGGCATCCTTTATGGAGCACAGGCTGCATCTTCCTCAGCTAAAAAGTTTGTTCTGCATCTGCCTGCAAAGAGGGTCAGCACCATGGATAAAGGTGCTCCTTAAAGGTTTGGGCTGAAGCCTGGGCTGAGTATGCCAACCCACTGAGACAGGAATTCCTGGATTTGCCCTCCTCTTCCTCCCTGCAGCTTGCTTACAATCCTGTGAGGTAGGCCTGTGGTATGATTTCTAAATGTCTCGTGGGATTGGTGAGGCTGCTATGGCTCTGGCAACGTGGCTTGCTCCAGCACCACCTGGTCTGGCCAGGTGGGCATTTGAACTGGGAGATTTCCAGTGTGCAACTTTGTCTTTTAGCTATTCCACAAGCAGTGGGAAACAGACAAACCAACAAACCAATGAATACATAATCATGCACTTTCTGCACGTAAGCCTGGGATCAAGGCCCTCCAGGCAAAGGAATTCTCCCCCCATCACATTTCCACCCACCCCCGGCGCCTGCTTGAGTGCAGACCTTTGTGTTTCTATTGTAGGTTTTCATGGTCTCTTGGCAATCTCCCATCCAAGCACCCTTTTTTCTCCTTGTTTCCATGGTTTCAGAGCAGGCCAGAGTGAAGAGGAAGAAAAACAACTCTTTGAGGAGCTGGGTTGGGTGGTTTTTTCCCTCTCCCCCCACCCTGGTTTTCCAGTCTTCTTTGGAAATCATGCTAATCTGGAAGGCCAGAAAGGCACCATTTCAAGATTGAGAGATGAGAAGCAGTCCCAAAAATGAGGAAGGGGCCAAGAAAACACAGAGGGGGCTGGCAATGCCTTATCCATGCCAGCTTTTGTTCTGGACCCAAAAGGAGCTATGCATAATATTCTGTGGTGGTGAACCTACTAAGGGGATGGAGCTTAGCACAACAGATCATTCCTACAGAGCTTAGCATAAAAGCTGCCATGGAGCAGGAATCCCATGGATGCTGGAGTCATTAGCCTTCCCTGGAAAAACAGTGTCAAAGGTGGGAGGGCTAGCTGGCTACTATCCTAAAATTAGAGATGGGCCAGAGGGTTCTTTGAACCAGAATATCTCCACCATGGAAGGCTCCCCCTGAAGTTAACCACCAAGAGACATCCTGTGTTGCCAAGCAGTCAGTGCACTCCCATCTCCTGTTATGGGTCCCACCTTTCCCCTTCAATGGGGCTGCAGTTCAGGGTGTAATTGAGGGATGGGGAACTACAGACCTAGGCACTAAACCCAGGCCTCCAGCATTCCTGGATGGCCACACCCCTTCCCCTCGCTCCACCCCCTTTCCCTAACTCCATGCTGTTCCAAAGCCCTATTTCAAGCCAATGGACCAGAGAGACCCCATTTTATAGACATCAGCATTGACAAAAAAGGGCATTGTATAAGTATCTGATGGTATGCAGTAGCAAACACTAGGCCTTCTACTGCCTGCAACTTTGCTATTTTCTATCAGAACAACAGACAATTTGCTTACCTTGTGTTTTCCCTTCATCAGACAAATGTTGATATCATGCTGGTTTGACATCCATGTTAGTTTCTGTGTCCACAATGACAGCAGAGAAGAATCAAATAAAAAAGAGTGACAAAGATGTGCATAAGAATGACCAAACCGCCTTGAAAAATGACACCTTCATGTGGTTCAGGATTCTCCAATCCACTCCCCAGGAAAGGTCAGACCTACTCAAGATCCGGGCCTGTGGCAGTTTTAAAAGAATCCACAGGCAACAGTTATAAATATCACAGGTGAATTTCTAGGCCAGGGGAGTGGGGCTTGGGGAGGAGAAAGGAAGTGGAAGAATCTCACATCTCTGAGGGCCAAATGGGGCACTTCTGGGGGACAGAGATTCCCCACCCTTGCTGTAAAAGGACCAGCATGTATAAAAGATGCACCATGTCAAGCATTTTGGGAGAGCAGCATTTATTTTTTAATTTGAGCATGTAGCATTTTCTGGTGCTGGCTGGGAGCTCCTTGGATCAATTACCATGGAAAGCTGGTGACTGAAAAGTCAACAGGGGTCCTTCTCCATTGCAGTATTTATTTTGAGCTTCATGGGAGTTATCCATGGTGTCCCATTGGTGGTGCAGCTATTCTGAGGATGGAGTTAGCCACCACCTACAAAGCTGCTCAGTTAAGCAGCTCCCACAAAGGTCAGAATAAATGCTACAGTGGATCAGAGCCCCAGTGACAGAAGAATCATCAGCATTCCCTGTGTAATTCTCCCTCCCCTGCCCCTGCCCCTGCCCCTCTCCCTCATTGGGTGACTTTGGGCCAGTCACTCAGTCTCAGCCTAGCCTACCTCACAGGGTTGTTGTGAAGACAAAACAGGGAAACAGTGGGGGCTACCTAAGATGGTTTGGGTTCCTTGAAAAAGGGCAAAAAGGCAGACTATAAATGGAATCATCCTCAGCATAAGCGGAATTACAGCTACCTGCTTGAATTTTCCACTTACCCGATGGTAGCGCATTTCGCTGGCGAAGGCAGGCTCCAAACTTATGCGGTACAAATTATCCCTAAGCAGGACAGGGAAGGGAGAAAGAAACAAAGTCAGTGAAGTGCCCAGGAGAGAGAAACAGCCTTTGCTTTCTGAAGCTTGCACAGTTGTCCAGCATCTTTACAGTTTTTAAATTTTAATTCTTTTAACAACACAACAGCGTTTTTCGGCGCCAGGCGAAGACCTTTTTATTTAAATCGTATTTTAATTGTTAAATTGTTTATTTGGTTTATAGTTTATTGTGGTATTTATGTATTTATTTGTTGTCTAGTTTGGTTATTATTTGTTTATAGTTTAATCATGTTGATTTATTTAAATTATGTGGTTTATTGGTCTATTGTGTATGATTTTGTATACCTAATTTATTGTATTTTTAGGTTTGCCGAGATGCACCGGGGGGGGGGGAGGGATAGACATATAGGTTTTTAATGTATACAAATGTGTTTGTATTTTTATGCTGTAAGCCGCCCCGAGGCTTTGTTGCGATGGGGCGGCATATAAATGTTTTAATAAATAAATAAATAAACAGTGCAGTCCCTGGATCTTGACACTAATCCGAAGGGATCATATGTTCAAACTTCTGTTTACAAAAAGCTCAAGCATCCTGATGGTTTGCCAACACATCACCAGCCAGCCACAGTTGGTCTTTTGTCTTTCAAACTCAGGGTGCAAAGCCCCTGGGGTTCTCCAAAGAGCCATGACCCTTGTCCTAGAACCCCGCTTCTTCCCAACCACTGACAGGTTGGTAGTTTTCCTCTGTCTGCAGTCCTCCCCAGCATTAGAAATGCCCTTTTTCAGGGCTAGTTACTGGGGGTACATTTGACCAAACTTTTGCTGGTATTTTATGCTTCAAATTCAACTCTCCAGCTGCAAAATTTCCTCAACCCTGATCCTCAGCCTTTTGCTTTTTCAGGAACTGCCATCCAAGTAGAAAATTAGCTGAACACCAAGCCCTGTCCCCTGCCTTCCTTCCTTTCCAAGAAACACACCCTTCAGGATTTGCTCTCTTTGTAGCATTGAGTGATGGTGATTTCCTTTTGCCAAATTTGGAGAGTATGGTTAGGGTTAGGACCCCAATTCAATCACTGTCATCTCTCATGGAAAGGAACAGGTGATAGGGGAAAGATCCAGGAATGCAAGAAGTAATCTTACACCAAGCCAGGCCATTTGTTCATCTAGTCCAAAATTGTCAGCATGGACTGGTGGCAACAACTTTCCAGGATTTTGGGCAGGAATTTTTCCAGTCCTACCATTAAACTCTTAAACATGAATCTTAGTCCCTTAAAATGGCAATAAGATTCCAGTCCCCATGAAGTAAGGGCTGATTGAAACAGGAGCACAGGAAGCTTCCTTATAATTAGCTGACCCATTGGTCTGTCTGTATGGCTTGGAAAAAGATCTCTGAGGTTTCAGACCCAGGAATCTTTCCCAGTCCAAACCTGAGAAGTCTAGAATTGAACCTGGGACTGTCAGCATGAAAAGCCAGGGCTAGGACTGCCCCCATCCCCCATTGCCAGGTTTGAATGTTTCAAGCCCAGCTCCTAAGCAACAGGCAAAATGAACTGTGATGATTTGCTCCAGGATGCCAAATGCATCTCATGCCCACCTGTCCTCCTTTAAAGTTTGCTACATCCCAATTAAACCAAGCAAGAGCTTCTCCACTGGGGCTAATGAATAAATATGTTGTGTGCACTTCCAAGGATTGATTCCAACATCATAGAATAGCATGTGTTTCTTACGTTCACCAAGAAATTCTTTTTCTCCCAGGGCCCAAATTAAGCCAGGAAGGGGGTGGTGTGGAAAGAAAGATGCAGCTGTTCTGATGGAAACCAAAGTCTATCCTTTGCACAGATCTTAAGCCAGAATCAAGGAGCCCTTCTGCAGACCCCAATCTACTGGGAAGTGCTGCTGCAAAGCATGCTGGGACAAACCCTCTCCCCTTGCAAACAGAAAAGCTTTCTGCTATTTGAACCCCCTCTCAACCTCAGGCTCCTTGCTAAGCAGGAGCATTTGTTCCGCAGTTTGCGCAGTTAGTTCCCTGTTTGCTGAGAGGAGAGGAAGGGGCTTTCTCCCCAGTAATGCCAAAGCCTAGCAAAGCAATGAGCAATCTCAAATCCACCCCACCCCCTGGGGGCCCAAATCCAGCAACCCCAGATAGCCATGCTACTTTACCTGAGACTGACCTCTTTTGGCAAATCATTCATCTTTTGTGAAATCCTGACTTTCATGCAAATTCTTCCCCATTATCAGAAGTTCAAATTCCTTCCTAAAGCTTAGTTACTGGAACGAAGAGCTTTGAATACCAAATGCTGGTATTTTGGGAGTTTCAGACCTTCCCCTTTCCCCTCTGGCTTTGCCCAGCACTGGACAATAGTCCTTGGGGGTTTCTCTGAGATGGAACTTGGACTCTGAGTTGAAAGGGATTCTCCACCCCTGACCTAGGGATTCTACATCAGTCAATGGGCAGAGGTTAGTCTGGGCAAAATTTCCTGGGGCTTAGCTATGGTGGAATGGTGAGTCTCCATTCTTAGAGGTAGTGTATCTGAGAAGGACAATTAGTAGGTAGGGTGGGCTAACCCCAGTGTGCCTGACCAAACCTACTCTTGATATTGACTGAGGGACATGGAAGTGACAGCCTTAGAAGAGCAGCATGCATGAACATGGTGATCACCTTTCTCTGCAGCTTTTCAGCAGAGGCTTGTGCTTCCTGCCTCTTATTTCATGCTGGGATAAAAACCCTCCCCTCCCCTCTCCAGTTGATACCACCCAGTGGCCAAAGCTCTCTTGGCAGTTTACAAAGATTAAAAATACAGACTCAAACCCATACACTTACAGACATAAAAAGATGCAACACAGAGAGAGACAGTCCCATGTCTAAAATCAATTCTGAACAATCAGAAAGAGCACAAATGCAAGACCTGATGAAAAACCTTGTCATACATTATGTCGCGCCTGAAGCCCCGACAGAGGCAGCACCTCACGAGGAGGTCTTGCGCTTGGGACCCTGTACCCAAATGCCAACCCCGCAGCCTAGCTTGCCCATTGCGCAAACACCCGAGCCCTCATCAAAGCAAGAGAGCCCCGAGGGAAAAGACGCCTCCAGTTCCACTCAGGAAGGGTCAGAGCAGGCTGCCCCTCCTCCCACTGACGCTGAACTTCCTGACCATGACACAGGAGACCAGGGGGCGTAATGGACTTTGCCCTAGCGACCAGTCTGAATTCTGAGGAGGTACGAGCAAAGGCAGGCCTTGTTACGCCAGAGGGAAGAAGGCGGGGCCAGGAGGGCTAGTCCCACGTGGGCTCGGGGAGAGACACCACTAGAGGAGTAACATCTGCATTCCAAAGGCCTCAACAGAAGAGCTCATCTATAGAGTTGTAAATCTCGTAGACAAGTAGCAATAAAGGACTCTAGTTTTATTGCTCCTGAACGTGTGGGCTGTTTACATGTTGAGTGCCATCTCGACACATTATCAAATGCCTGAGAGAAGCAAAGATCAACCTTTTCCTCCCCTGGGCTGTCAACAAGGAAATAACAACAGTGGCAGTGGCAGCTCGAGCCACAACTTTCTGCAAAAATGGTTCCCCTTTCATTGGCATTCAGGGTGGTGGATGGGACACATTTGGGTTGAAAGTGAAAACAAGAAATGTGGCTGTATGTTTCTTGTGTTGTGGTGCAGATTGATCCACAACATGGTGGAGGGGACAAATGCATGGGATCAATGGGACAGTGCTGGGAAAATAAATGTTTGGGGGTTGAATCAGGAGTCAGCTGGGTGATGCTTGGCTCTGCAAGGCAGTGGGATTTGCCCAAAGTCAGTGTGGGCTGGTGCCAGGCCCAACTCCTTGAAGCTCCCTGGTCCAAGGGTGCAATAAATGATCTGCCACCTGGGAATGTTTCCCTTCCCCAAAGGCATCATGAGTGACACATGGGAAAGACCCCTCTGCTGACATCGCACAGGGCTCCCGTCCTAGTAAACACAGGCAGGCTGTTTACAAATGAGACAACCACATTTCATTACTCCGCCATCTGATGTGCACAGCCTGGAGTTTAAAAGTCCCCAAAACACAAATAGATAGACGTTATACACCCAGAACAAGATTTATGATGTGTGAGGCTGAGTGTGGGATGCTGTGGGCAGGGGTGTGGGAGTGGGGCAAGGCAGGAAAAGGGGTGGGTCAGTGGAGGAGAAATAGGCATCCGTGCCAAAGGGAAGTCCCCTGGGGAAAGGAGTTTGAGGATTCTAAGCCCCATCAAGGAAAAGTGAGTGATGGCAGCTGAGATTGTGGAGTTTGGGGAGTAGCTCAGGCAGTTGAGACATTGGGGCATTGTCCAAGCTGCCACTTTTGGGAGGGGCACAGTGTAGCCCATGGGTTGGATGTCTGCTCCCAGGACCCCTTCCTCAGTTTGCTGTGGGCCCCTGCAAAGGGCTATTCCTCTGCCAAAAGGGATTTCTCACATTAGAGGGGTGCTACTCTTCATTCATCCAGTCCATGAGATGGAGAAGGAGGAGTGTTGTTGTGAGTGGTACAAGATGCTAGACCTCAGTGTATGTTTGTGATCAGGGAGGAGGATGGGACTACAGCTCCGCAGGAATTAAGCCAGGCAAATGCTTTGTGGAACACACTTGGAATTGATCAGCTAGGGCATCTCAGCCAACCCACCCTTGCTAATTTGGGTTTGGTTTGGTGGACTACAGGTTGCTATGGTGATGCAGCAGGCCATGGGCAACATGGTGCTCCCTTTGCATGATCCTAGCCCCTCCCCTCCCCACGAGTGGACATTCTGATTCAATGCACCTTTCATGTTGAACTATGCATGTACTATCCGTAGTACTGAATTATGCATGCACACACTGACACTGCAATATCCAATGCATCACACATACAGGGCATGGACACATTGTAGGCACTCACCTACACAGAATCAAAGACTGTGTCCATCTGTTCACAAACACCCCCATCTATCCATTGATTTAGAGAAGAGAGTGCATTGAAACATGTGTAGAGTACCCTGCTCTCTTTAGGGGTGGGCCACAAGTCAACTTGCACATCCAAATTTCTGCATTCCAAGTACACTGGAGTTGCAGGGCCTTGCTGCTGAGATATTCAACAGTGCAAATGAGAAAGGCTCATCCTGAACTGCCTTTCATAGAATCACAGAATCATAGAATAGAAGAGTTGGAAGGTGACATGCACATGGTGGGCATGTTGTGAGCAGAGCCGGCTGGTGCCGGAGGTCAGACTAGATGGCCCGGGAGGCCCCTTCTGACTCGCTCTGTTTCTATGTTTCTATGAAGGCCATCGGGTCCAACCCCCTGCTGGTGCAGGACACCAAGTTACACCATCCCGCTCAGAGGGCTGTCCAGGTTCTTTAGGAATGTCTCCAGTGTGGGAGAGCTTACAACCTCCCCAGGCAGCTGGCTCCACTGCTGTATTGCTCTGACGGAGGGGAAGCTTTTCCTGATGTCCAGCCAGAATTTGGGTTGCCGCAGCTTGAATTGATTATCGCATGTCCTGCACTCTGGCATCAGCGAGAAGAGACCTTGACCTTCCTCTTTGTGGCAGCCTTTGAGGGACTTCTAGAGGGATCTCATGCCCCCCCCCCCCTCAGTCTTCTCTTCTCAAGGCTGAGCATGCCCAGTTCCCTCAGCCTCTCCTCACAGGGCAGTGTTTCCAAGCCCTGGGTCATTTTTGTTGCCCTCCACTGGACCCTTTCTAATTTTCCTGCATCTTTCCTAAATCTGGGTGCCCAGAACTGAGCACAGCATTCCAGATGGGGTCTGACTAGTGAGGAGTATAGAGCAACTGCTGCTTCTCATGATTTGGAAGTAATACTTCTGTCCATGCATCCCAAGATAGCATTTGCCCTTTTGGTGGCTGCATTGCATTGTTGGCTCATGTTTAGTCCATTGTCCACAATGGCTCTGAGGTCTTTTTCTTGTTCAGTTCTATTGAGCCACATATTCCCCATCTTGTATCAATGCCTTGGGTTTTAAGATGGGTGCTCCCCCTCTTTTTTCCATGCTTAATTTTGAACCAAGGCTGTCTCCCAGGAAGCAGCTTCAAATTCCAGGGCTCAGCCCTCAAATTCACCTCCGAGCATGCAAAGAGGACTTTTTCCTCTTTGCTAAGCAACCATCACTAAATGTGCACACATCTGGAAATCAGTCAGAGCTAATTCCAGAGGGGCATTTCTGCTTTTGGAGAAACCATGGTTCCTTGGTCACAGGACATAACTTTATTTAGCTCTGACTAAATCTCTGTTTCCACCATGAAGGGCAGCAAGACGTGATCTAAGGGGCTGATGTTGCAGGAGGATAGGTTTTGGTTAGCTATTAGGAGAAATATCTTGGTACGAGGAGAGGTTTAGGCAGTGGGTTCTCTCTTGCTGGGGGCACAGAAGCAGACGTTGGACAGCTATTGGTAGGGATGCCCCAACTCGAGGTTGCCTGCATTCAGAAGGGAGTGGACTAGATGCCCTTCAAGATCCCTTTCAGCTTTAGGATTCTATATATAACCTGAAGTGTTAAAGCACCCATGGCTCTTATTCGTCTTAATCATGTTATCATACTGATCATTTATTCATTTCATTTCATTTCATTTCATTTCATTTCATTTCATTTCATTTCATTTCAATAGCACTCAATAGCTGAAGTCTCTTTAACAAGACAAAAAATAAAATAAAATAAAAAGCCCAAATACAGTTAGCAAAATAACACATAAAATTGTAAAACTATTTAAACAGCAAAAACAATTTCAATACAAAATATTTGTTTGTTTGTTTTTAATATTGGACATATTAAAAAGCTGATATTTGTGCTCCATCATATGGCATTAAATACTATTAAAGGGTGATTTTAACTTGGTGCTGAGAAAAAGACAGTGTTGGTGTCTGTGGGAAGCTTGTTCCATAAGTGGAACCATCTAGAATTATTCTATAAGTGGAATAATTCCATTCTTATAATTATTATAAACTGACAGACTTGATATCGATGTACAAGGCAAAACTCCCATTTCTTTTACTGGGAACACACAAGTCTGGTTGCAAGATTCTGGGCTGTACAGAACTTCTTTGTGAGTAGGAATGCTGTGATACTTTGAAGCCTTGCATCCTCCCTGTGGTCTGGCCCTTCTCAATTCCAGAGGAATTGTTGTCTGAGGATGAACCCTGCAAAGGGGAGGTTTCATCAGTCAGAAATTGGAGGCAAGTTGGGGATTCCTACACAGTCTTCCTTGGGGCTTCCCTGCTGTGCCCCCACCCCACTCATGTTCTGATTGGGATGTGAGGAGTATGTGATGCAGGAGACTATGTCTGGAGAGGAACTAGATGACCTCATGGGAGGTGTCGGGTTCAGGATGGGGCCCCTCCCCCTGGATGCCATCCAACCCATCAACTTGGACCAAGGATGTAATTTGGCCCCCAGACCAAAAGTTTGTCTCTGTCTCAGCTTGCATTAGAATGACTTTTTTCCTGGTATGATTCCTACATTGGAATAGACAGATGTGGTCACCTCCATTCCAGCAAAGTTTTGCAGAAACCCAGGCATTCCATTGTCCACTCAAGGGCAGAATCAGATTTTGCTTATATGCATTTGTGCACATTTGCACAAATTTGGAGTTGCAAAAACTTGTGCTCCTGAAAATTGATGGATGAGGCAAGGAGGGCATTTGATTCCCGGGGGAAAAAACATAGATTTGTGGTGGGGCAGGGGAGGAGGAGCACAGCAGTGTGCTTGGGGCAGATGGCCTTCTAGGATTTGGCAATCATCCTAACATCACTTCTAATCAGCATACTCAGTTTGTTTCTGACCAGCATTTACCAAGATATTCAGGAGAAAAAGAATGTGAGATTTACAAAATGCAATTATGGGGCCACAGCAAAACTGGTGGATTCACTCACCCTGAGAACCTCCTTTCTTTCAGGGCTGCACACGGAAGGGAGTTCAATGTTTTAATTGTATTTTAATTGTTGTAAGCCACCCCGAGGCTTTGATGCGATGGGGCGGCCTATAAATGTTTTAATAAATAAATAATAAAATAAATGTTTCTCCATATAATTTGCCCCCTTGCCAAACAGCATCACCACTGATTTTTTTCTAACATTAATTCTTTCATCTGTTTAAACTGTCTTAAAGTTTGGATATTGGAATTTCATGCTTTATTTTACCATTTCAATATTTAATACTTTATTGAGCATTGCATCTGTGCATTGTGCTTTGTGAATTGCTGTGAACTGCCTGGCAAGCTCCAGCAATCGGGTGGCATAAAAAGCAAATGAATAATAACAGCCCTTTTTTACAGCTTTAATGATGCACTGTTGTTCTTAGAGGCTTTATGGGGAATCTAACTGGATGAAGAGCAGGGTGAATTGTGTGTGTGCTTTGAGTAAAATCAAGTGATCCATAAATACACCAAACATTATTCCCCCCCCCCACCTTTATACTGCAACATGATCAGCCCAAATAGCTTCAGCCAGAAGTTGGTTGTTTAGTTAACATCAATGTGTGAAATTACATCCCTCCAACCAATTGCTTCCTGATTGAGTTATCCAGAAGTACACAGAGTATTACCTTCCCTTTTGTGTCATTCTTGATGGCACAGGGTCTCCTAGACCCTAAAAACTGTCCTCTTCTACTACCTGCCTATCAGGTAAAACTTGGAACTTGAGGAGAACTACATGTGGTCTCCAGGTTAAGAATGAGTTCCATTCCTGAGATTGTTTTTAAATCCAATTTGTACATAAGTTGGATCATGTATATAAAAAGCAAAAAAAACACTTAAGAAACACTTCCATACACACTAAAACATCTTAAACACAAAACAGCATTTAAATAATGATAATAATACAGTAGCAATAAAATAACTACTGGTACTGAAGAGAGAGAGAAAAAATTGCACATATGGGTGCAGGAAGGCCTGGAGGAATGTTGTCCATGGGGTCGCTATGGATTGGACACGACTTCACAACTAACAACAACAACAACAAATGCAGTACACTTCTTAAAACAGTTTAGATAAAAGATAGAAAGATAGGAAAATAGTAAAGATTATTAAAGGTTAACATTTCTTGAACCAACGTTAAGTCTAACATTAAATGGTTGATGGTGGAGATGGGATTTGGTGTTGGAGAGGATGGGCCTAGTGCTGGAGAGTCAGGGTTTGATTGTGCTGTTGGAGGGGGGGTGTTTTGCCACTGGAGTTGCATTCTTGTTCTGACTTTGCTGCTTGCTACTTTTTCCCCCCTCCCTCCCTCTCCTTGCTGTCTGCTACCCATTTGCTGTGAATGGTGAATGGCTTGCCACTCGAGGATGAGGCAGGACTTTCAGGTTTGCTCATTTGTAAGTAGGGATTGTTCTTAACTCAGATGTTTGTAAGTGGGGGACTGGGTGTATACTCTCTTGTTGAACAGCACTTCCCTGCACACCTGGCATTCTTGGTCTTGAATTATAGATCTATTCCTGAGAAGGCTGGGATGTGATTCTCACAGTAGCCACAACAAAGATGGGACAAGAGGCCCTTCACAGCCATACCAAAACTTCCCCTTCCCAGATGGAAGCTGGACAGCAAACCTTTCCCTGAGCAGCTGCAATATTTGTCAACATTCTGTGTTGTCATACCTTCTTGGCTAGTTGGAGGCAGCAGAGGCTTTAGACAGATCTGCCACAATCAGAGGCAGTATACCTCTGATTAGTGGGATGCACTATAGGACTAGAAAACTGCCCACTGTGGTTAGCAGCAGAAAGATCCTTGGTGAGTTCAATTTACCACCATTCCTGCATTCACAGTGTCGTGCAGGAAGCCATGACAGGAGCAGCTACTCATGAGGAAGACCTGACCTTGACATCTCAAGTTCAAGAGACTTTACCATGGCTTGATATAGACACAAATCAGCCTGTTCCTGAGAGCTCCTCGAGTCTGCAGCCCACTACACAGATGCCTGTCCCTTTAAGTCAGCCAGACTGCGAGAAATAGGAAGAAGCCAGGACAGAGAAGAGACAAGACTACTTCTCCCCTTCTGAGGCAGAGCTGACGGGACCAGAGGCTGAGGGCATCTTGGGAGATGTGGACGTCAGTTCAGCCAAGAACTGTAGAATAATTAAATCTTATCAACGGAAAGCCAGGAGGGAACAGGAAAGGAGGGAGGAGCGAATGATGGGGGGAGATATGACGTAACAGGGAGGAGGTGATCGCCATTCAGAGGTGAACATCTGTTCACCAAAGACTTTCATTAAGAAGCTCTTCAGTAGAATCGTAAATCTTGTAGATAACTAGCAATAAATAGATTTAGTTTTATTGCTCTTGCAAGTGTGGTTAATTGCGACCAAAGCTATCGGGCCTTCGGCCCCCCCTTGACACACAATAACTTTAGATCCTAGAACTCTTGGACTCTGCCCTCCTTTCCCCTCTGCCCAAGGTTGACCACGCACAAAGCATTTGCATGGGTGCTCAACAGGAAGCAAGTCCAAGTGAATCCGTGGGGCTGGCTTGCAAGCATAGTTCTTCCACATACATGATTTGCAAGCTTGGCACCCTCTGCGCAAAGAGCTACATATTTTGCGTAGTTCGTGCAAAGAATTGCAGACTTCCTGGTCAGGGCCAAGTCTGGGAAGGAAGCAAGAGATCTGGATTCTGGCCTGATCTTTGCATGCTTAACCTGCAGGCAGTTAAATATAGGTAGGATTTACCTCTCCCCAATGAACAGGGTCCTATTAAATGTTAGCATCCTTTGGATGTTGAGTCGCTCTGCCCCGCCATCTTGGCTGGAGAACTGGCCTATTCCGTTGCCCACGAAGACTGAATACTGTTTCACATCTGCAGGAAAATGGGAAAAGGTAAATGGAGAATTACAAGCAGCTTCCAAAATTCGGCAGGCCACTAAAAGTGAGCTAGTGCAGTGGGGGGGGGGGTTGGGCTGGGGAGAACTGCTTGGCCACAAAGCTCAAGAAGCAATGGTTGTGACTGTGCTACTTCATAGGGTTATTGTGGAAATTAAACAGGAGACATTATGTGAGCATCTTGGAAGAGGGTAGGGTGAGAATGGGACAAGCTGGACAGTTGGGGGAATTGACTCATACATGCAACAATCACTAGAATTGGGCTCCTTCCACAAAACTTCCTATTCCATCCTCTCCCTCTTTCCGCCTCAGAATTCTGAATTATGTATTTGTTTTTTTAAAGTCAGGCAGGTGGTAAAAGTGGGGTTGGGGGTAGGAAGTATTTTATCAGTTGTCCTCAATGAGTTTTTTGTGTAAATCTTCAAATGTTCC
The DNA here is from genome assembly GCA_023646645.1 of Varanus salvator macromaculatus. NCBI lineage: Eukaryota > Metazoa > Chordata > Lepidosauria > Squamata > Varanidae > Varanus > Varanus salvator. The sequence goes on along the minus strand of JAIXND010000748.1, from coordinate 277,564 downwards.
ATGGTGTGTGGGGGGAGAGCAAGAAAAATCCCTGAGAAATCTTTTCCAAGTGATTTTGGGTCAATTCACATTGAACAACACTCTTAGGAGTTCATACTTGGGAATGAAGGATGTTACAGGATCAGACTGGACCAGGGAGTTGGCATCATTTTCAAATCCAAGGCTTTCATCCAGATTATTAAGAGAAACAATAAACAACAACTCTGGAGAAAGGGATGCCCCATTTGTCCATTCTGTTAGCAGGTGGCAAAATGAAAATGGGGGTGTGGAGAGATGGTGTTTTCTCAAATAATATTCAGGGCAGGGAACAGGAATTTCTCCCCTGCTCTCTCCAAGCTCTACTGCCTAGTCTGGAGGCTTGGAGTGAAGAATCCCTGTGTTATCACCAACCTCTGCTTGGAGATGGCAATCAGATTTGTGCAGCTCATCCTCCCCAGAGTGTGTGGGGAAGTGGGCAATGCAATACAGGCTGTTATCATGAGAGGGGAGGGTTTTGGCAGGGCTCAGCCCTCTGGTATTTTTCAGCCTGACATCTTGATCCAGGAAGGAAAGATGTCTCCTGACCCAAAATGATTCTCCACCCCTTCTCTGGGGAGCAGGGACAGAATTCTCCAGTGGTTCATGGACAGCTAGTCAAAGAAAAGGCTTGGAAGATGTAACAAAGCTGTCCCTTTCCAAGGAATGTATGAATCCTCACCCTCAGCCGCATCCCACCTGTCATGAGATCCCCTCAAGCTTACAGTCATCCAGGGCCACAGAGATGGGGCCGGGCTCCTCAGGGAAGAGGGCATGTGTCAGCATCTCCAGCAGCAGTAGAAACAGGACAAGAGACAGACGTGTGGGTCTCATCATGTCTGCTTGCAAAGTGCCCATCACACCTGCAAAGGTTGGAGATGACCAAGGCATTAATCCAGTGGATGGATCTGCGTTCGAATTAATGCAGAAGATGAAAGCATTCTCTATGTGGCCCTGTGTGTGAACTCATCTCATCAGCTGATTATACCCTGGTATGAACCCTGGGGGATGGGCATGTTCCTGTCTGAACAAATGGTCTGGGCTTCGTGTGTGCAATGCGTAAAACCTTCATCCTTCAGCCAGAAAAGCAAGAGTTTCTGGGAAGTGGCATCACAGCAAGAAAAACCATCACAACCTGGCCTCACACATTGGCCAGAGGAAGAACAGCTGTGGAGAGATTGTTTCACCCTTCCTGTCCGGAAAGAACACCCCTACAGAGTTTGAAATGAAGAACTGGTGCTTTTTCTTCCTCCTCTTTCTCAATCTCTTTTCCTTTTGTGTTGTGTCTTTGAGATTGTCAGCCTGAAGGCAGGGGCTGCATCATGATTTGTCTTTATAAGCTGCCCTGAGAGTTCCTTTTGGCTGTGGAGGAGGATAAAAAAATCCTAACAAAAAAAAAAAAAAAAGCATCAAGAAAAGAACCACTTCCTCCCCACTGAGACCAAGAGGAATTGTTCCCCAAAGCTCCAGACTTTGTACAAAGCACCCAAAATGAGGAGTTGTTTGGAAACCAAACTTAGGTGATGACTTCTGCCATCTAAAAGGTGACCAAAAAAGGAAACTTCTGGAATGGAAAGTTTCAAAAGTTGGTCCACCACCACTTCATAATGCATGAGATGCAATGAAGGGGGAACTAAGGAAGGTGGATTGATTTACTTTCTGCTGAAAAGAGGGAGTTGGGGAGACAAATCTTGTCAGTGTGATGTAGTGGTTAGCATGTTGGACTGGGATACAGAAGATCAGGAGATGGATACTCAGTCATCCTACCTCACAGGGGTAAGCACCACCACCACCACCACCCACAAGAGAGTTTAATGGCACTTTAAAGACTAGCAGATTTATTATTTTTGTGAAATAGGGTCCATGTGTATGTGTGCGCAGCTCTGTGCATGCATGTGCACACCCTGTTTTTCTCTTGGCAGAGCAGCAGAGGCCAGGAGAGTGTGCAGAGAGTGGCTGGGGAATTGGGGAAGGCAAGGCTGGCGCTTGGGCAGAGGATCGGGGCGGAGGGGGCGGAGCAGCAGAGAGGAAGGGAGGCGGGGCCAGAGGGGCTTCTTAGGGGTGGGGCCAGAGGGGTCCAGGAGGCTTCTTAGGGCACACTCAGCTGTTGGTGGTGCCAATGGATGGCGTCCCTTGTCTGTGGCCTGGGCTGCCTGGGGACTTTCGTCCCCTAGGCCTCTGTTTTTGTTTTTGTTTCATTGTTTGTTCTGTTTTTCTTTGGCCAACTGAAGGCCAGGCTGGGGAAAGTCTCCTGGGAGAGGGGACTGGAAGGCCAGGGAGGTGGGGGGGTGGCGCTAAAAGGGAGGTCTTGGAGGCGCAAGCCTTGGCGATGCCGCTAGATAGCAGGGTGGGGAGGCGAGGAGAGCGCCGCCATGGATGCAAAACGAGGGGTTAGAGGGAGTAGACGCAAGAGGAACCTCCGGAGGAAAGGGGCACTGGGGCAGGTAGACAAAGGGGTCTACCGGGAGGAGGAGGCCCATTGCAGGAGGATTCTTCGCTAGGCTAAGGCTGATTGCGAGCTGAGACTTGCCAAGAATATCAAGAGCAACAAAAAGGGCTTCTTTCAGCATGTAAATAGGAAGAGGAAGGGGAGACAGGTAGTGGGACCACTAATTAAGGAGGAAGGAGGTCCAGTGACTGATGCGAGGGAACTGGCACAGATGCTAAATGACTATTTTGCCTCTGTGTTCTCCCCAAAGCAGGACGGGGGAGATCCGCATGGGGGATTAGATGAGGCCAAGGACTTGGGGGCACAGACTAGAATCAGCCCCCTTGAAGTCGAGGGGCTCCTCAGGGCATTGGATGTTACAAAGGCGCCAGGCCCTGACGGGTTACACCCGAGAGTACTAAGAGAGTTGGCAGGGGTTCTCTCACGCCCACTGGCCTCCATCTTTGAGGCCTCGTGGAGAACGGGTGAAGTTCCAGAGGACTGGAGGGTGGCATCGGTGGTCCCAATTTTCAAAAAGGGTAGTAGGAAGGACATGGGGAATTATAGACCGGTTAGCCTTACGTCCATTGTAGGAAAAACAATGGAAAGGCTCATAATAGAGAGAGATCTAGTGATGCTAGATAGGGAAGGGAGGCTGACAGCCACACAACACGGCTTCCGCAAAAACAGGTCCTGCCAGACAAACCTTGTGGGATTCTATGACAAGGTTTCGAGATGGCTAGATGGAGGGGAGGCAGTGGATGTGGTATACCTGGGTTTCAGCAAGGCCTTTGACAAAGTGCCCCATGATATCCTGGTGGAGAAACTGAGGAGTTTTGGGATACACCAAAGCACTGTCCGGTGGATTAGGGCATGGCTGACTGATTGCAAGCAGAGGGGGACCATTAGTGGGGAATCATCAGGATGGTGGCCAGTGACAAGCGGGGTCCCCCAGGGCTCTGTCCTGGGGCCGATCCTGTTTAATCTTTTCATCAATGACATGGAAGAAGGGGTGAACAGTCTGCTGATCAAATTCACAGACGACACTAAAACTGGAGCAGTGGCCACAACTGAGGGGCAGGTACTCCAGATCCAAAAGGATCTGGACAGACTATGGAAGTGGGCAGGAGACAACAGGATGGCGTTCAATGTGGATAAGTGCAAGGTCTTGCACTTGGGGCAGAGGAATGGATGTCATAAGTACAGGTTAGGGGACAAGTGGCTGGAGAGCAGCACTTGTGAGAGGGACCTCGGGGTGCTGGTTGACTGCAGGCTGCACATGAGTCAGGCGTACGACACAGTGGTCAAGAGGGCAAACGCCACCCTTGGCTGCATAGCCAGAAGCGTGGCTTCCAGATCGAGAGAGGTGTTACTACCACTCTATACGACTCTGGTGTGCCTGCAACTGGCGTATTGTGCTCAGTTTTGGGCCCCTCGTTACAGGAAGGATTTAGCCAGGTTGGAGTCAGTGCAGCGTAGGGCCACAAGGATGGTGGCTGGTTTGCAGGGGATGCCGTATGAGGCGAGACTGAGGGAACTGGGTCTCTTCAGCCTGGAGGAGACTCAGAGGGGATCTGTTGATGACATACAGGTATGTGAGGGGGTTGAGACCTTTTTTCCCCTGCAGAGGAAGGCAGGATGCGCTCCAATGGAGCAAAGCTCAAGGAACCAAGGTTCAACTTGGATGCCAGGAAGTCCTTCCTGATGGTTAGGACCTCGAGGGTATGGAATGGGCTGCCCCGGGAGGTGGTGAGCATGTCATGAATGGAGCTGGCTGGCACTGGGGATAAGGCTAGATGGCCTTGGAGGTCCCTTGCTCTGACTTGCTCTGTTTCTATGTTTCCATGGGTGCACATGCGAGAGAGAGCAGGGGTGGTGGGGTGGGCTGAGACTGTTGTGATGGCAGGAAAAGATCCCAGTGAGAATGAAAAACATTCAGTAGTCATGGAATACTGGCTGGCTATGGGCCAGTCCATCTTGCTGATGTTTTGTTTCCAGCATTGTTTTCACTTCCTTTGGCTCCTTTTATTGAGCAAACATGTTCTATTTCCTGAGCTTGGAAAAATGCTGAAATGTGGGACCCACCCCCATCAAGTATTCTGAGTCCATGAAATAGAGCAGGATATAACAGAGTGGCTAAGAGCAGCTTAGAAGAAGAATGGTTGTTTTCCCTAAAACTGCTCAAGTGTTGTTGTATTAAGAAAAGCAGTTGAGCAATGTAGAGAAATCGCTCCCTTACACCAGGAGAACACAAAGGACCAAAAGCATCCAAGATAGCTGCCTTGAAAGGTGCTACCCTGGTTTCTTCCCTTCTCAAAGGAGGGTGGATGTGAGAAGGAGAATTAATAAAAATGACTTACCGTATTTTTCGCTCTATAAGACGCACTTTTCCCCCCCTCAAAAGTAAGGGGAAATGTCTGTGCGTCTTATAGAGCGAATGTGCCTGACACCTGGGACGCTGCCCGCCCGCCGGCACCACCAGGCCGGCATGTGCTCGGCATGCCCTGCTCCACCTCGCGCTCCGGGAACTGATCACCCCCACCGGGAAGCTCCGTGCCGCCATCGCCCCACCGCCCCGCGCCATTGCTCTGCGCCGCCACGCACGGCGCCGTCCCGTGTCACTGCTGCCGCGCACCACCGCGTGCGGCCGCCCCACGCCGCTGCTGCGCACCACTGTGCCGCCCCACGCCGCCGCCGCTCGAGCACTGCCATCCCGCGCCGATCCGCCCCCCCCCCCACGCCACTACCGCGGCAGGCACAGATGACGCTTTAGAAGCACGATCCTTCTAAAGCCTCCGCCGCCCGCACTGTCATCCCGCGCCAATCCGCCCCCCCCCACGCCACTTCCGCGGCAGGCACAGATGACGCTTTAGAAGCACGATCCTTCTAAAGCCTCCGCCGCCCGCACTGCCATCCCGCGCCGATCCCCCCTCCCCCCGCACGCCACTGCCGCGGGCAGGCACAGATGCACAATCCTTTTATTAAAGTTTAACAGGTTAAGAAACAGTATACATTGAAGCAGCGTTCTCTTTGAGATGTGAGAGAAGCAATTGACAATGTAAAGAGCTGGATCCAAACTTAAGCTTCCCCTCCTTCCATTCCTTTCAGAAAGACTTCAGCCCTGAAGGTGGCCCCTGCTGCGTGAGGGCTAGACAGCACGAATGCTGGACACTTCTGAATTGGTCCACTTGTTTAGCCTGTCATATCCTGTTGGTGCCAAGGACACCCCTTCCATCTCCTCCCCACCACTCTGAAATGTCTCCCTCCTTTTCCAAAGAGGGCTGGTTTTCTCTCTTTGCCCTGAGCATCTTCAGTAAATAACCTATAAATTGCCAACTCATCTATTCAGCTCTGCTCTTCCGCCTCAGAATCACTTGATGACTTTCTTATACAATATGTACATCATGTCCCTAAGATCACTCTCTAGCCACGTACCAGCACTCTAGGACAATTTTTAAAAAGGGATCTGGAAAATTATATGCTGCTTTGCTTTCTGTTGGTTCTGCGTAAATTGGTTGAAAGTGTTATTCAGGATAGATTCAGTTAACATATAGAAGAACTAGCCCTGCTTTAAAAGAAGCAACATGGCTTCTGCAGGGGTAAGCCTGTCTTGCTAATCCAGTAGAATTCTTTGCGAGTGTCACTACTACACATGGACTGAGCAGTCAAATAGACATTGTTTCTTCCAAAAGCCTTTTGATAAATCCATCAACAGACTCTTGAGAAAACCTGGCAGTGATGGAATAAGGGCTGTGTGTGCACACACATGTTGTCCTATGGATCAGTAACTGATTACAGAATTGAAAGCCAACATTGAGAATGCATGGTATTCTCACAAGATTCTGCATTAGGATCAGTGCTTTTCAACCTGTTCATAAATGATCTGGAATTAGAAGTGAGCAATAAAGTAGCCAAGTTTGCTGATGATACTAAAATAAAACATTTAAAAGGGATTGTGAGGAATTCCAGTGGGATCTCTCTGAGCTGGGAAAAAGGGCATCAGAACGGCAAATGCTGTTCAGTGTGAGCAAGTGTAAAGTTAGCATGCTGGGGGAAAGAATCTCATCTTCAAGTATAAGCTGATGGAATCTGAACTAGTGCTGACAGACCAAGAAAGGGTCTTGAGAATGTGGGGGACAGCTTGATGAAAATGTCAAATGTTAGGAGGAAATGCCATAATTAGGAAAGGAATTGAAAATCAAATTTCCAAGATCATATTCCTCTTACACAAATCTTTAATATGACCATACTTAAAGTATTGTGTACAGTGCTGGCCACCACACCTGAAAAATGACATTGTTGGAAAAAGGGCAAAGAAGGGCAACTAAAACAATCAAGGGATTGGAGCAGCTCCCCTATCAGACTTTGTTACAACAACCAGGATTGCTTCTCTTAGGAAAATGATGAGTAATGGGAAGCATGGCAAAGATGTTCAAAATTATGCATGGTGTGAAAAAGTGGAAAGTGGGACATTTTCCTCCTCTCTGAAAAAAAAGGGTTAATCCCCATGAAAACACCCATCACTCCTTTGTTCTGGAAAAAAAAAAAGATTCAACAGCAGAAGTGTAGTGAGCTTGAAATACCTTTTGGGAATGGAAGGGAAGTTCCCCACAATTCAGCTTTGTCTTTCAAGGGTTGGGCCTTTTAATACCTCATGGATAATTAACTGGGACTTCTAAATGCTTAACAAAAACAATGTGGATATAAAGTTCCCTTTCCAATTGAGGATACAAGAAGCACAATTATTATAGTGATCTCTGCAACTGTGCAAATGTTAGATTTTCATGCCCTTGGTCCAGAGGAAGAAATGACACACAAGAGACCACTGAGTGAGCATTTCTCTCGACTCAAAAGGATGCGTAGATGCAGCCCGAGTTTCTTAAGTATCACTTTTAAATATGAAAAAAAGAGAGAGAGAAAAGTTGGAGCATTGAATTTAGGTCTCTCCTCATTGCTCACCTTCTCTGTCTAAGAGAGAGGCAAGAAAAACCAGAGAGAGCAGGTATGCTGGGGGTGTGCAATCAAAATAATATTTACAGTTTATTCAGACCTACAGGAAATACATGTGGCATTGAAGGGACTGCAGAGATGGATTCTATACAAGATGTTTTCATGCCCTAACAGTTACATGCACAGTCTGTGGGGATGGGGGGGGTCATGCACACAGTATGCTAGAGGCACATGAGAGTAAAGCAACTGGGATTAAGAGATCCCAACACATCCCATAGTTTATTAAATAGTTCAGTAAACCATTTGATTCAGAATCTTTTTTTTCTTGTTTTCCTCCTCTAAAAACTAGGTGCATCTTATGGTCAGGTGCGTCTTATAGAGCGAAAAATACGGTAGTTCACAAGCAGGTGATGCAAAGCTGAGATGATAATGAGTCATAGAAATCTGGGGAAGACAAAAGTTCTGCCTTGCACAAATTGCTTCACTTGGTCACACCTTAGTCATGCAATGGCCAGCAAGATGTCTTCAGGAAGCAAAGAAAAGGGTGGCAAGGTATCAGTCCGAATCATTCTGAACAAAGGGTTGATTGAAAGAGGTCCACAGGAAGCAGCTCTATGTTAATTCAGAAAACAGAATCATAGAAGAGTAGAGTTGGAAGGGGCCCAGAAGGCCATCGGGTCCAACCCCCTGCCGTTGCAGGACACCAAGTTACACCCTCCCACTCAGGTGGCTGCCCAGTTTCACCTTGAATGTCTCCAGTGTGGGGGAACCCACCGCCGCTCCAGGAAGCTGGTCCCACTACCATATTGCTCTGACAGTGAGGAAGCTTCTCCTGATGTCCAGCCTGAATCTGGGTTGTCGCAGCTTGAATCGATTATTCCGTGTCCTGCACTCTGACATCAGTGAGAAGAGACCTTGACCTTCCTCTTTGTGGCAGCCTTTGAGGGACTCTAGAGGGATCTCATGCCCCCCCCCCTCAGTCTTCTCTTCTCAAGGCTGAGCATGCCCAGTTCCCTCAGTCTCGCCTCACAGGGCAGTGTTTCCAAACCCTGGATCACTTTTGTTGCCCTCTTCTGCACCCTTTCTAATTTACCTGTATCTTCCTTAAATCTGGGTGCCCAGAACTGGACACAGTATTCCAGGTGAGGTCCGACTAGGGACAAGTATAGAGGAACTACTGCTTCTCGTGATTTGGAAGTGGTACTTCTGTTCATGCATCCCAAAATAGCATTTGCCCTTTTGGCGGCTGCATCGCATTGTTGGCTCATGTTTAGCCTGTTGTCCACAATTACTCCGAGATCTTTTCCTTTTTCAGTTCTGTTGAGCCACGTATTCCCCACCTTGTAGCAATGCCTTGGGTTTCTTTTTCCTGGGTGGAGGACTTGGCACTTGTCCTTACTGAATGTCTTTCTGTTGGTTTTGGCCCAGTGTTCAAGTTTATCAGGATCGCCCTGGATCTTCATTCGGTCTTCTAGGTGTTCGCTGTTCCACCCAGTTTTGTATCATCTGCGAATTCGATTGTCTTTCCTTGTACTCCCTCATCCAAATCATGAATAAAGATGTTGAAGAGCATCAGGTCCAGGTCTGAGCCCTGCGGCACCCCACTCGTTGCCTCCATCCAGTTTGAGGAGGTGCCGTTGAGGAGCACTCTCTGTGTCTGATTCAGCAGCCAGTTTTGAGTCACCTAATAGTTTTTCCACCTAGTCCACTTTTTGCTAATTTGCTTATCAGAATGTCATGGGGTGCTATGTCGAAAGCTTTGCTCAAGTCTAGGTAGATCGTGTCCACGGTGTTCCCTCTGCCCATTTGAGAGGCGACCCAGTCAAAAAGTGAGATTAAATTAGTCTGACAGGATTTGTTTTTGCTGAATCCATGCTGGCTTCTATTAAGATGCTTGCAGATGGATTTTTTGATAATTTGCTCCAGAACGTTTCCAGGGATCGACGTCAGACTAACCAGTCGGTAGTTCCCCGGTTCATCTTTTTTCCCCTTTTTCAAGATGGGGACATTAGCCCTTCTCCAGTCATCTGGCGCTTCTCCTGTTGTCCAAGAGTTATCGAAGATAATAGCCAGCGGTTCTGAGAGTTGCTCCGCTAGCTCTTCCAGGACTCTGGGATGGAGTCCGTCGGGCCCTGGAGATGTGAACGTGTTCATTCCACCTAGGTATTCCTTGACCATTCGTCTGTCGATCTTGGGCTGCCACCTCTCGCTTCCAGCTTGTGCTTCCTCTTGATTGCAGGTTTCCTTGTGGGAGAAGACTGAGGCGAAGTAGGAACTGAGTGCCTCCGCCTTTTCCTTGTCGTCTGTTGTCACTCTGCCCTCCAGTTTAAGTAGCTGGACACTGTATTGGAAACATGTGGAAGATTATTGTATGGAGAGGAGTTAGGTTGACATGTCTCATTTCCCCTCATATTGCCCTTATCAAGTATGTTGATTTATGTTGAGTCTTCAGTTATACAACGGAATGTGTTTTGTTTCTCATATCTTGTTCTACATTCCCCTTGCCAGAAGGGAGTGCTGTGTCCCAGGCGTAGGGCATCCGGGAGGATCCTAGATTAGCTGTCTGGAGTTGTTTGGCTCAGGGGCCAGGTGCCGGGCATGCGTAGAATGGAGGGCTGTGAGCCAGAAGCACTCAACTATAAAACCAGGGGGGTGAGAGCTTGAGCTTGGGAGCTTCTACGCAGATCAGGTGCCGGATGCTGTGTGGTTGATGGCCTGGGGTCTCTCGCTGCCCAACTGGGGCTCCTGGCAGCTGAAGGGGAGAAGATACTCTTGCAAGGTGCAAATGCTGTTTTGTTTGCCTGCAGGTACCTTTATTCCTTAAATAAAGCATTGCTTTTCCTTCACCTACTGGCGTGTTCATTGCCTCCAAATCCAAAAGGGGCCAGGGCGACTCAAATTATATTTAAATTTATTTATATTGTATTATTCATTTATGTATGTGAGCCGCCCCGAGGCTTCGGCAATGGGGCGGCATAGAAGTCTGCTAAATAAATTAAATAAATAAATAAATAAATAAATAAATAAATAAATAAATAAATAAAAGAACCCCTGCCTCCTGGCAGAACAGACACGCTTCTCTCTTTCATGTCTTTTGTTCTGGATGCACCTGAAGAAGGCTTTCCCGTTCTCCTTGGCATCCCTTGCTATGCTCAGTTCATTTCCTGCTTTAGTCTTCCTGATGCCGTCCCTGCAATTCCTTGCTAGTTGTTTATATTCTTGGCCCTGCTTCCACTTCCTGCAGATGTTCTTTTTTTCTTTCAGGCTGTCACTTAACCCTTTGTGGAGCCACGTGGGCTTCCTCTGCTGTCTTCTACACCTTTTTCTTGATGGAATTGTCCGTCGCTGTGCTTGGAGAATCTTCCTTTTCAAGATTTCCCACCCCTCTTGGACGCCTTTTCCCTCAAGGGCGTGTTGCCATGGCACTTCGCTTGTCATTGTTCTGAGTTTGTCAGAGTTGGCTTTCCTGAAGTCCAGGATGTGTGTTTGGCGCCAGTTACCCTTTGTGTCCTTCATAATTCAGAATTCAAATATCACCTTATATATCCAAATGCATTGAATTTTAATATGATTGTGAAATATGATGATATTTTAGATAATGATGGAAAATTGAAGCCGAATCAAGAACTACAGGAACATGGTATTGATCTCTCTTGGTGGCATAAGATTCAAATACAACCGAGATATATTAAAGACTATAGAATGTATGGTTTTTATAAGGAACTAAAAGCTTTATAAAATGCTTTACAGATGGTATTTATCACCAAATACATTAGGAAAAATGTTCCCAAATATGTCAAAGAGATGTTGGAAATGTAAACACAAACCTGGTACTTTTTATCATATGTGGTGGACTTGTGTTAAGGCAAAAAAATACTGGGTTCAAATACATAAATGGCTTGAGGAAATGCTACAAAAACCTTTAACATTTAAATCTGAAGTTTTTCTATTAGGCATTATTCCTGATGACTTTGATAAACAAGCTATATATCTTATTTTTCATGTAATTACTGTGGTGAGGATTGCATTTGTCCAACATTGGAGAAGCGAAGAGCAACCTACCGAAGAGTTGATCCTAAAAAGGATTTTGGATTGCACGTGAATGGACAGATTGACTTTGTATTTGAAGGAGAAGGAAGATACGTACTTCTACCAAACGTGGAACATTTTTTATCATTGGTTAGAGAAACGGGACTATGCATAGAATTGAATATGGTTGTTGATTGTTAAAAAGAGTGAGATGTCAACCCAGTATGTCCAATGTCCTGAATAATTGTTGTTTTAGTTTTGGATTTATAGAGAAAATAATAAAATTTGATTAAAAAGAAGAGAATTCAAGTATCACATGGTCACTTTCCCCCAGAGTTCCCATGGTTGTTATTTTGTCCACCAGGCCATCCCTGTTGGTTAGCATTCAATCGAGGACAGCCCAGCCTCTCGTTCCTTCCTCTACTTTCTGCTGGAGGAGGTTGTTGGCAACGCATGTCAGGAATCTCGTGGAGGGTCATGCTTGGCAGAATGTGTCTCCCAGCATATATCAGGGAAATTGAAGTCCCCCATGATGACTACAGGGATGCAGGTTGGGCAGTGGTTTAAACTGCTGAGCCACTGGGCTGGTTGATCGAAAGGTCGCCGGTTCGAATCTGCACAACTGGGTGAGTTCCCATTGCTCTGTCCCAGCTCCTGCCAGCCTTGCAGTTCGAAAGCATGCAAATACAAGTAGATAAAAAGATACCACTTTGGTGGGAAGGTAAACAGCATTCCGTGCACTTCGGTGTTTAGTCATGCGGCCACACGACCACGGAGACTGTCTGCGGACAAACGCTGGCTCCCTCGGCCAGGAAACGGAGATGAGAAGCGCCCCCTAGAGTCAGGCATGCCTGGACGTAACGTCAAGGGGAAACCTTTACCTTTACCTTTACCTTTACCTTTACCTTTTATGATGACTACATCGTTCTTCTTGGAAATGCATGCAAGTTGCTTTCCGAAGGTTGCATCCTTGTCCTCTGTTTGACTGGGTGGTCGGTCATCGACGCCAATAGCTATGTTTTTCTTTCCTCCCTCCCTTTAAATTTAGCCAGATGCTTTTGATGGGGCTACCAGGTTCCTCCTCTTGGATTTCTGTGCAGATATATGTGTCTCTCGCATACAGTGCGACTCCACCTCCCTTTGTGGCCTTTCTATTTTTCCTGAACAGCTCATACCCATCAATAGTAGAGTTGCACTCATGTGGGTCATCCCGCCAAGTTTCCGTTATTCCTATACGATCGCAATGGCCCTCGTGTCCTATGAGCTCAAGTTCGTGTTGCTTGTCTCCCATCTGCTGGGCATTGGTGCAGAGACATCGAAGTCCAGTCTTGCTGTGCCCTGGCTTTCTTCCTAGGTTTTTTGGGAGACTGGTGCTGGGCCCTGCTTGCGGTTCTTTCTCTGTTGCGATATAGAAGTCTTTGCCAGGTGATGGTATGCCGTGCTGCACATCCCCCTCCCCTGTAGGCTTCAGTTTAAAGCCCTCATGTGGTGGCCAGACACCTGCTTCCCGTTCTGTGTGAGGTGCAGCCCACCATTTGCCAGTAGCCCGTCTTCCAGGAAGCTTAGCTTGCGGTTCCAGCGTGCAAATCTCTTGACGGCGCCGCCACCGCAGCCAGGCATTCACCGGGAGGATGTCTCTCTGCCCAAGAGTTCCTCTTCCACGTACTGGTAGGACTGAGGAGACGACGACCTGGGCCCCAGTGTGTTGGATTTTCCTCCCTAGAGCTTCTAAGGCTGCTGTTCGTTCAGCGACGCTTCTCCTGGCAGTGTGGTGAGCTCCCACGTGGGAGAGAAGGAAGGGGCGCTTGTCAGCGGGTCGTACGAGTTGCGTGAGCCTGCAGGTTCTATCTTTCACCTTGGCGCCAGGGAGGCAGCGTCCTTGGCGATTCCCCGGGTCGTCGCGGCATGCGCATTTGCCCATCCCGCGCAAGAGGGAATCCCCCAACTAGCACCCGTCTCCTTTTGGTGTTGCAAACGTTGGTATCCATTTCCTTGCTTGATCGGCCCTTTGCCTCTTTTTCAGAGTTACCCAGTGTGGCGTGTAGTTCCTTCACAGTGGGTTCCTCACACGTCCCTCCCTCAAGCGACTCGAAGCGGTTCGAGAGTCCCAGTGCTTGCACGGGTGCAGTGTCTTCCAGGTCTTCCGCGTCTAACTGTCACCCGGTTCCAGCGGGTTTCCTCGGTTCCCCTTCCCTCGGTTCTCCTCTGCCGCCTCGGCTTGCTGGTCCTCCTCCTGCTTCCGGACTAGACCTAGCTGTTGCGGCTCCTCCGCTCTGTCCAGAAGCTCTTCGTCCTCTTTTATTGTCCGGAGGGTGGACACGCGCTGCTCCGGCGCACTCACCTTGTCCTGTAAGAGGGCTACTGGTGTGCAGCAGTTGCGCCCCTCCCTCCCCAGACAGGCCCCAGAGGGTTCATAAGCAAAGCTTTGCCTATGGGGGGGGGGGCAGAGAGGGGTCAACACTTCGCTTTGTGTATGCTCAGACACTCGGGAATGCTCTGAGTCTCCCGCATAGAATAAAGATGCTTGCAAGAAGTGCTGGAGAGACTGCTGTGCTGTGGAGGGGACACTGGGGAGGGAACACCTGGTTCATGATACATTGTAGGGTTGGAAAAAATGCAGAGACAAGGAAATCAAGTGACTACGGACACAAAAAGTCCCTTATAGGAGAGTTTACATCTGGGATTGTTTAGTGTAGAGGAAAGGTGTGTGAAAGGGGGAAAATGAAGGAACAGGCCCTGCCAAACAAACCTTGTGCAATTAGAAACACAGAAACAGAGCGAGTCAGAAGGGGCCTCCTGGGCCATCTAGTCTGACCCCCGGCTCCAGCCTGCTCTGCTCACGACATGCCCACCATGTGCATGGCCAGCCTATCCTTGAACACCCTCCCCGATGGGGCCTCAACCACCTCCCGTGGAAGCCCATTCCATGCCCAGCGCACTCCATCTCACCTCATATGGCATCTGCTGCAATCCGGCCACCATCCTTGTGGCCCTGTGCTGCACCGATTCCAACCTGGCTATAAGGGATCTCAGGGTGCTGGTCGACGGCAGGATGAACATGAGCCAGCAGTGTGAAGTGGTGGTTAAGAAGGCAAATGCCACCCTTGGGTGTACAGCCAGAGGTGTGGCTTCCAGGTCTAGGGAGGAGTTGATGCCACTCTGCACGACTCTGAGGCGCCTGCAGCTGGAGTTCCGCGTCCAGTCTTGGGCTCCACATTATAGGAGAGACACAGTGAGGTTAGAATCGGTCCAGCGCAGGGGCACAAGGAGGGGCGACATATTCGGAGGGATTGAGGGAGCTGGGTCTTTTCAGCCTGGAGAAGAGGAGCCTCTGTGGGGACCTTCTAGTGACTTACAGGTAGCTATGTGAGGGGGTGTCATGTGGAGGAGGGGCGGGACCGGTTCTTCCCTGCAGCGGAGGGTGGGACGTGTTCCAAGGAACCAGGCTTCACACTAGGTGCCAGAAGTCCTTCTTGACGGTTAGGACCCGCAGGGCATGGAATGGGCTTCCAGGGGAGGTGGTTGAGGTCCCATCGGGGAGGGTGTTCAAGGACAGGCTGGACGTGCACATGGTGGGCATGTCGTGAGCAGAGCCGGCTGGAGCCGGGGGTCAGACTAGATGGCCCATGAGACCCTTTCTGACTCGTTTGGTTTCTACGTAACAGGGACCTGAGAGAGGAGTTCACATTGATAAGAATATGGATACAGGGACATTTTTCTCCCTCTCTCATAATCCTTGAACCCAATGCCATCAACCCATGAAGTGATGGATGGGAGATACAGGACAGATAAATTGAAACATAAACATAGAAACATAGAAACAGAGCGAGTCAGAAGGGGCCTCCCGGGCCATCTAGTCTGACCTCCGGCACCAGCCGGCTCCGCTCATGACATGCCCACCATGTGCATGTCCAGCCTGTCCTTGAACACCCTCACCGATGGGGCCTCAACAACCTCCCGTGGAAGCCCATTCCACGCCCTCGGGGTCCTAACTGTCAGGAAGTGCTTCCTGGCATCCAAATTGAACCTTGGCTCCCTGAGCTTTGCTCCGTTGGAGCGCGTCCTGCCGTCCTCTGCAGGGGAGAACAGGCCTCTCCCCATCTGCATGTGACACCCCCTCACATACCTGTATGTCGCCAACATATCCCCTCTGAGTCTCCTCTTCTCCAGGCTGAAGAGGCCCCGTTCCCTCAGTCTCGCCTCATACCCCATCCCCTGCAAACCAGCCACCAACCTTGTGGCCCTACGCTGCACTGACTCCAACCTGGCTATATCCTTTCTGTAATGAGGGGCCCAAAACTGAGCACAATACTCCAGTTGCGGGGGCACCAGAGTCATGTAGAGTGGCAGTAATACCTCTCTTGATCTAGAAGCCACACTTCTGGCTATGCAACCAAGGGTGGCATTCGCCCTCTTGACCACCGCATCACACTGCTGACTCATGTTCAGCCTACGGTCAACCAGTACCCCGAGGTCCCTTTCACAAGTGCTGCTCTCCAGCCACTTGTCCCCTAACCTGTACTTATGACAGCTATTCCTATGCCCCAAGTGCAAGACCTTGCACTTCTCCACATTGAACGCCATCCTGTTGTCTCCTGCCCACTTCCATAGTCTGTCCAGATCCTTTTGGATCTGGTGTATCTGCTCCTCAGTTGTGGCCACTGCTCCAGTTTTAGTGTCATCTGCAATTTGATCAGCAGACTGATCACCCCTTCTTCCATGTCGTTAATGAAAAGATAAAACAGGATCGGCCCCAGGACAGAGCCCTGGGGGACCCCGCTTGTCACTGGCTGCCATCCCGACGATTCCCCGCTAATGGTTACCTTCTGCTTTCGGTCAGTCAACCATGCCCTAATCCACCGGACAGTGCTTTGGTCTATCCCAAAACCCCTCAATTTCTCCACCAGGATATCATGGGGCACTTTGTCAAAGGCCTTGCTGAAATCCAGGTGAACCACATCCACTGCATCCCCTCCATCTAGCCATCTTGAAACCTTGTCATAGAATTCCACAAGGTTTGTCTGGCAGGACCTGCCTTTGCGGAAGCCGTGTTGTGTGGCTGTCAGCCTCCCTTCCCTATCTAGCAACACTAGATCTCTCTCTATTATGAGCCTTTCCATTGTTTTTCCTACAATGGACGTAAGGCTAACCGGTCTATAATTCCCCATGTCCTTCCTGCTACCCTTTTTGAAAATTGGGACCACCGATGCCACCCTCCAGTCCTCTGGAACTTCACCCGTTCTCCACGAGGTCTCAAAAATGGAGGCCAGCGGGCGTGAGAGAACTCCTGCCAACTCTCTAACTACTCTCGGGTGTAACCCGTCAGGGCCTGGCGCCTTTGTAATGTCCAATGCCCTGAGGAGCCCCTCGACTTCAAGGGGCGTGACTCTAATCTCTGCCCCTAAATCCCCAGCCTCATCTAATCTCCTATACGGATATCCCCCGTCCTGCTTTGGGGAGAACACAGAGGCAAAATAGTCATTTAGCATCTGTGCCTGTTCCCTCATGTCAGTCACTGGATCCCCTTCCTCCTTATTTAGTGGTCCCACCACTTGTCTCCCCTTCCTCTTCCTATTTACATGCTGAAAGAAGCACTTTTTGTTGCTCTTGATATTCTTGGCAAGTCTCAGCTCATAATCAGCCTTAGCCTTGCGAAGAATCCTTCTGCAACGGGCCTCCTCCTCCCGGTATACCCTTTTGTCTATTTCCCCCAGTACCCATTTCCTATGGAGGCTCCTCTTTCGTCTAATCCCCCTAACCACGTCCTTTCGCATCCATGGCGGCACTCTCCTCCGCCTCCCCACCTTACTGACTAGAGGTATCGTCAGGGCTTGCGCCTGCAAGACCTCCCTTTTGAGTGCCATCCACCCCTCCTCAACTCGCTTACCTTCCAGTAACCCATCCCAGGAGACTTTCCCCAGTCGGGCCTTCAGTTGGCCAAAGTTGGCCCTCTTGAAGTCCCAGCTTCTAGTGCTCGCCCTGCTGCACGGCCCCAGTCCCCTGATCTCAAAGCAAAGGATGGAGTGATCACTCGCATCCAGAGCTCCCCTAATCTGTACTTCATCTATCAGCTCCTCCCTATTGGTCAAGACCAAGACCAGGATGTTTCCCCCCCTCGTCGCCTCTCGGACCCTCTGTGTGAAAAACCCACCCTCTAGAGCTTGTAGGAAGCGACGTGACCTGGCTGTCACCGCCGAGTGAGTCTCCCAAGTAATACCCGGGAGATTGAAATCCCCCATAATTACTGTGTCTCTCCCCTGAGATATCCTTAGAATCTGGCCTGTCAGGACATCATCCAGGGTCTCAAGCTGACCTGGAGGGCGATAACATACCCCCACTGTCAGGTCTCTTTCCCTGTCAAAACCCCTAAGTTTCACCCAGACTGCCTCTGCCGAATCCCCATCTGTGCTGCATTCGATCTCACTGCATCCTATCCCTTCCCTGACATATAAAGCCACACCCCCACCTCTCTTTCCCTTCCTGTCCTTTCTAAAAAGGTGATACCCTTCTATGTTCACATTCCAGCCTTGCCTTTCATCCCACCAATTTTCTGTGATTCCCACCAGGTCATACCCTCCTATTCCCAGGAGAGCTTCAAGCTCTTCCTGCTTATTACCCATGCTCCTAGCATTGGTGTACATGCACCTCAACTCCTTCCCACCGCTTCCTTTCTTTGGAGTGCCCAGCATCCTCCTTCCTCCCATCCTCCCTGGTACCTGGCCCCTCTCTGTAGAAGTCCTGTCAGTCCCTGCAGTATCTCTAAAGCCCTGCTTCCAGAGCCCCGATCCTCCCTGCACACTTGTCCAGTGCAGACACGTTACTGGGGGGCCTGAACCCACCCCCCACTGGCTCAGTTTAAAGTCTTCCGGATGAAGCTCGCTAGAGCATCTCCAAAGGACCTTTTCCCCATCCTCATGAGGTGTAACCCGTCCCTTGCCAGAAGTCCATTGGCAAGAAAACGAGTGCCGTGGTCGAGGAACCCGAAGCGTTCCTTCTGGCACCACACCCTAAGCCAGTCGTTCACCTCAGAGGCCCTCCTGTCCCTTCCTGGCCCAAATCCCCGGACAGGTGAGATTGACGAGAAGGCCACTTGGGCCTTCAGCTCCCTGAGTTTCTTCCCCAAGGCTGAAAAGTCCCTGGTGATCCCGACCACCCCCTGCCTGGCCACGTCGTTTGTGCCCACATGGATCACCAGGAGAGGCTGGTGACCCCCGGAGCGAACAAGACGCTCCACTCTGTCCTTCACGTGCCGGATGCGTGCGCCCGGCAGGCAGCAGACCTCCCTTGTCTCCAGGCTGGGGCGGCACACCGCCGCCTCAGTGCCCCTCAGCAGGGAGTCCCCAACAACAATCACCCGCCGCCGTACCTTCCCGGTGCTGCTGGGCAGCCGTGCCCTGGTCCTCGCCTCTCCTGCAGCGGCCCCCTTGCCTCCTGATGTCCCAGGCTGGGGGGCCTGCTGGTCCCCTGAGGCCTTGTCAGCCCCAGCCTCCCCAAGTGGAGAGAACCAGTTTCCCAGCTCCAGATTGGTGCCAGGAGAAGGAGGAGGCCGTGCTGGCCTCCTCCTCCTGTGGGTGACATGCCTCCATGTCTCCGCAGCTGCTTTTCCCGTGGCCTCTACCTCAGCCCTCTGTCGAGAGGGGGGCTGCTCCGGGGGGGCCCGGGGAGCTCTCTCGGCCCTCAGGCACCTCACCTCCTCCTCTAGCAGGGTCACCATCTTGCACCGAGGGCAAGTGTAACCCTGCCTCTCCTGGGGGAGAAGGGCAAACATGTCGCAGCTCTAGCAGCGGACAGCAACACCCGTGACTCCCACCAAGGCCATCTCCTGCTCTGCCATCGGGATCCCTTCCGAGACCTTGCCTTGGTCCCCGGCCTTGTTAGCCCTGCAGTTCCTCTCACTCGCCCAGTTCTCCCAGGCAAACACCCCACTTGCACACACACACAAGGAGAAAATAAACTTAAATTAAAATTGGAAGAAAAAACAAAGCACAACAAAGCAAAGCGCAAACAAAGCAAAACAAAAACACACAAACAAAACAAAAAAACAAACAAACAATCAAACAAACAACCCTCTGTGTCTCAGGGAAGGTAGTCTCTGGACCGTCCGGACTGCAGCTCAGGGACGCAGACGAGGGACGACGCCAATGGCTGAGCGCGGCCTCCTCAGTCCCTCCGGCCTGTGGCCCCGCCCCCCGCTCCCTCCTGGCCCCTCTGGCCCCGCCCCCTCCTCTCCGCTGCTCCTGCCCCTGCTCCCCTGCCCCGCTCCTCCCTGGCCTCGCCAGTCCCCTGGCCACCCAGCGCTCTCCCCCAGCCTGTGCCTCTGCCGCTCTTCCGCTCTGCCAAGAGGCCAGGGCCAACAGGGCTGGCAGTGGCTGAGCGCGGCCTCCTCAGTCCCTCCGGCCAGTGGCCCCGCCCCCTGCTCCCTCCTGGCCCCTCTGGCCCCGCCCCCTCCCGCTCCGCTGCTCCTGGCCTCTGCTCCCCTGCCCCGCTCCTCCCTGGCCTCGCCAGTCCCCTGGCCACCCAGCGCTCTCCCCCAGCCTGTGCCTCTGCTGCTCTGCCGCTCTGCCAAGAGGCCAGGGCCAGAAGGGCTGGCAGCGGCTGAGCTGGGCCTCCTCAGCCCCTCCGGCCAGTGGCCCCGCCCCCTGCTCCCTCCTGGCCCCTCTGGCCCCGCCCCCTCCCGCTCCGCTGCCCCTGGCCTCTGCTCCCCTGCCCCGCTCCTCCCTGGCCTCGCCAGTCCCCTGGCCACCCAGCGCTCTCCCCCAGCCTGTGCCTCTGCTGCTCTGCCGCTCTGCCAGGAGGCCAGGGCCAGAAGGGCTGGCAGCGGCTGAGCTGGGCCTCCTCAGTCCCTCCGGCCAGTGGCCCCGCCCCCTGCTCCCTCCTGGCCCCTCTGGCCCCGCCCCCTCCTCTCCGCTGCTCCTAGCCTCTGCTCCCCGGCCCCGCTCCTCCCTGGCCTCGCCAGTCCCCTGGCCACCCAGCGCTCTCCCCCAGCCTGTGCCTCTGCTGCTCTGCCGCTCTGCCAGGAGGCCAGGGCCAGAAGGGCTGGCAGCGGCTGAGCTGGGCCTCCTCAGTCCCTCCGGCCAGTGGCCCCGCCCCCTGCTCCCTCCTGGCCCCTCTGGCCCCTCTGGCCCCGCCCCCTCCTCTCCGCTGCTCCTGGCCTCTGCTCCCCTGCCCCGCTCCTCCCTGGCCTCGCCAGTCCCCTGGCCACCCAGCGCTCTCCCCCAGCCTGTGCCTCTGCTGCTCTGCCGCTCTGCCAAGAGGCCGGGGCCAACAGGGCTGGCAGCGGCTGAGCTGGGCCTCCTCAGTCCCTCCGGCCAGTGGCCCCGCCCCCTGCTGCCTCCTGGCCCCTCTGGCCCCGCCCCCTCCCTCTCCGCTGCCCCTGGCCTCTGCTCCCCTGCCCCGCTCCTCCCTGGCCTCGCCAGTCCCCTGGCCACCCAGCGCTCTCCCCCAGCCTGTGCCTCTGCTGCTCTGCCGCTCTCCCAAGAGGCCAGGGCCAGAAGGGCTGGCAGTGGCTGAGCTGGGCCTCCTCAGTCCCTCCGGCCAGTGGCCCCGCCCCCTGCTCCCTCCTGGCCCCTCTGGCCCCGCCCCCTCCTCTCCGCTGCTCCTAGCCTCTGCTCCCCGGCCCCGCTCCTCCCTGGCCTCGCCAGTCCCCTGGCCACCCAGCGCTCTCCCCCAGCCTGTGCCTCTGCCGCTCTGCCGCTCTGCCAAGAGGCCAGGGCCAACAGGGCTGGCAGTGGCTGAGCTGGGCCTCCTCAGTCCCTCCGGCCAGTGGCCCCGCCCCCTGCTCCCTCCTGGCCCCTCTGGCCCCGCCCCCTCCCGCTCCGCTGCTCCTGCCCCTGCTCCCCTGCCCCGCTCCTCCCTGGCCTCGCCAGTCCCCTGGCCACCCAGCGCTCTCCCCCAGCCTGTGCCTCTGCCGCTCTGCCAAGAGGCCAGGGCCAGAAGGGCTGGCAGTGGCTGAGCAGGGCCTCCTCAGTCCCTCCGGCCAGTGGCCCCGCCCCCTGCTCCCTCCTGGCCCCTCTGGCCCCTCTGGCCCCGCCCCCTCCCGCTCCGCTGCTCCTGCCCCTGCTCCCCTGCCCCGCCCCTCCCTGGCCTCGCCAGTCCCCTGGCCACCCAGCGCTCTCCCCCAGCCTGTGCCTCTGCCGCTCTGCCAAGAGGCCAGGGCCAACAGGGCTGGCAGTGGCTGAGCTGGGCCTCCTCAGTCCCTCCGGCCAGTGGCCCCGCCCCCTGCTCCCTCCTGGCCCCTCTGGCCCCTCTGGCCCCGCCCCCTCCTCTCCGCTGCTCCTGGCCTCTGCTCCCCGGCCCCGCTCCTCCCTGGCCTCGCCAGTCCCCTGGCCACCCAGCGCTCTCCCCCAGCCTGTGCCTCTGCTGCTCTGCCGCTCTGCCAAGAGGCCAGGGCCAGAAGGGCTGGCAGTGGCTGAGCTGGGCCTCCTCAGTCCCTCCGGCCAGTGGCCCCTCCCCCTCCTCCCTCCTGGCCCCTCTGGCCCCTCTGGCCCCGCCCCCTCCTCTCCGCTGCCCCTGGCCTCTGCTCCCCTGCCCCGCTCCTCCCTGGCCTCGCCAGTCCCCTGGCCACCCAGCACTCTCCCCCAGCCTGTGCCTCTGCTGCTCTGCCGCTCTGCCAGGAGGCCGGGGCCAACAGGGCTGGCAGTGGCTGAGCTGGGCCGCCTCAGTCCCTCCGGCCAGTGGCCCCGCCCCCTGCTCCCTCCTGGCCCCTCTGGCCCCGCCCCCTCCCTCTCTGCTGCCCCTGGCCTCTGCTCCCCTGCCCCGCTCCTCCCTGGCCTCGCCAGTCCCCTGGCCACCCAGCGCTCTCCCCCAGCCTGTGCCTCTGCTGCTCTGCCGCTCTGCCAAGAGGCCAGGGCCAACAGGGCTGGCAGCGGCTGAGCTGGGCCTCCTCAGTCCCTCCGGCCAGTGGCCCCGCCCCCCGCTCCCTCCTGGCCCCTCTGGCCCCGCCCCCTCCCTCTCCGCTGCCCCTGGCCCCTGCTCCCCTGCCCCGCTCCTCCCTGGCCTCGCCAGTCCCCTGGCCACCCAGCGCTCTCCCCCAGCCTGTGCCTCTGCCGCTCTGCCAAGAGGCCAGGGCCAGAACAGCTGGCAGTGGCTGAGCTGGGCCTCCTCAGTCCCTCCGGCCAGTGGCCCCGCCCCCTGCTCCCTCCTGGCCCCTCTGGCCCCTCCGGCCCCGCCCCCTCCCGCTCCGCTGCTCCTGCCCCTGCTCCCCTGCCCCGCTCCTCCCTGGCCTCGCCAGTCCCCTGGCCACCCAGCACTCTCCCCCAGCCTGTGCCTCTGCCGCTCTGCCAAGAGGCCAGGGCCAACAGGGATGGCTGTGGCTGAGCTGGGCCTCCTCAGTCCCTCCGGCCAGTGGCCCCGCCCCCTGCTCCCTCCTGGCCCCTCTGGCCCCTCTGGCCCCGCCCCCTCCTCTCCGCTGCTCCTGGCCTCTGCTCCCCGGCCCCGCTCCTCCCTGGCCTCGCCAGTCCCCTGGCCACCCAGCGCTCTCCCCCAGCCTGTGCCTCTGCTGCTCTGCCGCTCTGCCAAGAGGCCAGGGCCAGAAGGGCTGGCAGTGGCTGAGCTGGGCCTCCTCAGTCCCTCCGGCCAGTGGCCCCGCCCCCTGCTCCCTCCTGGCCCCTCTGGCCCCGCCCCCTCCTCTCCGCTGCTCCTGGCCTCTCCTCCCCTGCCCCGCTCCTCCCTGGCCTCGCCAGTCCCCTGGCCACCCAGCGCTCTCCCCCAGCCTGTGCCTCTGCCGCTCTGCCAAGAGGCCAGGGCCAGAAGGGCTGGCAGTGGCTGAGCTGGGCCTCCTCAGTCCCTCCGGCCAGTGGCCCCGCCCCCTGCTCCCTCCTGGCCCCTCTGGCCCCTCTGGCCCCGCCCCCTCCCTCTCCGCTGCCCCTGGCCTCGGCTCCCCTGCCCCGCTCCTCCCTGGCCTCGCCAGTCCCCTGGCCACCCAGCGCTCTCCCCCAGCCTGTGCCTCTGCTGCTCTGCCGCTCTGCCAAGAGGCCAGGGCCAGAAGGGCTGGCAGCGGCTGAGCTGGGCCTCCTCAGTCCCTCCGGCCAGTGGCCCCGCCCCCTGCTCCCTCCTGGCCCCTCTGGCCTCTCTGGCCCCGCCCCCTCCCGCTCCGCTGCTCCTGCCCCTGCTCCCCTGCCCCGCTCCTCCCTGGCCTCGCCAGTCCCCTGGCCACCCAGCGCTCTCCCCCAGCCTGTGCCTCTGCTGCTCTGCCGCTCTGCCAAGAGGCCAGGGCCAGAAGGGCTGGCAGTGGCTGAGCTGGGCCTCCTCAGTCCCTCCGGCCAGTGGCCCCGCCCCCTGCTCCCTCCTGGCCCCTCTGGCCCCTCTGGCCCCGCCCCCTCCTCTCCGCTGCTCCTGCCCCTGCTCCCCTGCCCCGCTCCTCCCTGGCCTCGCCAGTCCCCTGGCCACCCAGCGCTCTCCCCCAGCCTGTGCCTCTGCCGCTCTGCCAAGAGGCCAGGGCCAGAACAGCTGGCAGTGGCTGAGCTGGGCCTCCTCAGTCCCTCCGGCCAGTGGCCCCGCCCCCCGCTCCCTCCTGGCCCCTCTGGCCCCGCCCCCTCCCGCTCCGCTGCTCCTGCCCTGCTCCCCTGCCCCGCTCCTCCCTGGCCTCGCCAGTCCCCTGGCCACCCAGCGCTCTCCCCCAGCCTGTGCCTCTGCCGCTCTGCCAAGAGGCCAGGGCCAGAACAGCTGGCAGTGGCTGAGCTGGGCCTCCTCAGTCCCTCCGGCCAGTGGCCCCGCCCCCTGCTCCCTCCTGGCCCCTCTGGCCCCTCTGGCCCCGCCCCCTCCCTCTCCGCTGCCCCTGGCCTCGGCTCCCCTGCCCCGCTCCTCCCTGGCCTCGCCAGTCCCCTGGCCACCCAGCGCTCTCCCCCAGCCTGTGCCTCTGCCGCTCTGCCGCTCTGCCAAGAGGCCAGGGCCAACAGGGCTGGCAGTGGCTGAGCTGGGCCTCCTCAGTCCCTCCGGCCAGTGGCCCCGCCCCCTGCTCCCTCCTGGCCCCTCTGGCCCCTCTGGCCCCGCCCCCTCCTCTCCGCTGCTCCTGCCCCTGCTCCCCGGCCCCGCTCCTCCCTGGCCTCGCCAGTCCCCTGGCCACCCAGCGCTCTCCCCCAGCCTGTGCCTCTGCTGCTCTGCCGCTCTGCCAAGAGGCCAGGGCCAGAACAGCTGGCAGTGGCTGAGCTGGGCCTCCTCAGCCCCTCCGGCCAGTGGCCCCGCCCCCTCCTCCCTCCTGGCCCCTCTGGCCCCTCTGGCCCAGCCCCCTCCCTCTCCGCTGCTCCTGCCCCTGCTCCCCGGCCCCGCTCCTCCCTGGCCTCGCCAGTCCCCTGGCCACCCAGCGCTCTCCCCCAGCCTGTGCCTCTGCTGCTCTGCCAAGAGGCCAGGGCCAACAGGGCTGGCAGTGGCTGAGCGCGGCCTCCTCAGTCCCTCCGGCCAGTGGCCCCGCCCCCTGCTCCCTCCTGGCCCCTCTGGCCCCTCCGGCCCCGCCCCCTCCCGCTCCGCTGCTCCTGCCCCTGCTCCCCTGCCCCGCTCCTCCCTGGCCTCGCCAGTCCCCTGGCCACCCAGCACTCTCCCCCAGCCTGTGCCTCTGCCGCTCTGCCAAGAGGCCAGGGCCAACAGGGATGGCTGTGGCTGAGCTGGGCCTCCTCAGTCCCTCCGGCCAGTGGCCCCGCCCCCCGCTCCCTCCTGTCCCCTCTGGCCCCTCTGGCCCCGCCCCCTCCCGCTCCGCTGCTCCTGCCCCTGCTCCCCTGCCCCGCTCCTCCCTGGCCTCGCCAGTCCCCTGGCCACCCAGCGCTCTCCCCCAGCCTGTGCCGCTGCTGCTCTGCCGCTCTGCCAAGAGGCCAGGGCCAACAGGGCTGGCAGTGGATGAGCGCGGCCTCCTCAGTCCCTCCGGCCAGTGGCCCCGCCCCCCGCTCCCTCCTGGCCCCTCTGGCCCCTCTGGCCCCGCCCCCTCCCGCTCCGCTGCTCCTGCCCCTGCTCCCCTGCCCCGCTCCTCCCTGGCCTCGCCAGTCCCCTGGCCACCCAGCGCTCTCCCCCAGCCTGTGCCGCTGCTGCTCTGCCGCTCTGCCAAGAGGCCAGGGCCAGAAGGGCTGGCAGTGGCTGAGCTGGGCCTCCTCAGTCCCTCCGGCCAGTGGCCCCGCCCCCTGCTCCCTCCTGGCCCCTCTGGCCCCTCTGGCCCCGCCCCCTCCCTCTCCGCTGCCCCTGGCCTCGGCTCCCCTGCCCCGCTCCTCCCTGGCCTCGCCAGTCCCCTGGCCACCCAGCGCTCTCCCCCAGCCTGTGCCTCTGCTGCTCTGCCGCTCTGCCAAGAGGCCAGGGCCAGAAGGGCTGGCAGCGGCTGAGCTGGGCCTCCTCAGTCCCTCCGGCCAGTGGCCCCGCCCCCTGCTCCCTCCTGGCCCCTCTGGCCTCTCTGGCCCCGCCCCCTCCCGCTCCGCTGCTCCTGCCCCTGCTCCCCTGCCCCGCTCCTCCCTGGCCTCGCCAGTCCCCTGGCCACCCAGCGCTCTCCCCCAGCCTGTGCCTCTGCTGCTCTGCCGCTCTGCCAAGAGGCCAGGGCCAGAAGGGCTGGCAGTGGCTGAGCTGGGCCTCCTCAGTCCCTCCGGCCAGTGGCCCCGCCCCCTGCTCCCTCCTGGCCCCTCTGGCCCCTCTGGCCCCGCCCCCTCCTCTCCGCTGCTCCTGCCCCTGCTCCCCTGCCCCGCTCCTCCCTGGCCTCGCCAGTCCCCTGGCCACCCAGCGCTCTCCCCCAGCCTGTGCCTCTGCCGCTCTGCCAAGAGGCCAGGGCCAGAACAGCTGGCAGTGGCTGAGCTGGGCCTCCTCAGTCCCTCCGGCCAGTGGCCCCGCCCCCCGCTCCCTCCTGGCCCCTCTGGCCCCGCCCCCTCCCGCTCCGCTGCTCCTGCCCTGCTCCCCTGCCCCGCTCCTCCCTGGCCTCGCCAGTCCCCTGGCCACCCAGCGCTCTCCCCCAGCCTGTGCCTCTGCCGCTCTGCCAAGAGGCCAGGGCCAGAACAGCTGGCAGTGGCTGAGCTGGGCCTCCTCAGTCCCTCCGGCCAGTGGCCCCGCCCCCTGCTCCCTCCTGGCCCCTCTGGCCCCTCTGGCCCCGCCCCCTCCCTCTCCGCTGCCCCTGGCCTCGGCTCCCCTGCCCCGCTCCTCCCTGGCCTCGCCAGTCCCCTGGCCACCCAGCGCTCTCCCCCAGCCTGTGCCTCTGCCGCTCTGCCGCTCTGCCAAGAGGCCAGGGCCAACAGGGCTGGCAGTGGCTGAGCTGGGCCTCCTCAGTCCCTCCGGCCAGTGGCCCCGCCCCCTGCTCCCTCCTGGCCCCTCTGGCCCCTCTGGCCCCCCCCCCTCCCGCTCCGCTGCTCCTGGCCTCTGCTCCCCTGCCCCGCTCCTCCCTGGCCTCGCCAGTCCCCTGGCCACCCAGCGCTCTCCCCCAGCCTGTGCCTCTGCCGCTCTGCCAAGAGGCCAGGGCCAGAACAGCTGGCAGTGGCTGAGCTGGGCCTCCTCAGCCCCTCCGGCCAGTGGCCCCGCCCCCTCCTCCCTCCTGGCCCCTCTGGCCCCTCTGGCCCCGCCCCCTCCTCTCCGCTGCTCCTGCCCCTGCTCCCCGCCCCGCTCCTCCCTGGCCTCGCCAGTCCCCTGGCCACCCAGCGCTCTCCCCCAGCCTGTGCCTCTGCTGCTCTGCCAAGAGGCCAGGGCCAACAGGGCTGGCAGTGGCTGAGCTGGGCCTCCTCAGCCCCTCCGGCCAGTGGCCCCGCCCCCTCCTCCCTCCTGGCCCCTCTGGCCCCTCTGGCCCCGCCCCCTCCCGCTCCGCTGCTCCTGCCCCTGCTCCCCGGCCCCGCTCCTCCCTGGCCTCGCCAGTCCCCTGGCCACCCAGCGCTCTCCCCCAGCCTGTGCCTCTGCCGCTCTGCCGCTCTGCCAAGAGGCCAGGGCCAGAACAGCTGGCAGTGGCTGAGCTGGGCCTCCTCAGCCCCTCCGGCCAGTGGCCCCGCCCCCTCCTCCCTCCTGGCCCCTCTGGCCCCTCTGGCCCCGCCCCCTCCCGCTCCGCTGCTCCTGCCCCTGCTCCCCTGCCCCGCTCCTCCCTGGCCTCGCCAGTCCCCTGGCCACCCAGCGCTCTCCCCCAGCCTGTGCCTCTGCCGCTCTGCCAAGAGGCCA
This sequence comes from Varanus salvator macromaculatus, assembly GCA_023646645.1. Lineage (NCBI taxonomy): Eukaryota > Metazoa > Chordata > Lepidosauria > Squamata > Varanidae > Varanus > Varanus salvator. The sequence continues at coordinate 250,047 of JAIXND010000748.1, read as the reverse complement.
GGGCCAACAGGGCTGGCAGTGGCTGAGCTGGGCCTCCTCAGTCCCTCCGGCCAGTGGCCCCGCCCCCTGCTCTCTCCTGGCCCCTCTGGCCCCTCCGGCCCCGCCCCCTCCCGCTCCGCTGCTCCTGCCCCTGCTCCCCTGCCCCGCTCCTCCCTGGCCTCGCCAGTCCCCTGGCCACCCAGCGCTCTCCCCCAGCCTGTGCCTCTGCTGCTCTGCCGCTCTGCCAAGAGGCCAGGGCCAGAAGGGCTGGCAGCGGCTGAGCTGGGCCTCCTCAGTCCCTCCGGCCAGTGGCCCCGCCCCCTGCTCCCTCCTGGCCCCTCTGGCCCCTCTGGCCCCGCCCCCTCCCGCTCCGCTGCTCCTGCCCCTGCTCCCCTGCCCCGCTCCTCCCTGGCCTCGCCAGTCCCCTGGCCACCCAGCGCTCTCCCCCAGCCTGTGCCTCTGCCGCTCTGCCAAGAGGCCAGGGCCAGAAGGGCTGGCAGCGGCTGAGCTGGGCCTCCTCAGTCCCTCCGGCCAGTGGCCCCGCCCCCTGCTCCCTCCTGGCCCCTCTGGCCCCTCTGGCCCCGCCCCCTCCCGCTCCGCTGCTCCTGCCCCTGCTCCCCTGCCCCGCTCCTCCCTGGCCTCGCCAGTCCCCTGGCCACCCAGCACTCTCCCCCAGCCTGTGCCTCTGCTGCTCTGCCGCTCTGCCAAGAGGCCAGGGCCAACAGGGCTGGCAGCGGCTGAGCTGGGCCTCCTCAGTCCCTCCGGCCAGTGGCCCCGCCCCCCGCTCCCTCCTGGCCCCTCTGGCCCCGCCCCCTCCTCTCCGCTGCTCCTGCCCCTGCTCCCCTGCCCCGCTCCTCCCTGGCCTCGCCAGTCCCCTGGCCACCCAGCGCTCTCCCCCAGCCTGTGCCTCTGCCGCTCTGCCGCTCTGCCAAGAGGCCAGGGCCAACAGGGCTGGCAGTGGCTGAGCTGGGCCTCCTCAGTCCCTCCGGCCAGTGGCCCCGCCCCCTGCTCCCTCCTGGCCCCTCTGGCCCCTCCGGCCCCGCCCCCTCCTCTCCGCTGCCCCTGGCCTCTGCTCCCCTGCCCCGCTCCTCCCTGGCCTCGCCAGTCCCCTGGCCACCCAGCACTCTCCCACAGCCTGTGCCTCTGCCGCTCTGCCAAGAGGCCAGGGCCAGAAGGGCTGGCAGTGGCTGAGCTGGGCCTCCTCAGTCCCTCCGGCCAGTGGCCCCGCCCCCTGCTCCCTCCTGGCCCCTCTGGCCCCTCTGGCCCCGCCCCCTCCTCTCCGCTGCTCCTGGCCTCTGCTCCCCGGCCCCGCTCCTCCCAGGCCTCGCCAGTCCCCTGGCCACCCAGCACTCTCCCCCAGCCTGTGCCTCTGCCGCTCTGCCGCTCTGCCAAGAGGCCAGGGCCAACAGGGCTGGCAGTGGCTGAGCGCGGCCTCCTCAGTCCCTCCGGCCAGTGGCCCCGCCCCCTGCTCCCCCCTGGCCCCTCTGGCCCCGCCCCCTCCCGCTCCGCTGCTCCTGCCCCTGCTCCCCTGCCCCGCTCCTCCCAGGCCTCGCCAGTCCCCTGGCCACCCAGCGCTCTCCCCCAGCCTGTGCCTCTGCTGCTCTGCCGCTCTGCCAAGAGGCCAGGGCCAACAGGGCTGGCAGCGGCTGAGCTGGGCCTCCTCAGTCCCTCCGGCCAGTGGCCCCGCCCCCTCCTCCCTCCTGGCCCCTCTGGCCCCTCTGGCCCCGCCCCCTCCTCTCCGCTGCCCCTGGCCTCTGCTCCCCTGCCCTGCTCCTCCCTGGCCTCGCCAGTCCCCTGGCCACCCAGCGCTCTCCCCCAGCCTGTGCCTCTGCCGCTCTGCCAAGAGGCCAGGGCCAACAGGGCTGGCAGTGGCTGAGCTGGGCCTCCTCAGTCCCTCCGGCCAGTGGCCCCGCCCCCCGCTCCCTCCTGGCCCCTCTGGCCCCGCCCCCTCCCTCTCCGCTGCTCCTGCCCCTGCTCCCCTGCCCCGCTCCTCCCTGGCCTCGCCAGTCCCCTGGCCACCCAGCGCTCTCCCCCAGCCTGTGCCTCTGCTGCTCTGCCGCTCTGCCAAGAGGCCAGGGCCAACAGGGCTGGCAGTGGCTGAGCTGGGCCTCCTCAGTCCCTCCGGCCAGTGGCCCCGCCCCCTGCTCCCTCCTGGCCCCTCTGGCCCCGCCCCCTCCCGCTCCGCTGCTCCTGCCCCTGCTCCCCTGCCCCGCTCCTCCCTGGCCTCGCCAGTCCCCTGGCCACCCAGCGCTCTCCCCCAGCCTGTGCCTCTGCCGCTCTGCCAAGAGGCCAGGGCCAACAGGGCTGGCAGTGGCTGAGCAGGGCCTCCTCAGTCCCTCCGGCCAGTGGCCCCGCCCCCTGCTCCCTCCTGGCCCCTCTGGCCCCTCTGGCCCCGCCCCCTCCCGCTCCGCTGCTCCTGCCCCTGCTCCCCTGCCCCGCTCCTCCCTGGCCTCGCCAGTCCCCTGGCCACCCAGCGCTCTCCCCCAGCCTGTGCCTCTGCTGCTCTGCCAAGAGGCCAGGGCCAGAAGGGCTGGCAGTGGCTGAGCTGGGCCTCCTCAGTCCCTCCGGCCAGTGGCCCCGCCCCCTGCTCCCTCCTGGCCCCTCTGGCCCCTCTGGCCCCGCCCCCTCCTCTCCGCTGCTCCTGGCCTCTGCTCCCCGGCCCCGCTCCTCCCTGGCCTCGCCAGTCCCCTGGCCACCCAGCGCTCTCCCCCAGCCTGTGCCTCTGCTGCTCTGCCGCTCTGCCAAGAGGCCAGGGCCAACAGGGCTGGCAGTGGCTGAGCTGGGCCTCCTCAGTCCCTCCGGCCAGTGGCCCCGCCCCCTGCTCCCTCCTGGCCCCTCTGGCCCCTCTGGCCCCGCCCCCTCCTCTCCGCTGCCCCTGGCCTCTGCTCCCCTGCCCCGCCCCTCCCTGGCCTCGCCAGTCCCCTGGCCACCCAGCGCTCTCCCCCAGCCTGTGCCTCTGCTGCTCTGCCGCTCTGCCAAGAGGCCAGGGCCAGAAGGGCTGGCAGTGGCTGAGCTGGGCCTCCTCAGTCCCTCCGGCCAGTGGCCCCGCCCCTGCTCCCTCCTGGCCCCTCTGGCCCCTCCGGCCCCGCCCCCTCCCGCTCCGCTGCTCCTGCCCCTGCTCCCCTGCCCCGCTCCTCCCTGGCCTCGCCAGTCCCCTGGCCACCCAGCACTCTCCCACAGCCTGTGCCTCTGCCGCTCTGCCAAGAGGCCAGGGCCAGAAGGGCTGGCAGTGGCTGAGCTGGGCCTCCTCAGTCCCTCCTGCCAGTGGCCCCGCCCCCTGCTCCCTCCTGGCCCCTCTGGCCCCTCTGGCCCCGCCCCCTCCTCTCCGCTGCCCCTGGCCTCTGCTCCCCTGCCCCGCTCCTCCCTGGCCTCGCCAGTCCCCTGGCCACCCAGCGCTCTCCCCCAGCCTGTGCCTCTGCTGCTCTGCCGCTCTGCCAGGAGGCCAGGGCCAACAGGGATGGCAGTGGCTGAGCTGGGCCTCCTCAGTCCCTCCGGCCAGTGGCCCCGCCCCCTGCTCCCTCCTGGCCCCTCTGGCCCCTCTGGCCCCGCCCCCTCCTCTCCGCTGCTCCTGGCCTCTGCTCCCCGGCCCCGCTCCTCCCAGGCCTCGCCAGTCCCCTGGCCACCCAGCACTCTCCCCCAGCCTGTGCCTCTGCCGCTCTGCCGCTCTGCCAAGAGGCCAGGGCCAACAGGGCTGGCAGTGGCTGAGCGCGGCCTCCTCAGTCCCTCCGGCCAGTGGCCCCGCCCCCTGCTCCCCCCTGGCCCCTCTGGCCCCGCCCCCTCCCGCTCCGCTGCTCCTGCCCCTGCTCCCCTGCCCCGCTCCTCCCAGGCCTCGCCAGTCCCCTGGCCACCCAGCGCTCTCCCCCAGCCTGTGCCTCTGCTGCTCTGCCGCTCTGCCAAGAGGCCAGGGCCAACAGGGCTGGCAGCGGCTGAGCTGGGCCTCCTCAGTCCCTCCGGCCAGTGGCCCCGCCCCCTCCTCCCTCCTGGCCCCTCTGGCCCCTCTGGCCCCGCCCCCTCCTCTCCGCTGCCCCTGGCCTCTGCTCCCCTGCCCTGCTCCTCCCTGGCCTCGCCAGTCCCCTGGCCACACAGCGCTCTCCCCCAGCCTGTGCCTCTGCCGCTCTGCCAAGAGGCCAGGGCCAACAGGGCTGGCAGTGGCTGAGCTGGGCCTCCTCAGTCCCTCCGGCCAGTGGCCCCGCCCCCCGCTCCCTCCTGGCCCCTCTGGCCCCGCCCCCTCCCGCTCCGCTGCTCCTGCCCCTGCTCCCCTGCCCCGCTCCTCCCTGGCCTCGCCAGTCCCTGGCCACCCAGCGCTCTCCCCCAGCCTGTGCCTCTGCTGCTCTGCCGCTCTGCCAAGAGGCCAGGGCCAACAGGGCTGGCAGTGGCTGAGCTGGGCCTCCTCAGCCCCTCCGGCCAGTGGCCCCGCCCCCTCCTCCCTCCTGGCCCCTCTGGCCCCTCTGGCCCCGCCCCCTCCTCTCCGCTGCCCCTGGCCTCTGCTCCCCTGCCCTGCTCCTCCCTGGCCTCGCCAGTCCCCTGGCCACACAGCGCTCTCCCCCAGCCTGTGCCTCTGCCGCTCTGCCAAGAGGCCAGGGCCAACAGGGCTGGCAGTGGCTGAGCTGGGCCTCCTCAGTCCCTCCGGCCAGTGGCCCCGCCCCCCGCTCCCTCCTGGCCCCTCTGGCCCCGCCCCCTCCCGCTCCGCTGCTCCTGCCCCTGCTCCCCTGCCCCGCTCCTCCCTGGCCTCGCCAGTCCCCTGGCCACCCAGCGCTCTCCCCCAGCCTGTGCCTCTGCTGCTCTGCCGCTCTGCCAAGAGGCCGGGGCCAACAGGGCTGGCAGTGGCTGAGCTGGGCCTCCTCAGTCCCTCCGGCCAGTGGCCCCGCCCCCTGCTCCCTCCTGGCCCCTCTGGCCCCGCCCCTCCCGCTCCGCTGCTCCTGCCCCTGCTCCCCTGCCCCGCTCCTCCCTGGCCTCGCCAGTCCCCTGGCCACCCAGCGCTCTCCCCCAGCCTGTGCCTCTGCTGCTCTGCCGCTCTGCCAAGAGGCCAGGGCCAACAGGGCTGGCAGTGGCTGAGCTGGGCCTCCTCAGCCCCTCCGGCCAGTGGCCCCGCCCCCTCCTCCCTCCTGGCCCCTCTGGCCCCTCTGGCCCAGCCCCCTCCCTCTCCGCTGCTCCTGCCCCTGCTCCCCTGCCCCGCTCCTCCCTGGCCTCGCCAGTCCCCTGGCCACCCAGCGCTCTCCCCCAGCCTGTGCCTCTGCCGCTCTGCCAAGAGGCCAGGGCCAACAGGGCTGGCAGTGGCTGAGCAGGGCCTCCTCAGTCCCTCCGGCCAGTGGCCCCGCCCCCTGCTCCCTCCTGGCCCCTCTGGCCCCTCTGGCCCCGCCCCCTCCTCTCCGCTGCCCCTGGCCTCTGCTCCCCTGCCCCGCCCCTCCCTGGCCTCGCCAGTCCCCTGGCCACCCAGCGCTCTCCCCCAGCCTGTGCCGCTGCTGCTCTGCCAAGAGGCCAGGGCCAACAGGGCTGGCAGTGGCTGAGCTGGGCCTCCTCAGTCCCTCCGGCCAGTGGCCCCGTCCCCTGCTCCCTCCTGGCCCCTCTGGCCCCGCCCCCTCCCTCTCCGCTGCTCCTGCCCCTGCTCCCCTGCCCCGCTCCTCCCTGGCCTCGCCAGTCCCCTGGCCACCCAGCGCTCTCCCCCAGCCTGTGCCTCTGCTGCTCTGCCGCTCTGCCAAGAGGCCAGGGCCAACAGGGCTGGCAGTGGCTGAGCTGGGCCTCCTCAGTCCCTCCGGCCAGTGGCCCCGCCCCCTGCTCCCTCCTGGCCCCTCTGGCCCCGCCCCCCGCTCCCTCCTGGCCCCTCTGGCCCCGCCCCCTCCTCTCCGCTGCCCCTGGCCTCTGCTCCCCTGCCCCGCTCCTCCCTGGCCTCGCCAGTCCCCTGGCCACCCAGCGCTCTCCCCCAGCCTGTGCCTCTGCTGCTCTGCCGCTCTGCCAAGAGGCCAGGGCCAGAAGGGCTGGCAGTGGCTGAGCTGGGCCTCCTCAGTCCCTCCGGCCAGTGGCCCCGCCCCCTGCTCCCTCCTGGCCCCTCTGGCCCCGCCCCCCGCTCCCTCCTGGCCCCTCTGGCCCCGCCCCCTCCTCTCCGCTGCCCCTGGCCTCTGCTCCCCTGCCCGCTCCTCCCTGGCCTCGCCAGTCCCCTGGCCACCCAGCGCTCTCCCCCAGCCTGTGCCTCTGCTGCTCTGCCGCTCTGCCAAGAGGCCAGGGCCAACAGGGCTGGCAGTGGCTGAGCTGGGCCTCCTCAGTCCCTCCGGCCAGTGGCCCCGCCCCCTGCTCCCTCCTGGCCCCTCTGGCCCCTCTGGCCCCGCCCCCTCCTCTCCGCTGCTCCTGGCCTCTCCTCCCCTGCCCCGCTGCTCCCTGGCCTCGCCAGTCCCCTGGCCACCCAGCGCTCTCCCCCAGCCTGTGCCTCTGCTGCTCTGCCGCTCTGCCAAGAGGCCAGGGCCAGAAGGGCTGGCAGCGGCTGAGCTGGGCCTCCTCAGTCCCTCCGGCCAGTGGCCCCGCCCCCCTCTCCCTCCTGGCCCCTCTGGCCCCGCCCCCCGCTCCCTCCTGGCCCCTCTGGCCCCGCCCCCTCCTCTCCGCTGCTCCTGGCCTCTCCTCCCCTGCCCCGCTGCTCCCTGGCCTCGCCAGTCCCCTGGCCACCCAGCGCTCTCCCCCAGCCTGTGCCTCTGCTGCTCTGCCGCTCTGCCAGAGGCCAGGGCCAGAAGGGCTGGCAGTGGCTGAGCTGGGCCTCCTCAGTCCCTCCGGCCAGTGGCCCCGCCCCCCTCTCCCTCCTGGCCCCTCTGGCCCCGCCCCCCGCTCCCTCCTGGCCCCTCTGGCCCCGCCCCCTCCTCTCCGCTGCCCCTGGCCTCTCCTCCCCTGCCCCGCTCCTCCCTGGCCTCGCCAGTCCCCTGGCCACCCAGCGCTCTCCCCCAGCCTGTGCCTCTGCCGCTCTGCCGCTCTGCCAGGAGGCCAGGGCCAACAGGGATGGCAGTGGCTGAGCTGGGCCTCCTCAGTCCCTCCGGCCAGTGGCCCCGCCCCCCTCTCCCTCCTGGCCCCTCTGGCCCCTCTGGCCCCGCCCCCTCCCGCTCCGCTGCTCCTGCCCCTGCTCCCCTGCCCCGCTCCTCCCTGGCCTCGCCAGTCCCCTGGCCACCCAGCGCTCTCCCCCAGCCTGTGCCTCTGCTGCTCTGCCGCTCTGCCAAGAGGCCAGGGCCAACAGGGCTGGCAGTGGCTGAGCTGGGCCTCCTCAGTCCCTCCGGCCAGTGGCCCCGCCCCCTGCTCCCTCCTGGCCCCTCTGGCCCCTCTGGCCCCGCCCCCTCCTCTCCGCTGCTCCTGGCCTCTCCTCCCCTGCCCCGCTGCTCCCTGGCCTCGCCAGTCCCCTGGCCACCCAGCGCTCTCCCCCAGCCTGTGCCTCTGCTGCTCTGCCGCTCTGCCAAGAGGCCAGGGCCAACAGGGCTGGCAGTGGCTGAGCTGGGCCTCCTCAGCCCCTCCGGCCAGTGGCCCCGCCCCCTGCTCCCTCCTGGCCCCTCTGGCCCCGCCCCCTCCTCTCCGCTGCTCCTGCCCCTGCTCCCTGCCCCGCTCCTCCCTGGCCTCGCCAGTCCCCTGGCCACCCAGCGCTCTCCCCCAGCCTGTGCCTCTGCCGCTCTGCCAAGAGCCAAAAGAGCCAAAAGAACATCTCCACCTAGCACAAACTATGGAATTCACTGCCAGAAGATGTCATGGTGGCCACCAATTTGGATGGCTTTAAGAGTGTATTGGACGCATTCATGGAGGAAACGGTGGCTCTGTATGGTATCTAGTACTCATGACTCTATGCTCCAGCATCAGAAGCTGTGTGCTGTGTACACCAGTGGCTGGGGAATATGGGTGGGAAGGTGCTTTTGCACTCATGGGTTTCCTTTGGGCAACTGAGTGGCCACTGTGGGAACAGAAACCTGGACTCTGGAAGCCTTTTGGTCTTTTCCAACAGAGCTCTTCTTATATCCATATGACCACTTAAACAAGAGATGCTGAAGGTCAAAATGAAGGCTGCCCAAACATTTTATTTATTCATTTTTTTATTTAAAACATTTATATGCCGCCCCATCGCAACAAAGCCTTGGGGCGGCTCACAACATATTGAAATACAATAAAGCATTTAAAACCTTTCTATCTATCCCTCCCTCCCCCCGGTGCATCTCGGCAAACTTAAAATACACCCAACTTAAATACAAAGCATAAACAATAAGCCACATAATTTAAATAAATAAACACAATTAACCTATAAACAAATAATAACCCAAATTAAACAATACATAAATACATAACAATAAACTATAAACCAGATAGACAAATTAACAATTAAAATAAGACTTAAATAAAAAGGTCTTCGCCTGGCGCCGAAAAGCAAATAATGACGGCACCAGGCGAGCCTCTCTGGGGAGCGCATTCCATAGTTGGGGCGCCACCGCCGAAAAGGCCCTCCTCCGGGTACTCACCCATTTCACCTCCCTTACGGGAGGCTCCCGGAGGAGGGCCGCTGTTGCAGATCTTAGGGGGCGGGAGGGCACATAAGGGCGCAAGCGGTCCATTAGGTATCCGGGTCCCAAACCGTTTAGGGCTTTATAGGTTAACACCAAAACCTTGAATTGGGCCCGGACTTCAATTGGGAGCCAGTGAAGCTGACGGAGGACTGGGGTTATATGAGAATAACGCCCAGCCCCCGTCAGCAGCCTGGCAGCTCTGTTCTGTACCAATTGAAGTATCCGGACCGTCTTCAAGGGCAGCCCCACGTAGAGAGCGTTGCAGAAATCTACTTGAGAAGTCACCAGCGCGTGTGTCACTGTCGCCAGGCAGTCCCGGTCCAGGAAGGGACGCAGCTGATGTACCAGTCGTAACTGTAGGAAAGCACTCCTCGCCGCTGCCGTTACCTGGGCCTGTAACGGCAGCTCAGGGTTGAGGAGTACCCCCAAGCTGCGGACCTTGTCCTTTAGAGGGAGTGCAACCCCATCCAGGACAAGGCCCAAGGCCCAACATGCAACATTTATGCTTGTCAAGGGTCTCTGAATTTCCCTTTGAAGGTCACTGCACTTTGTTTGTGTTCCTGAATGCAAGCATTTTTTTTTCTGATCCAGAAAAACGGCTATTACTGATTAGGGAAAAGAATGCATATTTTTAGACACATGCACCCAGAACAATCCTTTCTCCTCATGCACTAAAGCATCAAAATGCAAATGCTTTGAATGCAAATAGGACATGTCTTGACTATTTTGTCAGCCCAAACGAAATTCTCATTCATCCCAGATTGAACTGGGTGTTTATGTGCAAAGAACATTTTCTCTGGCATCGAGGGACGGATGCTTCCCCGAGCCCTTCTTTGATTCACTGCATTTTTCACAGCCAGCTCATGTGGCCCTATGTGCAGCTTTGAGAATGGCTGTCGTGAGAATGTGGCAGAATGGAATTCTTGCTACCCATGGGGTTGTGAGTCACTAGGTTTTTCTGCAAGGGAGAAGGAAAGGAGAATAGAGGAAGGAAACTCATTTTAACCCAGGCTGTCTGGCAGAATTTGTCCTCATACTTCTTCCCTTGCCACTTGTCAATGCGGAGCTACGAGAAACTCATCTGTTTTCCAAGTCAGAGAGAACTCTTAAGATAATGCAGGATACCTCTTATGGTTGTAAACAGACAAAGTACGTAGCATCTGTATTGGATGAGTTCTACCGGAAGAATGGCAAGGAGGTTATTGAGGTTCAACTGGTCATGTTTTGAACTTTCTTAATGTCCAAAAACCAAGATAATTTTTCCAAGCCATGCCAAGGCCCTCAGACCTTCAGCTTGTTAGGGAGAATACCAGCATTCTGTAGAGAAAAGCCACTTTTGCTGTGAGAATGAGATGATTTCCTTTGCTCCCCCTCCCAGGAAGGAGGGACTAGAGCCTCTGAACCAATATGGAAGAGAAACTTTATAAAATCCATGGCAGGGGGAGTGCGTCCCCATTGGCCCTCCTGGACCTCTCAGCGGCTTTTGATACCATCGACCACGGTGTCCTTCTGGATAGGCTGGCGGAGTTGGGGGTTGGAGGCACCGCTTGGCGGTGGTTCCACTCCTATCTCAATGGCCAATTCCAGAGGGTGGTGCTGGGGGACTATGGCTCTGCGCCATGGCAGCTTTGCCATGGGGTACCACAGGGCTCCATCTTGTCCCCCTTGCTCTTCAACATCTGCATGAAACCGCTGGGAGAGGTCATCAGGAGGTGTGGGCTGCGGAGTCATCAGTACGCTGATGATACCCAGCTCTACCTCTTTCAACCGATCCAGGTGAGGCGGTGGCTGTGCTGAGCCGGTGCCTGGCCGAGGTGATGGGCTGGATGAGGGTCAACAAACTGAGCCTCAGTCCAGATAAGGCGGAGGTCCTGCTGGTGGGCGGTTTGGGTCTTCAGGTAAGTGACATTGGCCCTGTCCTGGACGGGGTAGCGCTCCCTCGAAAGGACAGGGTCCGCAGCTTGGGAGTGCTCCTTGACCCGGAGCTGTCCCTGGAGGCCCAGGTGGTGGCGGTGGCGAGGAGCGCCTTCCTTCAGCTTCGGCTGGCCCACCAGCTGCGTCCTTGCCTGGACGAGCACTGCCTGGCAACGGTGACACGTGCCCTGGTAACTTCCCGGTTGGATTACTGCAAGGCGCTCTACGTGGGGCTGCCTTGAAGACGGTCCGGATACTTCAGCTGGTACAGAACAGAGCTGCCAGGCTGCTGACGGGGGCCGGCCGTTATTCTCATAGAACGCAGCTCCTCTATCAGCTACGCTGGCTCCCAATTGAAGTCCGGGCCCAATTCAAGGTGCTGGTTTCGACCTATAAGCCCTGAACGGCTTGGGAGCAGGAAGCCTGAAGGAACGTCTCCTTCCCTACATGCCCTCACGCCCCTTAAGGTCGGCGGGAGAGGCCTTGCTCCGGGAACCCTCTCTGAAGGAAGGGCGGAGGGCCTTCTCTGCAGTGGCGCCCAGACTATGGAATCTGCTCCGCCTGGCGCCGACATTATACTCCTTCCGGCGCCAGGTGAAGACCTTTTTATTTGATCGTTATTTTAACAATTAATGTTTTAGATGTTTTAGAATTTTATTTTATTTCTTTCCCCTTTTTCACAGTCACATTTTATACTGATGTTATAGTGATGTTTTATATGGTTTTAATAATTAAAGTTTTTATAGTAGTTTTATATTTATTGTATTTTTATATATTTTGTAAGCCATCCTGAGTGCATAAATGCGTAAAGTAAAGTAAAGTAAAGTAAAGTAAAGTAAAGTAAAGTAAAGTAAAGTAAAGGCAGGCAAGAGCCATTGATTTTTCTCCACAGTCAGGAGAGAAGAATTAATGTGTCATTAGCCCAAGTAACTTTGGAGGACCCTGGAGGGAAGCAATGTGACCATAAGGGGGCTGTTAGCTCTTTGTCCCTTTTTATATCCTGCATTTAGATCCTGTTTCATCATCAGGTTCAACAACTTGCATGTCATTTTTGCCACAGTTGGTTCCATTTCTTCCTAAGTAACATCAATGATGAAGTGAGGTGCCTTGGCTAAACCAGACCACCAGGGATTAATGCAGCTGGTCTACAGGTATTAGCATGGTGTTGCAGTTTCCATGCAGTGCAAACACATCTGTAAATGCAGCAGCCAGATGTGTTCATGGTTAGACCAGGTAAAACAGTGTCAAACTGAAAAACAAGCAAGCAAAAAAACACTGCCATGTGCAGCACACGGATTGGATGGGAGGGTGGGGAATGGGAAGTTTTTAATCCATGCATCACCTAAATCAGCAGCTTCACCCATCCAGATTTCAACCAGGTCTGACCCTGCTTAGCTTCCAAGATAAGGCAGAATCAGGCACTTTAGCCTATATGGAGTTCTGGCTTCCTTTGCTGGAGATTTGGACAAGCCAAACATGTGCATATCCATGGGTTCTGCATATCACAGTATGAAGCAAACTTCACCCAGCAAAGAACAGAAGGAAAAAGGTGACAGAACCCCCCACATTGCATGATGGAGGCTCCCATTTTGATCCCCCCATTTCCAAGTAGGGCTGACCATACACCTCTTGTCTAAAAGAAGTGCTGCCAATTGGTGTGGACACTATTGGACTATTTGGAATGTACTCCTTGATGGATCCCCTGAAATGGAGTGTGGTTCTTGGGTCAAAGAACTTCAGTGGTTCCCCAAGTTCCTGTAGGTGATTGATGGAATTTGCTGCTGTGGGATGGAGTGGGTAGATCAGCAAATAGCTTGGAAAGGGAGAGTTGTTGTTGCTATTTGCATTACATTGATATCCTTCCTTTTTTCTCTTTCAAGGAAGCAAGGAGGCCTACAAGATGCTGCTTTTCATTGTACCCTCACCATAGTGCAGTGCAGTAAATTAAGCTGAGCATCTATGACTGGCCTATAGCCACCCAGTGAATTGAATGGCGGAATGGGGAATAAAGTCTTGCTCTCCTGAGTCCCACTCCAGCACTCTAACCACTAGGCCACCCTGACTCTCATCACACACATTTGGTTGCAGTATGGTCCAGAGGAAGTGTTTCTTTTGAGCCTTAGAGGAGCTCTCCATGGGGCTCCATGGTGGGGAATGTATTCGAGAGGATGGGATTCAGCACCATGGAGAGCTGCTACAATGCTCAGAAGAAGAGCTGCAATCAATGGGGAACCCCACTGACACTGGCATCAAGAGCCATCCCTGAGTCTGACCTTGGACACCAGAAGGCACAGAGCACTGGCAGGAGAAGGTCGTCTCTCTTACATCCTTCTTGCATTGGTGGGCAAAAGAATGTGGGGTTTCACTTCTCCCAGGAAGCTCTGTCCTTATGCTGGGGTGCAGGCCTGCGGGTCCAGGTCCTTTTTGGCCCATGTGGGATGCCAGGATGGCTACACCCTTCCCTCAATTGTTGATTATTTGATGATTTCCAGGCTTCTGTGCCATCCCCCCTCTCCTCTGAGGGCTGCATCTGGCTGGATGTGATTGCTAGGCCCCCAGTTGCCCACCTCGGCAACAGACTTGTGGCATTCTCTGTCTCCCACACTCTGATGTTTGCAGGAAGGTGGAGGAGGGGGAGAGCCCACTGGTGCTTGTTGGCAGGCAATCAGCCTATAATTAATGAGCTTGTTGGAGGAGGCCCTGTGACAGCAGGTGGAGACAGCAAAGCAGCTCATGAAGCTGCCTTTATGGGAGAACTGAGTGTGGAATTGCAGCCAGTGCTGCCTTTGGCTGATTAGATCTCACAGCACCAGCTTCTGCCAAAGCGACAAGGTTTGGAAACAGCTTCTCCAGTGACAGAAAAAACAGAGTGGAGGGGCAGATGCTGACAGCTGCAATCCTAGCCTGGAAAGCAGCCAAGTTAATGGCATTATGGATGCATTAGGAATGAATTAGGGGTGCACTTAGCCTGTTTTCAAGGCTTTTTGGAACCCCTTCTTTGTGCTGAGGGGAGCATGGCCTGCAGTAGGAAAAACCTGGGGTGCCCCACATTGCTTGCAACCTTCCCAGGGTGAGGAAGGAGATAGCAAGATTGTGTGAGAGATGTATGGTTAGGCCAAGGTCTTGGCCTTGCGATGGATTCTAGGGTAGCAGATGCTGCCCCAGAGAGTGGGGAGAGGCCATGTCTCACTCCTGCCCCATTTCCAAGCCCACCATCCCAGGCAGCTAGTAAAAGGATTCAAGGTACATGGAAAGCTGGCTGCTGGGTATTCTGGGGGAGCCATCAAGAAGAGAGACCATAACTCTATGCAGGTGGTGAGAATGCTGAGGAGAAGCCCAGCCTTTAATTATTGCAATTAAATCCTTAATGGGTTTTTGAAAGAGCAGCCCAGGCAGAAAATAATTCCTATTGGGGCCCGTGGGAGCAGGATCCATTCTGCCTAGCAGGGGGTGTGGTGTGTCCCTGTGTGGCCACTTGCTCAAGGCAAGATGGGGGCACAGCCCTGTTGGGGTGTGCATGCATGCTGTGAAAGAAATAGGGGAGCTGGTTCCAAAACTCACTGGGGACTGTGACAGGAGGGCACTGTGGCCCTGGTGCCCCATGTGTGGCCTTCCCACTGGGGCAACAGGGCAGCTGCTGTGGGAACAGAATGCTGGGTCCTATTCAGCATTCCCCTGCTGCCACACACCTGGTGTCTTCCAGAAGTGTTGGACTACAGCCCCTATAATCCCCAGCTCCCAGGGGAATACTAGGGATTGGAGAGAATAAGCAATAAGTGGTGAGGAGGGAGAGATGGAAGCAACCAGAATTAAACACCATTTTTCAAATGTGACATCCTTTTACATAAATGCCTTCTGAGTTAAAAATAGGAGTTCATCTTTTTTTTTTTTTCTTCCTCAGATAAAGCCTCTTTGAAGGCGAAGGGGCAGTGCCAAAGGGAAAGGGATGGGGCCAACGCCGTCGACGCCGTCTGGTCTACAATTAATGGATGAATTTCAGTTGCAGCGGCCTGATGATGTGGACAAGGTGCTTGGACAAGTACGCCCTACCACTTGCTTACTAGACCCCTGCCCTTCCTGGCTACTAAAGACAGCCAAGGACGGGATTGGGCCCTGGATCCGGGAGGTGGTCAACGCCTCTTTGAGAGACGGCCGGGTGCCTGCACTCCTAAAGGAGGCGGTAGTCCGGCCAGTCCTAAAGAAGGCAGCCCTGGATCCAGAGGTGGCCGCCAATTATAGACCGGTGGCCAACATCCCATTTTTGGGCAAGGTGCTAGAGCGGGTGGTGGCGGGACAACTCCAAGCACTCTTGGATGAGATGGATTATCTGGACCCATTTCAGTCCGGTTTCAGACCCGGGTATGGCACTGAATCTGCCTTGGTCGCCCTGTACGATGACCTGTGCAGGGAGAGAGACGGGGAGTGCGTCCCTGTTGGTTCTCCTGGACCTCTCAGCGGCTTTCGATACCATCGACCATGGTATCCCCCTGGATAGGCTGGAGAGATTGGGAGTTGAAGGCACCACTCTGCGGTGGTTCTGCTCCTACCTTGACGGCCGATTCCAGAAGGTGGTGCTAGGGGACTATGGCGCTGCGCCATGGCAGCTATGCCATGGAGTACCGCAGGGCTCCATTTTGTCCCCTATGCTATTTAACATCTACATGAAACCGCTGGGAGAGGTCATCAGGAGGTGTGGGCTGCGGAGTCATCAGTACGCCGATGACACCCAGCGCTACCTCTCGTTCTCTACCGATCCAGGTGAGGCAGTGGCTGTGCTGAACCGGTGCCTGGCCGAGGTGATGGGCTGGATGAGGGCCAATAAACTGAGGCTCCATCCAGACAAGACGGAGGTCCTGCTGGTGGGTGGTTCGGGTCTCGGTGTGGGGGACTTGGGCCTTGTCCTGGATGGGGTTGCACTCCCTCTAAAGGACAAGGTCCGCAGCTTGGGGGTACGCCTCGATCCGGAGCTGTCGTTACAGGCCCAGGTAACGGCGAGGAGTGCCTTCCTGCAGCTTCGGCTGGTACATCAGCTGCGTCCCTTCCTTGACCATGACTGCCTGGCAACAGTGACACACGTGTTGGTGACTTCCTGGTTAGACTTCTGTAAGGCCCTCTACGTGGGGCTGCCCTTGAAGACGGTCCGGATACTTCAGTTGGTTCAAAATACAGCTGCCAGGTTGCTGACGGGGGCTGGGCGTTATTCTCACATAACCCCAGTCCTCCGTCAGCTTCACTGGCTCCCAATTGAAGTCCGGGCCCAATTCAATGTGCTGGTGTTGACCTATAAAGCCCTAAACGGCTTGGGACCCGGATACCTAATGGACCGCTTGCGCCCTTATATGCCCTCCCGCCCCCTAAGATCTGCAACGGCAGCCCTCCTCCGGGAGCCCTCCGTGAGGGAAATTAAGTGGGTGAGCACCCGGAGGAGGGCTTTCTTGGCGGTGGCGCCCCAACTATGGAATGCGCTCCCTGGAGAGGTTCGCCTGGCGCTGTCGTTATTTCCTTTTCAGCGCCAGGCGAAGACCTTTTTATTTAAGTCTTACTTTAATTGTTAAGTGTAGATTTTGTTTAATTTATTATATGGTTTGTTGTTTGTTTAGTTGGATTATTGTGTAGGTTTGTTTAGTTGATGTTGTCTATTTAATTTATTTAGTTGCTTATGTTTATTTAATTTAGGTTTTTTTAGTTGCCGAGATGCACCGTGAGGGGGGGAGGGATAAATTAGAATTGTTTTATTATTATTGTATTTTAATTGATGTTGTTAGCCGCCCCGAGGCTTTGTTGCGATGGGGCGGCCTATAAATGTTTAAATAATTTAATTAATTAATTAATTAATGCAGTACTGGGATACAATCTCCAAAATGACAGAATGATCTCAGTTCGAATCCAAGGCAAACCATTCAACATCACAATAGTCCAAGTCTATGCCCCAACCACTGGTGCTGAAGAGGCTGAAGTTGACCGGTTCTATGAAGGCCTACAACACCTGCTAGAATTAACACCAAAAAATGATGTCCTTATCATCATGGGGGATTGGAATGCTAAAGTAGGAAGCCAAAAGATAACTGGAATAACAGGCAAGTTTGGCCTGGGAGTACAAAATGAAGCAGGGCACAAGCTGGTGGAATTTTGTCAAGAGAATACAATGGTCATAGAAAACACTCTTTTCCAACAACCCAAGAGACGACTCTACACATGGACATCACCAGATGGTCAACACAGAAATCAGATTGACTATGTGCTCTGCAGCCAAAGGTGGAGAAGTTCTATACA
Source organism: Varanus salvator macromaculatus (assembly GCA_023646645.1). Classification (NCBI taxonomy): domain Eukaryota; kingdom Metazoa; phylum Chordata; class Lepidosauria; order Squamata; family Varanidae; genus Varanus; species Varanus salvator. The sequence continues at coordinate 233,368 of JAIXND010000748.1, read as the reverse complement.
GTCAGTAAAAACTAGACCAGGAGCCGACTGTGGCTCAGATCATGAGCTTCTGGTGGCAAAATTTAGGCTTAAGTTGAAGAAAGTAGGGAAAAGCACTAGGCCACTCAGGTATGACATAAATCATATCCCGGATGAATATACAGTGGAGGTGACAAATAGATTTAAGGAATTAGATCTGATAGACAGAGTGCCTGAAGAACTATGGACGGAGGTTCGCAACATTGTACAAGAGGCAGCAACTAAAAACATCCCAAAGAAAAAGAAATGCAAGAAAGCAAAATGGCTGTCTGAGGAAGCTTGACAAATAGTTGAGGAAAGAAGGGAAGCGAAAGGCAAGGGAGAAAGGGAAAGATACACCCAATTGAATGCAGAATTCCAGAGAATAGCTAGAAGAGATAAGAATGCCTTCTTAAATGAACAGTGCAAAGAAATAGAAGAAAACAATAGAATAGGGAGGACCAGAGATCTCTTCAAGAAAATTGGAGATATGAAGAGAACCTTTCATGCAAAGATGAGCATGATAAAGGACCAAAATGGCAGGGACCTAACAGAGGCAGAAGAGATTACGAAGAGGTGGCAAGATAACACAGAGGAACTATACAAGAAAGAGCTTAACGTCCCTGATAACCACGATGGGGTGGTCACTGACCTCGAGCCAGACATCCTGGAATGTGAAGTCAAATGGGCCTTAGGAAGTCTGAGCAACAACAAAGCTAGTGGAGGGGACAGCATTCCAGCTGAGCTATTCAAAATCCTAAAAGACGATGCAGTTAAAGTGCTACACTCAATATGCCAGCAAACTTGGAAAACTCAACAGTGGCCGCAGGACTGGAAAAGGTCAGTTTACATTCTGATCCCCAAGAAGGGCAATGCCAAAGAATGTTCAAACTACCGCACCATTGCACTCATCCTGTGGACCGAGGATGAGGTGGCTGGATGGAGTCACTGAGGCGGTTGGTGTGAGCTTGAGTGGCCTCCGGGGGATGGTGGAGGACAGGAAGGCCTGGAGGAGTGTTGTCTATGGGGTCGCGATGGGTTGGACACAACTTCATGACTAACAACAACAAACAACAACAACTTCAGTACTATCAGAATTTGTAATTGTTACCCCTTCCATTACTTAATTAAACATCATTTTCATCTTAGGAACTAATATTTTTCAAAAAATGTATAATATTCCACACCCAGTCTATCAGATCCTGGTGCTTTACCTATTTTCAGTTTATTAATCACTTCCAATACCTCTTCTTCTATTCGAGTTTCCATGATTTCTTTATCCTCTTAGGAACATAGAAACAGAGCAAGTCAGAAGGGACCTCCTGGGCCATCTAGTCTGAACTCAGACTAGAAAAAAAAAGAACTCAGAAATATGATAAGTGAAGTGCCATGGCAACATGCCCTTAAGGGGAAAGGTGTCCAAGAGGGATGGGAAATCTTGAAAAAGAAGATTCTCCAAGCACAACTACGAACAATTCCCACAAGCAAAAAGTGTAGAAGACAGCAGAGGAAGCCCATGTGGCCCCACAAAAAGTTAAGTGACAGTGAAAAGAAAAAAAGAGTATGTACAGGAAGTGGAAGTGGAAGCAGGGCCACAAATATAAACAACTAGCAAGGAATTGCAGGGACGGCATAGAAACACAGAAACAGAGCAAGTCAGAAGGGGCCTCCCGGGCCATCTAGTCTGACCTCCAGCACCAGCCTGCTCTGCTCACGACATGCCCACCATGTGCATGTCCAGCCTGTCCTGGAATACCCTCCCCGATGGGGCCTCAATCACCTCCCATGGAAGCCCATTTCACGCCCTGGGGGTCCTAACTGTCAGGAAGTCCTTCCTGGCATCCAACTTGGACCTTGGTTCCCTGAGCTTGGCTCCATTGGAGCACGTCCTGCCTTCCTCTGCAGGGGAGAACAGGTCTCTGCCCACCTCCGTGTGACACCCCATCACATACCTGTATGTTGCCAACAGATCCCCTCTGAGTCTCCTCTTTGCCAGGCTGGAGAGACCCAGTTCCCTCAGTCTCGCCTCATACCCTATTCCCTGCAAACCGGCCACCAACCTTGTGGCCCTACGCTGCACTGACTCCAACCTGGCTATATCCTTTCTGTAACGAGGGGCCCAAAACTCGTCCAGTTGCGGGCGCACCAGAATCATATAGAGTGGTACCAATACCTCTCTCAATTTGGAAGCCAGGCTTCTGGCTACGCAACCGAGGGTGGCGTTCGCCCACTTGACCACTGCATCACACGGCTGGCTCATGTTCAGTCTGCAGTCAACCAGTACCCCGGGGACCCTCTCACAAGTGCTGCTCTCCAGCCACTTGTATCCTAACTTTTACTTATGACACCCATTCCTATGCCCCAAGTGCAAGACCTTGCACTTATCCACACTGAATGCCATCCTGTTGTCTCCTGCCCACTTCCACAGTCTGTTCAGATCCTTCTGGATCCGGAGTACCTGCTCCTCAGTTGTGGCCACTGCCCCGGTTTTAGTATTGTCTGCAAGTTTGATCAGCAGACTGGTCACCCCCTCTTCCATGTCATTAATGAAAAGATTGAACAGAATGGGTCCCAGGACAGAGCCCTGGGGGACCCCGCTTGTCACTGGCTGCCATCCCAATGATTCCCCACTAATGGTTACCCTCTGCTTTTGGTCAGTCAACCATGCCCTAATCCACCGGACGGTGCTTTGGTCTATCCCAAAACCCCTCGGTTTCTCAACCAGGATATCATGGGGTACTTTGTCAAAGGCCTTGCTGAAACTCAGGTAAACCACATCCACTGCCTCCCCTCCGTCTGGCCACCTTGAAACCTTGTCATAGAATTCCTCAAAGTTCACCTGTCAGGTCTCTCCCCCTGTCAAAACCCCTTAGTTTCACCCAGACCGCCTCTGCCGGATCCCCATCTGCGCCACCTTCTATCTCACTGCACCCTATCCTTCCCTGACATATAACGCTGCGCCCCCTCCCTCTTCCCCTTCCTGCCCTTTCTAAACCGGCGATACCCTCTTGGTTTCCATTCCCGTCTTGCCTTTCATCCCGCCAAGGTTCCGTGATCCCCACCAGGTCACACCCTGCCATTCCCAGGAGAGCCGCAAGCTCTTCCCGCTGGTTTCCCATGCTCCTAGCATTGGTGCACACGCACCTCAACTCCTCTCCACAGCTTCCTTTCTTTGGAGTCCCCAGCCTCCTCCTTCCCCCCATCTTCCCTGTTACCGGCCCCTTTTTGTAGGAGTCCTGCCAGCCCCTGCAGTACCTCTAACGCCTTGGTCCCAGAGCCCTGATCCTCTCCCCACGCTTGTCCGGTGCAGGCAAGTTTCTGGGGGGCCTGACACCCCCCCCCCGGCTCAGTTTAAAGCCTTCCAGACGAAGCTCGCTAGAGCATCTCCGAAGGACCTTTTCCCCATCCTCGTGAGGTGCAACCCGCCCCTTGCCCGAAGCCCATTGGCAAGAAACCAGGTGCCGTGGTCGAGGAACCCGAAGTGTTCCTTCTGGCACCACACCCCGAGCCCGTCGTTCCCCTCGGAGACCCTCCTGTCCCTGTCTGGCCCAAATCCCTGGACCGGTAAGGTTGATGAGAAGGCCGCTTGGGCCTTTAGCTATTCAGACCCTACACAGAGGCACCTCCCTCATGGTCAGATGCAGCGTGCATGGTCACCTTACAGATGCTGTTACAACACAAAAAGGGGTTAAGCAAGGCTGCATTCTTGCTCCACTCCTGTTCAATTTCTATATCAACTCACTGGTCGACCAACTAAACCACGTCGAACCTCACCCCCTGCCCCCCAAAATTGCAGGGAGGCATATAACTATACTACTATATGCAGTTGATGCAACTATTATTTCAAGGACTCCAATTGTGCTCACAAGAGCACTGTGGAAGCTGACTGAATATTGCAAGGAGGAAGATCTGACAATCACTTATCGAACAACAAAAATCATAACCTTTGCAAAAAGACCAAAACCTTGACCATGGAAGATAAATCAGCACAAGATCGAGCAGGTTTCCCAGTTCAAATATTTAGGTGTAGTCCCACAAGCAAATGGCTCCAGGAAGGCCCATGGCGAATATGTGGTGCTAAACGCTCAGAGAAGCTCTTCAGCCATAATACAATTCAGGAGGTCTAAAGGTGGCCACTATATCCCCCTAGCCCTCCAACTATACCAAGCAAAAGTACTAGCTCAACTACTGCATGGATCTCAATTGGGGCCTTTCCCAAACACCCAAGTACAACAACAAGTGCAATCAAAATTTCTGAGGGCAATACTGGGTGTTCCTAGGGATGTCTCCAGTGCAAAGATAAGATTGGAGACTGGTCAGATCCCAATTGAAGCTGGGAACTGGGGGACCATTCTTGCGCACTGGCTCAGATTGGTATGCTTTCCAGTTGGCCTTGCTCCACTAATCCTGCAAGACGACTTCAAACCCAACGGGATTAAATCAGGAGAGCCAAAAACAGCCCTCTTGGGCCTCCCCCTGCGGACTCTACTAAATATGGGCTTTGAACAGGCAACGGAAACCATCAAGCAGCACATTGCAGACATTGAAAGACAAGGTGATCTCAATAGAGCCCCTGAATTCTATCTTAGGGAGGACTGTAGACACATTGTAATAGCTGCACCATATCTCAAACAGTTGGAACTCCATAACACAGAGGGGCTTTTTCCTTAAGACTCCCCTCGGCAGTTTTGGAGGGACGGATTCCCTGGTCAGAGCGCCTTTGCCCCTGTGGTGTGGAACAGATAGAAACCACAGAGCACGGCCTGCTGAGGTGCACGTTCTACAGGGACATTCGCACCGCACTCATCTCCCCACTGATGAATCGCTTCCCGGGCCGTTCGGAACAACAATATATTTATATACTGCTGTCTGACACTAACCCAACAATAACATACAGTGTCACCAAATTCTTCGCAGCCGCAATGGGTGTCCCAAGAAGGATCCTGCGGGAGTGTGGCTCTACCTAGTCAGACAAGGACAAAGTCTGGGATTGTCACCCATTTCAGGTGACGGAGATTGTGCTGAAGCATTTGTTAATCCTAGTGGGGTTTTAATATAGATGATGTTCTATGTATTTACTTTTTAACCTATGTACTTTTTGAACAGAGCTGGTCTTTGACTGAAATAAAGTTTATCTAACTATCTAATGACTGCCCTTAGGTTCTTAATGTCCTTTCCACCTACAATTTCCCAGCCTGGAGCAATTGCTTAAATGGATCAATGCAAACCCTAAATATGTTGGGCAAGAACCACATCGCTTTCCCCCTTTCTGCAGTGTCTTGCATGGACTGTTGACAAATCCAAGGGAATGGTACTTTAGCAGGATTGTTTAGCTGTCTCGGTGCAGTCTGTCCTCAAACTCGTATGGATCGTGGGATGACCCAGCTCCCTGGACAGCTCTGAGGGACTGCAGGCGTTGGCTTTCTCTGGCAGCCCAAGAACTTGGAGGGTGCTTGGAGGCTGCACCCCCTGCCTCCCAGGGAGAACAGCACTGCTGGAAGGACCCTAGGCTGGCCCTAGCCCCCAGCCACAGAAACACCATTGCAACTGGACCCTGCTCTGCCATAAAGGACACATGCAATGACTTTTGAAAGTGAAAATCTGTGCCTGAAGTTAGCTTTCCTCCCTCCTCATTCCCAAACCCCTTTCCTTTTGTGCTGCACCTTTCAGATTATGAGGGACAGTTTCTATTAATCTTCATCAACCGCTCTGAGAGCCCTTTGGGGAGGGGGAGGGGGAAAGAGTAGGATAACCCCTCCCCCCTTTAACACTATGAACAACAACTATCTACATTTATATTCTGCCTTTCTTCCCCTTGCAAGGAACCCAGAGCAGCTTAGAAGTGTCTTCCTCTCCATTTTATCATCACAACAACAGCCCTGTAAGGTAAGTTAGCCTGAACATTAGGGGACAACCCAAAGTCATCCAGTAAGCTTCATGGCTGAGTGGGAAAGAACTTGGCTCTCTCAGGTCTGCAGTCCAGTGCTCTAACCACTATACAACACTGCATAAATACATGGACTTCCACTTTCCCTTCCCCTTCTTCTTTAAAGGAAAGTCAAGTGCCCAGTCTTCTTGGTCAACGGCAGAATAAAATTGTGGCTACCATTTTCAGAAAAGGCAAGTCCAAAGGAGCTGGCCAGGAGTGACGGGGGAAAGGCAGCCATTTGCTGGGGCTTCCGAGGGCAGCAAGGGTCTGTCGAACAGGAGGGGTGGGGGAGATGAAAGCCAGCGTACTGGTAATGGGGAAGAGAGACTGGCTCCCAATAGGAATTCAATGCGCATTCAATAAGGAAGCAGGCGAGCCTGGCAGTCCCACCAAACAGCCCCACAGTTAATTAGCGTCAACAGGAAACAGCAGGTCAGCTGATTGATAGCTGGCATCTGAGGATCCAGCCCTCAGCTAAGCTGTGCTGTCCTGCTAGTAACTGAACTGGTTGTTTGTACTGGATATGGTTGGGCATGAGGCATTCCAGGTCCTGTATGCAGAGAAAGTGATTTCTGGACTCTACTGTCTTTGTTAGGGTGCACCTCTCAATTTGTGCAGGGACCACAGTGCTCTGGATTTACCATATTTTTTGCTCTATAAGATGCGCCTGACCGTAAGACGCACCTAGTTTTTAAAGGAGGAAAACAAGAAAAAAAGTATTCTGAATCAAATGGGCACATAATCACAGGCACATTCCCCATCACTTCCCCATGGGCTGCTCATCTGACAGACTTACTGCACACACATATTCGCTCTATAAGACGCACAGACATTTCCCCTTACTTTGGAGGGGGGGAAAAGTGAGTCTTATAGAGCAAAAAATACGGTACCTGCCAGCAGTTGATCTGGGTTGTTCCACCATGACCTATTCAAGATTTCAGAGCTGAGAAACCCTTTCTCATCTAGGGAACATGGGCTTTGTTAAACCTGTTCTGTCTGGGCTTCATGAATTATCAAGTGTCTTTTATTCCTTTATCTCTTCCTTGGCAGAACCATTTTTTAAAAAGAGATGTACTCACATTTCATTCCTGTTGCACTTGCACACCTGGATAGCAGTGTTAATGCCCAGCAGCTGGTAGCAAGTATTATTGAGCCAATGCAGTACTTGAGAGTCCCCATTTGGCCATGAGTTCTAATGTCATAACAATGATGATAAATAATAACAATTTACATTCTGTCTATTCCCAATCTTAGGACTCCTAACGGGGTGCAATGATATGCATGTTTAGACAGAACAAAGTTCCACAGCTCCCATGCTGGCTGGGGAAAGCTGAGCACGATGAGACTTTTTCTGTCTAAATATGCATAAAACTGCTCACAAGAGGCTGCCCCTAGTGGCCACTCTGTGGCACTGACTTTGCTCACCACACAGGTGACTCTCCAGGTTGGCCTCTCATCTCTGCAGCCATTCAGAAGTTCATTAATTTTTCTGCATCTGTTCTCAAGTTTGCTCAATTCTCCACAGCTGCTCAGAAGCTCACTTGGTTCATTCATAGGAACTGTTTCTGTCTAAACACACAAAAGATTGCACCATTAATTGCCATGTGTGCCTACCAGCCCAACTGCAACACTAGCTCACCACTGATTAGCCATCAATATTCAAAAACAGAAATAAATATAAATATTTCTAAGAGCAACATGTTAGTCAACATCTGTTTCAGCAAATGGCCCATTTTGGATGATTTTGAGTCTGTGGGAGAAAATCTCTTCTAATCTACTTTTAATGAGTTCTTGTTGGGCTGCACCTCTGTACTCTTCAGGTGAGAAAAACAAATATTTATGCACCAGCTGCCAGGGCATAAACAGTTTTTATGAACTCCAGATGACAATCCATTCTACAAAATGCTCCACACCCTTTTGTACTGTTGGAAGATTCAAAAGCAGCCTTCACTACTGTGAAGGAATCATAAAAAATGCTGTCTGTTGTGAAGTAGTATTGGGTATGTGGTTGGTTAAACATTTTCCCCCTAAATCATACCAATGATCCAAATACTTAGTACTGACTGCTATAACCTTTGCAGGGCTTCAAAAAGAGCCCTTCCCAGCCCAAACCAACAAAATCACAATTTTCCATAATTTCCTTTCATCCCATTTTCACACTGTAGCAGCATACAGCCAGCAAGCAAAAGCAGTGGCAAACCTTGATAGCAAATTGTAACGGGCTTAAAAGCTTCTTTGACAAGCTAAGTTTGCCCCCTTTTAATCCTCCATGGCCGTTTGCAGCCATTTTAATGTTTTACCACATCACCCCTTTGTCTTTTCTAGCTGCCCACCTCATAGGGCTGACAAATGGGCTCAACCCACCAGCAAACATTAGGCTACTGTACAGGAAATGTTTTTAGCACCATCAATAACATTTTATTTTCCTTTAATGTTGGTGTTGCCCCTTCCTGGATCACTGCCTTGTCATGGCGAAGGGGCTTGCATAGCACAATGAAGCTGTGTGTTATGCGGTGCAGGGTCACCCAAGACGGACAGGTCATAGCTGAGAGCACTGACAAAATGTGATCCATGGTGGAGGACAGGAAGGCCTGGAGGAATGTTGTCCATGGGGGCACGATGGGTCGGACACGACTTCGCGACTAACAACAACAACAAGCTATGTTAGAAGGCACAAACTACTGAGGGAAGTTCATGTTAAATTTGCAAGAAGATCTGTAAGAGACAATGTTTTGAGGCTTGTACATGATAAATCCTTAAGATTTGATGATCAACATGAGGTGGCTGTTCTGAAACAAATACCATGGAGGATCAGAGAAGGACGAAAGAAATACCTATTTCTCACTATGAAGTTGATAAAGAAAGGAATTATGTTTAGATGGATAACACCAGAAGGGATATTTTTTACCTGGAATTCTGCAAGATATAAATTGGATTCAATTTTCAAGGCTCAAGATTTTAATGAAAAATTTAGAAGCTCATTTGAAGATGAAGAATCAACTGAACAAAAAGAAGGAAGGAAAAATGTTGAAGCAACGGATGTAACAACCTATCACCCTGAAGAAGAAGAAAATAGCGACTACAGATCAACAAGAAGACGAACAGCCATTGGAACCAAAAGAAAAGAGAAAAGGTAGAAGCATAAAGGCTAAACATAAATAGATAAATATATATTTCATAAATATGACTTTTAAAATGGAAGGAAGAATCGAATTATTTTCTTTGAACGTAAATGGACTAAACGCACCCTCTAAGAGGAGAAGGGGTTTCTCTCAACTTCAAAAATTGAAACTAGATGTAATTTGTCTACAAAAAACACACATTACGTAAGAGACAACACAGTAAGCTTTTGGAATGTCCAAAACTCGGAAGGTTATTTATATCTTCTGCTCATCAAAAGAAAAGAGGTTTGGCATTATACATCAAAGAAAAATTAGATCCCAAATATATTCTAGCAGATGAAGACGGCAGAATGCTGTTGGTTGAAGTGACAATGAATCTTAAAAAGGTGCTCTTAGTGGCGATCTACGCTCCAAATGATCACCAGGAAGCGTTCTATCAAAAACTACATACTTTACTTTTGCAAATGGACTACCAAACTCTGTGTTTAATGGGAGATTTCAATGCAATTGTAGATTAAAAAATAGACCGCAAGAGTGAGACTAAGGGGAAGAAGGGTAGGAGGATACTTCCAAAGTCCTGCTTTAATATATTAGAGGAATTCAGACTAACAGATGCCTGGAGACAGAAAAACCCAACCTCTGCTAAGTATACTTTTTACTCGAACAGACATAGGTCATTGTCTAGAATTGATATGATTTGGATAACTCCAGACTTAGTTCTAGACTTGTTAGAAGCTGAAATAGATACAAATGTCAGGGCAGATCACAATCCTGTAACCATGACCTTGAAAGGAACAACAAAAATACCCAGATGGGCATTTAATAAATCTTTATTAAAAGACAAAAATTTCAAAGAAGAAATAACCAAGGAATTAAAATTTTTCTTTCAATAAAATGAAGCTGAAGAAACTTCTTTGCAAAATGTTTGGGACACAGCTAAAGCATATGTTAGAGGCTTGATAATAACATACTCGGCAAAAATAAATAAAAAAAGAAAGCAGGAACGATTTAAACTAGTAGATGAATTGTCGAAGCTCGAACAGGAGCTTCAGGAAGGTCCATCAAAAAAAGACCTTAAGGCACAAATGAATATTCTAAAACACAAACTGAACCTCCTAGATACAAACGAACTTGCTAAACAAATGAAACTGACTAAACAGAACTTCTTTGAAAATGCTAATAAACCAGGGAGATGGTTAGCTTACAAATTAAAGAAGGAAAGAGAAAAGCGACTAATACATAAATTGAAAGATGGAGAAGGACAACTGCAGGTACAAAGTGAGTCAATCAAGAAAATAGTGCAAGATTTTTTTGTAAAGCTGTACCAAACTAAAGAAATTTCAATTGAGGAAGTTAATGAGTATATTCAGAAGGGAAATCTACCAAAGTTGTCGGAGAAATACCAAAAATATTAAACGAGGAAATAACAACTGAGGCGAAGTAACTGAGGTGATCAGGAGACAAAAGAATGATAAAACTCCTGGCCCGGATGGACTACCAGCAGAGTTGTATAGAGCCTTTGAAGGAATCCTGTCTATGCCTTTTAAGGACATATGTAATGTGGTATTGTCAGATGCTAAAATACCAAATACCTGGACTGAGGCAAATATTACTTTAATTCCGAAAGAAGATACGGACTTGACACAGATTCAAAACTACAGACCTATAACACTTATAAACGTGGATTACAAAATTTTTGCCTCTGTAATGGCAGAAAGACTGAAGAATTACCTAATAGACTTTATACATACAGATCAAAATGGCTTTTTACCTAAGAGACAAATGAGGAACAATATGAGAACTATTTTGGATATCTTAGAATATTATGAAATTCACTCTGAAAAACCAATGGCACTATTGCTTTTTGATGCACAGAAGGCCTTTGATAATGTTAACTGGCAGTTCATGAAACAACAATGAGCACAAATGGAATTTGGTCAAAAATTTATCAATGCAATATCAAGCATTTATCAAAAACAGTCTGCTAGCATAATAATTAATGGAGAACTTACAAATACTATAGATATTCAAAAGGGCACAAGACAAGGATGCCCTTTATCACCATTGTTATTTATTCTGATTTTAGAAGTGTTAAACAGAAATATTAGAGAAGATATGGATATTAAAGGTGCCAGAATTAGAGATGAAATCTATAAGTTACAAGCATTTGCAGACGATTTAGTTTTTATTCTAGAGGAGCCTTTGGTAACAATGCCTAAACTTTTAAAAAAGATAGAAGATTATGGTGAAGTTACTGGGATGAAAATAAATAGAGAAAAGACAAAATTGCTAGTGAAAAATCTTACATTGGAGCAGAAAATGACCTTGACGGAACAAGTAGATCTTCAAATTGTTAAAAAGGTTAAACATTTGGGAATTTTTCTTACAGCTAAATGTACTACACTGAAAGAAGATAATTATGTTAAACTATTTAAGGAAATTAAGAGTGATCTGGAAGAATGGGCTAATTTGCAATTATCATTGTTGGGAAGAATAGCAATAGTTAAAATGAATATATTACCAAAGCTCTTGTTTTTATTCCAAATGATTCCCATACAAATTGATAAAAAAAATTTTTGACGATCTAAACACCCAAATTTTGAGATTTGTATGGCCAAAGAAGAAACCAAGGATTAAATTAAAATTGCTGCAGGAGGCCTAAGGGAATGGGGGCTTTGGCCTTCATGACTGGATCTTGTGTTATCATGTTTCTGTCTTAATGTGGCTAAAAGAATGGATAACCTTAAGAAATAAGAGAATCCTTTATCTTGAAGGGCATGATCTACAAATGGGTTGGCACGCTTATATGTGGTATGAGAAGTGTAAGACACATGGTTGTTTCTTAAATCGTTACATTAAAGGTAAAGGTTTCCCCTTGACATTAAGTCCAGTCATGCCTGACTCTCGGGGTGGTGCTCATCTCCGTTTCCTGGCCGAGGGAGCCGGCGTTTGTCCGCAGACAGTCTCCGTGGTCGTGTAGCCGGCATGACTAAACACCGAGGTGCACAGAACGCTGTTACCTGCCCACCAAAGTGGTACCTTTTCATCTCCTTGCATCTGCATGCTTTCGAACTGCAAGGTGGGCAGGAGCTGGGACGGCGCACGGGAGCTCACCCCGTGTGCAGATTCGAACCGGCGACCTTTCGATCTACCAGCCCAGCAGCACAGTGGTTTAAACCACTGCGCCACCTGCAGTCCCCAAAATCATTACATTAGAAAGTCATTAATGTTGCTGTGGGAAAAATTAAAGACAAAACTGTACACTAAGTTGCCAAGGTGGCTTTCGCCTATGGAAGCTCTTGTATATCCAAATGCATTGAGTTTTGATATGATTGTGAGATATGATGATATTCTGGATAATGATGGAGGATTGAAACCAAACCAAGAACTACAAGAGCAGGGTATTGATATCTCTTGGTGGCATAAGGTTCAAATACAATCGAGATTTGTTAAAGATTATAAAATGTGGGGTTTTTATAAGGAATTAACAAAATTTGATCAAAGGATCTTAAAATCAGATGAAAAAATGATTAAAAGACTGTATAATTTTCTTTTGGCTATCAGAATGGAAGATGAACAGGTTAAGGAAACTATGATTACATGGGGACAAAACTTTGGATATAATATTGAGTAACAGAAATGGCAAAAGTTGTGGGAAAGAAGTATCAAGGTAACCTTAGCAACCTCATATAAAGAAAATCTTTATAAAATGTTTTATAGATGGTACCTATCGCCAAATAGACTAGCAAAAATGTTTCCAAATATGTCAAATTGATGTTGGAAATGCAAACATAAACCGGGTACTTTTGATCATATGTGGTGGACTTGTGATAAGGCAAAAAAAAATATTGGGCTAAAATACATAAGTGGCTTGAGGAAATGTTACAAAAATCTTTAATATTTAAACCTGAAGTCTTTTTATTAGGCATTGTATCTGATGAAGTTGCCAAACAGGCAACATATTTGATCCTGCATGTAATTACTGCGGCAAGGATTGTATCTGCCCAACATTGGAGGAGTGAAGTGATTTCACTGATGAACTGATTTTGAAAAAGATCTTGGACTGTGGGGAAATGGACAGGCTGACTTTGTCTCTGAAGGAGAAAGAGGATACAGACTTCTATCAAACCTGGGACTCTTTTTATTATTGGCTAGAGAAACGGGACTACGCGTAGACTTGAATATGTCTATGGACTGCTACAAAAAAAATGGGGGGCTGACCCAGTAGGTCTGATGTCTTTGATGATTGATGCTTTTAGTTTTTTAGTTTGTAGAAAATAATAATAATAAAACTTATTAAAAAATAAACACACAATAAACTTCTGGAACCAGAAGCTCAATCTCCACTGCCCAGTAGAGCTTACTAGCCATCACTTCACACTACCTCCCCTGCAATTTTTGTTTAAAGCCCCCAACCAGAATTTCTGCCCCTGGTGCTCCTCTGAAGCCACGCACTCCCTCTTCATCTTGCAAAGGAGCCCAAGGTAGTTTACTTGGTTTTTCTACTTTCTGCTTTATCCTCCCAATAATCCTGCAGTGTAGGTTAGGCTGAGGGTCAGCAACTGGCCTAAAGTCACTCAGGGAGCTTCATTGCCAAGGGGGGATTGAACTTGGCTTTCCCAGTCTAATACTCTAACCACTTCAGTGGACTTTACACTCAGGTAAGCATGCCGAGAATTCCAGCCAGCCCACCACAATAATTCAAAACCAAACAAAGACAACACTATGAAGTTGCCAAGCAATTCATATCTGCAGTCCCAAAGCCCCTCTGTTGTAGCTGAGTCTTTTTTTGTTTGTGTATGTAGGTATTAAATTATAAAAAGGCAGACAAAAGAAATAGAAATAGGAATATAATTCTTGGCAATCTCACATTGTTCTTACAACACGCCTATTAAGTTAGCCACTTATTTAATTAGAACAGAATCATTCTGTCCCATGCGCACACGCACACACAGAGTCACAGAAGAGATATACCGTATTTTTCCATCTATAAGACACCCCCATGTATAGGATGCCCCCCACTTTTCTTACCAATCTCCGAGTGAGCAAGCTGCTGCCGTGCCCACCGTCTTGCCACTCCTCCCCCACATCCGCACGTGCACGATCGCGCCAGTCTCCCCCCCCCCAGCACACCCGCAGTTCTCTTCTCGGCCCCCCGTGTATAAGACACACCTCCATTTTTAGGTAAATGTTTTTAAGAAAAAGTAGCGTCTTATACATGGAAAAATACGGTAACATATATAATTTCTCACTTTCACAGAGCTGCTCTGCAAACCAAATTTTGCTACCAGGGTGGTTCCACAGAGGTGACCCCTAAATCAGAGTGGCAGGCATTTTTTTTTTTAATAGAATGCATATCCTGGCTTTCAGTCAGTTGGAAAACCCTGCTTTAATCCCAAAGAGGCAGGCAGGAATGAACAAGGCTGTGAGTTCTGTTTGGAGGTGGGGGCTGCCGGCGGGTCAGCTGTCCTGCAACGGCTGCAAGGGTGCTCCCCCCTCCAAACTTCCTCTGCAACAGGTGATCCGACAGAACTGATGTCACTGTGTAACCAAAGACCCCCACCCCCGGCAGCTGGCCGTGTTGCCGGCTGACTCCAGCGCTCCGGTCCCTGTGCTGGTGATGTCAGAGGAATTTAGCCTCCATTGAGGCATAGAGTTACCAAGGTCTCTGTCCTAAACTCCCGGCGGGTGGGGGCAGGATGGGGAATGGTGGCTTGGAAGAATGAGGTGGTCAGGTGGCTGTCAGTGGGACAACTACCTAGGGGAATACTGAGAAATTGGCACCCCTGTATAGGGGGTTAAAGCCAGCAACATGTGAATTGTCCCTGCAAACACACAGAGGAACTTACTGTATTAAAAACATGGTTGGGAACTGATGTATTGCTGAGGATGGGGTGATGGAGGAGCACTTTGCAAAATCCCAGTTCACCTGCCAATATCTAGGGAGACCAATGTAGATTTGGTGAAAAGGGAAAAGTAACTCTCCAGGCTGTGGGAATGTGTGTGTCTTTTTAGGGCCCTTCCACACTCCTCTGTCACTTGGGTGGTGATGTAGATTAGCAAGGTATGCCTGGTTTGAGTGGGAGGAGAATCTGCCAGATTTTCTCCACTTAGCCCCCCAGGCTCCAGCCCACTTTCCCTCTGCCCCCAGTCCACCTTGCACCAAGCAGTCACCTGGCAGGAAGTGCCTGGCAGGAAGTGAGCTCCAATGAACCTGCAAAGCTGGTTTGCTCACATGTCTGCCTGTGCCCACTGTGCAAGCAGAGTTCTGCTTCTACACATGTGACTTGCAGTTCTGTGCACTTTCTGCATTTTGTGCAAAGAATTCCACACTTGCCACATTTAGCACAGAGAATTACATACTTTGTGGACTTTGTCCAAAGAAAGAGCTGGCATTTCCAAGTGTTTGTGGACTTGGTCTCAGCTCCAAGTGTTTGTGGACTTGGTAGGGCCGAATGTAGCAAAGAAGTCCAGTAAATGCAAGAGGGCTGGATTCCAGGCTGATCTTCACTTCCCTGGTGTAGGTTAAACCCAGAGAGACTTGTGAGCAACGAAAGAAAGGAAGAGGTGTTATATGAATGCACTCAAGAGAGGAGGGAAACTGGCCAAACTCTGCCCACACACACACCTGGACCTGGTATAGCTGTGCAGGAATGGCAAAGAACTGGGTGTATGTATACAATTGACATGTGAGTTTGCTGAAATTCTCCAAATCCCGCATTGACACTGATTCAGTCCTGCCATCTGCATTGCATCATGAACTTTGCTTTTCTCCCTCCCTCCCCTTTCCCCATAACAATCCATCCATATTTTCATGCATCCCTTTTTCCTAATGTATGCACTGATTGCATGCATCTTGGAAATTTATGCATTTTCCTCTTTGATCTCTTGATTAGGTATGTGTGTGTTTTTAGTGTGTGTGTGTGTGTTAAAACACACACACACACACACACACACACACACTAAAAGTTGCTTTTATGTTGCTTTTATGAGGTTGGAGTCATCTGTTTTATTGCTGCATGCTGTCTTGGATGGGCTCCTAAAGATGTGGGTCAGAACAACTCAGCCTTTGGAAGATGTGAGGCGAGGGTGACTGTCTTGCCACAACTCATTTGTAACAGCTACTTGATCCATTTGTACCCCCAAAAGTGGGTACATGCAGGAGGAGCAGGATGAAAAAAATCTTTCTAAATGGCTTAGATTTGTTTCTTGGCATTGAAAGATAAAAAGATCCTTGGCAGCAAAAGAGAGAAGATTCTTGCAGAAATGGGTAAGAGCGACAGTGTTAGACAAACCAGACTTTGCCCAGCCCATGTTAGTTCCACACATACTTATTCCAGCCTGTTTTTGTTATTGAGTCTGCAAGGTCATCTTTTTAAAAAGTTCCATCAAACCATGAGTATTCATGTTAAGCCAAAACGTTCATGTAACACACACACACACACACGTACAACTTATTATTCTAAAATATGCATAGTGCATTGGATCCAAATTGAGTCCTGCTTAGAGTAAAACCATTGGGATCCATGGGAGCTGGGTTAGTCAAGACTTGCATAGGTGCCATTGATTGCAATGGCTCTACTCTAAGTAGGACTACAGTGGGTTGCAACCCTTGAGACACAAGGTATATTTCCCACATCTGTTTTTATAGGGACTTTAACTTTTGAAATACATCTTGATAAACATTTCAGTACAGTTTTGTTCTTTGTAGAGCTAACTGAACAGGGGTCAGAAAAGTTGAAGTGCAGAAAAGGAAGGAGGTTCGGAGTTTAGGAAGTGTGAAATGTGGGCCTGCATCAGACTCTGGACTGAAAGAAGGTCCTCGGGTATACAAAGGCAGGATAAGATCGGGAGGGTCATGGAAGAAGCAATGGACTACAAATCCCATCATTTCAGCGGGAAGGAATGGGTGATGGGCATTGTAGTCACAGCCATCTGGAGGGTGCTAGAGTTGGAGCAGGCTGTGCTAATGGATAGAACCAGATCAGTACACTCTGTTCTGATAGGTAGCAGTTCCCTGGGGGCTTGGTGGACTTGGCACTTGGCACTGATGGGAACTGAACCATGAAAAAGAAGAGCCCTGCCAACAATTGGCAACCTTTTCCTGTCTGGACTGCCAATGCATGTTACAGCACATTAGGGTTACAACTGGGAGTGTGGGAGAAATCCCCAATGGGTCCCCATGATTTTGGATTCCCATGCCTGCACTGAATGCATTTGGAAACAGACCAGCTACTCCAGGCTTCCGGCCCATAATTAATTAATTAATTAGGTATATTTGCGCAGATCCACAATTAGCATTCAGTAAGGCACATTTGCATTAATGTGAACATGTGCAGGAGGAACAATCTTCTCAGGAGTTCCTAAGAAATATTTCAGTTCAACCAAAGGCCTTTGCAAAAATCAAACCATAAAACAATTAATATCGAGACATGATTTGAAAACAACAAACTATTAGTTAAAATATTACTAAAACATTAAACAGTGGTTAAAACAATAGAGTATTAATGTACATGCATGTGCATGTATGAAAGTTCATCCCTAAAAAAAATCTGACTCCATTGGCAAATGGGTGATAGAATGACAGAAGCCCAACATGCTAGTTACAGCGGTTCAGCTTTAAGCCCTCCCTGTCTCTGCCTTTGGAACATTCAAGCCACAGAGAGGGAGGTTTCTATCCTTTTGAGCTTCGCAAGTTGCTTCAGCCCAGCTGAAAACCATGATCTGGGAATGATCTGCATGCCAAGTCTGTCACTGAGCTTTCGCCCTCTCTGTAAATGCAAAGTAAGATGCCAGTCCTCAGGGTTCTTAAAGAATGGCTGGTTTGAACCAGCACACTGCAGAGAAACTGGCCGGCTGGAGTGCCCCATCCTGCTGCCTTCACTGCCTTGCTTTTCACATTATGGAAGCCACCTAGGGTTCCTTGCAAGAGGGCAAAGGACCAGGTATAAAGGCAGGTTGCTTACCTGTAACTGTCGTTCTTCGAGTGGCCTCTGCATCACACATATGGGCGCTGCACCTGTGCAGTGCCTAAGGCCGGAAAGATTGAAAAGCTAATGGTTTTTGGCGGGAAACTCTGCTCCCCTCCCCCTCAATGCTATATATAGAGCAGAGTGTCCGCCATTTTCTCAGTCTTTACAAGACCGAACGTTTGCCCCCTCTCGGGAGAGAGACATATTGCAATGACTTCATTAGGGACCATGACCATCAAATGAGACATGGTACTGACAGAAAATCCACTCACCGACACCGAGCGGGGCCGGCGGGTGGGTTGTGTGACTGCACAGATGGCCACTCGAAGAACATCAGTTACAGGTGAGCAACCTGCCTTTCTTCGTCGTGGCCTCTGTGCATCACACATATGGGTGACTAGCAAGCTTACCCGACTCGGAGGAGGGAGGTGTCGTCATCGAAGGATGGCAGAGAGGACTGCCCTACCGAAGGAGCAATCCTGTCTGGCATGCACATCACGGCGATAATGCCTGGCAAAAGTGCACAGAGCAGCCCAAGTTGCAGCTTTCCAGATGTCCTGGATTGGAATTCCCGCAGCAAAGGCAGAGGAAGCTGCTACTGCTCTCGTTGAATGAGGAGGATCTACTCAGAGAGCACAAAGTTCACTAGCTCTCTGAGCCGAAGTGATAGCTATGAGAAAAGCGGTCTCCCAGGATATGAGACATAAGTTAATAGTAGCCAGAGGTTCAAATGGAGCTCTGGTAAGTGCTTGAAGTACAACTGAGAGACTCCAAGTAGGCATAACAGGATGAATCGTTGGATGAAGATTTTGTAGTCCTTTGATGAACCTTCTAATAATTGGTTGTGAAAAAACCGATGAGCCTTGCACCGCACCACGGTAATGGGAGATCGCAGCTATGTAAACCTTTATGGACAAAGGTTTAAGTCCTGAATGATGCAGCTCTAAAAGAAACTGTAGTATATTTTCGATAGAAGCCAATGCAGGGGCAAATGAATGGGCTTCTGCAAAAGACGAGACTCGACGCCACTTTGCCGCGTAAGATCTCCGTGTTGACGGTCTTAGAGCAGATTCGAGAATTCGCTGAATATCTGGATCAAGAGTGCTTGATCCCGAGGCAAATTCTATCAGATCTGAGTAAGTAATCGATGTCTCAGTTCCGTAACCAGAAGTTCCAAGTGCATGAGTAGTCGTCGGTACTGATTCGGTAACTTGGGTCATCGAATTCGCCAAGCTGTGAGGCTCAAAGAAGTCAAGTTCGGGTGACAAACAGCTCCGTCTTGCTGCATTAGTAAATGAGATATTGATGGTAGACGGAGAAAAGTGTTGTCGGACAGTTGGAGGAGGGTGGAGAACCACGCTTGATGGGGCCACCAGGGTGTGATCAAGATTCCCGTGGCGTTGTCGTGGATAATCTTCGATATGACTTTCGTTAAAAGTGGAATCGGAGGAAAGGCATAAAAGTTGATGTTGGACCATGGGACCATAAGGGCGTCTCCTGCTGACCCCGGTCCGATGCCCACTCTGGAGCAGAACATTTTGCATACCCTGTTCTCGTGGGTAGTGAACAAGTCCATGTCCAGATGTCCCCAACGCTGGAAAAGCTGATTGCAAATTTGTCGATCCAGCTCCCATTCGTGAGTCGTTGACATTTGCCTGCTCAACACATTGGCCTCCTCGTTGTTGGTACCGGCTAGATGAACCACCAAAAGAGTTATGTCCCTTGGGATGCACCAGTCCCAAATTTTCATCAACAGCTGAGCTAGGGCGGCGGACTTTGTCCCACCCTGTTTGTTCACATAGAACACAGCGACCATGTTGTCAGATGCAATCTGAACCATGTGTCACTGGACAGTATCCTCGAAGGATCGAAGAGCTTTGAAGATCGCCAGCAGTTTGAGATAGTTGATGTGCCTGGCTGATTCCTGTCGATCCCAAGTGCCCTGTGTTTGAAGTCCTGCACATACAGCACCCCAACTGATCAGCGATGCATCAGTATAAAGAGTCAGGGTTGGATGAGGCGGCCGGAATGGAACACCTATATTTAGATTGTCTGGTACTGTCCACCATGTTAGTATGTGTAGAACGGATAGCGAAAGGCAGATTGGTTTGCTGGGTGAGTCCCGTTGTGGATGAAACATCTTGTTGAAGCAAAGCTGAAGAGGTTGTAGTTGAAGTCTGGTGTGAGGAATGATGGTCACCAATGCAGCCATATGACCCAAGAGCTTTTGAATTGAAAGAGCCAGGACAGTCCTGTCTCGTCGAATTTGGTGGATCAATGAGCACAGATTGTCTTGACAAGCCGGAGGAAGAAATGTCCTCGCTAGGGTGGAGTTGAGACGAGCTCCAATGAAGTCAATTACCTGCGAGGGGAGAAGGGACGATTTTTGACGATTAATACACAGTCCTAAATTGTCCAACAAAGTACAAGTTGTGTCCACGGCCGAGAGCAGACCTTCCCGGGTCTGGGAAACTATTAACCAGTTGTCCAGGTAAGGGTACACTTGAATACCCTGGAGCTGGAGGTGCACACACACTGGGGCCATGCATTTAATGAAGACCTGTGGAGCAGTGGCTGATCCGAATGGAAAGACATTAAATTCAAATATGTCGGAACCGACAGTGAAGCGTAAGAGACGCCTATGACAGGGATGGATAGAAATATGAAAGTAGGCATCTCTTAAGTCCAGGGAGGCGAACCAACCCTCTCTCCTCAGCAATGGAAGGATATTTTGAAGGGTAGTCATCCAAAACTTCTTAGACTTGATAAACCTATTAATATCCCATAAGTCCAGGATCAGACGGAGACCACCATCCTGTTTAGGGACAGTAAAATATCTTGAATAGAATCCGTGAAGTCCCTCAGAGCAAAAGAGCTGTCGAATTGCTCCTTTACAAAGTAGTTCGCGAACTTCATCTACTAGCACTGGCAAGCGTGGTGTAAATTGGATTGGGCCCAATGGAGGAATGATGTCGAATTCTATTCTGTATCCGAGCTGGATGATGGATAAACCCACCAATCAGTTGTGATGGACTCCCAAATGGGGAGTCGGCTTTGCAGCCAGCCCCCAAATGGGAGAGGGAAAGGTGGGTATCGGAGGATAGGAGAGGTTTGCTGGGCCTGTCAGTGCTGTCACTTGTCGGAATTGAAGCGGCAATGGCCCTCCTGGAATCGTTGTTGTGGCTGTTGCTTCCAACGCTGCTGGTGTGGCTGGAATTGCTGTCTAGGTGGAAATTGTCTGTAGGATGGACGAGACCAGGACCACTTACGTCTTGGCTGGGTTGGAAGTTCCATCCGTCGAGCTGTCATCTGCGACTCGTGGATAGACTTTAATTTGTGGTCTGTCCTAGCGTGGAATAGTCCCGAGCCATCAAAGGGCATCTCTTCAATATGGCGTTTCAATTCCTCCGGAAAGTTACAGCTCCAGAGCCATGCATGCCAGCGGAGAGGGATGGCACCAACCAGAGCCCTGGAGTCGGTGTCGATGTGGTGCCTTGCGGTAGATAGCTGTTGGATGGCGACCTGCATGGCTTCCTTAATAAACACTTTAGCCAGGTCTCTCTGTTGGTCCAGCAAAGAAGCGGCAATGTTATCCAGCTTCTGCATGATGAAATATTGATATCTGTCCAGTGTTGCCTCGTAATTAGAAATACGAAGGCCGAGTCCAGAGGCTGCATAGACTCAGCGTGCCAGCATATCAATTTTTCTTCCTTCTTTATCACAAGGAGCTGTATGACCCCTCAACTCTCTTCCTTGGGACGATTCGACTACTACCGAGTTTGGTTTCAGATGGTGCAGGAGGAATGGTATAGCCTGCTCCTGAACTCGGTACATCGCTTCATACCGGCGTGATGTGGGCTGTGGTTGGGCCGGCAAGTCCCAAGGCTGAACCATAGCCTGGTGAAGCGTCGTTATTAAGGGTAGGATGATGGCAGCCAATTGTTCACCCCTCACGATGTCATAAAACTTGTCAGTGCTAGGATCGACCCGATGTTGTGCCTCGATCTCTAGCGACCAAACAAGTCTTGCCATCAGTTCTCCAAAGTGATGTGGGGCTCTTCCAGAGATCCTGGCCCTTGAGAGGTGATCACCATGTCTGATGAGGTAGAATCCACCTTGGACTCATCCGAGTCAGTCTTGTAGCGGAGTGGTCCGCTGGGGGAAGAGTTCCCTGGTGATGAGGGGTGCCTCAATTCCATATGCTTGGAAGTGGATGGGGCCCCTCTCGGAACCGGAGAAGACATATGGTCCCGTGCCGATGGATAGAATGCGTAGGAATGGTAATCCTCCCAACCTGTGCGATGAGTGCCATAGCGGGGTTGGTCCCATTCCTCCATGAATCGGTCTGAGGAACGATGTCAGTGTCGTGGCGAAGAAGTAATCAGTTCCGCAGTTGACGTGAGATGCGACATAGGCGTAGGCAAACAAACTCTCGGTGGAGAATCGCAAATCTCCCCATCCAAAATAGATTCACGCAACAGCACCTCGGGTCACTCGGGGGATGACTGCGCCGAGTGTATGACCTGCCTAGGGGACCCCGGTGGAGTAACCTGCATGGCAGTCTGCAGGGTCGATCCTGTTGGGGTCAGTACCATCATGGCTGCTGGGACCGAGGGCACTGACGAACCCGAATTGTGGTGTCAAGTGTGGTTGGGTTTCTTAGGCTTGTGGGCCGTCTTGTCTGCCTTATCCTTCTTAGCCTTCTTGTGGCTAGAGGATTTATCAGAGCCGCCATGTTTCCTCTTCTCCCTTTGTTTGTGAGGAGGAGAAGAAGGTTGTTGAGCCTCCGTAGCCGGAGCACCATTGTCCGATGGGTGCGGTGGAGGCGCAGCTGAGGCAGAGGCAGGTTTTGCAGCCAGCTGGTCAGACTGCATCAGGGCCTGGTCTCAGACCATTTTCCGCAGGCAGTTCTCCTGATTCTTATGCACCTGCTTAGTGAAGGCCTGACAATGGCCACACTTATCAGTTCTGTGCCCCTCGTCTAAGCAAAGGAGACACAGATCATGCGGGTCAGCAGGAGACATTTTAGACCCGCACTCGGAACATTTACGAAATGCCGCCCGCTGCGCCATCAGAAAGAGGAAATGAGAATAAAGAGGATAGTAAAGAGGGAAAGATAATCTTTTGTTGTTGTGTTGTTTTTGTTTTTTGTTTTTTTGAAAGCTAAAGAGTGAATGAGAGAAGAACTCTAACGGGGAGAACAAACTTGGAGATATAGGACAACTATCAACAAGAATAAGGAACAATGGAGATCAACACTAGCGAGAGAGAGAAAAAGGCTCGAGGTACAGCAAACGGCAGTCGCAAAAGACAGAAAATGGTGGACACTCCACTCTATATATAGTACTGAGGGGGAGGGGAGCGGAGTTTCCCACCAAAAACCATTAGCTTTTCAATCTTTCCGGCCTTAGGCACTGCACAGGCGCAGCACCCATATGTGTGATGCACAGAGGCCACAACAAAGAAGGATAAAAATCAAGTAAAGAGATAGTCTTGTCCTTCCTCCCCTCAACTCCTTGGCAGGACAGCCGCCTGAGACTCGTCCAATAAGGACTGGCTGTGACAGATATCCCCAGCACAGTGAGAAAAACTGTTTTATCATCACAACAACCTTGTAAGGTAGGAAATGCTGCGGGTCAGGCACTGGCCCAAATCCATCCACTGAGCTCTGTGGCCAAACAAAGGATAGAACCAGGTCCCAGGTCCCAATCTAACACGCTAACTGCTCCTCCACTGCCCCAACAGTGGCAGCAGCACCTCCCCTTTTGGATCCAGAGATAAGCTACACATCTCTGAGTCTGGGTTAAAGAGCTTTACTAGCAGACTAAAGAAAAGAGCAGATAAAAGCAAAGTCAGCACAGAGTCCCTTTGGCTAGCAGGGTGCCAAAAGGGAAAGGCACTGGGTGGAATGTGGGGTCTTTGCAGCGAGCTTGGCTCTGAGAATCCAGGGCCTGACAACTGTTGTTTGAGGGGTTCCTAACTTCTGAAGGAAGACCCAACTCTGGTGGGGCCAGTTTACCCACTGCCTGTCACACCTCCTCCCCTCTTGACCAACAAGATGCATGGCTGGCTCCACTTCTTTGAGGGCCAACTAAGAAGGGGTGCTTGAGAGGCCCATGTCAGGACTATATTTGGGGACAGGAAGAAGATCCTGGAGCCAGGGAGGAACAAAAGAGAGCCTCTGATTATATTCATGCCAGGCCTCCAGCAGTGATGCCTCTCTGTCCGTTTTGCTAAGCTATTTGTTCCCACTGCCCTCCCCCCCAGCTTTGCAACAAACCCTCCACACTTGTGCCAAGAGGCCAGGGAGACAACTGGAGAAGTGATTAATGTTTTATACGAGGACTGCCAAGAAGGTTTGATTTCTACGAAGAGCAGCTGTAAGCAGATCTTGAAATGCTATACGCAGGTCCCTGATTCAGGGGGGAGGGGGGGTCAGCACAGTGAGGAACTGGTGACATCGATCCGGCAGTGATGTGGTGATGGCAGCTGGCTCCTACATAAACAGTAGTGGTTAAGGTTTGCAGTGGTCTCCCCACAGAGAGGTTCTAACACATGACAAGCTGTGCCCGGTTGTCGTGCAAGAGAGCACGACAGTGGTACCTCCTTGCGAGGAGGAGGTAACCGTGATTACTAGGAGCAGGAAGGAGCAGACACTTCCAGAAGGAGAAGCGAATCAGCTGACTCCTGAGATTTGTAAGAGTTCCCCGGCTGCTTCCCAGGAGGCTAGCCCTTTAAACCAGACAGACTGTGAAGGAGAAAGGGAGGGGGAAAATACTGTGCCGGAGGAGGAGGAGGAGGAGGAGGAGGAGAGCAGCGGGCCGGAAGGGGACGGGCAGCCAGGGGCATTGACTTGATTGACGCCAACCAACGACGAATGATGCGCTCTTATCAGCTTCGCGAGGAACGGAGAAGGAAGAGACAGGAGGAGGGGGAGGGATGAGATTCATTCTCAGGGGAACATCGTTCGTTCATACACGTGCCTTGCCGTTAGGATAGTTGTTTAACCGTAAATCTTGTAGATAATGAGCAATAAACCAATTTAGAACCTCAGCCCTCGTTTAAAGAATTTATTGCAGCTAAAGCACCTCTAAGCGTGAGTGTGTTTTTACAACACCCTCACTACAGAATGTTCCCCTGACAATCCTTTTTTCCCCCCGCTGCTTTGGCTGCAAGCTCCAGGTAAAGAGACAGAGAAATGGATTTTTGTTTTCCCATCTGCATTTCTTTTCTTTTTTTGATGTCAACATGCAAAGAAGTAGAGAGCTGGAGGAGGAGAATAGAATTCTACGAGCGAGAAATGCGGAAGCCAACGAACAGATCGAAAGGCTGAAGCGGGACGTGGATGTACTTCATGGAGAATTGCAGGAGATGGCCAGGACAGAAACTGATGTGACAGTGAGACGAAGTGGGCCAGCCACCCCCCCGAAGTACGATGGTCGGAAAGAAACTTTTACAACCTTCAGAGCACAAGCAGAGCTGTATATGTCTCTTCACCCTCAAGAATTCCCCGATGAGAAGATGAAGGTAGGATTTTTGATTAATCAACTGGTGGGAGTCCCGGCAAGATGGGCCACTGCCAAACTGATTGCCAAGGACCCCATATTAAATAGCTCTGATCAATTTTTGAATGCCTTGTACAAGTTTCTGGGGGTGGAGGCATGTAAAGAGCTAGCAATCCGAGAAATTGAACATTTATTTCAAGGACACCAATCTGCCACGGATTATTCCACCAAGTTTCAGATGATTATGAATGAATTGGGGTGGAACGATGAGGCTTTAATGGTACAATACCGTAGAGGCCTGAGGGCAGAAGTTGTAGATGAACTGGCACGCTGCCCCACGCCAGACAATTTACAGGATTTGATGCTTCTGGCGATTAAAGTGGATGCTCGGCTTAATGAGAAGAAACGTTTTAAGCCTGGCAGTTTTTTTGGCCTCCAGCCAAGTCAGACAAGATGGTTGCCGCCAACAGAAACGAGTACGCAGTTTCTTTTACAAGAGAACTACGTGCCTCGGAGTCCCGCCCAAGTCCAGATAGAGGCCGTTCCCATGGAGATAGGAGCAGCCGTGCTCGAATTCCGCTGCCTGATAAGGCCTCTCAACGCAGCGTCAGACGTTGCTTTATCTGTGAGCAGGCAGGGCACTTTGCCAAACAATGCCCTTTGAGGAGACAGGCGGCAAACTTCCGGTCCCAGCGTGGTTAAGCCCCGCGATGCTGGGACATGCTCCGGTTTCTCAACGGTGCCAAGCAAGGGAGAACAAGCCAATTGCTCAACCCCTTTTGATTGATGTGGTTCTGCAAATGGAACAATATCTCCGCTGTTTCGTGAACTTCCAGCAAGACGACTGGCTTTCGTTCCTGCCGTTGGCCGAGTTCGCCTATAACAACTCCGTCCATGCGTCGACTCGCCAGACCCCTTTCTATGCCAATGTGGGCTATCACCCTCGTGCTTTCCCGACTTCCTTATCGACTTCTTCGGTCCCAGCAGCAGGGTCCTTCGTCGATGATTTGGCGGCTGTTCAGGCCCTCCTGAAGCAGCAATTGGACAAAGCGAAGGAGGCCTACAAGGCGGTTGCTGGCAGGAGGCGGCTGCAGGGCCCGACTTTGACGGTTGGAGACTGGGTCTGGTTGTCCACGGAACACCTTCCCCTGTCGGTTCCATCTCGGAAGTTGGCACACAAGAGGATGGGTCCGTTCCAGATCGCGGCACAGATCAATCCCGTGGCGTTCCGGTTGCGCCTACCTGCGTCGATGAAGATCCATCCGGTGTTCCACCGGTCGTTGCTGTCTGCGGCGCTGCCGCCACATCCTCTAAGGTCGTTGTCTCTGCCCCCTCCACCGGTGATGGTGGACGGTGAGGAGGAGTTTGAAATTGCAGACGTTCTCGACTCTCGCTTTCGTAGGGGACGGCTACAGTATTTGGTTGACTGGAAGGGTTACCCCCCGGAGGACCGTAGTTGGGAACCGGCCGCTAACGTTCATGCTCCCGCTCTTCTCCGCCGGTTTCACGCCCGCTTTCCCCACAAACCTGGTGGACGGCCCTCCCGTCCTGATAGGGATGGGCTTGTCTCTGGGGAGGGGGGTAGTGTCGTGCAGGAGAGCACGACAGTGGTACCTCCTCGCGAGGAGGAGGTAACCGTGATTACTAGGAGCAGGAAAGAGCAGACACTTCCAGAAGGAGAAGCGAATCAGCTGACCCCTGAGAGCTGTGAGTGTTCACAGACTGCTTCACAGGAGGCTGGCCCTTTAAACCGTACAGACTGTGAAGGAGAAAGGGGGGGGGCAAAATACTTTGCCGGAGGAGGAGGAAAGCAGCGGACCGGAAGGGGACGGGCAGCCAGGGGGCATTGACTTGATTGACGCTAACCAACGACGAATGATGCGCTCTTATCAGCTTCGCGAGGAACGGAGAAGGAAGAAACAGGAAGAGGGGGAGGGATGAGGTCATTGTCAGGGGAACATCGTTCCTTTGCATACATGCCTTGCCGTTAGGATAGTTGTTTAACCGTAAATCTTGTAGATAATGAGCAATAAACCAATTTAGAACCTCAGCTCCTGTTTAAAGAATTTATTGCAGCTAAAGCACCTCCAAGCGTGAGGGTGTTTTTATAACACCCTCACAACAGAATGTTCCCATAACAATCCACACTTCCTCTCCTTTATTTTTCTCCCCCGCTGCTTTGGCTGCAAGCTCCAGATAAAGACAGAGAAACGGATTTTTTTTTCCTATCTGCGTTTCTTTTCCTTTTTTGGCATCAACATGCAAAGAAGTAGCAGAGAACTAGAGGAAGAGAATAGAATTTTACGGGCGAAGAATGCGGAAGCCACATGGACTCCTTCAGCCCGTGGAGACTCCTCCGGGTCCCTGGCAGACTGTGTCCATGGACTTCATCACTGATCTGCCTCGCTCTAGTGGTTTTACTACCATCCTCGTAGTGACTGACCATTTCACGAAGATGGCCCACTTTATTCCTTGCACTGGTCTGCCTTCGGCCAAGACCACGGCGTCCCTGTTTATCCACCATATTTACAAAAACCACGGGTGGCCCCTTGCTGTAATTTCGGACCGCAGGAGTCAGTTCACGTCGTGCTTTTGGCACTTCTCAAGGTCGATTTGCGCCTCTTCTCTGCGCATCATTCCCAAACCAATGGCCAAACTGAGCACCTCAATGCTACATTAGAACAATATCTCCGCTGTTTCGTGAACTTCCAGCAAGACGACTGGCTTTCGTTCCTGCCGTTGGCCGAATTCGCCTATAACAACTCCGTCCATGCGTCGACTCGCCAGACCCCTTTCTATGCCAATGTGGGCTATCACCCTCGTGCTTTCCCGACTTCCTTATCGACTTCTTCGGTCCCAGCAGCAGGGTCCTTCGTCGATGATTTGGCGGCTGTTCAGGCCCTCCTGAAGCAGCAATTGGACAAAGCGAAGGAGGCCTACAAGGCGGTTGCTGGCAGGAGGCGGCTGCAGGGCCCGACTTTGACGGTTGGAGACTGGGTCTGGTTGTCCACGGAACACCTTCCCCTGTCGGTTCCATCTCGGAAGTTGGCACACAAGAGGATGGGTCCGTTCCAGATCGCGGCACAGATCAATCCCGTGGCGTTCCGGTTGCGCCTACCTGCGTCGATGAAGATCCATCCGGTGTTCCACCGGTCGTTGCTGTCTGCGGCGCTGCCGCCACATCCTCTAAGGTCGTTGTCTCTGCCCCCTCCACCGGTGATGGTGGACGGTGAGGAGGAGTTTGAAATTGCAGACGTTCTCGACTCTCGCTTTCGTAGGGGACGGCTACAGTATTTGGTTGACTGGAAGGGTTACCCCCCGGAGGACCGTAGTTGGGAACCGGCCGCTAACGTTCATGCTCCCGCTCTTCTCCGCCGGTTTCACGCCCGCTTTCCCCACAAACCTGGTGGACGGCCCTCCCGTCCTGATAGGGGTGGGCTTGTCTCTGGGGAGGGGGGTAGTGTCGTGCAGGAGAGCACGACAGTGGTACCTCCTCGCGAGGAGGAGGTAACCGTGATTACTAGGAGCAGGAAAGAGCAGACACTTCCAGAAGGAGAAGCGAATCAGCTGACCCCTGAGAGCTGTGAGTGTTCACAGACTGCTTCACAGGAGGCTGGCCCTTTAAACCGTACAGACTGTGAAGGAGAAAGGGGGGGGCAAAATACTTTGCCGGAGGAGGAGGAGGAGGAGAGCAGCAGACCGGAAGGGGACGGGCAGCCAGGGGGCATTGACTTGATTGACGCTAACCAACGACGAATGATGCGCTCTTATCAGCTTCGCGAGGAACGGAGAAGGAAGAAACAGGAAGAGGGGGAGGGATGAGGTCATTGTCAGGGGAACATCGTTCCTTCGCATACATGCCTTGCCGTTAGGATAGTTGTTTAACCGTAAATCTTGTAGATAATGAGCAATAAACCAATTTAGCACCTCAGCTCTCGTTTAAAGAATTTATTGTGGCTAAAGCACCTCTAAGCGTGAGTGTGTTTTTACAACACCCTCACAACACCGGTTTTGCTCCAGAGCAGAGGGCTGGAGAATGTGGACATATTTGGGATAAGGGTGGTCCTATATGGGCCCATCTAATCAGCATGCTGTTCCCCAAAGGCCAACCAAATATCCCAATGGAGAAGCCCCAGTCACTTGTGAGCACAAGGTTCTTTCATGATCCCAGAGATGGGCATGGGTGAGAAGTTGCTTTGCACGATGGCTGGGACTCTCCATGCCCATGTTTGAAGGGCAGTTCACCTCACACCCTGTGTTCATCCCCACTCTTCAAATTCTTTGTGCAAACAAGAAAAAGGCATATTGTGTTGTTAGGGTTAGGGTTGTTGTGTTGTTGTGTGTTGTTTGCTGTATATGTACAGCCTTGCCATGCTCCTTTCTCAATTTTGAACCAATCAGTGGTTCCGTATGCAGTTCTCACTGCTGCTTCTTGACCTGCATATAGGTTTCTCAAGAGACAAATAAGATGGTCTGGTACTCCCATCTCTTTAAGAACTTGCCACAATTGGTTGTGATCCACACAATCAAAGGCTTTAGCGTAGTCAATGAAGCAGAAGTAGATGTTTTTCTGGAACTCCCTGGCTTTCTCCATGATCCAGCGTATGTTGGCAATTTGATCTCTAGTTCCTCTCCCTCTTCGAAATCCTGCCTGTACTTCTGGTAGTTCTCGGTCCACATACTGCTGGAGCCTAGCTTGTAGGATTCTGAGCATCACTTTGCTAGCATGTGGAATGAGTGCAATGGTGCGGTAGTTTGAACATTCTTTGGCATTGCCCTTCTTGGGGATGGGAATGTAAACTGACCTTTTCCAATCCTGTGGCCACTGTTGAGTTTTCCAAATTTGCTGGCATAGTGAGTGTAGCACTTTAACTGCATCGTCTTTCAGGATTTTGAATAGCTCAGCTGGAATGCTGTCACCTCCACTAGCTTTGTTGTTGCTCAGACTTCCTAAGGCCCATTTGACCAGAGCCAGCTCTGTGGTGGCTAATTAGTTTTAATTACTGTCTTTCACTGTTTGGAAATTGGGCATGCTTGCAAAGGAAGAGAATGGAAGGTGCAAAGAAACAGAGCTTAAGTGTGTGAGGGGGGGAGTAGACAGAGTGGGGCAAAGAAATCCATCCGCAGCAAAGGGGCAGTAGGATTGGGTTGGGTGGGAAGGGACAGAGCGAGATCTTTGCAACACTCACTGAATCAGTGAAAAGAAAATTAAAGAGTTGTTTGAGACAGAGAGCAGATAATTAACAAGGTGGGCTGGTGGGTGGGAGAGAATGTGAGGCTGGGACAGGGTGAGTGATAACATGGAGAGGGGCAGTTGCATTGGACATCAGAACTGAAACAACATCAGGTACCTGTGGGCAAGGTTTGGGGCATCAGCAGGCTTCTCTAGCAGCTAGAGATGTGCGGCACCTTGTGAGCTCCTCCACAAATGCGTTACCTGTATGGAAGTAAAATCTAAAAAAAAAAAAAAGCAGACACCTACACACAATGAAATGGAAACAAAAGGAGCTGCATTCAGACCAGTGTGAAGCTCTCTTTCTCTAGATTGGGGCATTGAATCTGCTCCCAAGGGCTGAATGGCATTGGAGAGAGAAGCTCTCAGGGGCTGCATTCCACCAGTGAGTGGGGCCCAGAGCAAAGAGAGCAGGCCACATGCTAAAAGAAGTGGCCCTTGGAAGACCAGCATAGGGGTGCTTTCCATTCTACATGTTGGTAGCTTAAGGGCCAGGAGAGGTATTTCAACATTTTAGGAAGGAGAAAAAGCTGCAGGAAGGTTGGGAAATCACCCAAATAATGGCCCCACCAGAGGAGGCCCTTAAGTTCCCCACCCCTCCAGCTCCAGAAATGCTCCACACTTCTGGGAAGCCACCCAGCTTTTCTTCCTAAATGGGTTGTATCAGGTGGGGCTGTGGAACTGTTTACCAGAGAAGGGGAGCAGAAAAGAGTTGTGCTGTTGGGGGCATTGCAGCTTTTGACTTGGGAAGACAGTCCCCCCACCCACCCACCCCCATCAAAACATTTCTTTCTTCCTAGAGTTGCCTTCTCCATCTTGGCACCCTAGAAATCTTGGCTGGGGATGATGGGGGCTTTACTCCATCCTCTCCAGGATTGGCAGAACAGCATGGGGAGACTGCAGGATGAGCAGAGGGAAGGAGGCATCCCCTTCCAATGATGGCAGTTGCTTCCAACTTCCTCATCTCACACCTATTTGCATGGAAAGCAACCACCACCACTCCCATGAAGAAAAGGAGCAAAGGCAGACATACTTAGGAGCCTGAAAGCTGAGCTCAAAAAGAAAGATGGCCTTGAAGAGGGGAGTTGTTCAGTAACACAGTTTACTCAGGAAGACCTATCCAGATCAAGAGACAGGGCAGCGCAGTGATTAGAGCATTGGACTGGGACTTGAAGATCGAGGTAGTTGGCCATGAATCTTCCTGGGTGCCCTTGGGCCAGGCCCTGACTTCCAGCCTCACCTACCTCACAGGAGTGTTATGAGGATCAGGAACAAGTATGCTAACTCAGGCTTGTGAAACAAAGCAGGGTGTAAGTGTAACAATGAAATAAATCTTCCCTTTCCAGGTAGGAAATAAAAAGGGAAGACTGCATGATCCCCATATGACAAAGACTGGATCCAACTCAATGAAAAGACACAGAACTTAGGCAGGAAAACCTCTCATACCCAATTCCAAGCAACTAATAATTGCTGCTTTGGAAAGCTTGTGTGAAGACTACCTCACAGGATTGTTGTGAAGGTCCAGCAGTGATGGGAAGGACAGCACCATCCCCTTGAGTTCTTGGTTTTGGGGACTGTGGGATTCAATTTAAAAATAACAAATCAATATTTAAAACAGCCGATACAATAACCACGTGCACCCTCCACGCAATCATCTTTGTTCCATATCCCTTCTCGAATCTATTTCGGGATGGCAGGGTGAGAATGAGGAGAAACCAGGCAGCCAAATGGCACCTCTGCCAAATGCCTTCGTCACGCTCACCGGCTGATTCCCTCCCGTTTGTTTGCAGCTTTGTGGGAGGCGTGTCTTTCGGTGCCTTGCTTCTCCCCAGCCTCTGCCACCGCACTCTCGTGGCGACCTTGGCTGAGTCATTTCCTCTTCTTGGCGCCTGCCAAGTTTCTGCCCACGCAAAGAGGTGGCATGTCATTTCCCCAGGCTCGACAACACTTGGCAACAGGTTTGTGCGCATTGACACCACTGCCTTCCTCCTCTCCACCTCTGGGAGGTCGACTTCCTCCTGACCCACATACCTGACCTACTGCGGACAGAAGTCAGCCGGAGTTTCCAGGTGTAGAGAGCAACGTGTGGGTGGGAGAAGGATGGAGACAGGAACTCAGGGTGGCAGAACTGGTCTGCCTACTGGTGCCAGAAGCAAAAGAACAGAAAACAGCGGTGTGCTTTGAGTTTTCTGCAATGGAGGGAAGGAGAAGGATGCTGCAGAGAAGGATTTGCCATGCCCCTTTCTCTCCTAAAGGTGCTGCCAGCATGTAACATGGGCCACAGTTTCCCAGGCAAAGTGTTTCCAGGGAAGTCAATTTGTGCCTTGAAAGATCCACCCCTCCCCAGCACCCCCAGCCCTGTATTTTGCTTTTACATATGTTTATGCTTCCTCACTTTCACTGTTGGCAGTCACCTTGGTAAGTTTTGGTTTCTGCCAAATGCTTGCTAATCAGGGATTAAGCATGAGCTTCTTTGATGGCAGAGTACCATGGCCCCAATCTGATTTAGCAGTGTAATCATGCCAGGAAGCCAAAGCAGAGTGAGGGCAGCCCTTCCTGCCCTCACTTGGAATGGGGAGAACATTTTCAGCCCAGTTTTTGCAGTGCAGCCCAGTGAATGCCCACTTAACGCACTTTATATCCTGTTCCATCTAGCCTAGGGGTGAGCCCACCTGGTACCATCCAGATCTTTTGGACTACAGCTCCCATGTTCCCTGACCAGTGCCCTCGATGGTTCCCACTGGAACTTTGGAGATACTGGTTACCAAACCTGGAGCTTTCTGTTTGCAAAGTATGTGCTCTACTTCTAAGCTGTTGTCTTTCCCCCAAACTGAAGAAAGATTCTGGTCCTCATGATTCAATTTAAGGTTGGCAAAGCTGCCTCAGATGACAGGCTCAATCTAGCGCAGTCCTGCCTTGACTGACAGTTGCTCTAAATTAGACTATAAGTGACTGTAGATAAATTTAATAAATAAATAAACTTAATTAATGTCGTGCCACTGAGCTACAATCCCAAACTTCCTCGCCTGGAAGATGTATCCCAGCCCTGCCAAGGTCCCCATACCTAGAGAATAATGCCACTCCAGGTTCTGAAGCTTCTCCAACACAAGAGGCAGGCCCTCTTCAGTGATATGCTCTCTTGGAAGGTAGCCAGACAGCTCTGCAGAATGAGGAGGGATTTTGAAAGGGCTAGTAATTGCCCACATGCGGGAAAAAGTGCCAGATCCAAAGATAATGTCTTTAAGACGCAGCGGGGTGATTTAGCAATGAATTTACGGGCCACCTGAGAACGGAGGACTAGTCCAGAGCTCTGCTGGAGGAGTGTGTTTGCTTTGCCAGGAAGAACTGGCTGGGAGGCCAAGTGTGGAAAAATTGATTCCAGGTCCATATGGGAGAAATTTCTGGGAGCTGCCAAGAAACCCGAAGCATCCAGGATCCGTCAGAAATTAGTGTCAAGATTTTGTCCTCCTCCCTTGAAAAGGGGGGGGGGCTTCAAATCCCATGCAGGGTAGAGCTGCTTTGCAAAGTCTCGTTCCAAAAGTAATATAGAAAAGCCCCGAGCAGAATAGAACAGGCCTGTATTTAGAGGCCTGTTCAGTCTACATTTCCAAAATTCCACGGAACCAGAATGCAGCTGTACACGGAGACTTGTGCTTTCCCAAAGTGAGTGCTACTGTTTGCCCCCCCAAAACAAACACACAAAAGTGCACAAAATGCACACATTGTGGGGTGAGGAGTGTCCAGAAATTGATCTGCCAGGGGAGCATGAACTCAGATCAGTGTGCAATACTGAAAATGACACCTTGGAAAACATTAATATATGTTAGCCAAGCAAACATTAGTGACAAATATGCTCACAGGATATATAGATGTTTTAAAAGTGTGCATAAGTACACAGAGAGCCAGTGTGGTGTCATGGTTAAGAGCGAGGGACTGGGACTCAGACGACCTGGGTTCGAGTCCCCGCTCAGCCATGGAGCCCACTGGGGGACTTGGGGCCAGTCACAGACTCTCAGCCCAGCCTACCTCACAGAGGTGTTGTTGTGGGGAGAAGATGGAGAGCAGCAGGAGGGGAAGGATGTAAGCCAATTTAAGTTCATTGTAAGAAAAAGGCAGGGTATCAATCTAGTAAATAAGCAAACAAATAATGATAAATATGCATCCATTTGGAAAACAAAGAAAAGCTCACATAACATTTGTGCATTAGGGCAGAATCGGGCTGCACTGAAGTTAGGATTAGAGAAATGAGGAACTCTGCACATTCAGAACTACCAACTTGCATGTTGCATGGTACTTTATGCTGTACCCTGGATTGCTGGGTTCTACTTTGGGTCACATTTTTTATCAGGGACCATATTAGGTCAATTTTCAGGGAAAAGCAAGATGAGAAGATTTCAGCACCATGGAGAACTCCGGGGGGGGGTCTGAAAGCCAGACAGAGTTGTCCATGTGTTGCTCCAACCAAGAGCAGATCAGGACTGAGCCTTAAATAAGCAGGTTGGGTCTGCCTCCACACTGGCTGAAGCTTTGTCTTTTAGTGTCTGTTTTAGCAGCCTCAAGTTGCAACCACACAGGAGTGGGCAGCTGAGTGGGGTGGGGGTACCAAACAAATAAGTGGATAAATGATAAAGATGGCCAGGCAGAGGAACATGCAGCATAGATGATACTGAATGTGATGGAGTAGTGGCTTGCCTTGCTATAATGGGAACTTCTTTGAAGAAACTACAATCCATCTCAAATCAGTGCTAAGATGCTGGTGCCATCTCAGTGGGTGTCTTTCCTAAGCAAAAGTAACAGGTTGATGTGGGATTCCCAAATTCCATTGCTTTGTCTGAAAAGGCTGCCCACCCCCTCGTATCAACAAACACTCTCTGTGCCAAAGGAAATTCCAGCAAGGCGTTCCAAGGTTTCTGGCTCTTTTCCTTGCTCCTTTCACAGCACATGCCTCCCTTCCTCCTTGGGGATGTTCCAGTGGAGACGAAATCACTTCCTCCATCCTGGATGGCTCTGAGCAATTTCCACACAGCAGCACTGAACTCCCAGGAAGGCCCCTGGAAACTTCACCACACATACTTGGCTAGCTTCATCTTCCCCACACCCATCCTGGTGGGGTCAAGGAATCAGCAAAAATGGTTTCCTTGGCTTTCTTCAACAGTCAAATTATAAACAAGAAGCTGAAATGTGGTGTGTGTGTCTGTTTCATTTCTCTTTCTCTCTCCCATGACGCAGAATGTACAAAGCAACACATGAGTCACGCACCTGCTTTTGCACCTCCCATTTGGTCAAATATTCAGGATGAGCAAGAGAAAGGCTGGAGAGTATTTCCCTCCAGAAACAACCCTATTTGCTCCTTACCTGGGAAAACTGGCTGCTCAGAATGGCCGTAGGCCAAAGAAATGACCTGGAAAGTTTGCAGTGTATATAAACACAAACTTTTTGACAGACATTCGGGAGCAAAGTGAGAAGTAAAAATGGCCTAGCTCTCTAATGACATGCGGAGTTCAGCAGGATTCGCACTGCTGCCCTGCCCCAGGCAGGGAAGAAATGGTGCAGCACTCCAGTATTCCCTTGCAACCATGGAAGAAGGACAATGCAGCCAATTATTTCTTTCCAGGAGGAGATAAGGCACTCAGCTCTACACCTGTTCACTTTCTCTGCCTGAAGGAAAAAGCAGTAAATTACTGCTGGATTTTTCTAGAAATAACACCCCCCTCAACCCACCCCACTCCTAAAACAGCAACAACTTCACACAGGTTTGTCAATTTTCACTTGTTTAGTTGCCTGGAAATTGTCTGTGACAAAGATAGATAGATAGATAGATAGATTGATTGATTGATTGATTGATTGATTGATTGATTTATAGAGAATGCAAGGGGGGAAAAAACAAACAGGCTAGTAGTTACAGGCTAGAAATTCCCAAGGAAGTCTTTCAGGACTGAATGTAAACCTATGTCATTAGTATTGCAAGATAGGTAAAGTTTCTGTAAGGGATTCAGATACTCAGCTACAGCATGGGTCCTCAAACTATGGCCCATGGGACGGATCCAGCCTGCCATGCCCATTTATCTGTTGCTGCCACCCACGCGGGCGGGAGGTGGTGGCTTGCTCACTCGGAGATGGTTTTGGACTTGTTGGGAGATCTCTGAGCGAGTGAGCCGCTGCTGTGGGTGCCCGATGCCACCTCACGCGCGCCCGACAATGACTCACCAGCCTGCGTGCCCAGGCCCCCCCCCCACCTGCCAGTCGCTGCTGCCTTTCAACTGGCCCCCTATTGAAAAAGTTTGAGGACCCCTGAGCTACAGCCTATGATGATCAGCCCCAAATCAACCAGAATATTTTACATGATTGGGGGAAGGGGGGATTTGAACCAGATTTCCAGAAGTCTAATCCAAAACTCTAATCACTATTCTGTACTTTCTTTTCTGCATGCAAAGAAGCTGCACCTCCACTGAACAAAAGCTTTCTTTTTTGTGAAAAGGAGTGGTTTGGGAAAAAAACATTTCTTGTGGACTATCTGTGTAGCAATAGTTCCTTTTTATTTTCTTGTCTAAAGTCCCAGTTGTCATACCAAACATGAAAATCCTACCGAGAGAGCGGGAGAGAGAGAGAACGGTGCCAGGTATCCAAGGCAATTACATTAAGCTTCCAGGCCTCAGTGAGGCCCACCCCAACCACTGTGAGGCAAAGCTAAACTTCCAGCATCTTTTCTCCCTTTAGAAGTGATCTCTTGGCAGCACAAATTTGGGGGCTGGTCCCTTGCTCTCGCCTCGCTGCTTTTCCCCACCCAGCTCCACATACGGGATATGCTAGCCTGCGTTGCTTCCCAGGGGAAGACTTGCTGATTGGCTGCAGGCAGGGCCAACTTTTAACATTTCCACAACACATGTACCCTTGTACCTCTGCAGAAGATCTGTCTGTCCGGGGAGGACAATGGATAGGCAAATGAACAGATGGGGGAAAGGACGAGTGAGAAATACAGAAATTATGCTTCTCATCAAAGTATACCCAATTTGCACCTCCTGGACTGACACAGTGATGTGATGCAGCCGGCGCTCAAGTCCTTTAGTTTCTAAGCCTGCAATGTAATTTGTGCACTGTTGGGAAAATTTATTTATTTATTTATTAAAACATTTCTATGCCGCCCCATCGCAACAAAGCCTCGGGGCAGCTTACAGCATATAAAAATACAACAATCTCTTTAAAACCTATCCGCCCCCCCCCCCCCCCGGTGCATCTCGGCAAACCCAAAATATGGTCCAAATTAAATATACACAAATTATAGACAAAAAACCATACGGTTAAATAAATAAACACAATTAAACTATAAACAAATTATAAGCATTAACTAAACCATAAATAAATACATATCAATAAACTAAGGACAAATAGACAATTTAACAATTAAAATACGATTTAAATAAAAAGGTCTTCGCCTGGCGCCGAAAAGCAAATAACGACGGCGCCAGGTGAGCCTCTCTGGGGAGCGCATTCCACAGATGGGGCACCACCGCAGAGAAGGCCCTCCTCCGGGTGCTCACCCTCCTGATATCTCGCACGGAGGGTTCCCGGAGGAGGGCCTCTGCTGCCGATCGTAGGGGGCGGGAGGGCATATATGGTCGCAGGCGCTCCTTTAGGTATCCAGGTCCCAGGCCGTTTAGGGCTTTATAGGTCAAAACCAACACCTTGAATTGGGCCTGGACTTCAATCGGGAGCCAGTGGAGCTGACAGAGAACTGGGGTTATGTGAGAATAACACCCAGTGCCCGTCAGCAACCTGGCAGCTCTGTTCTGCACCAATTGAAGTATCTGGACCGTCTTCAAGGGCAGCCCCACGTCGAGGGCGTTGCAGAAATCTAGTCGGGAAGTCACCAACGCGTGTGTCACTGTTGCCAGGCAGTCGTAGTCCAGGAAGGGACGCAGCTGATGTACCAGCCGAAGCTGCAGGAAAGCACTCCTCGCCGCTGCTGTCACCTGCGTCGATGGCAACTCCCCACCAGAATCTGATTCCAAAGTGGAGTCAAGCTCGTGGCGTATCTGAGCGATTTTCTCCCGAAAATGCTTGGCAAACTCGTCACAGCGGGCCTTCGAGGGCGGCACCAGATCTTTCTTAGGGCCTGGATGTACTAGCTCCTGCACCACTCGAAAGAGCTCCGCCGGACGGCATTGTGAGGAGGCAATGGAAACGGAGAAGAATTTCTTCTTCGCCATCCTCACTGCCACAGCACAGGCTCGATAATGTGCACTTAAGTGTGTTCGGTCAGATACTCGTGATCTCCTCCACCTGCCCTCTAGACGTCTCACAACCTGCTTCATCGTCCGTAATTCAGTTGCATACCACGGAGATGAACGGGCTCCGCCAGGCGGAACAGGACGCTTGGGAGCAATCGTGTCGATAGCCCTGGTCATCTCCTCATTCCACAATTCAACCAGGGCATCAACAGGATCACCAGCCTTACCACCCGGAAAAACCCCCAAAGCATTCAGGAATCCTTCAGGATCCATCCTGCTCTGGGGGCGGATCCACACAATCGGGTCTGCACCCTTGCAGAGGGAGAGGCCGCTCTCGAGCTCGAACCTTATGAGGAAGTGATCTGACCATGACAAGGGCGACAAGCTTAAGTTCCTCACCCTCAGATCACCCTCTTCCTGCCCCGTCGAGAAAACCAGGTCCAGAGTGTGTCCACGTTCATGGGTCGGGCCGATGACGTGTTGAGACAGCCCCATGGCCGTCATGGAGGCCATGAAGTCCTGAGCCGCCCCGGTAAGAGCCCTCTCGGCATGGAGATTGAAGTCCCCCAGGACCACCATCCTGGGGGTCTTCAACACCAGGTCCGAGACGACATCCGTCAGCTCAGGCAGGGAGTCTGTTGGGCAGAAGGGTGCACGGTACACCAACAGAATCCCCAGTCTGTCTCGGTCGCCCAACACCAAGTGGAGGCACTCCAGCCCCGGCCTTGAAGGGACTGGAAGCCCCACAAGGGAAATAGAAGCCCGATAAACCAGAGCAACCCCCCTCCCCTCCCCTCCGGGTGTGGGTGGTGCTGAACCAGGTACCTGGACGGGCACAGTTCTGAGAGGGCAACATCCCCCCCCCTCACCTGCCCAGGTCTCAGTGATACAGACCAGGTCGGCCCCCTCATCCACAATCAAGTCGTGGATGAGGGCAGATTTATTGTGGACCGACCTGGCATTGAGCAGCAGCACCGACAGGCTCGGGGGGCAGTTGACAAGACTACCAGGAACTTGCCGGCTGGGAGAATAACCAGAAAGAGGGACAGGTGTCAACCATCTGTCCCTCCTTCTTCTATGCGGACACGTTAGACTCTCACCGCTGTAACGTCCCCTGCCCATCACCACCCCTATGGCGGCGCCCATGCACTCCCCAGGCAATGACATAAACATAATCAGCCGAGATGCACCGAACTAAAATTAATAATCTAAAAACCCCATTTAAAACCCCTTTAAAACATCCTACCTGCCGAATTTCTCCCCATCAGTTAGTCTGTCCACCATGGGCCAGAGCCCCTGGCCAGCCCAGCCCCCGCTTGGCCCCCTGAACGGCGCCCCAAATGGCCATGGCCCTTCGGCCGTCGCCCTTTGGCCGCCGGCCCGAAGCCGCCGGCCCCCGGTGGCAGCAGTGCTTTGTGGGGCTGCAGGGCTCCTCCTTTTGCTCGCCCCGCCCGGCACGCCTCCCACACATGCCGGGGAGGCAGGCCGGGGATGAGTCCCAGGCTGGCAGTGGTCCTGTCCCTCGCAGCAGGGTGACGGCGGCAGCAGCAGGAGCGGCAGCAGGTGCCCGCGGGCGCAGCACAGCGGCACGGGCAGGTGGAGAAATCCTGTCTGAAAAGCATTACTTCTGTGTGCTTTTGCATTGTGGGATCAAATCCTGTCTTCCTTCTCAAAACCAAGCTGTCACTGTTTCAAATGGCATTCCCTGCTCCTTTCTCCCACCTTTAGCTGTGGGCTACAGAAGGCAGAGCCATTCAGTCCAAATATACATTGTAAATAGTCATTGTTGGAATTCAGTTTTCAAGGAAGTATCTTTTGATAGCCCAGAGGCTCCATGTGCCCTGGCCAATTCAGAATGTCTAGAGTCTAGATAAGAGTCTTGAGCTCATGCAGTTTCAGTAGCTTGAATGTACATGTCTAAGCAGACCTGGAGATGGGCTCAAGCTACTGAACTAAAGTGTCAATACAGGCAATTAGAAATATTGTAATCTCATTGTCTCTGTGTGATTGACTGGCATTCCTTAATCTGTTCTGTATGTGACGACCTCAGAATCTTATTGTAATGTCTGCATTCTGTCATCAATTGCTCTGTGCCTGTGTACGTGACCGGGAGGGTATAAAATACCCTGGAGTTGTATTGAAACCTTGCAGCAGAGTTCACTTCTGCCTGCCCGGTAACGCATGCATTACCATGAGTGCCGCGGGAACCTTGGGTAAATACAATAGAGCCTCAGATGGTCTGGACGCTTGGTCTTTCCCACGACCCCGAGTTTTATTTCCCTTCTCAAATTGAGATTCCGGGATTCTGACAGCACACAAAGAACAACGAAAAAGTGTGTTTAACACATGCATTCATCTGGGGGGAAACCATGCGCAAAATATCCAGAACCATCTTGGAAACAGTGGTCCTTGCTAAAAGTCATCCAATTCTGCAAGGCTAACCTTGACCTTCACCAGCTTTCCACGAAGGACTCTTTTCCCAGTTCTTCCACCTCCTGACAGACCAGACCTGGCTATGTTACTCCTTTAATGCATGTGCTGCACCCTCTAGCTCCAGGAAACAGGAAATAATTATTTGCCTACTCACTACGGGTGAGCTAAAAAGGTTCTCCAGGTGAACAGGCACAGAAATTTTTGTCATTTTAGAAGAGTGTTTCTTTCTCCCTTTTTAATATTCTGGCCATGGAATAACTTACATTCACAAATTGTGGCAACATGTATGAAAATAATTATCCATCCAGGGAGGCTCTACAAAATAATGTGCAATAGTAACTTGCTTGGAAGTCTGTGTGGTCCCTCCTCCTTCCCAATATCCTCCAGTAAGGATTCCTTTCAGCATTGCACCTCTGTTGCACTTCCAGGCAGGCAGAGCTCCCAGAATGTCAGCTGGATCACGAATTTTTGCAGCAGACTTGGCTGCTGCTTTAATTAAATAGACTGTAGCCATGTCAAAATCCATAGAAGGATATTCACTGCAGGCTTTCCCTTCAAGTCACAAAAAGGAGGCGGAATGTATCACAAAGCAGACCTCCTTGAGGTGCTGTCCTAAAGCTGATTAAAAACCAGCCACATGTGAAATAATTATAAAAAAAAACCTTTAATGAACTCCTGAGCTAAGTGATTTTTCTAAAGCTCTCTGCCTCATTTTATATTTTATAAGAAAAAAGGAAAGCACAGTCAAGGACTTTCTCTACCTGGGTTGTTGCACCTACATAGAAACATAGAAACAGAGCGAGTCAGAAGGGGCCTCCCGGGCCATCTAGTCTGACCCCCGGCTCCAGCCAGCTCTGCTCACAACATGCCCACCATGTGCACGTCCAGCCTCTCCTTGAACACCCTCACCGATGGGGCCTCAACAACCTCTCGTGGAAGCCCATTCCACGCCCTCGGGGTCCCAACTGTCAGGAAGTGCTTCCTGGCATCCAAACTGAACCTGGGTTTCCGGAGCTTGGCTCCGTTGGAGCGCGTCCTGCCTTCCTCTGCAGGGGAGAACAGGTCTCTACCCACCTCCGTGTGACACCCCCTCACAT
This sequence comes from Varanus salvator macromaculatus, assembly GCA_023646645.1. Taxonomy (NCBI): domain Eukaryota; kingdom Metazoa; phylum Chordata; class Lepidosauria; order Squamata; family Varanidae; genus Varanus; species Varanus salvator. The sequence goes on along the minus strand of JAIXND010000748.1, from coordinate 190,852 downwards.
ACCTGCATGTCGCCAACAGATCCCCTCTGAGTCTCCTCTCCTCCAGGCTGAAGAGACCCAGTTCCCTCAGTCTCACCTCATACCCCATCCCCTGCAAACCAGCCACCATCCTTGTGGCCCTACGCTGCACTGACTCCAACCTGGCTATATCCTTTCTGTAATGAGGGGCCCAAAACTGAGCACAATACTCCAGTTGCGGGCGCACCAGAGTTGTATAGAGTGGTAGTAATACCTCTCTTGATCTAGAAGCCACACTTCTGGCTATGCAACCAAGGGTGGCATTTGCCCTCTTGACCACCGCATCACCCTGCTGACTCATGTTCAGCCTGCACTCAACCAGCACCCCGAGGTCCCTTTCACAAGTGCTGCTCTCCAGCCACTTGTCACCTAAGCTGTACTTATGACATCCATTCCTCTGCCCCAAGTGCAAGACCTTGCACTTATCCACATTGAACACCATCCTGTTGTCTCCTGCCCACTTCCACAGTCTGTCCAGATCCTTCTGGATCCGGAGTACCTGCTCCTCAGTTGTGGCCACTGCCCCGGTTTTCGTATCGTCTGAGAATTTGATCAGCAGACTGGTCACCCCTTCTTCCATGTCATTCATGAAAAGATTAAACAGGATCGGCTGCAGGACAGAGCCCTGGGGGACCCCGCTTGTCACTGGCCGCCATTCCAATGGTTCCTCACTAATGGTTACCCTCTGCTTTCGGTCAGCCAGCCATGCCCCAATCCACCAGACAGTGCTTTGGTCTATCCCAAAATCCCTCAATTTCTCAACCAGGATATCATGGGGCACTTTGTCAAAGGCCTTGCTGAAACCCAGGTAAACCACATCCACCGCCTCCCCTCCGTCTGGCCACCTCGAAACCTTGTCATGGAATCCCACAAGGTTTGTCTGGCAGGACCTGTTTTTGCAGAAGCCGTGTTGTGTGGCCGCCAGCCTCCCTTCCCTATCTAGCGTCACTAGACCTCTTGCTATTATGAGCCTTTCCACTGTTTTTCCTACAATGGACGTAAGGCTAACTGGTCTGTAATTCCCCATGTCCCTTCTACTGCCCTTTTTGAAAATTGGGACCCCTGATGCCACCCTCCAGTCCTCTGGAACCTCACCCGTTCTCCACGAGGCCTCAAAAATGGAGGCCAGCGGGCGTGAGAGAACCCCCGCCAACTCCTGAAGTACCCTGGGGTGTAACCCATCAGGGCCTGAAGCCTTTCTAATGTCCAATGCCCTGAGGAGCCCCTCGACTACAAGGGGGGTGACTCTAATCTGTGCCCCTAAGTCCCCAGTCTTTTCTAATCTCCTATGCGGATCTCCCCCATCCTGCTTTGGGGAGAACACAGAGGCAAAATAGTCATTTAGCATCTGTGCCTGTTCCCTCATATCAGTCACTGGATCCCCTCCCACCTTATTAAGCAGTCCCACTACTTGTCTCCCCTTCCTCTTCCTATTTATATGCTGATAGAAGCCCCCCCCCTTTTTTTTTTGCTCCTGATCTTCTTGGCAATCTCAGCTCGCAATCAGCCTTAGCCTTGCGAAGAATCCTTCTGCAACGGGCCTCCTCCTCCCGGTATACCCTTTTGTCTATTTGCCCCAGTACCCATTTCCTATGGAGGTTCCTCTTGCGTCTAATCCCTCTAACCACCTCCTTTCGCATCCATGGCGGCACTCTCCTCCGCCTCCCCACCTTACTGACTAGAGGTATCGTCAGGGCTTGCGCCTCCAAAACCTCCCTTTTGAGTGCCATCCACCCCTCCTCAACTCGCTTACCTTCCAGTAACCTATCCCAGGAAACTTTCCCCAGTCTGGCCAGCAGTTGGCCAAAGTTGGCCCTCTTGAAGTCCCAGCTTCTAGTGCTCGCCCTGCTGCACGGCCCCAGTCCCCTGATCTCAAAGCAAAGGATGGAGTGATCACTCGCATCCAGAGCTCCCCTAATCTGCACTTCATCTATCAGCTCCTCCCTGTTGGTCAAGGCCAAGTGAAGGATACCCCCTTTCCCATTTCCCCTTCCTGTCCTTTCCAAACAGGGCATAATGCTCTAGGTTTACATTGCAATCCTGCTGTTCATCCCGCCAAGGTTCCGTGATCCCCACCAGGTCACACCCTGCCATTCCCAGGAGAGCCACAAGCTCTTCCCGCTGGTTTCCCATGCTCCTAGCATTGGTGCGCACGCACCTCAACTCCTCTCCACAGCTTCCTTTCTTTGGAGTCCCCAGCCTCCTCCTTCCCCCCATCTTCCCTGTTACCGGCCCCCTTTTTGTAGGAGTCCTGCCAGCCCCTGCAGTACCTCTAACGCCTTGGTCCCAGAGCCCTGATCCTCTCCCCACGCTTGTCTGGTGCAGGCAAGTTTCTGGGGGGCCTGACACCCCCCCCCCGGCTCAGTTTAAAGCCTTCCAGACGAAGCTTGCTAGAGCATCTCCAAAGGACCTTTTCCCCATCCTTGCGAGGTGCAACCCACCCCTTGCCCGAAGCCCACCGGCAAGAAACCGGGTGCTGTGGTTGAGGAACCCGAAGTGTTCCTTCTGGCACCACACCCCGAGCCCGTCGTTCCCCTCGGCGACCCTCCTTTCCCTGCCTGGCCCAAATCCCTGGACTGGTAGGATCGACGAGAAGGCTGCTTGGACCTTCAGCTCCCCGAGTTTCTTCCCCAAGGCCAAAAAGTCCCTGGTGATCCCGACCACCCCCTGCCTGGCCACGTCGTTTGTGCCCACATGGATCACCAGGAGAGGCTGGTGACCCCCGGAGTGAACAAGACGCTCCACTCTGTCCTTCACATGCCGAATGCGTGCGCCCGGCAGGCAGCAGACCTCCCTTGCCCCAGTGCCCTGTAGCAGGAATCCCCAATGATGATCACCTGCCACCGCCTCTTCCTGTTGGTGGTACATGGGCGTGCCCTGGGCGTGCCATTTGCACATATGCAAACTCTAGGACAAATTGAGGAGCAGGGAAGAAGGGCCTGCCAGTCTCCATTGTTCCTTCCTGTCTGCCAGACCATCCCTGCAGTGCTGGCTCCAGGTTCTGAAGGGCCTGTGGCAAGGCAGCCTCACTCAGTGAACCTGTCCTCTCAGTGCTACCAGCGCTAACTACTCCGCTTCCCATCAAAATTGTTGACAGGCTGAAAGTTGGTGTGAAAGCTGACCAAGTTGTCTTCTACTGCCCCCATTGCCATTGACTGGGCTGGAGAGAGAGGCAAAAGAACCAGCACAGTGCATTGGTGAAGGGGAGGACCAGGCCAAAGGGGTCCTTGCTTCTGGGATCATGGTGAGGTGCCAGCCCATGATCCACTTGCAATGCAGACACTGCATGGTGCCCCTCCCTTCATGTGAATAGGACTTGCTTTTGGATGCATGGACCAAATCCTTACTATTGTGTAAGCTCCAAAGCACTTCATGTGCATTGCCTCAGCATATCTTGCCAGGAACAATCAGAACGATTCCCACTATGTTGCAAAGCAGAGAAGGAGTTAATGCTGAGAGATCAGGTGTGACTCGCCCAAGGCCACTGGGTGCTTCAGTAGCAGAGGCCCAGTGCTGGTGTTCCTTCTGGAGTGGAGGTGTGGACCTTCCCTCAGCCTGGGGGCCACATTCCACCCTGAAGAAGCACTCGGGGGCTGCATCCCAGTGGTGGGTGGGACTGAAGGCCAAAGGGGTGGAGTCCAAATGCCCGCATGTTTTCAATTTAAGCCTTGGAAGTTGTATTTCAGCCTTTCAGAATGGGGCAACAGGGACTACACAGAAGTTGTGAAACTGCTGTGTGATTGGCAGTTGCAGGAAAGGGAGTGGGACGTACCAGGGCTGGATTTGGCCCTTGGTTCTGAGGTTGCATACCCCAGGTATATGGCCTGTTTCAAGTCTGTTTTATTTGTTCATTTGGTATTGTGGGGACAAAAACATAAGGAAGCAAAAACAAACAGAGATCTTGGCAACAGAGGCTGGGAGAGTGTGCAGAGAGTGGCTGGGGAATTGGGGAAGGCGCTTGGGCAGAGGATCGGGGTGGAGGGGGCGGAGCAGCAGAGAGGAAGGGAGGCGGGGCCAGAGGGGCTTCTTAGGGGTGGGGCCAGAGGGGCCAGAGAGGCCCAGGAGGCGAGGAGAGCGCCGCCATGGATGCAAAAGGAGGGGGTTAGAGGGAGTAGACGCAAGAGGAACCTCCGGAGGAAAGGGGCACTGGGGCAGGTAGACAAAGGGGTCTACCGGGAGAAGGAGGCCCATTGCAGGAGGATTCTTCGCTAGGCTAAGGCTGATTGCGAGCTGAGATTGCCGAGAAGATCAGGACCTATGCAACTCTGGTGCACCTGCAGCTGGAGTTTTGTGCTCAGTTTTGGGCCCTTCGTTACAGGAAGGATATAGCCAGGTTGGAGTCAGTGCAGCGTAGGGCCACAAGGATGGTGGCCGGATCGCAGGGGATGGGGTATGAGGCGAGACTGAGGAAGCTGGGTCTCTTCAGCTTGGAGAAGAGGATACTCAGAGGGGATCTGTTGGCAACATGCAGGTATGTGAGGGGGTGTCACACGGAAGTAGGTAGAGACCTGTTCTCCACTGCAGACGAAGGCAGGATGTGCACCAACGGAGCAAAGCTCAGGGAACCCGGGTTCCATTTAGATGCCAGGAAGCACTTTCTGACAGTCAGGACCCCGAGGGTGTGGACTGGGCTTCCACGGGAGGTCGCTGAGGCCCCATCGGTGAGGGTGTTCAAGGACAGGCTGGCCATGCACATGGTGGGCATGTCGTGAGCAGAGCTGGTTGGTGCCGGGGGTCAGACTAGATGGCCCGGGAGGCCCCTTCTGACTCGCTCTGTTTTTATGAATTCTATGAAAAAATCACTTGCTTTGGGGGAGGAACCACTTCAAGCCAATTTCCCCTTTAGTTAAGTCAGGACAAATTTCTGAGGACTCACCCATCTCAACAGGCAACAGAATAATAGGCAAATTCTTGCTATATAGAAAACAAGTCTGTTTTTTTCTTTTTCTTTGTAAAATTGTTTTGCAGAAATTATTATTCAACAAATGCAGCAGCAGCTTGGGACACATTACATGGATTCACCCATTCCCAGTTATTGTGTTGCCCCCAGCAAATGCGTCAGTTCCATTGCCACAGCCTTATTTCAAACTATATTCTCCTAGAGGGAAGAGACCTGGTTTGTTTGCCTGTTGGTCTAAAAACTACCAGTACAAACACCTATGACAATAAGGGCTTAATAGCAAAATGCTAATACATACCAAGAGCAATCACTCATGATTCTTGTCTGAATCCTGAAAGCAAAGAGGAGGTAAAAAAATCTAGATAAGGCGGAGGTCCTGTTGGTGGGCGGTTCGGGCTACGGAGCGGGGGACCTGACCCTAGTCTTAAATGGGGTAGCGCTCCCTCGAAAGGACAGGGTCCGCAGCTTGGGAGTGCTCCTTGACCCGGAGCTGTCCCTGGAGGCCCAGGTGGTGGCGGTGGCGAGGAGCGCCTTCCTTCAGCTTCGGCTGGCCCACCAGCTGCGTCCTTGCCTGGACGAGCACTGCCTGGCAACGGTGACACGTGCCCTGGTAACTTCCCGGTTGGATTACTGCAAGGCGCTCTACGTGGGGCTGCCCTTGAAGACGGTCCGGATACTTCAGCTGGTACAGAACAGAGCTGCCAGGCTGCTGACGGGGGCCGGCCGTTATTCTCATAGAACGCAGCTCCTCTATCAGCTACGCTGGCTCCCAATTGAAGTCCGGGCCCAATTCAAGGTGCTGGTTTCGACCTATAAGCCCTGAACGGCTTGGGAGCAGGAAGCCTGAAGGAACGTCTCCTTCCCTATATGCCCTCATGCCCCTCAAGTTTGGTGGGGGAGGCCCTACTCCAGGAACCCTCCCCAAAGGAGGTAAAAAGGGCATCTGCTCAGAGGAGGGCCTTCTCCGTGGTGGCACCCAGATTATGGAATGCACTCCCTGGAGAGGTTTGCCCGGTGCCAAGCTTATACTCTTTTTGGTGTCAGGTCAAAACCTTTTTATTTAACTGGTATTTCAAAAACTAGAATTTAATGCAACAGTTGCGTTTTATTGGTTATATGTTATTTATTGCTTGGATTGTTTTAATGTATTATTGATTGTGAGCTGTCCCAAGATGCCTTGCATGGGGGATGGCATATACTATAAAAGTTTTACTTACATACATACATACATCTGTCTATGTGGATGGGTAGCCATAAACAAGCCTCAAATGGATCATAAATCACTAGAAAACCCCCATGATACCCATAATTCTGACCTGGTACCCACAAGTTGGGAGTAGGTGAAAGAGCAAGCCCAAGATATTCACACATCTAATTTCTTCACCAGATGCCAGCAGAAGAAAGCCTTAGAGCAGGGGTCTCAAACTCGCGGCTCATGGGCCGCGAGACGAAATTTTGTGGCCCCCACTTGATATCAAAGTTTAGTGATAGTGCGCTGGTGGCACCCGGGCCGGCCTCCGGGAGCGACGCGGGATGAGCAGCCCACCACCACCGCGGTGGAATACTTGATGCGGCCCAGACTCTACTTCCAGCGGCCCCCAGGTAAGTTGAGTTTGGGACCCCTGCCTTAGAACATTTCCTACCAGCTTAAACCAGGTACTGCTCACACTTTGCATCCCACACTTTTCCCCTGAGCTGCTTGCATCACAAGAGCCCTGTGTGCCAGGAATGATGGGAAACTGATCCCAAATTCAAAGGCACGAGGTAAACTTGAAACATCATTCTGGAAAAAGGCCAGGACATTAATCACTGCAAGATGTTAATCGCAGATGAGCTGTTTGGTAGCCCCAATACCACACCTTACATATATTCCTGCTCCAGGGAACAGAGAAAGCAGATTGGCTAAAAGTGCATGAGATACCAGGGGTGGGTAACCATGAGAGGTCCAGGAGTCCTTTTTCCCAGTGGAGCACTGCTGAGCGCTCAAAGGGTCAGACTTAGCCTGCTGCAGCAGAGTTTCTCATTTTCCTAACAATGTTCTTTCCCAGCAACACATCAGTTTGTTTGTTTCCTAAATCGTCCCTTTGGAAATGCTTATGTATTTCCATGTGCATTTCTCCAATTATGCTCATTTTTGTACACACTATAGAGATGTATGAATAATCAAAACTCAAACTAACCAAAATACTTTAAATTCTACCTGGAACCTATTTCTGCCTTGAGTCCATATCAACTTGTGTGCTTAGCAATGTGACTTTAATTTTTACATGAAAATCCATGAATATTTTTCTGGATATTTTTTCAAAATGTACACAGATATTGTTTGCATTTTTGGAAATGTAGCCATTCTTTCCCCATTGATTAAAGCTCATTTATCTGCATTTTTCAGAAATGGACCTTTCTTTCATGCCACTTCTTTTTCAGAGGTATGTGTGCTGACAAACATGCTCTTCTGAGATCCAGAAATCACATTGAGAATTTGGAAATGTATGGATCTCTACCAGTTTGCTCTTGGGTCTGTCTTCAGTTTGGAGGGTGTGAACTGAGTAAAATCCAAATAAAAATGATCAGAAACACATTTCTCAGAGAACCCTAATGCATGTCAAGATATTGTTCTCCATCCCGCTATACCTCAAATGTTTTGGACTACAGTTTCCATCATTCCTAGCCATTGGCCATGTTGACTACAGCTGATGAGAGATAAAATCTCAAACACCTGAAGGACACAAGGTTGGAGAAGGTTGTAGCAGACAATCTGGGGACAAATTCATCAGCCAGGTCAAAGGCAGCATTGGATGTATCTCTGATTGCCCCCCCCCCTTAAGAAAGATCCACATTTCAAAAGATTGGAGCTAATAGTCCAAGTTGTGCATGAAATATTATGTGGGTTAATCTGCCCCCTAACCAGACTTCTTTTGCTTTGCACAATGTCAAGTGTGTATCATAAAATTTTTACTGGCTGTATTGAAGGTCGTTGTTATGAAATGCAATCCAAGGGGTTCAAGTCCCACTCAGTCATGGAGCCAACTGGGTGAATTTGGGCCAGTTGCGGACTCTCAGCCCAGCCTCCCTCACAGGGTGGTTGTTGTGAGGATAAGATTGAGAGCAGGAGGAGGAGAATGATGTAAGCTGCTTTGAGTTCTTAAAAAAGAAAGAAAAGATGAGATATACATAAAACAAACAAACAAATAAACAAATTAGAAACATAGAAACATAGAAACAGAGCGAGTCAGAAGGGGCCTCCTGGGCCATCTAGTCTGACCTCCGGCACCAGCCGGCTCCGCTCATGACATGCCCACCATGTGTATGTCCAGCCTGTCTTTGAACACCCTCACCGATGGGGCCTCAACGACCTCCCGTGGAAGCCCATTCCACGCCCTCGGGGTCCTGACTGTCAGGAAGTGCTTCCTGGCATCCAAATTGAACCTTGGCTCCCTGAGCTTTGCTCCATTGGAGCGCGTCCTGCCTTCCTCTGCAGGGGAGAACAGGCCTCTCCCCATCTCCATGTGACACCCCCTCACATACCTGTATGTTGCCAACAGATCCCCTCTGAGTCTCCTCTTCTCCAGGCTGAAGAGACCCAGTTCCCTCAGTCTCGCCTCATACCCCATCCCCTGCAAACCAGCCACCATCCTTGTGGCCCTATGCTGCACTGACTCCAACCTGGCTATATCCTTTCTGTAATGAGGGGCCCAAAACTGAGCACAACACTCCAGTTGCGGGCGCACCAGAGTCATGTAGAGTGGAAGTAATACCTCTCTTGATCTAGAAGCCACACTTCTGGCTATGCAACCAAGGGTGGCATTCGCCCTCTTGACCACCGCATCACACTGCTGACTCATGTTTAGCCTGCGGTCAACCAGTACCCCGAGGTCCCTTTCACAAGTGCTGCTCTCCAGCCACTTGTCCCCTAACCTGTACTTATGACAGCTATTCCTATGCCCCAAGTGCAAGACCTTGCACTTCTCCACATTGAACGCCATCCTGTTGTCTCCTGCCCACTTCCATAGTCTGTCCAGATCCTTTTGGATCTGGAGTACCTGCTTCTCAGTTGTGGCCACTGCTCCAGTTTTAGTGTCGTCTGCGAATTTGATCAGCAGACTGTTCACCCCTTCTTCCATGTCGTTAATGAAAAGATTAAACAGGATCGGCCCCAGGACAGAGCCCTGGGGGACCCCGCTTGTCACTGGCTGCCATCCCGACGATTCCCCGCTAATGGTTACCTTCTGCTTTCGGTCAGTCAGCCATGCCCTAATCCACCGGACAGTGCTTTGGTGTATCCCAAAACTCCTCAGTTTCTCCACCAGGATATCATGGGGCACTTTGTCAAAGGCCTTGCTGAAATCCAGGTATACCACATCCACTGCATCCCCTCCATCTAGCCATCTTGAAACCTTGTCATAGAATTCCACAAGGTTTGTCTGGCAGGACCTGTTTCTGCGGAAGCCGTGTTGTGTGGCTGTCAGCCTCCCTTCCCTATCTAGCATCACTAGATCTCTCTCTATTATGAGCCTTTCCATTGTTTTTCCTACAATGGACGTAAGGCTAACCGGTCTATAATTCCCCATGTCCTTCCTACTACCCTTTTTGAAAATTGGGACCACCGATGCCACCCTCCAGTCCTCTGGAACTTCACCCGTTCTCCACGAGGCCTCAAAAATGGAGGCCAGCGGGCGTGAGAGAACCCCTGCCAACTCTCTAAGTACTCTTGGGTGTAACCCGTCAGGGCCTGGCGCCTTTGTAATGTCCAATGCCCTGAGGAGCCCCTCGACTTCAAGGGGGGTGACTCTAATCTCTGCCCCTAAGTCCCCAGCCTCATCCAATCTCCTATACGGATATCCCCCGTCCTGCTTTGGGGAGAACACAGAGGCAAAATAGTCATTTAGCATCTGTGCCTGTTCCCTCATGTCAGTCACTGGATCTCCTTCCTCCTTATTTAGTGGTCCCACCACTTGTCTCCCCTTCCTTTTCCCATTTACATGCTGGAAGAAGCCCTTTTTGTTGCTCTTGATATTCTTGGCAAGTCTCAGCTCATAATCAGCCTTAGCCTTGCGAAGAATCCTTCTGCAACGGGCCTCCTCCTCCCGGTATACCCTTTTGTCTATTTCCCCCAGTACCCATTTCCTATGGAGGTTCCTCTTTCGTCTAATCCCCCTAACCACCTCCTTTCGCATCCATGGCGGCACTCTCCTCCGCCTCCCCACCTTACTGACTAGAGGTATTGTCAGGGCTTGCGCCTGCAAAACCTCCCTTTTGAGTGCCATCCACCCCTCCTCAACTCGCTTACCTTCCAGTAACCTATCCCAGGAGACTTTCCCCAGCCTGGCCTTCAGTTGGCCAAAGTTGGCCCTCTTGAAGTCCCAGCTTCTAGTGCTTGCCCTGCTGCACGGCCCCAGTCCTCTGATCTCAAAGCAAAGGATGGAGTGATCACTCGCATCCAGAGCTCCCCTAATCTGTACTTCATCTATCAGCTCCTCCCTATTGGTCAAGACCAAGTCCAGGATGTTTCCCCCCCTCGTCGCCTCTCGGACCCTCTGCGTGAAAAACCCACCCTCTAGAGCTTGTAGGAAGCGACGTGACCTGGCTGTCACCGCCGAGTGAGTCTCCCAAGTAATATCCGGGAGATTGAAATCTCCCATAATTACTGTGTCTCTCCCCCGAGATATCCTTAGAATCTGGCCTGTCAGGACATCATCCAGGGTCTCAAGTTGACCTGGAGGGCGATAACATACCCCCACTGTCAGGTCTCTTTCTCTGTCAAAACCCCTAAGTTTCACCCAGACTGCCTCTACCGAATCCCCATCTGTGCTGCATTCGATCTCACTGCATCCTATCCCTTCCCTGACGTATAAAGCCACACCCCCACCTCTCTTTCCCTTCCTGTCCTTTCTAAAAAGGTGATACCCTTCTATGTTCACATTCCAGACTTGCCTTTCATCCCACCAAGTTTCTGTGATTCCCACCAGATCGTATCCTCCTATTCCCAGGAGAGCTTCAAGCTCTTCCTGCTTATTCCCCATGCTCCTAGCATTGGTGTACATGCACCTCAACTCCTTCCCACTGCTTCCTTTCCTTGGAGTGCCCAGCATCCTCCTTCCTCCCATCCTCCCAAATTGAAGTCCGGGCCCAATTCAAGGTGTTGGTTCTTACCTATAAAGCCCTTAACGGCTTGGGTCCTGGCTACCTAAAGGAGCGCCTGCGACCATATATGCCCTCCCGCCCCCTACGATCGGCAGCTGATGCCCTCCTCCGGGAACCCTCCGTGAGGGAAGTGAAGAGGGTGAGCACCCGGAGGAGGGCCTTCTCTGCGGTGGCGCCCCATCTGTGGAATGCGCTCCCCAGAGAGGCTCGCCTGGCGCCGTCATTATTTGCTTTTCGGCGCCAGGCGAAGACCTTTTTATTTAAGAGTTATTTTAATTATTAATTTATTTCTGTTATATTTATTATATTTATTGTATTTTTAATAGTTCGATCTTGAGATGGGCCAGTTTTAAGTTTTAGTAGTGTAATTGTTGTTTTTTAATGTATTTATTTACAGTTGTTAGCCGCCCCGAGGCTTCTTGGCAAGGGGGCGGCATATAAATTTGTAAATAAATAAAATAAAATAAATATTATTTTGTGCACATTCTCAGTTGTGCAAATTTGCACTCTTGAACATGCAACATATACAATGTATCCAACATATGCAAATTCCCCAAAATGCAAGCTTGCGCACTTTAGCTTCTGGAGGAAATGCCCTTTTAATCAGGTTGCTTTTTTGTCTGTTCGATTTTTTTTCTACAATCAAAGTTGCATAAAATTATGGGGGGTAAAACACCAGGCCACAAGTCTGCAGAATCTGAGATATAGGAAAATGGGTGCAGATGTTGCAGTATCCATGGCCAAATTCTTAGAAATTCAAACATCTTTGAGCCTATTGCAGGTTTCTTTGACTTCTACTGTTATAGAAACAGGGGTTCCCACAAATGCATTGTTCTCCACAGTAGCCAGTGAGGTGGACCTTGGGAAGCCCACTGTAACAGCACCCTCCTGCTCACAGTCCCCAGTACACTGTCCCTGATGCTGGAGGTAATCTGTAGCCATCTGGTCTAGGAGGTGTTCCTGGCCTTCTCCTCCATGGATCTGTCCAATCTTGTTGAGAGCTGACCAACCAACCATGGGTTAGTGACCTCCACAGTTTAACTCTACACTTTGAGAAGAAATCCTTCCTTCTGTTCATGTTGGAGCTGCCTCTTATCAGCAAGCTTGACCATCAGCAGTGATAGGTGTGAACGGATGATTTGAAACAAGGGAGTAGAGAGATTTAAAAGGGCAACCAAGAAAACGACTTAGCCCAAGGGAGGGGAGGGGCCAAGATCAGGTAGCACAAGGTGTGAGAAGAGGCAGGCTGGCCAAATACTGGCTCCGGACTTCCCGGTTGTTAATTGACGAGCTGGGCAGGAGAAAATGGCCTATTGTAGCCCACCGGGGGCAGGGCGGGATTGGGGCAGCGCGGAGCGGAGCGGAGGATTGCGAACTCCCGGTTCCCCAGCCAATGGGGGAAAGGGGGAGGGAGAAGCGGCCGGGGCAGGGTTCAAAAGGGGGAGGCGAGCATGTGCCCAGGGGAACAGGAAAGTGGGAAGGAAACCGGTCCTTTCTGTTCCCCTCATTGCGATAAAGTTTCAAAAAGAACTCTGCATGCCTGGAGTATTTTTCTCTTCCGACGGAAAGAGTGATTTTAACAGCAGGGTCCATGGGCCATGTATCTGAAACATTGGGAATGTGCACTAGGCTCTCTGTCTCTGGACTCCTTCTTGAGATGGATTCCCATGCTCGATTGAAGGTTTCTGGCATTCTGAACTGGGGCTTAGGGCTGAAGCCTTGGCACACATTAAAGGCTCCTTTTCTCAAGACATCCCCACCTCCTTCCCAGCCATAAGCTGCATGCAAAATGCAAGTCCTGTGATGCTGCAGAACTTCAAAGCCATCAGATTTGGCTTCTGCACTGCAAGCTGTCAGATCATGTTGCCTTAATGAGCTGGGGAAGTTCATGGCCAGTGCCACAGAGAAAACCCCAAGTTCCACAGAACTTTCTTTCTGCCTTCCCTTAGCAGTTGTGAGCAGTCCACACCAAACACCAGAGTTTGCATACAAAAACCAGACAGAGTTGCCAAAGTGATCAATCTAAGCCAAAGATTAGCTCAGACCAGAAAGCTGCTGCAAATATTAGAACTCAGCTCTGGAACCCTTTCCCCAGAGAATGACTCTGAGCATGCACAAAGCTCATCTCTGTGGCATTGCCAAGTAGCTACAGATAGATCTGCACATGCCTGGAATTTGGGCAGTGATTTTATTTATTTATTTATTTTGATTTATATTGATTTCTGCAATATCATGTATGAAAACCAGGCTGATTTGGGGCTCATCTCCCACTGTTATTTTAAACCACTTCTCTTCCTTTGCCCACTCCTCCTCCCAGGTGGAAAGGCTTTGCCAAGCAAAAAAATTAAATCAATGTACCGTATTTTTCACTCTATAAGACGCACTTTTTTCCCCCTCAAAAGTAAGGGGAAATGTCTGTGCGTCTTATAGAGCGAATGTGTGTGTGCCCGACGCCTGGGACGCTGCCGGCCCACCTGCACCACCAGGCCAGCATGTGCTCGGCGTGCCCTGCTCCACCCCACACTCCGGGAACTGATCACCCCCACCGGGAAGCTCTGCGCCGCCGCCGCTGCGCACTGCCGCCCTGTTCCGCCGTGCACTGCCGCCCCGCGCCACCGCTGCGTGAGGGCTAGACAGCAGGAATGCTGGACACTTCTGAATTGGTCCACTTGTTTAGCCTGTCATATCCTGTTGGTGCCAAGGACACCCCTTCCATCTCCTCCCCACCACTCTGACATGTCTCCCTCCTTTTCCAAAGAGGGCTGGTTCTCTCTCTTTGCCCTGAGCATCTTCAGTAAATAACCTATAAATTGCCAACTCATCTATTCAGCTCTGCTCTTCCGCCTCAGAATCACTTGATGACTTTCTTATACAATATGTACATCATGTCCCTAAGATCACTCTCTAGCCACGTACCAGCACTCTAGGACAATTTTTAAAAAGGGATCTGGAAAATTATATGCTGCTTTGCTTTCTGTTGGTTCTGCGTAAATTGGTTGAAAGTGTTATTCAGGATAGATTCAGTTAACATATAGAAGAACTAGCCCTGCTTTAAAAGAAGCAACATGGCTTCTGCAGGGGTAAGCCTGTCTTGCTAATCCAGTAGAATTCTTTGCGAGTGTCACTACTACACATGGACTGAGCAGTCAAATAGACATTGTTTCTTCCAAAAGCCTTTTGATAAAATCCATCAACAGACTCTTGAGAAAACCTGGCAGTGATGGAATAAGGGCTGTGTGTGCACACACATGTTGTCCTATGGATCAGTAACTGATTACAGAATTGAAAGCCAACATTGAGAATGCATGGTATTCTCACAAGATTCTGCATTAGGATCAGTGCTTTTCAACCTGTTCATAAATGATCTGGAATTAGAAGTGAGCAATAAAGTAGCCAAGTTTGCTGATGATACTAAAACAAAACATTTAAAAGGGATTGTGAGGAATTCCAGTGGGATCTCTCTGAGCTGGGAAAAAGGGCATCAGAACGGCAAATGCTTTCAGTGTGAGCAAGTGTAAAGTTAGCATGCTGGGGGGAAAGAATCTCATCTTCAAGTATAAGCTGATGGAATCTGAACTAGTGCTGACAGACCAAGAAAGGGTCTTGAGAATGTGGGGGACAGCTTGATGAAAATGTCAAATGTTAGGAGGAAATGCCATAATTAGGAAAGGAATTGAAAATCAAATTTCCAAGATCATATTCCTCTTACACAAATCTTTAATATGACCATACTTAAAGTATTGTGTACAGTGCTGGCCACCACACCTGAAAAATGACATTGTTGGAAAAAGGGCAAAGAAGGGCAACTAAAACAATCAAGGGATTGGAGCAGCTCCCCTATCAGACTTTGTTACAACAACCAGGATTGCTTCTCTTAGGAAAATGATGAGTAATGGGAAGCATGGCAAAGATGTTCAAAATTATGCATGGTGTGAAAAAGTGGAAAGTGGGACATTTTCCTCCTCTCTGAAAAAAAAAGGGGGTTAATCCCCATGAAAACACCCATCACTCCTTTGTTCTGGAAAAAAAAAAAAAAAGATTCAACAGCAGAAGTGTAGTGAGCTTGAAATACCTTTTGGGAATGGAAGGGAAGTTCCCCACAATTCAGCTTTGTCTTTCAAGGGTTGGGCCTTTTAATACCTCATGGATAATTAACTGGGACTTCTAAATGCTTAACAAAAACAATGTGGATATAAAGTTCCCTTCCCAATTGAGGATACAAGAAGCACAATTATTATAGTGATCTCTGCAACTGTGCAAATGTTAGGTTTTCATGCCCTTGGTCCAGAGGAAGAAATGACACACAAGAGACCACTGAGTGAGCATTTCTCTCGACTCAAAAGGATGCGTAGATGCAGCCCGAGTTTCTTAAGCATCACTTTTAAATATGAAAAAAAGAGAGAGAGAAAAGTTGGAGCATTGAATTTAGGTCTCTCCTCATTGCTCACCTTCTCTGTCTAAGAGAGAGGCAAGAAAAACCAGAGAGAGCAGGTATGCTGGGGGTGTGCAATCAAAAGAATATTTACAGTTTATTCAGACCTACAGGAAATACATGTGGCATTGAAGGGAATGGAGAGATGGATTCTATACAAGATGTTTTCATGCCCTAACAGTTACATGCACAGTCTGCGGGGGATGGGGGGGTCATGCACACAGTATGCTAGAGGCACATGAGAGTAAAGCAACTGGGATTAAGACATCCCAACGCATCCCATTCTGTTATAGTTTATTAAATAGTTCAGTAAACCATTTGATTCAGAATATTTTTTTTCTTGTTTTCCTTCTCTAAAAACTAGGTGCGTCTTATGGGCAGGTGCGTCTTATAGAATGAAAAATACGGTACATTTTTTTCTTAATAACAGGTAAAATCAAAAGGTCATTGGAGGGCAGGGACATTGGCCCAAATCTTTTCACTTCCTTCATCATAATAGCCATGGTCGTCCATAAGAGAATTAGCCCTCTAATTCTGAACTTGAGTGGTCAGCTAGAGAGGGCCTGAATGAGTTCTGTAGGGTCCTGTAGGTGCATGCCAGGGAATGGGGATTTGGGAGGGACTTGACCAATTAGAATCCATTGTCTGGGAAGTGATGGAGGCTTCCATCATCAGCTTCCAGTGGAATGGGGGCAGGGGGAGAAGGAAACAATGCATCACCATGGCAACTGAATGATTTTTGTAGTTGAGAGGATGGAGATGTGGGAAGAATGGTCCTTCACAGTCAGGCATGCTTAGGAAGGGGGAGAAAGAATGAGAACATGCCTCATATACACACACAGAAATACAATGAGGTTTGAGAGGCAGATGGCAGTCTCAGGTTTCACACACCTCTTGGAAATGCACTTATTTACATAGGTTTTTCCTCACCTGGAATGGATTAAGTTATTGTCCTGTTTTAGTATCATTCTCATGTTAATACAGTTTAAATTGCTTGATAATTTTATAGAGGGAGAGGTCTATATTTATATTCTCATGTTAACAAGAGGAAGACCAAATAAGAGATGGATTGATTCCATAAAGGAAGTCGCAGCCTTGAATTTAGAACAGCTAAACAGGGATTTGATTTATTTATTTATTTAATTAATTAATTATTGTGTTTATATGCCACCCTATAGCCTGGAGGTTCTCCAGGCAACTTAAAAAAATATGGACAACCAACATAAAACAAGAATTCAAACAACAAAATCAGGTGTACAAAGATACAATCCAATATAATATACAAGATAGGAGAACATAATATGCAAGTAGCAATAACTAACAGGATAAACCCGAGATAGCTACTAAAAATATCTTAACCTGGTGATGAAAACTAAGCAGCAAAGGTGCCCAGCTTGCTTCCATAGGGAGAGGATTTCACAGGTGGGGTGTGTTGGTGGAGAAGGCCCTTCTCCCTAGCCATTTCTCCCCTCACTTTGTTAGGGGGTGGCACATGGAGAAGGGCCCCCATTGAAGATCTTAGTGGACTAGTAGGGATATCATGGGATGTCATAGACAGGATCACTTGGAGGGCTTTCATTCACGGGGTAACCATAAGTTGAAGACAACTTGATGGCACATAACAGCCACATCTTTAACATGGCCCACTTTGAGATTGTAGCATATTCAGAGGTATCAAAGGGTTAGAAAACAGACAGGCAAGAGGTGAGGTAAACAGTGCCAGCAGTCATCAGGTGAAGGAAGAGGTGTTTTAAGATCCTCTTGGGAAGTGATGCATCTCATTCTCTGCTCACTGATGGAATGCTTTAAAAAAAAACCTGAATTCTTTCTGAATTGCATGCATTTGTATTAGCATTAACATGCACTTGCACAAGTCTGCATTAGTCAGTGCAAATGACCACTAATGTGCATTAATGTATGCAAATGAGTGCATTTCTGGGAGTGCAACTTTGCACTAAGGTGCATTAGCACAATTCCCTCCCCAAAGGTGAGGGTTCTGTCCACATGACTCAGAAAAGCCAGCACAGAAAGCCACAGACAGGTTGAATTTGTAGAAATCCAAATTTGCCTGAACTAATAAAAATCCAAAGTCTGGGCCCAGGAGTCCTCCTGATGGTCAAGCACTCCAAACCCATAAGAGATACCTCCAGAATCCTTACCTTGGGCTTCAACCAGAGACACCTGAAGACCTGCAAGGTGTTGGGGTGTTGGGAAAATTTGGATAAATCCTGTCTGAAAAACATTACTTCTGTGTACTTTTTGCATTGTGGGATCAAATCCTGTACTTCTCAAACCAAGCTAAGTCACTGTTTCAAATGGCCTTCCTCCCCCGCTCCTTTCTCTCACCTTTAGCTGTAAGCTACAGTACACAGGGGACTGCAGGTGGCGCAGTGGTTTAAACCGCTGTGCTGCTGGGCTGGTTGATCGAAAGGTCGCCAGTTCGAATCTGCGCACGGGGTGAGCTCCCATGCTCCGTCCCAGCTCCTGCCAACCTTGCAGTTCGAAAGCATGCAGATGCAAGGAGATAAAAGGTACCACTTCGGTGGGCAGGTAACAGCGTTCCGTGCACTTCGGTGTCTAGTCATGCCGGCCACATGACCACGGAGACTGTCTGCGGACAAACACCGGCTCCCTCGGCCAGGAAACGGAGATGAGCACCGCCCCCTAGAGTCAGGCATGACTGGACTTAATGTCAAGGGGAAACCTTTACCTTTACCTTTACAGTACACAGGCCATTTAGTTCAAATTTACATTGTATACCTTCACAATGATGCAATAGTCATTGTTGAAATCCAAGGAAGTATCTTCCTAGCCCAGAGGCTCCATGTGCCCCAGCCAATTCAGAATGTCTAGAGTAGATAAGAGTCTTGAGTTCATGCATAGTTTCTCAGTAGCTTGAATGTACATGTCTAAGCGGACCTGGAGATGGGCTCAAGCTACTGAACTAAAGTGTCAATACAGGCAATTAGAAATATTGTAATCTCATTGTCTCTGTGTGATTGACTGGCATTCCTTAATCTGTTCTGCATGTGGTGACCTCAGAACCTGATTGTAATCCCTGCATTCTGTCATCAGTTGCCCTGTACCTGTGTACCTATAAATGCCCTGCAATGTGTTGAAGCTTTGCAGCAGAGTTCACTCTGCCTGCCCGGTAATGCATGCATTATCCTGAGCACCGCGGGAACCTTGGGTAAATACAATAGAGCCTCAGATGGTCTGGACGCTTGTTCTTTCCCACGAACCTGAGTTTTATTTCCTCTTGTCAAATTGAGATTCTGGGATTCTGACAGGGGGCACCACTGGAAAGCTGTTTTAAGATTTGCCACCCCCAGATCTTAAGTTCTCATGTTTCCTACTGGAGCTGAATCAGCTTTCACATCAAAATTCTAGAATTGGTTTCTCCTTGCTCAGCCCCAAACCTTGCCAGTTACAGTCCAGGGGTAGGCAACTTGTGATCTTTGGGGCCACCACTCCCATTGGCCCTGGACAGGTGAGAGATCATGGGAGTGGTGGGAGAACCCATCTGGATGGCTGCAAATTGTCCACTCCTGTCATGGATGCATCCACATCCATCCCATCCCTTTGCATTGCAGAAGCTTTATTTTGGAAACCTGGGAGATTTTTGCATCTCCTGGAGTGCCAAAAGAGTCAACATCTTTTCCTCTGAAAAGGGAGGCAAGGTTGGACCCGATCTACCATGGAACATCAGCCAGCGACTTTCTTCTTCTTGAAAGGAACGGGAAAATCTTGAACAAGACCTCTGGGCAAATTGGTTTTATGGCAGAAAGCTTTTTTAAAAAAAAAATCTGTGTTGTTATTTTCACTTTGTATACCTGAATGGCAGGGCAGAGCCTCTTTCTTGCCGCCTGATGGGAGCTTTCAGGTTGGAGGGGCAATGCTTGTGTGCACAGATGTGCCCAAAACAGAATGGCATTTAGATTTAAATGAGGACGGGGAAGCATTCCCAGAAGGGGTTTTTCTCCCCTGGTTTGAAAGCAAACGGAGAGCAATCCCAATGCCACAGATGAATCTCTTGGCGGTAGAAGTCTGGCTAGGAGACCTGCAGTCACTGATGCCGTGGGTCAGGAAACCTCCCAACCATGAAGCGGAGGGGGGGAATAAAAAGCTTGCTGATTTTAATGGCTGCTGTGAAAATACATCGAGAGAGTTACAAGCCTGACCCTGCTGCGTGGCCTCAGCTCACAGGAGCTGCCCAATTATTTCTGCCCTGGGGAGGGGGCAGTTCAGAGGGAAATGAGAAGGCCCAGGCCGCGGGGAGGGGCGGCAGGGCCAGCGCCTTCGGACTTAGGCCATGCCTGTGGCTTGCGTCAATCCCAGGGCCTGCTGGACATCAGCTTGTGTGCGGACGGGGCTGGAGAGCCCCAAGCCCGGGTTCTGATCCAGCCTGTGTGTCTGGCAGATCCAGTCCTTGGTGCTTCCCCTGTGGGACCCACCCTCTTCTCACCCTGGCCCTTCTCCTGATTCTTTGGGGTTTTCCTCAAGTTGGTACAATTTCCCCTTTGTTGCAAAATGCCTCTGCCCTCAGCACAGCTGCAAGAGTTATATGCAAGTTTTTCTTCCTGGTTTTTTGCCCCCCTCTTTTCCCCTGGTGCCTCTAACTCCACTCAGTGCTACATTCCCCCCTCTCCCCCCAAAACAGTTCCTTCAAAACTTTGGGTTGAAAGAGTTTGCTCACTCATGTGCTAGGTACATTGCCCACATTGCTCTTTGGCTGGGGAAGAGAGGGAAGAACCAGAGAGCTGCTGGATGTAGCTACACCCCAACCCCCATTAGCCCTAGCCAGGGATAACAGATTCATAGGACAGTAGAGCCGGCAGGGGCCAGGAAGGCCCTCGGGTGCAGCCCCTGCAGTGCAGGACACCGATTCACACCATCCCGCTCAGAGGGCTGTCCAGGTTCGCCTCGACTGTCTCCTGTGTGGGAGAGCCCACAACCTCCCCAGGCAGCTGGCTCCACTGCTGTATTGCTCTGATGGAGGGGAAGCTTTCCCCAACGTCTAGCCCGGACCTGGGTTGCCGCAGCTTGACTTGATCATTCCATGTCCTGCACTCTGGTACCAGCGGGAAGAGACCTTGACCTTCCTCTTTGCGGTAGCCTGTGAGGGACTTGCAGGGGGAAGTCATGTCCTTCTCAAGGCTGAGCATGCCCAGTTCTCTCCGCCTCACCTCACAGGATCCAGGAGGGGGAGGGAGGTCAATGGAACCAGGACTACAACTCCTAGAAATGCTGATGGGAACCTGATGTCGGTTTCTGGCTGGAATATGCAAGGAATCACCTGGAAGGTTAAAATCTAGTGGCTCTGTAAAGATATTCTCCAGTTCTCAATGTAATTTTATTTATATATTAGATTTATATCCCACCTTTTTTATTTGAAAGAACTCAAAGTGGCTTACATCATTCTACTTGTGAGTTATGGGCTCTGAAGCGAGCCCTGAAATTGTAGGAACGAACTGGGAGCTGAGAAGAATCCAGACCCTGGAAGATGGGTAATGTCTGATGGCTGAGAATGGCTATCTAAGGGACTAGCTAGGCAAGCGATCCAGAGACTCCATGAAAGCAGTCTTTGGGGAACTAAGGCTCTTGTAGATTAATTTCTAAAAACACATGTGGCATTGGGATGTATTTCCTAGAGGAGATCAACTCTGACTGCTCTTTAGAAGGCCAGATCCTGAAGATGAAGCTCAAATGCTTTGGCCACCTAATGAGAAGGAAGGACTCCCTGGAGAAGAGCCTGATGCTGGGGACGATGGAGGGCAAAAGAAGGAGGGGACGGCAGAGGATGAGGTGGCTGGATGGAGTCACTGAGGCAGTCGGCGTGAGCTTGGGTGGCCTCCGGGGGACGGTGGAGGACAGGAAGGCCTGGAGGAATGTTGTCCATGGGGTCGCAGTGGGTCGGGCACGACTTCGCGACTAACAACAACAACATGCCTTTGGGAAAATTTGGCAGGAAAGAGGTTTGATCATGAGTAGAGGAAAAGTTTTGGTGCATGAGCAGTTGGTGCAAGTACTGTGAAAAAATGGCTCTGCCCAAACAATTGGCGATTATTCATGTAAAGGGAGATAGAAACATAGAAACATAGAAACAGAGCGAGTCAGAAGGGGCCTCCTGGGCCATCTAGTCTGACCTCCGGCACCAGCCGGCTCCGCTCATGACATGCAGTCTGGGAATGGTGAAGAAACGAGATGAAATAGACTGGCAGGCTTGGAAGCCAAGAGGGCTTCTACTGAAGAAGCTGAGGCTCCACTATCAATACTGAACTTGATCCCCTTGGTTGAAGCTCCTTTTTATAAGCCTTAAGTTTGATGAGGCTGAAGTCGCAAGGGTGAAGGAACTGGGATGAGTCAGATCCTAAAGCAGCAATTGAAGAAACTAAGGATGGAGACTAGACTGCCTTGGACAAAGTGTTTACCTATAGCCCTGCTCCAGATGCGAACTGCTCCAAGCAAAGATACGGGGAGATCACCCTATGAGATGCTGTTTGAGTTGCCTTACTTGGGGCGGGTGGGGGAGTTACCAAGTTTCGAGTCAAAAGATAAATTTCTGCTGAACTGCGTATATACTGGGGATTTCTTCTTCTCTATCTGCCCTCAGGGAGAAGGGACTACTGGCACACGCAGCTCCCCTGGACTTCACAGTACGTCTGTTCAAAACTGGAGACTGGGTTCTGGTAAAACCCTGGAAGGACTCCAAGCTGCGCCCCGAATGGGAAGGCCCACCACTGGTGTTACTGATGACCGAAGCGGCTGTCTGGACAAAAGAAAAGGGGTGGACCCATTGCACAAGGGAGAAGGGACCCGTGCCGCCGCCAAAGGGGCGGACAGTGGATCCTGGTGACGGGCCCTTGAAGCTGAAGCTGAGAAAAGCCGAGCACGGGAGGGTTGGTTAGGCGACGCTGCCTGGCTCTCGGATGTGCTGGTTTTGCGATTGCTGATGCGAGAGCTGCTGTTGCGCCCACTGCCCTGACTGTGCTCCTCTACACAATTTCTGTAAAAAAAAGAGTGTGATCCTCATGGTGGGGAGAGTCGTTTGGTGGAGGCTTATTGAAATGGAGAGGGGTCCTATTGATGGCTGTAGCTGGACTACTACCACTGCCATTGTTCATACCTGTGATGACCCAGGTGGTCCAACGGACTGTGCAATCTGTTCAGGTGACCCCAGTACCAAAAACAAACCAGTGAGAGCCAGTGTGGTGTAGTGGTGAAGAGCGTGGGACTGGGACTCAGACAATCTGGGTTCTAGTCCCCGCTCAGCCATGGAGCCAACTGGGTGGCTTTGGGCCGGTCACAGACTCTCAGCCCAACCTGCCTCACAGGGTTGTTGTTGTGGGGATAAGATGGAGGAGGAGAATGATGTGAGCTGCCTTGAGCCCTTTGTAGGAAAAAGGCAGGATATGAATTGGGAAAAAAAAATATGACATTAAAAGTGGTTAAAATTAAAAGATCACCTCCAGAGCAAGTGATGCTTAGGGAATTCTTAGGGAATAGTTCAAGTTAGTAACAGTAAATGTTAATAAAAGAAAAAGGGTGGATTGTGAGAAATGGAAAATTACTGTTACTAAGCAGAAGAATGATGGATTGCTAAAGACCAGAGCAAAAGACCCTTATAAGGCCAAGGGCCTGAGTACAGAATCATGCTCAGCTGCTGGGGTGATGCTGGGGCGACTTCGCTCGCGTGCTGACAGAGAGGGCCACTGGTATAGAGCTTCTCCATCTTTGGCTGCAGAGCACATAGTCAATCTGATTTCTGACTTCCAGCACACCAGCCCTGAAATACTCAGCAGGGTATTTGCATGCCCTCAGACCTACAGACATTTCCATTCCAAATTGCAATCCTCTTTTAAAAATACTTTTTAAAAAAGGATTTGGGCTCTACAAACCTTTGAAAACATACTCTCCACTCCTCTTGGCAATATTAAGAGCCCCCCTCTTGACCTCTGATTTTAATCTTAAATTTAAGATTGAAGCTTAAGTTTAAGATTAAGATTTAAGTTTGATTTATGTGTTGGGTAGAGTCTTGAGATAGTTCCAGGGAGAGCATTAGTTGAGGCTGTTATAAGGACAGCTGTCTATGTGTGTACATGAGAAATGCTTTCTTGAAAGTTAAAAATACCCCTCATGTTGAAAGCTAGGTCTAGCCCACCCCCCACCTTGCTGTGGTAGATTTCTACATGCAAGGAGGATGTGTTTGTTTCTCTTTAAGTGCTGTCTATTTTACCACTGCCTTGTCATCTTGCTGCCTCAGCAGACCAGAACTAAGTCCATAAAGTGAGGTATGTCGTTTCCTTTTCTGAGTGACTGCCTATATCTAAAGAATGCACTTATCTCACAGAGCTTGAGACTTTTCCAAGAAAAGCATTCGAAGATGCCAGCAGAGCCAAAAGAAAAGAAAACAGAAAACACTTGTTAGCAGCCAGTGAGTTAAGCAGGCAAGGGATAACTGGTGTTAATTCGACGCAGAAGACTTTGTATTTCATAAAGATACAGATTTGTTGGTTTCATTTTTTTTAAAAAAAAGATTATTCTGCCCTGCCCAGATTAATTTGGGGGTTTGTCTGCCTGAAACCCCGAAGAGCCAGGCTTGATAAAAAGAAGGGGAATTGGGCAGAAGCTCACATTCTGCTTAGTGCTTGGCAAAGGAGGCATCCAGGCAAGTCCAAATGATGGATATGGAAACGTCTCCAATGAACAGAGCCCACGACACTCCCAAGGTCAAACGGAAAGACGGTGGCAGAGAGCCCAGTGTTCAGAATTGAGCAAGGGAGGAAGGGATATGACTCCAGCAGTTCAGACATGACGTGCCTACATGATTAAGGAGCACCTTTGTTTCTGGGGCTGACACAAGCAAGACCTGACTATATCTGATCTATAACAAGTTCTTGCCTTCCCAGCCAGGGTGAAAATTGGCAGAGGAAGGAGCAATGCTGGTTGACAGGTGAGCAAGAGGGGAAACAGTGGACTCAAGACACATGCTGAAGCATGGACGTGTGAGGAGGGCTGTAAGAACAAAAATGCCAGCAGGGCCCAAGAAAACCAGAAAGGCTAGATCAAAACCTTCACTGCTGATATCTCAACAGAATCATGCCTTCTGCCATCAGCATTCTGAGAATGTGTTCCTAGCAGGAAAGGCAGTGGAAGTGAGATATAGTGGTTAGAGTTGGACTAGGACTTGGAAAACCTGGGTTCAAGTCCCCACTCAGCCATGGAGCTCACTGGGAGACTTTGGCCAGTTGCTTATGCTGAGCCTAATCTCCCTTGGAGGGTTGTTGTATGGATAAAATGGAGATGAGGAAGAACACACGAGCTGCTTTGCATCCCTCATATGTGGAAAATTCAATAATTCAATAATTAATTCAGGAAATTCAATAATTTTTTATGATGTGTATAAGGCTGCCTCTTTCACAATGTGACTTTTTGTGTTGGTGAATGGTGGAATGTGTGTATATGTGTGTGTGGGGGGAGTACTTTGCACATGTTCAGAAGCACATTTAATAAGTTTCTCCCATGTTGCTGAGCAGAAAAATTGGTTCCTTCTTGCTTGACCTTGGCCTTTGGCTTCTTTCCCTCAACCCTGTTGGATTTCCCTGGTCTGGTACCAAGAGATTGAAATCAATAACGCCCTTACATGCCCTCCCACCCTCTGAGATCGGAAACAGAGACCCTCCTCCGGGAACCCTCTGTGAGGGAGATAAGGAGGGTGAGTACCCGGAGGAGGGCTTTCTCTGCGGTGGCACCCCAATTATGGAATGCGCTCCCCAGAGAGGTCTGCCTGGCGCCGTCGTTATTTGTTTTTCAGCGCCAGGCGAAGACCTTTTTATTTAAATTGTATTTTAATTGGTAATTTGTTTATTTGGTTTATTGTTATGTATTTATGTAGTTATGTATTGTCAGTTATGGTTATTATTTATTTACAGTCTAATTATGTTTATTTATTCATATTGCAGGGTTTATTGTTGTTGTTATATTTAATTTGGGCTTGCCGAGATGCACCGGGGGGGGGGGGGAGAGATAATTAGATAAGTTTTAAATTTATTATTGTATTTTATATTTGTTGTAAGCCGCCCTGAGGCTTTGTTGCGATGGGGCGGCATATAAATGTTTAAATAAATAAATAAAATAAATAAAAATCAGAGTTTGGAAAGGCAAGACACAAGCCACGATGCAGATGCAGTGTTAAAAGCCTCCCTCGCTGTGTAGCTAACACCTAATTTCATGGTGGTGAAGAGATATGCGAACAAATCAAACAGGCTAAGGTATCCAGTGACAAAATCTCAGGTTGTGGGGTGGAACAGAGTAAAAAAGAGTGATTGAGGGTGAAAAGAGCAGACAGTTGTCTTATAAGACACACACACATACATTTTTTGGCAGATCCCATTCTTCAAAACACATGCACCTTTTTTGCCACAGCTTTAGAGAATTTATTCGCTCCATGGAATCAACCGGTTTTAACAAGCACCAAGGGCTTAACCTACAAACCAGCCATCTTTAGAAGGGCCCACCCCTAACAGGCAAAGTATCCATCAGAAAAGTTGCTCTGAACATGTGCAGAGTGACATTCCTGCACTGCCAAAAGAACAAAACATAGCCCATGCAGATCTCTGAGACTGAGCAGGGATCAGAGAAGGGGGAGAGACAACAATTCTCACACACAGAAATGGTTCTGAGGCACAGAATGCTCATTGCACCTCAAAAAGACCTTGCCTGGCATATATCAGTAGCACAAATAATGAGAGCTAGAAACATGCTTGATGGCAGTGATGGGAAGGGAATAAACATTGCTAGAGGCCCCAGCTAAAGTCCTGTCCCTGTAAATGCAAAATACTTAAGTTCCATCCAAGCTGAGTTCCATCCAAGCCCCAACACAGAGATTGTGACAAGGACACCTCTGAGCATACAAAGAAAGCATGTGTATTGTCTCCCCTCCCCACCATCACCCTTGACAGTAGCCAGCAGACACACATCCAGAAAAAGTTGTGCTCCTATTTTACAGATGTTCTTATTATGACATCACATTATGTTCATACCCCACCTTTTCCTTCTTGTGAAGAACTCAGGGCTGCTTTCATGGTCTTCCTCCTTTCCCTTTCATCCTCACAACAACCCTGTGAGGTAGGTGAGGCTGAGCATCAGCGACTGGCCCAAAGTCCCCCAGTGGCCAAGCAGGGACCAGAACCCTGATTGCCCCTGTTTCAGCCCAAGCCTCTAACCACTACACCACACTGATCCTCTGTATGCTCTTCCTAAAAAGCCATTTCTGCTGAACTCACTTACTCTGGCTAATTGCAGACTAAATGCTCTTTCCTGCTGGTTACACAACCCTAACAGTACACAAACACTATGCACACACAATATATATATCACTATCTAACGCTATCTATCTATATATATTTATATATATAAATAAAACATTAATTACAATTCTTTCCTTTCTTTCCTGCTTCTATAATAGATAGACTGAAATTGAAAAGAATCTGGGTGGCAGTTTTATGTCATTTAGAAGGGACCCTCCATTTGTGCAGGCTTGATAGGGTGGCTGAGCTAAGCACACCAAGCCGTGCTTTGAAATTACCCCCCCATGCGCACGCGCACACACCCCTGTTTCTGTTCCAAAATAATCTGCACACTGAGACAATAAATTAACCCTTTGCATGTCCCCCAATATCACCCGCTGCCCATTTCGTATGCGCGATTCGCCACTGGCTGAACCCTCTCCAAACGCCCCCACCCCAAGGGCGTGTTTGAAACCCCCTTGCGCTTGGACCCCCGAGGCGGGGGAGGGAGCACAGCCACCCTTGTCTCCCCCCGGTTGTGCAAAAGCCAGCGGGAAGCGGTGATCTTTCCCTCTTGCACACACAAAGGGTCCAGCCCAAAGGAGGAGGAGAAGGGGGGCATTCCCCAGCCCCCCGAGTCCAATTCAGGTGAACGGCAGCAGGAGAGGGCGCATGCCCGAACCCCCCCCCCCCGGCATTTTTTTTAAAGCGAACAACACATCACCTGCAAGCAACGTTTACCCCGCTGCCCGGGGAGGAAGAGGGAAAAGCGCTAACCCGCGACTCCCCTGCACCCCAAAACGAGGCAGGGCACCCTACGTGACCCCCCCCCTTGCGATGCCTCTCCCAACACAGCCATTAAAGAATAGCTGATTTAATAAGAGGCTCCGTGTGGGAATCGCAGAGCCAACCCGGAATAAACATCTATCGCAATTTGCAAGTACCAAGCCATTTGGGGGAAGCGAAAAGCCAGAGATGCGGACGGATTGGAGGAGGAGGAGAAGGTGATGATCATGATCATGATATACCGCCACAACGCACAGGCAGCCCTCCCAAGCTGAAATTGACAGCAAAAACTGCACACAGACCGGGGGCAAAGGCGGTGGGGGGGTGGGGGCAGCTGGCAGCTCAAAGGCAGAGCGATTTGTCTTTCTGCCATCCCTAAAAGACGGCTCAGGGCGAATTTCCCCAATTTTGCCTCCTGTTTGCCTCTCCCCCTCCTCAAATAGTATTCCGGAGCGCCTTCAAAGTTTGCGAGCATCAAAACCAAATTTGTCTGCGTAGGGGCGTGTGCGGGGGTGTCTGTGTGTCCGTGGGGGTGGCGGGGGGGGTGGGCGAGTGAAACAAACAAACCCTCCCCCCCCTCTTTTTAAGCTATTGCAAATAAAAATGCCCGTTTCTGCAGATGCGCTTTACCTTAATTTTGCTGCCGGTCTCTCCGAGAGACTGATCCTTTTTGGCGTCTGCCTTTTCGCTGCAGTTCTTGCACGCACAAAACTCTCCACGGCTCTTCCCTGCCTTTTGAGGGGAGAGAAAGGTGGCGGCGGGGGGGGGGGACAGGACTCCTCCTCCTATGCTGTTTCTCGTGCCCCCCCTCCTCCTACACCTGTCCCTGCCTTGCATTGAATTTAATTGCCCTCCTTGTCTGCAGATGCCCCGATTTCCAGACTGCACAAGATACAGCCGCTATCTGGGGACCGAGGGGAAGGCATGGGTGGGCGGATGGGGTCGGGGCTGGTGGGAGACCAGAAAAAGACCCCCCCCCAGCTCCTTCTCAGCAACTCTGCAGCAGCTGGGGTGCAAAGCAATGCAGAAAAAGCACCTTTTGTAGGGGGAAATCGAAGGGGGTGAACAGCTGTTGAAAAGAGCATGTGATGAAGCAGTTAGGGTGCCCCCACCTTCTTGGTTGTCAGCTTAGATTTTGCCCGGCTTCCTTTTTTTCAGTGGTGGTGGGGGGTGAGTTTGCAGCAGTACCCAGAACAGGGCTGGCTGCGAACAAGGTGGGGCTGGTGGGGTGGCACCGGGGGCGGGGGGGCTGTTGCTGGAGGGGAAGCTGCCTGGGATGTCGCAGCCCATCCACCGAAGTCCGCTTCTGCTCTTCTTGTGTTCCGAGATGGAGTGAAGAGCAACTCTTGGTAGCTGCAGCTCCCACAGTCTGCTGGGCGAGCAGCAAAACCAGGGCTGAATTCTCGGGGCCTGGGAAGCCATGGAACTGGATTCCAAAGCGCCCCCCCCCCCAGCTCCAAAAAAGAAAAAAAGACTCACAGGGAGGGAGTGGTCTTAAATTCGGTGGGCAAAGGAGAGCTGTGCTGTTTTGTTAGGATGCTAATTTCTGCCTCCCCCCCATCCTCCCTGGAAAAGATCCACGCTTTTTAACCCTGTCTGAGCATATGTGAATTCTGCATGGAGGATGAGAATCTGCTCTTTGCTTTCTCTCTTTTGAGCAAATGTCTTAACAGAAATTACGCAAGGTTACTAGGTCAGTGTTTGACTGTTTGCATATGTAGGTGATGAACTTATTTGCTATTATTGTATAGCTATCCCAGTTTTTTTCTTTGGCAAGGAAGCAATGCCAGCTCACAGAATCTTCCTCTTCTTCCTTTCCATTTTACCCTCACAACAAACCTGTGATTTAGTGGCTGGCCCAAATCACTCAGTGAACCTCATGCCTGAGTGGGCACTTGAATCTAGCCCTCCCAGAGTGCAGTGCTCTAACCATTATACCACATTGTCTCACTTCTAAATGGCTTTCTTGTCCTTTCTAACATTTTAACTGCATTCAGATAGACAGGTTGAGCAACTGGTGGTGCTTCTGTATGTGAATATGAATGTATATATATATGTCAGAAAATCCCGGAATTTCAATTTGTGAGGAGGAAATAAAACTCTGGTTCGTGGGAAAGATCAACCGTTCAGACCCTCTGTGGCTTTATTGTTTGGCCCAGGTTCCCGTGGTAAGGCTTACAATAATGCATTACCGGGCAGGCAGAGGTAAACTCTGCTGCAAGGTTTCAATACAACTCCAGGGTATTTTATACCCTCCCGGTCACGTACACAGGCACAGAGCAATTGATGACCGAATGCAGACATTACAATAAGGTTCTGAGGTCGTCACATACAGAGCGGATAAAGGGAGGTCAGCCAATCATACAGTGACAATGAGATTACAATAGTTGTAATTGCAGTGTATTGACACTTTAGTTCAGTAGCTTGAACCCATCTCCAGGTCTGCTTAGGCATGTAAATTCAGGCTACTGAGAAACTATGCATGAACTCATCCAGACTCAGACCCTGAGTAATGCATCCGCACCGTTCTGAATGGCCAGGGCACATGGAGCCCTCTGGGCTAGCAAAAGATACTTTCTGGCAAACTGTGAATTCCAACAGGATTATGTGAGAGAAAGGAGTGGGGGGGAGGAAGGCCATTTGAAACAGTGACTTAGCTTGGTTTGAGGAGTACAGGATTTGATCCCACAATGCAAAAAGCACACAGAAGTAATGCTTTTCAGACAGGATTTATCCAAATCTTCCCAACACATATAATGATATTTTGCCTCTTTTTCCTCCAAGAAACCTGAAGCAGCTTACATATTAATTAATTAATTCAAAGTTTTTATATACCGTCCCATTACTGACGTCTCGGGATGGTTTACAAGAAGCACAAATAAAATAAGATAAAAATGGTACAGCATCCAGTGATAAATATAAAAACACAATCAAGACCAATTAATAATTAATAATGGGAGAATAAAAAGGGTTTCACCTGGCACTGGA
Source organism: Varanus salvator macromaculatus (assembly GCA_023646645.1). Classification (NCBI taxonomy): domain Eukaryota; kingdom Metazoa; phylum Chordata; class Lepidosauria; order Squamata; family Varanidae; genus Varanus; species Varanus salvator. Next base: position 160,299 of record JAIXND010000748.1, on the reverse strand, counting down.
AAGAAAAAAGCGTTGGCACCAGGCAGACCTCTCTGGGAAGCGTATTCCACAGTCGGGGTGCCACCACAGAGAAGGCCCTCCTCCAGGGACTCTCCCTGCTAATCTCCTTCAAGAAGGGCTCCCGGATCTCAAGGGACGGGAGGGCACATAGGGGAGAAGGCGCTCCTTCAGGTATCCTGAACCCAAGCCGTTTAGGGCTTTGTAGGTCATCACCAGCACCTAAAATTGGGCCCGGACTTCAATTGGCAGCCAGTGTAACTGGTAGAGGACCGACATTATGCGTGAAAACCGGCCGGTCCCCATTAACATCCTGGCAGCTCTATTCTGAACCAATTGAAGTGTCCAGACCGTCTTCAAGGGCAGCCCCACATAGAGCGTGTTACAATAACCCAACCAGGAAGTTACCAGAGCGTGGGTCAGTGTTGCCAGGCAGTGCTCGTCCAGGCAAGGACGCAGCTGGTGGACCAGCCGAAGCTGAAGGAAAGCGCTCCTCGCCACCGCCACCACCTGGGCCTCCAGGGACAGCTCCGGGTCAAGGAGCACTCCCAAGCTGTGGACCCTGTCCTTTCAAGGGAGCGCTACCCCGTCCAGGACAGGGCCAATGTCACTTACCTGAAGACCCAAACCGCCCACCAGCAGGACCTCCGCCTTATCTGGACTGAGGCTCAGTTTGTTGGCCCTCATCCAGCCCATCACCTCGGCCAGGCACCGGCTCAGCACAGCCACTGCCTCACCTGTGATAGGTGTTGGGAAAATTTGGGTAAATCCTGTCTGAAAAGCATTACTTCTGTGTGCATTTGCATTGTAGGATCAAATCCTGTCTTCCTTCTCAAAACCAAGCTGTCACTGTGTAAAATGGCATTTCCCCACTCCCTTTCTCTCATCTTTAGCTGTGGGCTACAGAAGACAGAGCCATTCAGTCCAAATGTACATTGTTAAATAATCATTGTTGGAATCATTGTTGTATCTCCCTAGCCCAGAGGGCTTCATGTGCCCTGGTCAACTCAGAATGTTTAGAATCTAGATAGGAGTTTGAGTTCATGCATCGTTTCAGTGGCTTGAATGTACATGTGCAAGCAGTCCTGGAGATGGGTTCAGGCTTCTGGACTGAAGTGTCAATTAGAAATATTGCAATCTTATTGTTACAGTATGATTGACTGACATTCCTTTATCTGTTCTGTATGTGATGACCTCAGAATCTTATTGTAATCTTTACATTCTGTCATCAATTGCCCTGTACCTGTATGTGACTGGGAGTGTATCAAAAGTCTCTAGTTCTGTTGAAGCTTTGCAGCAGAGCTCACCTCTTCCTCGCCTGGTAAGGCCTTATCGTGAGTCAACCGCAGGGCCTGGGATAGACAATAAAGACACGGAGGTTCTTAATGATTGATCTTTCCTACGACCCCGAGTTTTATTTCCATGGTCAAATTGAGATTCCGGGATTCTGACATAGGGATGAAAGGATGGCTTGAAACAAGGAAGCAGGGAGAGTGAAAATGTAACAAAGAAAATTCCTTAGCCATAGGGGGAGGGGGCCGGGATCAGAGAGCAGGAGGGAACTGGCAGGTAGACAAGATAGCAGGCCCCTTGCTCAATGAATGACCTCATGACTATGAACTAACACTCCCCACATAGGAAATAAGCTCATGATAATTCGCCTGGGAGGGAGGAAGAGGGAGGGAAGAACAGGTATTGGAGGGGCACGGAATAGGCAGTATTCCGGAATAGGCGTGACCTCCCAGTACCTGGGCCAATGGGGGGAGAGGAGGAGGGAAGAAGCGGCCGGGGAGGGCATAAAGATGGGATGTGAGCATGTGCTCGGCGAGCTGGCCAGGGGAAGGAAACCCTCCGACTCCCTTTATTGCAATAAAGTTTCAAACAGAACTCTCTGCTGCCTGGCGCATTTGCTCCTCCGAGGGAAAGGAAAGAGTGTTTCTAACAACCTGGACTAGGTGTGAAAGAGAGGTAGAGCTGGGTGTCATTAGTACTGATGACTCCACAACCCATATGACCTCTCCCAGTGATTTCATGTAGATTATTTTTTTTTATAAAAAAAATTATTAAAAATTTTAAACCAATACTAAAAACATCAATCATCACATACATCGAAACTACTGGGTCAGCCCCTTACTACATATCTTTTAACATTCTGTAATCATATTCAGATCCGTTTATGATAACTTAAAAACATTTTTAGATCTAAACCAAGTCCCGTTTCTCCAGCCAATAAAAAAAAAAGTGGTTCCATATTTGATAGAAGTCACTATCTTCTTTCTCCTTCAGCGGTAAGATCAGTCCATCCATTTCTTACAAAGTCCCATTTTTCTTGACCAATATTAAAAGAAAGAATCTCCAAATTTGATAAAAGTCAATATCTTCTTTCTTCTTCACTAATAACTTCAATCTGACCATCTCCCCACAATTCAAGATCTTTTCATTTTTCTAATGCTAGACAAATAGACTCCTCACTACAACAGTCACAAATAAAATCAAATACATTTCTTGTTTACTAGTATTCCAATCCAATATCTACTAAAAAGAAAAACGAAAAAGAAGAAAAGTTCCAAGTTTAAAAAAGAACTAAAGACTTTTAACCCAAGATATGTTCACATATCTAACATCCATTTATCATCTTTAGACATCTTAGCTAATCTGTTTGATGACAATTACCTATAATATCTTTTAAACAAATGTTCTTTGAGCTAATTTACTAAAGTTTCATCTAGCTTACACATCACTTTGTTGTTGTTGTTGTTAGTCGCGAAGTCGTGTCCGACCCATCGCGACCCCATGGACAACATTCCTCCAGGCCTTCCTGTCCTCCACCATCCCCCGGAGTCCACCCAAGCTCACACCAACCGCCTCAGTGACTCCATCCAGCCACCTCATCCTCTGCCGTCCCCTTCTTCTTTTGCCATCTATTGTTCCCAGCATCAGGGTCTTCTCCAGGGAGTCCTTCCTTCTCCTTAGGTGGCCAAAGTATTTGAGTTTCATCTGCAGTATCTGGCCTTCTAAAGAGTAGTCAGGGTTGATCTCCTCCAGGACTGACCGGTTTGATCGCCTTGCGGTCCAAGGGACTCGCAGGAGTCTCCTCCAGCACCACAACTCAAAGGCCTCAATCCTTTTGCACTCGGCCTTCCTTATGGTCCAGCTTTCACAGCCATACATTGCAACTGGGAAAACCATAGCCTTGACTATACGCACTTTTGTTGGCAGGGTGATGTCTCTGCTTTTTAGTATGCTGTCTAGATTTGCCATAGCTCTCCTCCCCAGGAGCAAGCGTCTTTTAATTTCTTGGCTGCAGTCCCCGTCTGCAGTGATCTTGGAGCCCAGGAAAATAAAATCTGTCACTACCTCCATTTCTTCCCCTTCTATTTGCCAGGAAGTGAGAGGACCGGATGCCATGATCTTAGTTTTCTTAATGTTGAGTTTCAAGCCAACTTTTGCGCTCTCCTCCTTCACCCGCATCAAGAGGCTCTTTAGTTCCTCTTCACTTTCTGCCATGAGAGTGGTATCATCTGCATATCTGAGGTTGTTGATATTTCTCCCAGCAATCTTGATTCCAACTGGCGATTCATCTAACCCTGCCTTTCTCATGATGTGCTCTGCATATAAGTTAAATAGGCAGGGCGACAGTATACAGCCTTGCCAAACTCCTTTCTCAATTTTGAACCAATCAGTGGTTCCATGTCCAGTTCTCACTTGCTTCTTGACTCGCATACAGGTTTCTCAAGAGACAAATAAGATGGTCTGGTACTCCCATCTCTTTAAGAACTTGCCACAATTTGTTGTGATCCACGCAATCAAAGGCTTTAGCGTAGTCAATGAAGCAGAAGTAGATGTTTTTCTGGAACTCCCTAGCTTTCTCCATGATCCAGCGTATGTTGGCAATTTGATCTCCAGTTCCTCTCCCTCTTCGAAATCCTGCCTGTACTTCTGGTAGTTCTCGGTCCACATACTGCTGGAGCCTGGCTTGTAGGATTTTGAGCATCACTTTGCTAGCATGTGAAATGAGTGCAATGGTGCGGTAGTTTGAACATTCTTTGGCATTGCCCTTCTTGGGGATCGGAATGTAAACTGACCTTTTCCAATCCTGTGGTCACTGTTGAGTTTTCCAAATTTGCTGGTATATTGAGTGTAGCACTTTTACTGCATCGTCTCTTAGGATTTTGAATAGCTCAGCTGGAATGCTGTCACCTCCACTAGCTTTGTTGTTGCTCAGACTTCCTAAGGCCCATTTGACTTCACATTCCAGGATGTCTGGCTCGAGGTCAGTGACCACCCCATCGTGGTTATCAGGGATGTTAAGCTCTTTCTTGTATAGTTCTTCTGTGTAATCTTGCCACCTCTTCTTAATCTCTTCTGCCTCTGTTAGGTCCCTGCCATTTTGGTCCTTTATTATGCCCATCTTTGCATGAAATGTTCCCTTCATATCTCTAATTTTCTTGAAGAGATCTCTGGTCCTCCCTATTCTATTGTTTTCTTCTATTTCTTTGCACTGTTCATTTAGGAAGGCCTTCTTATCTCTTCTAGCTGTTATCTGGAATTCAGCATTCAATTGTTTGTATCTTTCTCTTTGTCCCTTGCCTTTCGCTTCCCTTCTTTCCTCAGCTATTTGTAAAGCTTCCTCAGACAGCCATTTTGCTTTCTTGCATTTCTTTTTCTTTGGGATGGTTTTAGTTGCTGCCTCTTGTACAATGTTGCGAACCTCCGTCCATAGTTCTTCAGGCACTCTGTCTATCAGATCTAATTCCTTAAATCTATTTGTCACCTGTACTGTATATTCATCAGGGATATGATTTAGGTCATACCTGAGTGGCCTAGTGCTTTTCCCTACTTTCTTCAACTTAAGCCTAAATTTTGCCACCAGAAGCTCATGATCTGAGCCACAGTCGGCTCCTGGTCTAGTTTTTACTGACTGGATAAAGCTTCTCCATCTTTGGCCGCAGAGCACATAGTCAGTCTGATTTCTGTGTTGACCGTCTGGTGATGTCCATGTGTAGAGTAGTCTCTTGGGTTGTTGGAAAAGAGTGTTTGCTATGACCATCGTATTCTCTTGACAAAATTCCACCAGCTTGTGCCCTGCTTCATTTTGTACTCCAAGGCCAAAGTTGCCTGTTATTCCAGTTATCTTTTGGCTTCCTACTTTAGCATTCCAATCCCCTATGATGATAAGGACATCATTTTTTGGAGTTAATTCTAGAAGGTGTTGTAGGCCTTCATAGAACTGGTCAACTTCAGCCTCTTCAGCACCAGTGGTTGGGGCATAGACTTGGACTATTGTGATGTTGAATGGTTTGCCTCATCCATTCTGTCATTCTGTCATTTTGGAGATTGTATCCCAGTACTGCTTTTCCTGCTCTTTTATTGACTATGAAGGCTACTCCATTTCTTCTGAGGGATTCTTGCCCGCAATAGTATACCTGATGGTCATCTGAACAAAATTCACCCATTCCTGTCCATTTTAGTTCACTGATTCCTAAGATGTCGATGTTCAGTCTTGTCATCTGTTGTTTGACCACATCCAGCTTGCCCTGATTCATGGATCTTACATTCCAGGTTCCTACGGAGTATAGAGCTTTGCAGCATCGGACTTTCCTTTCACCACCAGATACATCGGCAACTGAGTGTCCTTTCGGCTTTGACCCAGTCGCTTCATTCTTTCTGGCGCTACTAGTACTAGCCCTCTGCTCTTCCCCAGTAGCATATTGAACTCCTTCCGACCTGAGGGGCTCATCTTCCGGCGTCATATCTTTTTGCCTCTTGGTACTGTCCATGGGGTTTTCATGGCAAAGATACTGGAGTGGGTTGCCATTTCCTTCTCCAGTGGATCACATTTTGTCAGAGCTCTCTGCTATGAGCTGTCCGTCTTGGGTGACCCTGCACAGCATAGCTCATAGCTTCATTGAGCTACACAAGCCCCTTCGCCATGACAAGGTAGTGATCCATGAAGGAGACACATCACTTAGTCACATACAATTAACTCCTTATAACAGTCCAGCTCCTTACACTCTTTAATATATCTCACTTATAAAAAAAGTATCCACTTAGTACAGCTTCTTCTATGCCAATAATAATCATTTTCTAGCATAGTAACTCAAGAAAAAGGAGTCATGTAACTTAGCTTTTGATCATTCATTTTTAAGATTAAAAAAGAAAGAAAAAACTCTTATTTTTCCTTATGTCACCAACCAAGAAAAAACTCAACTCCTATTCTTATCTTTCTTAGTTCAGTTTAGATCATATCTTATAATCTCTTCATAATTCAACACATTTAAATGTAGAGAAGCTTCCACATTGAAATCATATAACTTAGCCTTTCTATACCACAATAAACATGCTAACTCATTTATATAATTCCTTTTTAAGATAACAAATTCTCTCATTTCTTTTTTACACCTCTGCCCCATTGCCCTTGTTTTGATAAAGCTCATTGAAAATCAATATTTTTCAGCTTTACACCTCTGCCCCATCTTTCTCCGGTTAATGGTACTTGTTGAAAATCAACACTCTTCAATGACTGTATTTCAATATTCACTATTTCTTGCTTTATTTTCAATAAATGTAGCATTTGTTGTAGGTCAGTGTTTATTCCCAATGGCTGTGTTTCTTGCTGCAAATCAACATTCACTGTCTCTTCTTCCTCAGAGTGCTCGGTGAGCTGGCCAGGGGAAGGAAACCCTCCTACTCCCTTTATTGCAATAAAGTTTCAAACAGAACTCTCTGCTGCCTGGCGCATTTGCTCCTCCGAGGGAAAGGAAAGAGTGTTTCTAACAACCTGGACTAGGTGTGAAAGAGAGGTAGAGCTGGGTGTCATTAGTACTGATGACTCCACAACCCATATGACCTCTCCCAGTGATTTCATGTAGATGTTGAAGAGCACAGGGGATGAAATGGAGCCTGGCGGAACTCCAAGGCCAAGCTGCCATGGCACAGAGCCACAATCCCCTGACACTGCCTTCTGGAATCCACTGGACAGGTAGGAACAGAACTGCTGCAAAGCGGTGCCTCCAATCCCCAACTCAGCCAGCCTATCCAGGAGGATACCATGGTCAATGGTATTGAAAGCCACTGAGAGGTCCAGGAGGACCAGCAGGGATGCACTCCCCCGTCCCTCTCCCTGCACAGGTCATTGTACAGGGCGACCAAGGCACTCTTTGTTCCATATCCGAAACCAGACTGGAATGAGTCAAGATGATCCATTTCCTCCAAGAGCACCTGGAGTTGTCTGGCCACCACCCACTTGAGCACCTTGCCCAAGAATGGGATATTAGCCACCAGCCTAATTGGCGGCTCTCTCTGAGTCCAGGGTCACTCTCTTCAGGACAGGCCTGATCACCGCCTCCTTCAAAGGCGCGGGGCCCTGACCCCCCTCAGAGAGGCGATCACAACCTCCCGTACCCAGGAGCATATCCCATCCTTGGCACTGGTGAGCAGCCACGAGGGGCAAGGGTCGAGCAGACAGGCGGTGGGTCGGACCAATCCAAGCGCCTTGTCCCCATCCTCAGGCCGCAGCAATTGAAACTCATCCAATAAGGCCGGACCAGGCGGCGCTCTGGACACTTCCCGTTCTAGGACCACATCAGCTGTGGAGTCCAACTTGTGGCGAATCCGAGCAATTTTATCCCTGAAGTGCTGGGTAAAGTCATCACAGTGAACTGTGGATGGTGCAATAGGATCCTTTTTGGGCTCAGAGTGTAATAGGCCCTGCACCACTACTGTGAGGCGGCAATGGAAGCGGGGAAGAACTGCCTCTTTGCCGCCCTCACCACCACAGCATAGGCTCAACAGTGAGCTCTAAGTTGTGATACTTGAGATTTGTCCCAGGATTTTCTCCACCTACTCTCTAGTTGTCTCCGAGCCTACTTCATCTGTCGTCATCAGAGGAGTCCCTTACGCATGCACACAGGAGAAGGAAACTTCCCATGAGAACCAGAGCATTGATGAAGAGTTATTTATGGTGTCAGCAGAACAAACTCTACTCCCCACGCTCACAGATGCTGAGAGTAAGAATGGGTCAGATACAGAGGTGCAAAGAGAAGACGAAACAGAGGTGCGAGAACAGGACAATTTGGGAATAAACGTGAAAACAGTCTCTCAATCTTCTGATATGGAATGTGAGAACCAAATAGATAAGGGACAAGGGGGATTTGAGGATGGTCGTTCTCCCAGGTGCACGCACAGACTGGAACAGCTGGAATCCAGACTGTCGTGCGTGCTGACTAAGAGGAGTCTTTGGCACATGTAGAGGAGAAGACTTCCTGTGGGAACCAGGCCTCGGTGCAGGAAGAAGTGTACCTGGTGCCAGTTGTACAAACATTCCTGCCCCCCACACTCCCTGACCAAGCTCTTCAAAGAGAAGAGGGCGCAGATGGGAGTAGGATTCAAGGAGGAGCTGATAGTGAACTGCAGTTGGAGGGCAGTCGGTTGCTCTCGCAGACACACGTGCAGACTAGGGCAATTGGAGACAAGAGTTAGAAAGGCAGAGGGAGAGAAGTTTGTCGGACCCGCCCATTGAGAGGCAGCCCAGGCGAGTCAAAAGCATTTCGTAATCTGATCCCTCCCAGAAAGAGAGAAGGCTTCGCCATTATCATCATTATTATTATCATCATAATTTCCTGTTAATGTATCTGCAACGTTTCGTGGAATAAAGGACTTTAGCTTCAACTGTCTGATTTGTTGGCTTCGTTGAGAAGGAGAGCCAGCCTCACGACACAGACTGACTGAATGATGCAAAGAGAGGGGTCACAGCACTCTGCCCATGGAGGGGCGGCCACAAAAGGTTCATAAACCAAGTGTGGGTTGAACTTAGTTAGAATGAGAGGACAACTGTCTAGCCTGTGTGACTGTAATTGTAATACTGTTTAGAATAAAGACATTTGTAGTATCAACTGGAGTGATTGCATTCGTTGGGAAGGAGCACCAGTCACATGACAGTTTGTTCTCTCTTTCTCCCAACACCGCACACAGAAGGACATCGCAATCTCTACAGCTAGGCGCTTGATTCCTTCACTGTGCCAACATGGATGCAACCACGCAAGCTGTGGCGGCAGAGATTCAGGGATTAAGAGATGAAATTGGGCGACTGTGAGCTGAAAATGCTGTGCTACAAGCGGCAGTGGCAGCCGCCACAGCGACCTCCCCTCCAGTCACCAAGCTGAAGCTTAAAGGATGCCCCATTGAACCATCACCCAAATATGATGGCAAACGGGAGGGCTTCACAACGTTTACAGCTGAATGTGAGTTATATATGCAACTGCAACATAACGACTTGACTTTCCAGATGAAAAAACACGTGTGGGCTTTACCCAACTTTCAGGTGCTGCTGCACAATGGGTGACCACTCAGCTGGTAGCACAGGATCCCGTACGTAATGATTCCTCAATGTTCTTAACAGTGATGGGTCAGTTTTTGGGCGTCAGGCTACGGAAAGACATGGCCACTTGAGAAATTAAGCACCTCCGGCAAGGGGTAACTCAGCAGCAGATTAAACAAAGAAGCTTTGATGGTTCAATATCGGGAAGGACTGTGGGGGGAAATTTTGGATGTTCTAGCTCAAACTTCTCCACTGGAGAACCTGGAAAAACTCATGTTAATATATATCCAAATTGATGGCCAGTTGGAAAAGTGGAAGAAGGAGTGTAAAACACCCCGTTCGGGGCTGATACAATCTATGGAACCTACTTTACCACAGATGACTGCCCCTCCACAGGTGTACTCTACTGATCCCCCCCCCCCGCACCTCCCTCTCATTCCGAACCAGAGCCGATGCAATTAGGAGCTATTAAGCCATGTCTACCAAAGAGTGAAATGGATCATTGTTGAGCAGCTGGACTATGCTTTACTTGTGGCCAAAAGGGACATTCAGCATCCATGTGCCCATGGAACAAACCGGCGGGAAACTTCCTGTCCCAGCGTCGTTAAGCGCCACGATGATGGGAACTACACCATTCAGCCCTAGGTGCCCTTCCTTACAAAATCCATCATCTGTCAACCATTTACTGATTGATGTCATTTTAAAAACACCCCAACAATTGAAAGTATTGTTTCTGAAGTCCGTCCTGCTATGATGGACAGGTCATAGCAGAGAGCTCTGACAAAATGTGATCAACTGGAGAAGGAAATGGCAACCCACTCCAGTATCCCCGCCATGAAAACCCCATGGACAGTACCAAGAGGTAAAGAGATATGACGCCGGAAGATGAGCCCCTCAGGTTGGAAGGTGTCCAATGTGCGACTGGGGAAGAGCAGAGGACTAGTACTAGTAGTGCCAGAAAGAGTGAAGCAACTGGGTCAAAGCCCAAAGGACACTCAGTTGCGGATGTATCTGGTGGTGAAAGGAGAGTCTGATGCTGTAAAGATCTATACTCCATAGAAACCTGGAATGTAAGACCCATGAATCAAGGCAAGCTGGATGTGGTCAAACATGAGGTGACAAGACTGAACATCAACATCTTGGGAATCAGCAAACTAAAATGGACAAGAATGGGTGAATTTAATTCAGGTGACCATCAGGTATACTACTGCGGGCAAGAATCCCTCAGAAGAAATGGAGTAGCCTTCATAGTCAATAAAAGAGTAGGAAAAGCAGGACTGGGATACAATCTCCAAAATGACAGAATGCTCTCAGTTCGAATCCAAGGCAAACCATTCAACATCACAATAGTCCAAGTCTATGTCCCAACCACTGGTGCTGAAGAGGCTGAAGTTGACCAGTTCTATGAAGGCCTACAACACCTGCTAGAATTAACACCAAAAATGATGTCCTTATCATCATAGGGGATTGGAATGCTAAAGTAGGAAGCCAAAAGATAACTGGAATAACAGGCAAGTTTGGCCTTGGAGTACAAAATGAAGCAGGGCACAAGCTGGTGGAATTTTGTCAAGAGAATGCGATGGTCATAGCAAACACTCTTTTCCAACAACCCAAGAGACGACTCTACACATGGACATCACCAGACGGTCAACACAGAAATCAGATTGACTATGTGCTCTGCGGCCAAAGATGGAGAAGCTCTATACAGTCAGTAAAAACTAGACCAGGAGCCAACTGTGGCTCAGATCATGAGCTTTTTTTCTTTTTTTTTAATAAGTTTTATTCTTAATATACCTAACAAAAAGAAACTAAAACAAACATCAATCATCGAAAACATCAGACCTACTGCATCAGCCCCCCACATTTTTTCTTTTTATGTTAAACTATAAACATATTTAAGTCTATGCATAGTCCTGTTTCTCTAGCCAATGATAAAAAGAGTCCCAAGTTTGATAGAAGTCTGTATCTTCTTTCTCTCTCAGAGACAAAGTCAATCTGTCCATTTCCGCACAGTCCAAGATCTTTTTTAGAATCAGTTCGTCGGTAGGTGGCTCTTCACTCTTCCAGTGTTGGGCAAATGCAATTCTCGCTGCAGTAGTTACATGTAGAGTCAAATACATTGCTTGTTTACTAAGATAATCAGGTACCATGCCTAATAAGAAAACTTCAGGTTTAAATGTTAGAGGTTTTTTTTAACATTTCCTCTAGCCATTTGTGTATTTTAATCCAATACTTTTTTGCCTTATCACAGGTCCACCACATATGATAAAAAGTACCCAATTTGTGTTTACATTTCCAACATCCATTTGACATATTTGGAAACACCTTAGCTAACCTATTTGGTGACCAATACCATCTACCATCTATGTGAGCTTAAGTGGACTCCGGGGGATGGTGGAGGACAGGAAGGCCTGGAGGTCCATGGGGCCGTGATGGGTCAGACATGACTTCGCAACTAACAACAACAACCATCTATAAAACATTTTATACAGGTTTTCTTTGTATGAGGTTGCTAATGTTACTTTAATATTTCTTTCCCACAGCTTTTGCCATTTCTCTAACTCAATATTATATCCAAAGTTTTGTGCCCACGTTATCATAGTTTCCTTAACCTGTTCATCTTCCATTCTCCTATCCAATAGAAAATTATACAATATTTTAATCATTTTCTCATCTGATTTAAGAATCATGTGATCAAATGCTGTTGACTCCTTATAAAACTCCCACATTCTATAGTCTTTAGCATATCTCAATTGCATTTGAACCTTGTGCCACCAAGAAATATTAATTCCTTGTTCTTGTATTTCTTGATTCAATTTTAATCCTCCATCATTATCCAAAATATCATCATATCTCACGATCATATCAGAATTCAATGCATTTGGATATACAAGAGCTTCCATAGGCAAAAGCCATCTTGGTAATTTAGTATAAGGTTTTGTCTTTAACTTTTCCCACACCGACATTAATGATTTCCTAATATAATGATTTAAGAAACAACCATGTGCCTTACACTTTTCATACCACATATAGGCATGCCAACCCATTTGCAAATCATGCACTTCAAGATACAAGATTCTCTTATTTCTTAAAGTAATCCATTCTTTCAGCCATGTTAAAACAGAAGCTTGATAATACAACATCCAATCGGGAAAACCAAAACCCCCATTCCCTTTAGCCTCCTGAAGCATTTTTAATTTAATCCTTGGTTTCTTCTTTTTCCATATAAATCTCGAGATTTGGGTATTTAAATCATCAAAGAATTTTTAATCAATTTTTATGGGAATCATTTGAAATAAAAACAAAAGCTTTGGTAATATATTCATTTTAACTAGTGCTATTCTTCCCAACAAAGATAATTGCAAATTAGCCCATTTTTCCAAGTCACTCTTAATTTCCTTAAATAGTTTATCATAATTATCTTCTTTCAATGTAGTGCACTTAGCTGTAAGAAAAATTCCCAAATATTTAACCTTTTTAACAATTTGAAGATCTACTTGTTTCGCCAGAGTTTTTCTCTGCTCCAATGTAAGATTTTTTACTAACAATTTCATCTTGTCTCTGTTTATTTTCATCCCAGTAACATCGCCATATTCTTTGATCCTTTGTAGAAGTTTAGACATTGTTACCAAGGGTTCCTCAATAATAAAAACTAAGTCGTCTGTGAATGCTTGCAATGTATAGCTTTCATCTCTAATTCTAGTGCCCTTAATATCCATATCATCTCTAATGTTTCTATTTAACACTTCTAAAATCAATATAAAGAGCAGTGGTGATAAAGGGTAACCTTGTCTTCTGCCCTTTTGTATGTCTATAGTGTTTGTAAATTCTCCATTAATTATAATCCATTCTCCATTAATTATATAAGAAGATCATGAGCTTCTTGTTGCAAAATTTAGACTTAAAATGAAGAAAGTAGAGAAAAGCACTAGGCCACTCAGGTATGACCTAAATCATATCCCTGATGAATATACAGTACAGGTGACAAATAGCTTTAAGGAATTACATCTGATAGACAGAGTATCTGAAGAACTATGGATGGAGGTTCGCAACATTGTACAAGGGGTAGCAACTAAAACCATCCCAAAGAAAAAGAAATGCAAGAAAGCAAAATGGCTGTCTGAGGAAGCTTTACAAATAGCTGAGGAAAGAAGGCAAGCGAAAGGCAAGGGAGAAAGAGAAAGATACAAACAATTGAATGCTGAATTCCAGATAACAGCTAGAAGAGATAAGAAGGCCTTCCTAAATGAACAGTGCAAAGAAATAGAAGAAAACAATAGAATAGGGAGGACCAGAGATCTCTTCAAGAAAATTGGAGATATGAAGGGAATGTTTCATGCAAAGATGGGCATGATAAAGGACCAAAATGGCAGGGACCTAACAGAGGCAGAAGAGATTAGGAAGAGGTGGCAAGATTACACAGAAGAACTATACAAGAAAGAGCTTAATGATGGGGTGGTCACTGACCTCGAGCCAGACATCCTGGAATGTGAAGTCAAATGGGCCTTAGGAAGTCTGAGCAACAACAAAGCTAGTGGAGGTGACAGCATTCCAGCTGAGCTTTTCAAAACCTTAAAAGATGATGCAGTAAAAGTGCTACACTCAATATACCAGCAAATTTGGAAAACTCAACAGTGGCCACAGGATTGGAAAAGGTCAGTTTACTTTCTGATCCCAAAGAAGGGCAATGCCAAAGAATGTTCAAACTACCGCACCATTGCACTCATTTCACATGCTACCAAAGTGATGCTCAAAATCCTACAAGCTAGGCTCCAGCAGTATGTGGACCGAGAACTACCAGAAGTACAGGCAGGGTTTCGAAGAGGCAGAGGAACTAGAGAGCAAATTGCCAACATACACTGGATCATGCAGAAACCTAGGAAGTTCCAGAAAAACATCTACTTCTGCTTCACTAACTATGCTAAAGCCTTTGATTGTGTGGATCACAACAAATTGTGGCAAGTTCTTAAAGAGATGGGAGTACCAGACCATCTTATTTGTCTCTTGAGAAACCTACTGTATATGCAGGTCAAGAAGCAACAGTGAGAACTGGACACGGAACCACTGATTGGATCAAAATTGAGAAAGGAGTTCGGCAAGGCTGTATACTGTCGCCCTGCCTATTTAACTTATATGCAGAGCACATCATGAGAAAGGCAGGGCTAGATGAATCACCAGTTGGAATCAAGATTGCTGGGAGAAATATCAACAACCTCAGATATGCAGATGATACCACTCTCATGGCAGAAAGTGAAGAGGAACTAAGGAGCCTCTTGATGCGGGTGAAGGAGGAGAGTGCAAAAGTTGGCTTGAAACTCAACATTGAGAAAACTATGATCATGGCATCTGGTCCTCTCACTTCCTGTCAAATAGATGGGGAAGAAATGGAGGTAGTGACAGGTTTTATTTTCCTGGGCTCCAAGATCATCGCAGATGGGGACTGCAGCCAAGAAATTAAAAGACGCTTGCTTCTGGGGAGGAAAGCTATGGCAAATCTAGACAGCATACTCAAAAGCAGAGACATCACCCTGCCAAAAAAAGTGCATATAGTCAAGTCTACGGTTTTCCCAGTTGCAATGTACGACTGTGAAAGCTGGACCATAAGGAAGGCTGAGCGCCGGAGAATTGAGGCCTTTGAATTGTGGTGCTGGAGGAGACTCTTGCGAGTCCCTTGGATTGCAAGGCGATCAAACCAGTCAGTCCTAGAGGAGAACAACCCTGACTGCTCTTTAGAAGGCCAGATACTGAAGATGAAACTCAAATACGTTGGCCGCCTAATGAGAAGCAGGGACTCACTGGAGAAGAGCCTGATGCTGGGAGCAATCGACAGCAAAAGGAGAAGGGGACGGCAGAGGATGAGGTGGCTGGATCGAGTCACTGAAGCAGTTGGCATGAGCTTAGCTGGACTTCGGGAGATGGTGGAGGACTGAAAGGCCTGGAGGAATGTTGTCCATGGGGTCGCGATGGGTCGGACATGACTTCGCGACTAACATCAACAACATAGACTGGCTAACCAAACATAATCTGCAAATAGCTTGGGGAACGGGGCAGGTATTATTTCCCTCTGCGTTTTTTTTTTTGAAAAAAAAAATATATATATATATTATTAAAATTGTAAAACTAACACTAAAAAAAAGAAAAAAAAACATCAAACATTGGATTCACTGGGTCAACCTCCTACTACATATTTTTTAACATTCTAATTTCAAATTCAAATTAATTTATCATAGTTTAAAAAACATCTCTAAATTGATGCCAAGTCCCGTTTCTCCAGCCAATTATAAAGAGTCCCAAGTTCGATAGAAATCAGTATCCTCTTTCTCCTTCAACGATAAAGTCAATCTATCCATTTCTGCACAGTCCAAAATTTTTCTTACAATCAGTCCATCAGTGGGCAGCTCCTCACTTTTCCAATATGGGGCAAATGCAATCCTTGTCGCTGTGATTAGATGCAACATCAAATACATTTCCTGTCTGTTAACCTCTTCCGGTATAATGCTTAACAAGAAAACTTCGGGTTTAAAAGCAAAGGGTTTTTGTAATATCTCCTCCATCCATCTATGTATTTTAATCCAGTACTTTTTTGCATTATCACAAGTCCACCACATATGATAAAAAGTACCCACTTTATGTTTACATTTCCAACATCTATTTGACATATTTGGAAACATCTGAGCTAGTTGACTTGGTGACAAATACCATCTATAAAACATGTTATATAAATTTTCTTTATACGAAGTTGCTAATGTTACTTTAATGTTTCTTTCCCATAGTTTTTGCCACTTTTCTAGTTCAACATTAAATCCAAAGTTTTGTGCCCATATTATCATAGTTTCCTTAACCTGTTCCCCTTCCATTTTCCTGTCAAGTAAAAAATCATATAGTCTTTTAATCATTTTCTCATCTGTTTTAAGCATCACTTGATCAAATTCTGTTAGGTCTCTATAGAATCCCCATGTTTTACAATCCTTGGCATATCTTGATTGCATCTGCACCTTATGCCACCAGGAAATATTAAGTCCCTGTTCTTGTATTTCTTGCTCCAGTTTCAGGCCACCATCCTTATCCAGGATATCACCATATCTTATGATCTTTTCAAAGTTCAATACATTTGGATATACAAAAGCTTCCATAGGTGACAGCCATCTTGGTAATTTATTATACAGTTTTAACTTTAATTTTTCCCACACTGACATTAAAGATCTTCTAATAGAATGACTCAGGAACGACCCATGTGTCTTAGCTTTTTCATATCACATATAAGCATGCCATCCCATCTGCAAGTCATGACCTTCAAGATACAAAATTCTCTTATTTCCCAATGTTACCCATTCTTTTAGCCAAGTTAAGACAGATGCTTGGTAATACAACATCCAATCAGGAAGACCAAAACCTCCATTCCTTTTAGCATCCTGAAGCATTTTTAATTTAATCCTTGGTTTCTTTTTTCTCCAGATAAATCTCGAGATATGAAAGTTTAAGTCATCAAAGATTTTTTTATCAATTTTTACGGGAATCATTTGAAACAGAAACAGAAGTTTAGGTAATATATTCATTTTTACAAGTGCTATTCTTCCCATCAAAGATAATTGTAAATTGGCCCATTTTTCCAAAAAGCCTTTAATATCCTTCAATAATTTATCATAGTTATCTTCTTTCAAAGTGGTACATTTGGCTGTGAGATAGATTCCCAAGTATTTAACCTTTTTAACCATCTGCAAATCTACTTGTTCCTGAAGTCTTTCTTTTTGTTCTCGTGTAAGGTTTTTAACTATCAGTTTTGTCTTTTCTCTATTTATTTTCATTCCCGTAACGTCACCATATTCTTCGATCTGTTGCAGAAGTTTGGGCATTGTTGAAAAAGGTTCCTCCATTATAAAAACCAGATCATCTGCAAATGCTTGCAATTTATAATTTTCGTCCCTAATTCTAGTTCCTTTGATGTCCTCGTCACCCCTAACACATCTGTTTAGTACCTCTAAAATCAAAATGAACAAGAGGGGTGACAAGGGACATCCTTGTTGTGTGCCCTTTTGAATCTCTATAGGGTTTGAAAGTTCTCCATTAATTAAGATCCTGGCCGATTGCTTTTGGTAAATACTTGATATCACATTCATAAATCTTTCACCAAACTCCATTTGAATCATCTGTTGTTTCATAAACTGCCAATTAACATTATCAAAGGCTTTTTGGGCATCCAAAAACAATAACGCCATTGGTTTTTCGGTATGTATCTCATAATATTCTAAAATATCCAGGATAGTTCTCATTCCCTCTGCGTTTTGTGCTCAATGCTGTCTTGCCCCTGATAGTCCCACACTCCTGCCCTTAATTCTCTGCTGCTAAAAACATCTGCTCCCCCCCCCCATCTCCTGGTTTCTTGCCACCACTATACCGTGATTTTTGGGATGTGTTTGACCCCAAGGAGGCAGAGAAATTACCCCCTCACCGTTCTTGTGATTTGGAAATTCACTTGAAACCTCGAGCTTCAGTCCCTGTGGGGAAACTACGCCCATTGTCTTCCAAGGATCTACAAATATTGAAGAAGTTCATTTCCACCAATTTTTAAAAAAGGCTTTCTCTGCCCTTCATCATCTCCCACATTGGCCCCTCCCTTAATTATTCCAAAAAAGGACTCACAAGAATATTGTATTTGTGTTGACTTTAGAGCCCTGAATTCAATTACTATTCCCAATATGTTATTTATTTATTTATTTAGGAAGCTTCTATGCCGCCCCATTCGCTGAAGCCTCAGGGCGGCTCACACATTCGATACCTTTGATCTTGGAGATGTTGGAGTGCCTGGGGCAGGTGACCATTTTTACAAAGTTAGACATCAGAAATGCCTATAATCTTCTTAGAATTAAACAGGGATTTGAATATTTGATGTCATTCTGCTCGAGATTTGGAAATTATGAGTTCATAGTCATGCCTTTTGGCCTTGTCTCTACCCCCGTGGCGTTCTCAAGGTTTATGAATGAAATTTTTCATGATTTCCTTGATGAATTTCTGATTGTGTATCTGGATGATTTGTTAATTTTCTCCCGGGATCCCGTTATTCATGTACAGCACATTAGAGCAGTGTTTCAGAGGATGAGGGAAAATCAGTGTTCAGTGAAGCTGGCGAAATGTGAATTTCATCTCATCACTTTAACCTACTTGGGGTATCAAATTTTTCTAGCAGGTTTGAAAATGGACCCCCACTAAAGTACAAACTGTGCTTTTGTGGAAACCTCCTCACACAATACGTGAGTTGCAAAAATTCCTAGGCTTTGCCATTTTTTATCACACATTCATCCCCAATTATTCATGCCTCACAGCCCCTTTGACTGATCTCTTGAAAGGGAGAAAGAAACGCTTTTGTGGGTCGACTGATGCAGATGTGGATTTTCGAGGCTTAAAGCAGCAGTTTGCTTCAGAAATACAATTGCTTCATCCTCATACAGCCACTCCTTTCGTGCTGCAAACTGATGCCTTGGACCGAGCTTTGGGGGCTGTGCTGTTGCAGTGGGGAGGGGGGCTGCAAGAAGATCTTCAGCCCGTGGCTTTTTACTTGTGTAAACTCACATCTTCTGAACACAATTACACCATATGGGAAAAAGAATTGTTGCCCATTAAGGCCGCTTTGGAGGAGTGGAGGCATTTATTAGAGGGCGCTACTCATCCAGTGCTCATTCAAACGGATCACAAAAACCTGGAGCACTTTAAATCCACAAAGCTCCTCAAAGACAAGTGCGTTGGGCTTTGTTTTTTGCTCATTTCCGCTTTAACATTGAGTATATTCCTCTGCCTCAGAACCTCCTGGCAGATGTGTTATCTTGAAAGTCTGAGTATTTTGAAAGTGGAGATTCGCACCCCACACAGGCTTTGATCTTATGCCCAGAGTCGTTGGCAGCAGTCACTGCCTCTTCATCATGGTTGAACGATCTCCACTGAGCACAACAAAAAGATACCTTTGTTCTATACAAATTGAGGAAGCAGGATGCAGATGTATTATCTTCTGTATTTCATTTTGAAGATGGATTGTTATTTTGTAACCAAACTGTATATGTACCTCTCTCTCTCTCTTCAGGAACAGGTGCTATGTCAGTGCCATGATGCTCCCTCTGCTGGTCATTTTGGTATTTATAAGACTTTACATGCTGTTGCTAGGGATTTTTGGTGGCCTTGCTTAAACAATGATGTTAAGACGTATGTTCAATCGTGTCCCACCTGTCAGTGGCCCAAGCATCAGCCTGGCAAGCCTTCTGGATTGCTACAGCCCCTGTCGACACCCCTAGGGCCCTGGCATATGGTTTCTTTAGATTTTATTACCGTTTTACTGGCATCCAAAGGTTATACTACCATTCTGGTTGTAACTGACCTGTTTACCTAGATGGGTCATTTTATCCCATGCACAGGGCTTCCCTCCACAAAAACTACAGCATCCTTGTTTGTGCAATTTATTTTTAGGCTACACGGGTGGCCCCAAGCATTAATTTCAGGCAGGGGCACACAGTTCACTACCAGATTTTGGCGTGAACTGCTTTCCCTGCTCAAAGTAGACCTGCGTTTAACCTCTGCACATCACCCTCAATCAAATGGTTAGACTGAACGTTTGAATGCGACTTTGGAGCAATACCTCCGTTGCTATGTAAATTATCAGCAGGATGACTGGTCTGCCTTCCTCCCTCTGGCTCAGGGGTCGGCAATCTTAAACACTCAAAGAGCCATTTGGACCCGCTTCCCACACAAAAGAAAACACCGGGAGCCGCAAAACCCTTTTGACATCTAAAATGAAGATAACACTGCATGTATCATTTTTTTACCTTTATGCTATGTATAAAAGAACTATAGTGTGTTGCATTTATGAAACCAATGAATGATTCTTTTATATAATCTCCATCTGTGAACAGCTTCCTGTGCCTGACTATTTCCTGAGCGGCCACAAAACTAGCATATGTAGTTGAATTTGTAGACTTAATCCACTTCTTGAAATGAGTTTTGCTCAGATCAACCTTCCTATCAGTTCTGAAATGGCTTTTTTTCTATCATCTCCATCCGGATATTTTTCAGCAAAGGCTGTGTGTTTATTCTGGAAATGTCTTGCAACATTTGACTTTTTGTTGTTTGCCAATTTCTCACCACATATTAAGCATACTGGTAAACCAGTCTTGTCAGAAGTGAAAACAAATGAATCTGCCCACATACCATTAAACATTCTGTTTTCTTCTGAAACTTTTCTTTTCTTGGATTAATTCATGGTCGGCCTACCAGGGGTTGAAAAGCTCAATAAATCACGTGCCGGCAGGTGTCGCACATTGGCGGTTGTGATGCATATTTTGAGCGACAGGGAGCCGCAGCAGAGGGATGAAAGAGCCACATCCAGAGCTGTGGGTTGCTGACCCCTGCTCTGGCTGAATTTGCTTACAATAATCCTGTTCATGCTTCCACTAGACAGACTCCTTTCTTTGCAACTATGGGCTATCATCCCAGGGTTTTTCCCGATTCCCTCCCTCCCGCTTCAGTGCCAGCAGCGGGGGAATTTTTGCAAGAATTGCACTCAGCTCATGCACTTCTCAAGGATCAATTGGATCGGGCCAAGGCCACTTATAAATTGGTGGCTAATGCACATTGCCAGACAGGGCCACTATTACAGGTGGGGGACTGGGTGTAGTTGTCCACTGAGTTCCTCTCCTCTTCTGCTCCTTCTAGTAAATTGGCGGCCAAGCATGCGGGGCTGTTTCAGATAGTGTCTCAAATCAATCCAGTGGTGTTTCGTTTGGCTCCGCCTGCTTCCATGAAGGTACAGCCCATTTTTCACCATTCTCTCCTGCCCCCAGTGGCACCCTCTCACCTGCTGCGCACACAAGTGGTGCCGCCTCCGCACACAATGGTGGGAGGAAAGGAGGAATTTGAAGTTGAGGACATCTTGGATTCTCAGGATCACAGGGGACGCTTACAATATCTGATACACTGGAAGTGATACCCCCTGAGGACCGTAGTTGGGAGCCCGTGGAAAATTTGCATGCTCCTGATGTCATCCGTCATTTTCACTCTCACTTTCCTCATAAGCCGGGAGGGAAGCGGCCTTTGCCTTGCAGGGGGGGAGGTGCCATGGGGGGGGGGAGTAGTGTCATGCGCACGTGCTCAGAGGAGTCTGTTACACATGCACAAGAGGAGGAAACTTCTCATGAGAACCAGGGCATCGATGAAGAGCTATTTCTGGTGCCAGCAGAACAAACTTTACTCCCCAATCTCACAGATGGTGAGAGTAAGAATGGGCCAGATAATGAGGTGCTACAAGTAGACAAAAGGAGTTGAGGATGCTAGTTCTTGCAGGCGCATGCACAGACTGGGACAGCTGGAAACCAGACTGACTGAACAACGCAAAGAGAGAGGTCACAGCGCTCTGCCCATGGAGGGGTGGCCACGGAGGGTTCATAAACCAAGTGTGGGGTGAACTTAGTTAGAATGAGAGAACAACTTTCTGTCCTGTTTAGACTGGTGGAAGAGGATGCTTAGGAGCGATCATGTCGATTGCCCTGGCCATATCCCCGTTTCACAAATCAACCAGGGTACCAACAGGAGCGGCAGCTTTATCAGCTGGAAAATCCCCCAGCGCCCTCAGGAATCCATCTGGAGCCATAAGACTCAGGGGGCGGGCCATCTTAATAGGGTCCACACCCTTACAGAGGGAGAAACTGGCCCCGAGTTCAACCCTCACGAGGAAGTGATCTGACCATGACAAAGGGGTTAGCGTCAAGTTCCTCACTTCCAGATCTTCCTGCCCCGTTGAATGTGACCTCTTTCATGTGTTGGGCCAGTGACATGTTGAGACAGCCCCATGGCAGCCATGAAGTCCTGAGCCGCCCCGGTCAGAGCAGCCTCGGCATGGAAGTTGAAGTCCCCCAGGACCAACATCCTGGGGGTCTTCAACACCAGGCCCGAGATGATCTCCGTCAGCTCAGGCAGGGAGTCTGATGGGCAGGAGGGTGCACGGTACACCAGCAGAATCCCCAATCTGTCTCAGTCACCCAGTGCCATTTACAAACACTCCAGACCTGGCCTCGAAAGGGCATAACCGTCCCCTACATGTTTTCCTGACAACAACCCTGTGAGGCTGTTCAGGTGGATAGTCACTGCCTAAAGTAACCCAGTGAGCTTAATGGCTGAGTGGGGACTTGACTCCAGGTCTCTTGAGTCCCAGCCCTACACTAACCACTACACCACATTGTCTTAGATTGTCTGATTATGTTTACTTGGAAGGAGGAATGAGGCTAAGAAAGTCAACAGAACCCTTTAGTTCCTTTGTTTGCTCACAGACTAAATCAAATTTTGTGCAAATCTGTTTGTACATATTTGCAAAATGTGCAAAGTGTGAAAATCCCTGCCATCTGTAACCTCCTAAAGTGAATATTTTCAGTGCTTTAGCCTACAGAGTTTTTAAAATTTTGTGTACTTTGTTTTTTTATTTTTCTATTTTGTGTACTTCTTATGACTAAATCAGCATAAAATAATGCAAAAATTTTGGCAAACCCATCTGTAAATCACAGAACCTGTATGATACAAGATACTGGCTCACTGCAGAATCCACAGGTCAAATCTGAATGCATTTGCAGTGAGCCTGGATCAATGCATTACAAATTCATTTTTTTAAAAGATTTTATTAAGATTTTTAAACTACAAATTAAAAACATCAATCATCAACTACATCGGACAAGCTGGGTCAGCCCCCTATAACATATCTTTTAACATTCTATGATCATCTTCAAATCAATTTATAAAAGTTTAAAGACATCTTTAAATCTAAGCCAAGTCCCGTTTGCATTACAAATTCATTATTTACCACAGTTTGTTAACCATGAACAGCCTAGCAACAAATCATGGATTCTCTTCATGGGTAGATTGTGGTTAGAAAATCATGGTTTGTTAGTTTGCTGGGTTCAGACAACGCAATAGCAATGTTGCAATAGCAACCTATGGTTCCAAAGAACCAGCGTGTGTAGTGGTTTAAAGTGTTTGACTGGAACTCTGGAGATCCCAGTTCTAGACCTCACTTGGGCATGAAGCTCGCCGGGTAGCTTTGAGCCAGGCACAGAAAGCCTAGCCTACTTCACAGGGCTGTTGTGAGGATAAAATGAAGGGGAGGGAGATTGTGTAAGCCACCTGGGATTCCTTGTAGGAAAAAGGCAGAATATAACAAAGAACCCAATAAAATAAATCTACATTCAGTCTTTGACTGTGGTTTTATTGTGCCATATGAGAAGCCACCATAGGTAGATAGGGCGATAGGGCGATAGGGCAGGGCGATAGGGCAGGGCAGGGCAGGGCAGGGCAGGGCAGGGCGGCACCACAATGTGAAGGGCTAAATGAGTTCTAAGGGGAATGAGGCAGAGAAGGCTTTTGCAAGATGCACGAGTGAATGCAACGTGTCCTCCTTTCCTCCCTGCCATGCTGTCCTAATTCCCCTTTCCCAATTCCACCAAGTTTCCACTTTGCATCCAGCAGGAGACAAACATGTCTCTGCAGCCAGGAGGAAGCACAGATATCTGAAGGAAGCGATGAGGAAAAAGCAAGAGAAACAGAATCTCAGAAGGAATTGGAATTATTATTACTTGGTCTGCAGCTCGACCTTGCTTGACATTGCTGTTTGTGGGAGAAGCGGCAGTGCCATCAAGGAGGAGGAGAGGAGAGATGCTTCAAAAGAAGCCCACCAGGAGCAGGGAGCCACACCACACCGGGTACTCCTCCTGGGTGGGGGGGATTATGGCTGTATCTTCAACCAACCTTGGACGGGTTTGCGCTCCCCCTAAAGGATAGGGTTCGTAGCTTGGGGGTGCTCCTGGGCCCTGAACTTTCACTTGTCTCTCTGGTGGCCAGGAGCACCTTCTATCAGCATAGGCTGATTTTCCAGCTACGCTCCTACTTGGATGAGCGGAGCCTTGCTACAGTTATCCACACGCTGGTAACCTCTCTCCTGGATTACTCTCTCCTGGATTACTGTAACCTGGATTACTTTGAAGACGGTCCAGGCTCTCCAATTAATCCAAAACAGAGCAGCGTGGTTACTAACTAGGACTGGCCCTAGAGAACACATCACGCTGGTCCTCCGCCAATTGCATTGACTGCCTGTTATTGCCCGGGCCCAATTCGAAGTGCTCATGCTAACTTATAAAGCCCTAAACGGCTTGGGACCGGGATATCTAAAGGAACGCCTGTCTCCATATATCCCTACCAGACCACTCAGGTCATCAATGGAGGCCCTCCTTAGTGAACCTTCACCCCCCACCCCATGAGGTGAGGGGGGAACTGGCCAGGAAAAGGGTCTTCTTGGTCATCACACCTCACCTCTGGAATTCTCTTCCAAGGGAGGTGTGACTGGCACCCGCCTTATCTTGCTTTCAGCACCAAGTCAAGACTTTTTTATTTGGTATCTGTTTTTAGAGTGGATTATTGGTTTGCTGCTGGTTTATTGTTTCATTAGTTGTTGTTATTGGTTTATTGTGTTTATTTCTTCCTGTTCTATGTATTTGTTGCATTTATATGGGATTTTAATCCTATCTGTTTATGGTTTTGGTTCGCTATTGTTTTTATTTGTATTTCATATTGCACTGTGAGCTGCCCAGAGAGCTATGGGGTGGCATACAGTGCAATAAATAAATCTCAGTAACTTGACATGGATATAGAGCTTGATCTGCTGGATGAATATTGAATGGTTTTCTAATTTGGTGGTATAAAGCTTAAAGAATAAGTGATTTAACTGGATTTTGGATTCTAGTATGAAAGAATGGAAAGACAATAATACTCAGGAATTGAAAAAGATGAGAGAGCAGTTGAAAGAGGATATTAATCAGATAAAAATTGAAAATCAGAATGCTTTTACAAAATTGCTGAATCAAATGAAGGTGCTGGAGAAGAAATTTGAAGAAACAGAAGTGTTGGGTAAAGTTAATACAATGGATATAATTTCTCATTCTGAAAGTATAATAGAGCTGGAGAAAAAAGTGATTGATTTAGAGGACAGAGATCGTAGAAAGAACTTACAATTGAGAAATATACCAAAAGCAACTCGGGAGTGATGTGCTTGCATGGTTTAAAGAAACGATGCCAGAAATAGGAAGAAGACGATACATTGTGTGGGCCTCCAACGCCGGGCTAGACTTACTCCGAGAGATGTATTGATAAGATTCTCTAACTTTTATAAGGAACGGCTGATGAGAAAGTTGAGAGAAAACTCAAGTCAACTAAAGTTTAAGGAGGCACCCATTCAAGTGTTTCAAGTTTTATGCTTCCAAATTATTTCATTCAGACATTAGTTGCAAGCATTCAAGATTATTTTGTTGAAGAATAATATTAAACACACTTGGGGATACCCTGTGTATATGAGGGTCTGGCATAATGGAAAACATCACAGAATTGAGTCACTGGAACAAGGTTTAAAATTGACGCATGAATGGGGCCTGATAGATGAAGGGCAATGGAAAGAAATTGAGAAGATGGATCAGAACAGAAGAGATGATCAGGAATTTACTTTCAGAAAAGGGCGTCGGATGGCCTGAACTCCACCCATGCCACCCAGACCTCGACCGCGCTGCTGTGCCGCCGCCTGCTGCTGCCCGCTGCTGCCTCCACCCTGCTGCGGGGGCCAGGAACACCGCTGCAGGACCCGTCTCCAGCCTGCTTCCCCCGGCACGTGTGAGAGGCATGCCAGGGCGGGGCGAGGCACAGGGAGGAGCCCTGTGGCCCACAAAGCACCGGCCACCACCGGGAGGAGCCCAGCGCGCTGGACGGCCCGAACTCCACCCGTGCCGCCTGGACCTCAACCGCACCGCTGCGCCGCTGCCCGCTGCTGCCCGCTGCTGCCTCTGCCCCGCTGCGGGGGCCAGGAACACCACCACAGGACCCGTCTCTGGCCTGCTTCCCCCGGCACGTGTGAGAGGCATGCCGGGGCAGGGTGAAGCACGGGGAGGAGCCCTGTGGCCCACAAAGCGCCGGCTGCCACCGAGGGCCGACGGCCTCGGGCCAGCAGCCGAAGGGCAACAGCCTAAGGGTGGTTGCCGTTTGGGAGCCATTCGGGGGCCAAGCTGGGGGCTGGGCTGGCCAGGGACTCTGGCCGTGGTCGGCCTTTACTTTACTTGGAGACTAGCGGTGGTTTGGGGGTGGTGTCTGCAGGTAGGATGTTTTTTTAAATGGGGTTTTAATTATTGGTTTTTAGATTATTTAATTTTAAGTGGTGCATCTCAGGCGATATTATGTTGTTACCTGGGGAGCGTGGGGGCGCCGTCATTGGGGTGGTGATGGGCAATGGGCATTATGGCGTTGGGGGTCTAATGGGTCAGCATAGAAGAAGGAGGGACAGATGGTTAACACCTGTCCCTCGTTCTGATTATTCCCCCAGCTGGCGTGTTCCCGGTAGAATTGTCAACTGCCCCCCGGGCCTGTCGGTGCTGTTGCTTAATGCCAGGTCGGTCCATAGTAAATCTGCCCTCATCCATGACTTGATTTTGGATGAGGGGGCCGACCTGGCTTGTATCACTGAGACCTGGGCAGGTGAGGGGGGGGGGGAATGTTTCCCTCTCACAGCTGTGCCTCCCGGGTATCTGGTTCAGCACCACCCACGCCTGGAGGGGAGGGGAGGGGGGTCGCTCTGGTTTATCGGGCTCCCACTCCCCTTGTGGGGCTTCCTGTCCCCTCGAGGCCAGGGCTGGAGCGCCTCCACTTGGTGTTGGGTGACCTAGACAGACTGGGGATTCTGTTGGTGTACCGTGCACCCTTCTGCCCAACAGACTCCCTGCCTGAGCTGATGGAGGTCATCTCGGACCTGGTGTTGAAGACTCCCAGGATGATGGTCCTGGGGGACTTCAATCTCCTTACTGAGACGGTTCTATCCGGGGCGGCTCAGGACTTCATGGCCTCCATGGTGGCCATGGGGCTCTCTCAACACGTCATCGGCCCGACCCATGAACGTGAACACACTCTGGACCTGGTTTTCTCGACGGGGCAGGAAGAGGGTGATCTGAGGGTGAGGAATTTAAGTTTGACACCCTTGTCATGGTCAGATCACTTCCTCATGAGGTTCGAGCTCAAGAGTGGCCTCTCCCTCTGTAAGGGTGCGGACCCAATTGTGTGGGTCCGCCCCCAGAGCAGGATGGATCCTGAAGGATTCCTGGAAGCTCTGGGGGATTTTCCGGTTGACAAGGCTGGTGATCCTGTTGATGCCCTGTTTGAACTGTGGAATGAGGAGATGACCAGGGCTATTGACATGATAGCTCCCAAGCATCCTCTCCCGCCTGGCGGAGCCCGTTCATCTCCGTGGTATATGACCGAATTACGGGCAATGAAGCAAGCTGGGAGATGTCTAAAGCGTAGGTGGAGAAGATCACGAGGTGTATCTGACCGAACACACTTAAGAGCACATTATTGGGCCTATGCTGTGGCGGTGAGGATGGTGAAGAAGAAATTCTTCTCCGTTTCCATTGCCTCCTCACAATGCCGTCCGGCGGAGCTCTTTCGAGTGGTGCAGGGCCTAGTACATCCAGGCCCTAAGAAAGATCTGGTGCCACCCTCGAAGGCCCGCTGTGACGAGTTTGCCAAGCATTTTCGGGAGAAAATCATTCAGATACGCTGCAAGCTTGATTCAACTTTGGTATCAGATTCTGGTGGGGAGTTGCCATCGACACCGTCTGGTCCACACTTAATGGATGAATTTCAGTTGCTGCGGCCTGATGATGTGGACAAGGTGCTTGGACAAGTACGCCCTACCACTTGCTTACTAGACCCATGCCCTTCCTGGCTACTTAAGACAGCCAAGGACGGGATAGGAACCCGGATCCTGGAGGTGATCAATGCCTCTTTAAGAGACGGCCAGGTGCCTGCCCCTTTAAAGGAGGCGGTAGTCTGGCCAGTCCTAAAGAAGGCATCCCTGGATCCAGAGGTGGCCGCCAATTATAGACCGGTGGCCAACATCCCGTTCCTGGGCAAGGTACTAGAGCGGGTGGTGGCAAGACAACTCCAAGCACTCTTGGATGAGATGGATTATCTGGACCCATTTCAGTCCGGTTTCAGACCCGGGTACGGCACTGAATCTGCCTTGGTTGCCCTGTACGATGACCTGTGCAGGGAGAGAGACAGGGGGAGTGCGTCCCTGTTGGTTCTCCTGGACCTCTCAGTGGCTTTCGATACCATCGACCATGGTATCCTCCTGGATAGGCTAGCGGGATTGGGAGTTGGAGGCACCGCATGGCGGTGGTTCCACTCCTATCGCAATGGCCGATTTCAGAAGGTGGTGCTGGGGGACTATGGCTCTGCGCCATGGCAGCTATGACATGGAGTTCCGCAGGGCTCCATTTTGTTCCCCTTGCTATTCCACATCTACATGAAACCGCTGGGAGAGGTCATCAGGAGGTGTGGGCTGCGGAATCATCAGTACGCTGATAACACTCAGCTCTACC
This sequence comes from Varanus salvator macromaculatus, assembly GCA_023646645.1. Taxonomy (NCBI): domain Eukaryota; kingdom Metazoa; phylum Chordata; class Lepidosauria; order Squamata; family Varanidae; genus Varanus; species Varanus salvator. Next base: position 131,550 of record JAIXND010000748.1, on the reverse strand, counting down.
TCTTGTTCTGCACCAATCCAGGTGAGGCGGTGGCTGTGCTGAACCGGTGCCTGGCCGAGGTAATGGGCTGGATGAGGGCCAATAAACTGAGGCTCAATCCAAACAAGACGGAGGTCCTGTTGGTGGGCGGTTTGGGCCTGGTGACGGGAGACTTGGGCCTGGGCCTGGATGGGGTTGCACTCCCTCTAAAGGACAAGGTCCGCAGCTTGAGAGTACTCCTCGACCCAGAGCTGTCATTACATGCTCAGGTGACAGTGGCGGCGAGGAATGCCTTCCTACAGCTTCGGCTGATGCATCAGCTGCGTCCCTTCCTAGAGTACGACTGCCTGGCGACAGTGACACACGTGTTGGTGACTTCCCGATTAGACTTCTGTAACGCGCTCTACGTGGGGCTACCCTTGAAGACGGTCCAGATACTTCAATTGGTGCAGAATAGAGCTGCCAGGTTGCTGACGGGGACTGGGCGTTGTTTTTGTGGTCAGTTTGGATGAGTATCTTGTGTGGAGATCCTTCCAGCAAATGCCGCCATTCTTCCAGTGCGGTTTTGACAGCCAGCAGTTCTTTCTCCCAAATTGTGTAATTCCTCTCAGAATTAGTCAGTTTGCGGGAGTAAAACGCGACAGGCCGTAGATCTCCATCGGGTCTTTGGCCCGATTGTAGTAGGACAGCCCCTATGGCCCTGTCGGAAGCATCAGTTTGCAGCGTGAAAGGCGCAGAAGTATCAGGGTGCAGTAATAGTTGTTCAGATGTGAACTGACGCTTCAAAGCGTCAAAAGCCTTCGTAGCACTTGGAGGCCATTTCAAAGCGCGCCCCTTGTCTCTCAAGAGGTCGGTCAACGGGGCCGTAATTCGAGAAAAATTTGGTATAAAGCGGTGATAAAAGTTTGCAAAACTGAGGAATCTTTGGAGTTCCTTCTTTGTGCACAGTGTCTGCCAGGAAAGCACTGCTTGGATCTTCACGGGCTCCATTTCTAATCCGTTTGGGGAGACACTGTAACCTAGATACGTCAAAGAGGTCGCGTGAAATTCACACTTTTCAAGTTTTGCAGACAGTTGGTGCTCCCTCATGTGTTGTAATACCTGTCTGACATGTTGGACGTGAGATTCAGGGTCACTTGAGAAAATGAGCAAATCATCCAAATAGGCAATCATAAAAACATCGAGAAAGTCGTGGAAAACCTCATTGATGAACCGACTGAAATATTGCCCCGCATTCAAAAGTCCAAACGGCATGACACAGAACTCATAGCATCCATACCTCATTAAAAAGGCCGTTAAAAATTCAAATCCAGGGCGTATCCTGAGTAAGTTGTACGCGTTACGTAAATCCAGTTTGGTAAAAATGCGTGCTTGGCGGCATGGTATGTCTATTCGGAATTGTAATCGCATTCAATCGGCGATAGTTGATGCAGACCCGAGGTTCATCAGAATCTTTCTTTGGTACAAGTAGGGGCATCGCGGAAGAGGGCGAAGATGAAGGGCGTATGAATCCCTTTTTCAAATTGGAGGTTATAAAATCTTTGATGACTTTGAGTTCGTTGGGTGACATGGGGCGCAACTTGCCAGTGGGCAACGTCGCACCAGGCTGGATATGAATCTCCATGTCACAGGATCAATGTGGGGGCAATTTGTCAGCCTCTCGTGGGTCAAACACATCCCAAAAATCCTGATATTGGGGTGGGAGAGCCGTGGCTAGCGTGGGCTTTCTGTTGGAATCCATGGGCGTATCGGCATCAGTACAGTGTGTCAAACAAAACTCAGAGTTAAAACGGATCTGACCTGAACCCCAAGAAATGAGAGGTTTGTGTTTAACTAACCAGTCCATGCCTAGGATTATGGGGTAGTGTAGATCCTTCACCAACAAAAACGACGCTCTTTCATGATGCTGGCCAATCAATAGTGTGAGTGGTGCAGATTGCAGCAAGGAAGGGCCACCCTGCAATGGTATCTTTTGTATGGAATCCACTTGGAGAGGGGCTTCTAATTGGTTAGTGGGTACTTTTTGAGTTTGAGCAAAGCCTTCATCCATAAAGGATGCTGTAGCACCACTGTCAATTAATGCAGTGGTTTTAATTGCATTATGACAGTCCATTTGCAGAACCACATCAATCAAAAGGGGTTGAGCAATTGGCTTGTTCTCCCTTGCTTGGCACCGTTGAGAAACCGGAGCATGTCCCAGCATCGCGGGGCTTAACCACGCTGGGACCGGAAGTTTGCCGCCTGTCTCCTCAAAGGGCATTGTTTGGCAAAGTGCCCTGCCTGCTCACAGATAAAGCAACGTCTGACGCTGCGTTGAGAGGCCTTATCAGGCAGCGGAATTCGAGCACGGCTGCTCCTATCTCCATGGGAACGGCCTCTATCTGGACTTGGGCGGGACTCCGAGGCACGTAGTTCTCTTGTAAAAGAAACTGCGTACTCGTTTCTGTTGGCGGCAACCATCTTGTCTGACTTGGCTGGAGGCCAAAAAAACTGCCAGGCTTAAAACGTTTCTTCTCATTAAGCCGAGCATCCACTTTAATCGCCAGAAGCATCAAATCCTGTAAATTGTCTGGCGTGGGGCAGCGTGCCAGTTCATCTACAACTTCTGCCCTCAGGCCTCTACGGTATTGTACCATTAAAGCCTCATCGTTCCACCCCAATTCATTCATAATCATCTGAAACTTGGTGGAATAATCCGTGGCAGATTGGTGTCCTTGAAATAAATGTTCAATTTCTCGGATTGCTAGCTCTTTACATGCCTCCACCCCCAGAAACTTGTACAAGGCATTCAAAAATTGATCAGAGCTATTTAATATGGGGTCCTTGGCAATCAGTTTGGCAGTGGCCCATCTTGCCGGGACTCCCACCAGTTGATTAATCAAAAATCCTACCTTCATCTTCTCATCGGGGAATTCTTGAGGGTGAAGAGACATATACAGCTCTGCTTGTGCTCTGAAGGTTGTAAAAGTTTCTTTCCGACCATCGTACTTCGGGGGGTGGCTGGCCCACTTCGTCTCACTGTCACATCAGTTTCTGTCCTGGCCATCTCCTGCAATTCTCCATGAAGTACATCCACGTCCCGCTTCAGCCTTTCGATCTGTTCGTTGGCTTCCGCATTTCTCGCTCGTAGAATTCTATTCTCCTCCTCCAGCTCTCTACTTCTTTGCATGTTGACATCAAAAAAAGAAAAGAAATGCAGATGGGAAAACAAAAATCCATTTCTCTGTCTCTTTACCTGGAGCTTGCAGCCAAAGCAGCGGGGGGAAAAAAGGATTGTCAGGGGAACATTCTGTAGTGAGGGTGTTGTAAAAACACACTCACGCTTAGAGGTGCTTTAGCTGCAATAAATTCTTTAAACGAGGGCTGAGGTTCTAAATTGGTTTATTGCTCATTATCTACAAGATTTACGGTTAAACAACTATCCTAACGGCAAGGCACGTGTATGAACGAACGATGTTCCCCTGAGAATGAATCTCATCCCTCCCCCTCCTCCTGTCTCTTCCTTCTCCGTTCCTCGCGAAGCTGATAAGAGCGCAATCATTGGTTGGCGTCAATCAAGTCAATGCCCCCTGGCTGCCCGTCCCCTTCCGGCCCGCTGCTCTCCTCCTCCTCCTCCTCCTCCTCCTCCGGCACAGTATTTTCCCCCTCCCTTTCTCCTTCACAGTCTGTCTGGTTTAAAGGGCTAGCCTCCTGGGAAGCAGCCGGGGAACTCTTACAAATCTCAGGAGTCAGCTGATTAGTTTCTCCTTCTGGAAGTGTCTGCTCCTTCCTGCTCCTAGTAATCACGGTTACCTCCTCCTCGCGAGGAGGAGCTACTGTCATGCTCTCCTGCACGACAGCAACCGAGGATGGCATTCACCCTCTTGACCACCGCATCACACTGCTGACTCATGTTCAGCCTGCAGTCGACCAGCACCCCAGGGTCCCTTTCACAAGTGCTGCTCTCCAGCCACTTGTATCCTAACCTGTACTTCTGACACCCATTCCTATGCCCCAAGTGCAAGACCTGGCACTTATCCATGTTGAACGCCATCCTGTTGTCTCCTGCCCACTTCCACAGTCTGTCCAGATCCTTCTGGATGGATGGATGGATGGATGGACGGACGGACGGATGAATTATTTGTTCGTTTGTGTGTTTGTTCATTCTTTCATTTATAGCTTTTATATGCCGTCCTACTATATAAATATCTCAGGACGGCTTACAGTGCTTTAAAAGAATTTAAAACAACAACCACTGCTCCCATTTTAGTATCATCTGCGAATTTGATCAGCAGACTGGTCACCCCTTCTTCCATGTCTTTTATGAAAAGATTGAACAGAATCGGCCCCAGGACAGAGCCCTGGGGGACCCCGCTTGTCACTGGCCTTCATCCCCATGACTCCCCACTAATGGTTACCCTCTGCTTTCAGTCAGTCAACCATGCCCTAATCCACTGGACAGTGCTTTGGTGTATCCCAAAACCCCTCGGTTTCTCCACCAGGATATCATGGGGCACTTTGTCAAAGGCCTTGCTGAAATCCAGGTAAACCACATCCACTGCATCCCCTCCATCTGGCCACCTCGAAACCTTGTCATGGAATTCCACAGGGTTTGTCTGGCAGGACCTGTTTCTGCGGAAGCCGTGTTGTGTGGCTGTCAGCCTCCCTTCCCTATCTAGCATCACTAGATCTCTCTCTATTATGAGCCTTTCCATTGTTTTTCCTACAATGGACGTAAGGCTAACCGGTCTGTAATTCCCCATGTCCCTTCTACTACCCTTTCTGAAAACTGGGACCACTGGTGCCACCCTCCAGTCCTCTGAAACTTCACCCGTTCTCCACGAGGCCTCAAAAATGCGGGCCAGTGGGCGTGAGAATACCCTCCACCAACTCCCGAAGTACCCTGTGGTAAAACCCATCAGGGCCCGGTGCCTTTTTAACACCCAGTGCCCTGAGGAGCCCCTCGACTTCTAGGGGGTTGACTGTAGTCTGTGCCCCCAAGTCCCTGGCCTCATCCAGTCCCCCATGTGGATCTCCCCCGTCCTGCTTTGGGGAGAACACAGAGGCAAAATAGTCATTTAGTGCCTGTTCCCTTGCATCAGTCACTGGATCTCCTTCCTCCTTATTTAGTGGTCCCACTACTTGTCTCCCCTTCCTCTTCCTATTTACATGCTGAAAGAAGCCCTTTTTGTTGCTCTTGATATTCTTGGCAAGTCTCAGCTTGCAATCAGCCTTAGCCTTGCGAAGAATCCTTCTGCAACGGGCCTCCTCCTCCCGGTAGACCCTTTTGTCTACCTGCCCCAGTGCCCACTTCCTACGGAGGCTCCTCTTTCATCTGATCCCTCTTACCCCCTCCTGCTTTTACATCCATGGCAGTGCTCTCCTTCCCCTCCCCGCCTTACTAACTAGAGGCATCGTCAGGACTGGCGCCTCCAAAACCTCCCTTTTGGGTGCCATCCACCCCTCCTCAACTCCCTTGCCTTCCAGTACCCTCTCCCAGGAGACTTTCTGCATCCAGAGCTTCCCTAATCTGTACCTCATCTATCTGCTCCTCCCTGTTCATCAAGACCAAGTCAAGGATGTTCCCCCCCCCCTCGTCACCTCTCAGACCCTCTGCATGAGAAACCCTCCCTCTATAGCGCCTAGGGAGTGAGCTGACCTGGCCGTCGGGGCCCAGTGAGTCTGCCAACTGATATCTGGGAGACTGAACTCTCCCAGAATTACTGTGTCCCTCCCCCGAGATATCCTTTGCAGCTGACCTGTCAGGACATCGTCCAGGGTCTCAAGTTGACCTGGAGGGCGATAACAGACCCCCACTGTCAGGTCCCTCCCCCTGTCAAAACCAGGAAATGTGGCATGAAAACTGGAAATGGCTGATGGTTGCTGGAGGAAAGGGGGTGCAAACGTCTGGGCCACCTCACAGCCATGTGTTGTTGATGGGACTGCCTTTGAAGGCAGTTCAGCATATTCATGAAGGTCCAAACAAAACAGGTGGGCTGTTATGTTCTATGCTGTTGTAATATTTTAGCTGTTTGTAATCCCCCTGGAGAACATGCATTGCTGGGCGGAATAACGATGTAATTAATACAAAATTTAAAAAATAGTAATGAAACATAAGAGGGCCAGACTGACCTCCAGGCCTATGATTCTGCAACCCCTGCCCCAAATACACAGAACTTCTTTCTCCCCAGAACAATCACTTTCCCCCTATGCAGATGTGTGCTGATTTAAATCAATGAACAGATCAATCACCTGGCACTCCTAAATGGATAGATGAAACAGTTCTTTGATTTGAGGCCAATGGTCTCAACAGAAATAGGAAAGCCCAGAAAACAATGCTGAAAAATTCTGGAAAACTGAATTCAACTCATTAGATTAAGGATGCCAAAAAGAGAGGGGGGAGAGGGGAGAAAAAGAAAAAGAGTGTACCTGGGAAATAACTTTTTAAAAAGAGTGGTTTAGTCTTTTCCTCCTAGTTTTTCCAGGCCTTCACATCTCTAAGCCTTGCTTCATTCATTTGTGTTTATACCTATATCCTACTTTTTCTTGCAAGACAGCTTACATAATCCTCCTCTTCATTTCATCTCTACAACAACCCTGTGAGGTAGTTTCAGCTGAGAGGCAGTGACTGGCCCAAAGTCTCCCAGTTGGCTCCATGGCCCAATGGGGACCTAGAAACTGGGTTTCCCAAGACCCAGTCCAACAACTCACTACTACACCACAATGGCTTTCTTAAAATCAAATACTGTAATGTGATGTTGCTTGTCATAAATGAACATTTTCAGAATAATTAAACTGGCTTTTAAAGCAAAAGATTATAATAGATCCATGCCCTTTCCCTCCTCAGGGAAGATAGACCCCTTTAGCACCAAGAATCTGGCTCTTCAAGCTCAGAAGAAGCTCTTGAGCAAGATGGCCTCAAAGAACATGGCAAGTATGTTCATTGACAACACCAGCAGTGAGATCCTGGACGAGTTGTATTGGGTCACCAAGGAGTTCACCCAGAAGATCATCAAGGACTTGATAAAGATTGTCATGAAGTTGGGTGTCCTCCATCCCAATGGACAGTTCAGTGCGGAGGAGCTGCTGCTGATGAAGCACTTTCGAAAGAAGGTCCACACCTTGGCTATGACGGCAGTTAGCTTCTACCAGATAGACTTCACATTTGAGTGCCGGGTCATGTCCAACATGCTCCAGGAGTGCCGTGAGCTGCTGAAACAAGTCAACACACACCTGACAACCAAGTCCCATTCCCGGATCAACCACGTCTTCAACCACTTTGCGGACTACCAGTTCCTCTCTGCTCTGTACGAATCCTCAGAGCCTTACTGCACTCACCTGCAGAGGATCTGCAATGGGCTCAACCAAATGCTGGATGAAGGTAAACATCTGATGGGCATCAGGCTTGGCCACCTTTGGTACACTTAACCAAGGGAATGCTGAGAAATGGCCATTGCTTGGCTGGGTGGGTGTCTGCTTGGGGCTCTTCTGTCTCTGTACAGTGCTAAGTCACTTGCAATTCCCTTTTGGTTCAGGTAATGTTTCAGAACTAGGGTTGTGTTTTTTGAATTAGTATTCCTGGTTTAGCTTGGTGGCCACTTGGGTTTATTCCACTCTCCCCTCTTCCTTGAGCTTCCCAAAATGAATGGGTTCCTGCAAAGACTTCTCATTCCCACCAGATAGAAGGTAGCTGTCCCAGGCAAACTGAAAGCAACTGTGGATTTGAATCTGGCATTCTTCAGAAGAGAAGATGAACTTTACTCATTCAGTCAGACCAAAGATATACTTAGTCTTTCTGGTATCAGTATTTTGACAGTGGTGGAACAGCTTCATCAGGCTCTGAATTTAGAGTTCACATCAGGGCCAAGAAGGATTGCTAAGATCATTTTTCTCCATCAGCCTTGTTGTGTCTCAAACCAAAGAACCATTTTGCCTGGCATCCTGATTACAGCTTCCAAGACTTTTGCAAAGCTTCTGGCACGGCAAACAGGGGATGCCCACTTCCTGTTGCTTGGCCTCCCATGGCATTTGGTGGTAGAGCCTCTGTGTCCATGGAGTCTCTATTGATCCAGAAGGATGAATGATAGTACAAGAATAGGGAATCTTTCCCAATCGGGGGTTTGCCTTCTTCCAGAAGAAAGGTTCTGATCATGGAAGGTTGCTGTGGCTGATTTTTGGAAATCCAAACATTTTTGGAAATTTTGAAAGTGCCCCCACACACTGAAGGATGGATGGGTGTTGCAAAATCAGTTATTCATCTTGTGGATTGCCAGCTACCTTTCATTCCATCATCTGCTTATCAGTGGGATCAGATTTTGTGCAAATGCATTTGTGCAAATTTACTCTTCCAAAAATATGCAGATCCTACCCTAATATGCAAATCTCCCTAGAATGCATATTTTCACAAAAATTGAAAATGGGCATTTCTGTATTTGGGGGTGATAGATGTGAAAGGATGATTTGAAACAAGAGAGTAGAAAAATTTAAAAAGGTAACAAAGAAAATTACTTAGCCCAAAGAAGAGGAGGGGCTAAGATCAGGTAGCACAAGGTGTGGGAAAGCAGGCAGGTAGGCAGGGGGACAAATACTTCCTGGTTGTTTATTGACAAGCTGGGCAGGAGAAAATGAGCCTATTGTAGCCCACCGGGGGCAGGGCTGGATTGGGAAGATGGGCCGGTGCAGAGCAGGCGGGCGGAAAGATTGTAAACTCCCAGTTCCCCAGCCAATCAGGGGAAAGGAGGAGGGAAGAAGCAACCAGGAGCAGGGTTCAAAAGGGATGTGAGCATGTGCTCAGGTGAACAGAAAAATGGGAAGGAAACCATTCTTTTCTGTTCCCTTCATTGCAATAAAGTTTCAAAAAGAACTCTCTGCATGCCTGGAGTATTTTTCTCTTCCGACGGAAAGGAAAGAGTGTTCATAACAACTTGGGGGCTCTGTCTGGGACACTGCCAGATCCATCGTCGGCTCGGATCGGCGCGTCTCTGTGGGAGGGTACCCTGCTGAGGTTATGGCAGTCCTGCAAGTGACTCTCGGGCCGAAATGAGGACGATCGCAGACCCGAGGCTGATTGAAAATCCGACAGCAGAGACTTCTAGAACCTCAGGAGGGGTTCAAAAGGGGGTTTACTCGGACAGGTAGAGTAAACCTGATAAGATGCATCTAAGTTTAGGTAAGGAATCTTTATTTCTCCCCCGAGGGAAAGGGAATGGGGAGTAAAGTATTCAAGGGGGGGGGAGAAATCAGGCTGGAGGGCCCAGTAGGCCTTTCCTGACCCCTTCTGTTTCGATAGGGGTAAAGGGGCCAAGGAAAGATGCTTTCCCTGAAAGTTCCTGGGGAGGATTTTGAGGGTCTGGGATAGCTTTTGGGTTGGGGGGACTGGAAAAGGAAAACTGGTGTGTGTGTGTGTGTGTGTGTGTGTTTGTTTGATGGGAATCCCGCCTTTAAAAAACGGGGGGGGGGATAGTTGTTGTTAGTCATGGGTAATAGGGAGTTCTTGCGGATTGGGCCTAAAGTGTGGGGCCTTTCAGGAAAGAACTACTCAAACTCTCCGGAGGTGCAGTTGAGGTGAGTTTAGCAGGTCGTTTTTGGAGAAGGAACTAGAATTAGGAAGTGTGCTTTGGACCAGGAAAGGTGAAAACTGCATCTGAGGGGCTGCAGAGGCTGAAGGGGAAATGGATTCAGGAAACCCAGCCCATCAGATATTACTGGAGTACCAGTTTGTGGAGGAAGGCAGGGTAGGAAAGAAGCAAGAGGATTTGTTCAGGAGGAAACGCATGCAAAGGGAAAGCACTGTGTGGCGTGGTTTTGCGCTAGTGGAAGGGGGTTGTAATTCCATGGTTTGGATTGGGATTTTGTAGGAGATGCTGCAAGTAGAAAGTAGAGGCAACTGAGCAGATGGATTGTGGCAATGAAACAAAAGGGGAGGGGGGGATCCTGCTTATCCTGAAGGGATTCCCAGAGGAAGAATTGCTTCAGTTTTCCTTCCTTTTTTTTCAAAGAGGCAGAAGGGAAGGGTTTTATGTGTGGAGGAGGTTTGTTGGTAAAAATCTTGGAGGGTGAATGGTTGTGCCTAGCAAGCAGCCTGAACAGTGGCAGGCTGGAGTTCAACGAGTGAAGACGGCACCTGGGAGCAGCGGGGGGGGGGGATTGCAGGCCCTGTGGGCTTAGGCCTGGCAGTTTCCCTCTCACCTAAGGGCTCCTGTTGGAAGTCCACCTTGTCAGGCAGGTAGTAAATAGGTTCCTGGTTTTCTCTGGGCCGATTTGGTTTCTCTACCTGTTGGACATGCAATTGTTTGGTATGTGGGGCGTAAAGGGCAAAAGGAAAATTGTGCTGGAGGTTGTGTAGGCCATGTGAGGATGCGGGTATGTGAGGGGATGCATTTTGCAGGAATCCCTTGCTCTGAGGGGGGGGGCATGGGGCTTGGTGTGTGAGTGGGCTTTTTAGGAGTTTGGGATGAATGCTGGTTGAGTGCTTTGGTACAAAATGGGGAAAAAACCGTGTAAAGAATGCAACTGCTGAAGTTTCTCCTGAAGCACAAAATGGAGGCGTTGGAGGGGCCCGGAGGCCATCGAGTTCAGCCCCCTGCTGCTGCAGGGCGCCATGGGTCACACTTTCCATCTGGGTAAAGAGGAGGAGGAAAAACAAACGAAAAGGGGAGAGGGTTGGTCTACCTCATTTGCTGAGAGCACGCCATTATTTAAGGGGCAGCAGCTGCAGCCTCTTCCCTGGGTTTGGCCTGGCCAACTGGATTCAGGGAAACGTGTGCTGGAAACTATGGACTTCTTGACTCTGTGGGCTTGGCCATTCCCACACAGCCAAGAAAGGGGAATGCTCTGGCAGAAGGTACCACCACTTTGTGAGTGCTGCAGAGGGAGCACACACACAAGCGCCTCGGAGCATGTGCAGAGTTCAAAATGCTTTGGGAAGTTGGGGCAGTGCTGCTTCCAGCCACAAGTTGGGGGCAGGCTTGCACTGGTTTTCTGGATGGGTCCTGGGGTGTCTAGAAAACTCTAAAAGAAAATATTGGGGTGTTTAAATCTTAAAAGGGAGGGGGACAGTAAGGTAATGCAACTGAGGTGGGACATTGGAGGTTCTTTGAGTGTTCAAAGCCTGCATTGCCTCAGGAATGAAGGAGCCTGATTAGTTTAACTAATGTTATTTGCTTTTAGCCTAACAAAGGCCATTTGCTTTCTGTATAACTGCTTGCTTTTGAGACGAAAAGGGGAAGGCAAAAGAATGGTGATAAAGAGAGACAAGGAAGTAGTGAGTGAAGAAGACCCCTCCGCAAGGTCTGGCATGCAGTGATCACGCTCCCCCTGTGAGGGGATTGGACGTAGATAAGCACCGGCATGAGGCCAGGCATGCAGCGGGCATGCAGACCCCGCGAGCGGATTGGGTGAAGGGTCGGGCAGACCCCGCGAGGGGATTGGGTGAGGGAACAATGGGGCGAGATTAAGTGGAAAAAGAGAGGAAAAGGGATAAGAAGGATGAGTGGGAGGGATGTGGGTGTGTCGCTGCCTGCCTGTGGACACCCGGTGGCTTTGCTCAGCTGAATAGAGAAACTGAACGGATCTCCGCCTGACTGAACCTCATTGGCACTTGGTTTGGTGGGTCTGTGGTCACCTGGCTAGCAGGGACAGCAACATTTTCTGGCGCCCAACGTGGGGCTCGAGGGCCGTGTTGCCCCATCAGAGAAAAAGCCCCTCTTTCGGGGACTTGGCCTTCGGACGAACTATGGCTGGAAACTGCGGACGCTGCTCCGAGGCCTCAAAACGCGCTCCAACATTCCTTTGGTTGGGAGGCCTGGGGGGAGGGGGCTGTGGCAGACACCGGTCAGTTCAAGCCCAGAGGGACTTCTGGTTACATTTTAGTCTTTTTGGATGCTGGCGTGGGTATATCTGGCTCTGGGAAATCTGGTTCTGGAAATCTGGTTCTGGGGAAAGAAAAGGTGGGGGGAGGGTTGTGTGTGTGCATTAAACATGAGAATACTTTCTGTATCTGGGGAAAAACAGGTTCAGGTTCAGGACAGCCGTTTGAACTGGGGGCACAGGCCGGCCCTGACTCTACCCACTGAGAGAGGTCTCTTTAAGTGTTTTTAGAGGCAAGAAACCCATTTGGCTGTCCCTGGACTGCGTAACCAGAACAGTTTGTTGGGGGGGAAAAAAAAGGAAGACATGTGTAACTTTTGGGGTAAAGAAAAGAAAAAACAAATGAACAAGAGAGGGATGGTCTACCTTGCTAAGAGCACTCCGTTATTTAACTGCAGCCTCTTCTCTGGATTTGGTCTGGCCAACTGAATTCAGGGAAATCTGTGCTGGAAACTCTGGAAGAAAGGGGAATGCTCTGGCAAGAAGGTACCACCACTTTGTGAGTACTGCAGGAGCAGCACACACAAAGCCTCTGAGCACGTGCAGAGTTCAAAGCACTTTGGGAGGTTGGAGCAGCTCTGTTTTCAGCCACAGATTGAGGGTGGGCTTTCATTAGTTCTCAAAAGAAATCTTGGTGTCTAAATATATAAAAGAGGTTCTATAACTGAGGTAAGGCATTTGAGGTTCTTTGAGTGTTCAAAGCTTGTATTGCCTCAGGAAAAATTCTGCCTGGGAAGGTGTGGGTTAAAACAAAGATGCTTAAACATCCACAATGAGGAGGAGCTAGGGGAAGTTCTTTTAAGGAAGGGAAACCTTGTAAAAGCAATGTTGTGAGCATATTTCAATTGTTTCTGTCAGCCATCAAGAGTTTTCCCTCTCCAATAACCTTCATTTTCCTATGCAACATGGATAAACATGTTCTGAATTCTGAATATGCCATCTTGTTACTACTATGCTACAACTGAATGATTGGGAGGGAATGGAGGGAACTCTGGGGCTGTGTATGTGTGTGCGCGCATGTGCATGCAGTGGGAAGGATCTCTTTTCAAATCTATGAAGCTACTTTGAGTTCAACAAAAAGTTGTTTCCTTTTTCCTTTTTGCAATGTTGCCAAATATTTTTGATCAGGCCCAAAAATTTACAAGGAAAAGAATCTGTGGGATATGTTTCATATCAACATTAAAGCGGGTAATGATGATAAGATAATGATTGTTATTGTTGATGGTGCTAAAAGAAAATTTTCCTTCCAGTAGTCTAATGTTTGTTGGGGACTGAGCCCAGTTGCCAGCCCAGGGATGTGGGCAGCCAAAATGGCAAGTTCTCTTCCAAAAAAAAAAAAAAAAATCTTTTCATGAACATAAGCACTCGTGTTCATCTAAGTGCTCAAGCATTGATTGTTTGTTGAAATGTATGTGAGTTCAGATTTGTTTGTACTCACAATGGGTTGGTGCATTTTGTATCTATGTATGTGTCTGCACTGGACAAGTGTGGGGGGAGGATCAGGGCTCTGGGAGCAGGGTTTTAGAGGCACTGCAGGGACTGACAGGACTCCTATGGAGAGAGGGCCGGTATCAGGGAAGATTTATTTATTTATTTAGAAAACTTCTATGCCGCCCCATTCACCGAAGCCTCGGGGCAGCTCACAGTCATAAATAAATAACAGAAATATAAAACAGTATAATTTAAAAATAATGTAAAAATAATTTAAAAATAATTTAAGTCACCCTGGCCAAGATGGGAGAAAGGAGGAGGCTGGGGACTCCAAAGAAAGGAAGCAGTGGGAAGGAGTTGAGGCACATGTACACCAATGCTAGGAGCATGGGTAACAAGCAGGAAGAGCTGGAAGCTCTCCTGGGAATAGGAGGGCATGACCTGGTGAGAACCATGGCAACTTGATGGGATGAAAGGCAAGGCTGGAATGTAAACATAGAGGGGTATCATCTTTTTAGAAAGGACAGGAAGGGAAAGACTAATAGAGAGGAGCTGATAGATGGAGTACAGATTAGGGGAGCTCTGGATGCGAGTCATCACTCCAGCCTTTGCTTTGAGATCAGGGGACTGGGGCCGTGCAGCAGGGCGAGCACTAGAAGCTGGGACTTCAAGAGGGCCAACTTTGGCCAACTGAAGGCCAGACTGGGGAAAGTCTCCTGGGATAGGTTACTGGAAGGTAAGTGAGTTGAGGAGGGGTGGATGGCACTCAAAAGGGAGGTTTTGGAGGTGCAAGCCCTGACGATACCTCTAGTCAGTAAGGTGGGGAGGCAGAGGAGAGTGCCGCCATGGATGCGAAAGGAGGTGGTTAGGGGGATTAGACGAAAGAGGAGCCTCCATAGGAAATGGGTACTGGGGCAAATAGAAAAAAGAGTAGCAAAAGGGACATGGGGAATTACAGACCACTTAGCCTTACGTCCATTGTAGGAAAAACAATGGAAAGGCTCAAAATAGAGAGAGATCTAGTGATGCTAGATAGGCAAGGGAGGCTGGAAACCACACAACATGGTTTCTGCAAAAACAGGTCCTGCCAGACAAACCTTGTGGAATTCTACAACAAGGTTTCGAGATGGCTAGATGGAGGGGATGCAGTGGATGTGGTATACCTGGGTTTCAGCAAGGCCTTTGACAAAGTGCCCCATGATATCCTGGTGGAGAAACTGAGGGGTTTTGGGATACACCAAAGCACTGTCCGGTGGATTAGGGCATGGTTGACTGACCGAAAGCAGAGGGTAACCATTAGTGGGGAGTCATGGGGCTGAAGGCCAGTGACAAGCGGGGTCCCCCAGGGCTCTGTCCTGGGGCCGATCCTGTTTAATCTTTTCATTAACGACATGGAAGAAGGGGTGAACAGTCTGCTGATCAAATTCGCAGACAATACTAAAACTGGAGCAGTGACCACAACTGAGGAGCAGGTACTCCAGATCCAAAAGGATCTGGACAGACTATGGAAGTGGGCAGGAAAGAACAGGTTGCTTACCTGTAACTGATGTTCTTCGAGTGGCCATCTGTGCATTCACACATATGGGTGCTGCGCCTGCGCAGTGCCTAGGCCGGAAGATTAGAAAGCTAACGGTTTTGGCGGGAAACGCTCCGCTCTCCTCCCCCCTTTCAGTATAAATAGAGCGGAGCGTCCGCCATTTTACTCAGTCTTAAAGACCGACATTCGCCCCCTAGCGGTCAACAAGGAGTGTAAAATCAAACAAGGTCGGTACCGAAAAGGAACACAGAACCGACAGCAGAACAGGCCACTCACCGACACCAAGCGGGGCCGGCGGGTGGGTTGTGTGAATGCACAGATGGCCACTCGAAGAACATCAGTTACAGGTAAGCAACCTGTTCTTCTTCGTTGTGGCCTCTGTGCATCACACATATGGGTGATTAGCAAGCTTACCAGACTCGGAGGAGGGAAGGTGTCGTCAGTGAAGAATGGCAGAGAGCACAGCTCTACCAAAGGAACAATCACATCTGGTGCATACATCAAGCCGATAACACTTGGCGAACGTACATGGAGCAGCCCAGATCGCAGCCTTGCAAATGTCCTGAAGTGGAACCCCTGCTGCGAAAGCCGACGAAGTCGCTACTGCTCGCATAGAATGTCCCCTCGGAAGTGAGGGCAAGTCAATATTTGCCAACTGGTATGCTAAGACTATGGTCTGCACGATCCACTTAGTCACTGAGAAGAGACTGGGGAGCCCCTGTCACGATCAGCATACTTGACAAAAAGTCTATTAGAAGTCCTAAACGCTTCTGTGCGAGATTTGTAAAAAGCCAAACAGCGCCTGACATCCAACATATGCAGAGAGCGCTCAATCGGGGCTGATGGAGATGGAAAAAATGCAGGAAGGACGATGTCTTGGTTAAGATGAAACTGTGTAGCCACCTTAGGAAGAAATTCGGAATCCATCCGAAGGACAACTTTTTCCTTGTGAAAGTTCATGAACGATGGGTCCGTGCATAGAGCACACAGTTCGCTGGCTCTCCTGGCCAAAGTAACTGCAACAAGGAAAGCAGTTTTCCATGAAACTAGACGTAAATCCACTGTTGCTAAAGGTTCAAATGGGGGCTTTGTAAGGGCCTGAAGTACAACAGAAAGACTCCACGTCGGCATGACGGGTCGAACCGATGGATGCAAATTTTGTAGTCCTTTAAGGAAACAGCAGATCAGGGGCTGAGAGAAAATAGACAACCCATGGATGCTGCCACGAAAATGCGAAATCGCAGCCGTATAGACTCTTATAGATGAAGGCTGGAGTCCCGAGTGATGAAGCTCTAATAAAAACTGCAAAACATTCTCGATTGAAGCTGTTCGTGGAGAGAAGGAATGGGCATCAGCAAAAGACAAGAATCGCTTCCACTTCGCTAAATACGATTTGCAGGTCATAGTGCAGATTCGAGAATCACCTGAATCTGTGGGGACAAATTTGTCGGTCCCAAAGTAGCCGTTGACGGTTCCGAAGGAGGAGTCGGTTGCGGCAGTTCACTCCATCGGGACGGCAACGAAGCCGATAAAACATTTAGGTCTACCGGAAGCACCACACTGTTAGCTTCAGTGAAAGGAGATCCGGGTGTCGGACCGTCCTGTTGTGCTGTGTTAATAGAGAAGGAAGAAGTGGAAGTCGCTGAAAACTTCCCAGTGAGGATAATGGTGAACCAGGGTTGTCTCGGCCACCATGGGGTTATTAAAATCCTCGTGGCGTTGTCGTCCACCATCTTTGAAATGACCCTCATGAGGAGTGGGATTGGAGGAAACGCATAGATAAACAGGTTGTTCCAACTGCGTATCAGGGCATCTCCCTCTGAATCTAGTCCGAGCCCCGCTAGGGAGCAGAACCGTTCACAGACTGTTCACAGACCCTGTTCGACCGGGTCGTGAACAAGTCTATGTCTGGGCATCCCCATAACCGGAACAGCTGGTCGCAAACCGCTCGGTCCAACTCCCATTTGTGAGTCATTGACATTTGTCAACTTAATATATCGGCCTCCGCATTGTCGGTACTGGCAAGGTGAACCGCCAGTAGCATGATGCCCCAGGGGATGTACCAATTCCAGATTTGCATGGACAAACGGGCCAGACGAGGTGACTTTGTTCCGCCCTGTTTGTTGATGTAGAAAACAGCAGCTATGCTGTCGGATGCAATCTGCACAGTCTTTTGGTAGAGGATGGCTTCGAAGGATTTGAGGGTGTTGAAAATCGCAAGAAGCTCTAGGAGGTTGATACGCTCCCTCGCTTCCCGTCAGGTCCATGCCCCTTGGACCCAAAGTCCTGAACATGCCGCACCCCACCCGATGAAAGACGCATCGGTATGCACTGTCACTGTTGGTTGGGGTGAGCGGAACAGAATGCCTACGGATAGATTGTCCGAAATAGTCCGCCATTCCAAAGTGTGAAGGATCGATGATGGAATCCGAAGAAGTTTGGTTTGCAGGTCCTGATGTGGATGGAACAACTTGTTGAACAACAGTTGGAGCGGGTGGAGTCTGAGTCTTGCGTGTGGCACAATAGCCACTGAGGCCGCCATATGCCCCAACAGTCGTTGTATAGAGATGGCTTGAACTGTCCTTTGCCATCGAATCTGATGGATATGTGATCACAAGGCAGCCCTGCAGGATGGAGGAAGAAATGCTCTTTGCAGAGTGGAGTCGATGCGTGCCCTGATGAAGTTGATGACCTGTGTGGGAATAAGTGAGGATTTCTTCCGGTTAATACATAGTCCAAGGTCATCAAGTAAAGCACAAGTCAGCCGGACAGCCGCCAGCAGGGAGTCCTTGGTTTGTGATACAATCAGCCAATCGTCCAAATAGGGGTAGACCTGTATGCCCTGGAGGCGAAGGGGCGCACACTGGGGCCATACATTTTGTAAAAACCCTTGGCGCCATAGCCAGTCTGAATGGGAGAACATTGAATTCGAAAATATCGGGTCCAACAGCAAAACATAGAAAACGTCTATGGGAAGGATGAATAGAAATATGAAAATATGCATCCTTCAAGTCCAATGAGGCAAACCAATCCCCTCTCCTCAGCAACGGAAGAAAATTTTGTAAAGTGGTCATTCGGAACCTTCTCGGTTTGATATATCTGTTGACTCCTCTTAAGTCCAGAATAGGCCGGAGACCACCGTCCCGTTTGGGAACAGTAAAATACCTAGAATAGAATCCGTGCAGCCCATCGGTGTGGGAGACGTGGCGAATCGCTCCCTTATGAAGAAGTTGAAGAACTTCGTTGCACAGAACAGGAGATGATGGTGTAAAACGGATAGGGCTCGACGGAGGAATGTCGAATTCAATTCTGTATCCGAGCTGAATAATGGATAACACCCACCTATCAGATGTAATGGCCTCCCAAATGGGAAGACGGCTTTGGAGCCGACTCCCAAAGGGGAGAGGGGAAGGTGGGTGGTGGAGAGATGAATTGGTTCACCAGGACCATCAACGGGGACGCTTATCAGTGTCGAACCGCCTGAGGCCTTGGGAGAAGCGCTGCTGAGGCTGTTGCCATCTGCGCTGCTGGCGTTGGTGGAACTGTTGGCGAGGCTGATACTGCTGACATCCGTAGGGTCGGAACCATGGCCACTTACGTTTGGTCTGCGGAAGTTCCATGCGACGCGCCGTCATGCGAAATTAATGGATGGCTTTCAACTTCCTATCTGTTTTCGCATGGAAGAGGCCAGAACCATCGAATGGCATCTCCTCTATCCTCCTCTTCATTTCCTCAGGGAAATTGCAGTTCCTGAGCCACGCGTGCTGGCGGAGGGAGATAGCGTTGACCATGACCCGAGAATCAGTATCTACATGATGCCTCGCAGTAGACAACTCTTGGATGGCCACCTGCTTTGCCTCATTCAGGAAGACCTTAGCTAGGTCCACTTGTTGGTCCGGAAGGGAGGCGACAACGTTTTCCAGTTTCTGCATGATAAAAAACTGATAACGTGCCAGTGTGGCCTCATAATTTGAAATACACAACCCGAGTCCTGCAGCCGCGTAGACCCAGCGCACAATCATGTTCACTTTCCTCCCTTCCTTGTCTCGGGGTGTTGTATGTTCCCGAGCCTCCCTGCCCTGGGATGACTCAACGACCACCGAATTGGGTTTTGGGTGGCGCAACAGGAACAGGATGTCATCTTCTTGGACCTGGTACATGGCCTCGTACCAACGAGACGTCGCCTGCAGTTGAGCCGGTTGGTCCCAGGGCTGGACCACTGCCTGACGGAGCATAGTAATCAAAGGTAAGGCCACGGTAGCAGACTGCTCCCCTCTGACGATGTCATAAAAGTGGTCCGTACTGGGCCCGGGGCGATGGTATGCCTCTATCTCCAATGATCGGACCAAACGAGAGAGCAGTTCCGAAAAAGAAACGTGGGGCTCATCCGGGGATCCCGGGTCCTGGGATGTAATGGCAACATCCGGGGATGTGGAATCCACTTCCGACTCATCCAAGTCTTGATATAGATAATGCCTGCTGGACGAGGAGCTCTCAGGGGATGGTGGCGGTCTGCGTTCCCCACGTCCCGAAGTGGATGGTGCCTCCCTCGGAACTGACGGTGAGGGACGATCCGGAGGGAAGAATGCATAAGGATGGGGTCCACTCCAGGTAGGGTATCCACCATAGTCATGCATGCACCAATCATCTGCATGGCGGTCGGATGAGTGACTCCTATGCCTAGGGGGAGAGTCTAGCCCCTCAGGTGGCTCGGCAGAAGGCATGGGCGTTGGGGAGCGCCGCCTCGGCGGGGAATCTCTGATTTCTCCATCAAAGATGGACTCCATAAGCTGTGACTCCTGTGGAGGAGACACACTCTCAGGCCGAAGGACAGGCCTGGGGGATCCCGGTGGCATCACCTGCATTGCCGACTGCAGGGCCAGTCCCGAAGGAGTCGGTACCGTAGTGGCAGTCGGTACCGAGAACCCTGACGAACCCGAGCCCCGATGTTTGGGGCGATCAGGTTTCTTGCTCTTGTGAGCTGCCTGAGCCATCTTCTCCTTCCTCGGCTTCTTATGGCCAGAGGGCTTTTCCAGCTCCGGATGCTTACGCTTCTCCTTTTGTTTGGTTGGAGGAGAAGGAAGCTTTTGCGCTTCTGTTGGAGCAGCACCTTCATCTGAAGGGCGTTGCAATGGTGCGGCCAGTGCCGAGGTGGGGCTCTTAGAGGGCGCAGCCGGAGTAGAGGCAGAGTGCTGAGGCGACGTAGCCGAAGAAGAGGCAGGCCTTGAGACCAGCTGGTCGGATTGAACCAAGGCCTGGTCCCAAAGGAGTTTACGGAGACAATTCTCCCTATTCTTCCTGGCCTGTTTGGTAAAGGCCAGGCAATGACTGCACTTGTCGGTCCTATGCCCCTCACCGAAGCAGAGGAGGCATAAGTCATGCGGGTCGGCAGGAGACATTTTCGAGCCGCACTCGCTACACTTGCAGAATGCCACCCGCTGTGCCATCACAGAAAGGAAAAAAAGATGATAGTGCAGAGGGTAAGTTAATATTTTTGGTTTTATTTATTTTTTTTTAGAAAGAATGAACGGAAAGAACTATAACAAGGAGAGGAAAAAACTGGGATATATATAACGAGGAATAAGGTAGGTAAAACAGATAACCGTAGAAGAGCACGTGGCGAAAGTCTAAGCGAAAGACGAGCAGGTACGAGGCACAGTGAACAGCGGTCGCAGAGACTGAGTAAAATGGAGGACGTTCCGCTCTATTTATACTGAAAGGGGGGAGGGGAGCAGAGCGTTTCCCGCCAAAACCGTTAGCTTTCTAATCTTCCATCCTAGGCACTGCTCAGGTGCAGCACCCATATGTGTGATGCACAGAGGCCACGACGAAGAACAACATGATGACGTTCAACGTGGATTATGGCCCCTTTTGGGCAGGTACTTTGGCAATGGGAGGATTTGGGTTTGTGGAGTCCCCTCTGACTGCAGCAGAGGTGAAACCTTTTAGGCAGGAACTACAAGCTATTGTTGTTTGTCTGTCTGTCTGTCTGTCTGTCTGCTTGCTTGCTTGCTTGTATTTTGTTTTCTGGTGAAGAATTGAGTTTGATCTAACAGGCAGCTAGAGATGTTTGGAATAGAGAAAGTCTCAACAGAGCGGGAGATGCTCCGTGCTGGCTTCTAGAAGGGAGAGTTGGGGATTATTAGAGTATATGATTCAGGGAATCAAAGAAGCAGTACCTCAGTCTCTTAATGTACCTAAGGCTTTGTCTTTGGAATAAAAGTAAGATGATACTCCATCTGACTGGCTGGAGAGACTGAAGCAACAGGTGCAGAAAAATGGGCAACTGGATCCAGGAATCCAGCCCAGCAGATAGATATTGCTGAAGTGCCAGTTTGCAGGGAAGGCAGGGGAGGAAATTAGGCAGAACAGAAGTTGCAGGAGTTAGACGGAAGAGAGGCAAGGACGTAGGAAGATTTGTTGAGAGAGGCACACAAAGTGTATGCGAGGGGAGAGGATGAGGAGAAATGGAGTTCATGGCTCAAAGGATGGAAGGCAATGGCAATAGAGGAAAGGTAGAGGATGAGGTCGAGGAAGAGGACTTCAGCCCGCACCTAGGAGGGGCGAATGAATGAAGGATTAAGCGCAGGAAGCTATCAATGTGGAAAGGGTGGGCACTTTGAACAAGAGTGCCCTGAGTGAGCTGAGGGGAGAGGAGAGGTTGATTTCTCTCACGAATATGGACAAAGACTAGGAAGGTCAGGGGTCTCCTCATAGGAGGACCCACTGGGAACCCTTGAAAAGTTTGAAAGTGGGACCATTTGGGAAAGACATGGCATTTATGGCAGGCTCTGGAGCTACCTGCTCCACAAGGAATATGATTCCAGATGGAATGAGATTGGGAAAAGGGGAATTGATGGCTCAAGGAGTGGCAGGTAATCTGGGAAAAGCGAAATATCCGAACCTGCTCAGGTAAAACATGTGTGGTGTGATTTTGTACTGGAGGAGTAATTTTGTCACTTGGCAGGGAGAGATCTCCTAGCCGGACTGGGATTTTTGGTAAAAGGTGTTGGAGGGGAGGTAGAGACAAAGCTAATGAGGAGGACCGATTCTGATTTATCTCTAAAACCACAGGCAGCTGGTGCTTGTGAGGCCTGGAAGGAAAATTGAACACTTTGTGGAGAAAATGGGAGGGGGGGGCATGATGCCTCTCCCTGCAAGAATTTATTGCATTGGGCTCAAGAGTGAGCAGGCCATAACTTAACAGCAAGGAAGGGCAGATGCCACTGTGACAGGTTCTGCCTGGGTTTGTGTTTATGTTTTTGTGTGTGTTTAACAACCATTTGCCACCTCTGAGTTGTATAATTAAAAGAATCAGAATCCTAGTTTTTCCAGAGGATTCTGAAAAGGTGATAAGTTTGTTTTGAAGCACTAATTGGACTAATGCCTGAAGGGCAGGCTGCATTCCAATAAAACAAAACTCTAGGTTTCAGGTTGTGTTAGAAGATAATCTCTGAGGGTCAGGAACCCCCAGAAAATGGGATGGGTTTCATGGGAGGTGGTTGAGGCCCTTCAGTGAAGAAGTTTGGACAACGACATGTTCTGGAGTATAGGAACAGAGTTGGCTGAAACAGGGGGTCAGACTAGATGACCAGGGGAGACCCCCCCTTTCTGACTCACTTTGTTTCTATGTTTTATCACTCAACTTGGAATGATGTGCAAATGAAGCTGTACATCTCCTCTTGATGGGCTCAGGTGCCCTTTGGAGAAGAGGGCTAACGTAAAGTTTATGAGGCTATGGTGAATAGGAGCTTTTTTTTTAATTTGCTACTGCAGTATTTACTGAGGAAGGGGAGCCAAAGAGAGGGCTGGCATTAAAGGGATGGAGGAAACAGCCTGGGCAGCCTTATTGGTGGACAAAGCCAGTGCAAGCTCTGTTAGCCACCAGGGCTGGAAAGCGGTTGACCGACTCCTGACTTATAAGCATGAGGCTGTATTGATGGATCAACTAGATTTGATTTTCACTGCTGGAGGAGGTGTGAATCCTGCAGATTTCTTGAGAGGAGGCAGCTGCGACTTGGAGGAAGAGCATGATTGTGTGGAATTACTGGATCAAGAAACTAAAGTAAGGGGAAAGGCATCATGTTGTTGTTAGTCGCAAAGTCGTGTCCGACCCATCGCGACCCCATGGACAACATTCCTCCAGGCCTTCCTGTCCTCCACCATCCCCGGAGTCCACTTAAGCTCGCACCAACTGCTTCAGTGACTCCATCCAGCCACCTCATCCTCTGCCGCCCCCTTCTTCTTTTGCCCTCAATTGCTCCCAGCATTAGACTCTTCTCCAGGGAGACCTTCCTTCTTATTAGGTGGCCAAAGTATTTGAGTTTCATCTTCACTATCTGGCCTTCTAAAGAGCAGTCAGGGTTGATCTCCTCCAGGACTGACTGGTTTGATCACCTTGCGGTCCAAGGGACTCGCAGGAGTCTCCTCCAGCACCACAACTCAAAGGCCTCAATCCTTTTGCGCTCGGCCTTCCTTACGGTCCAGCTTTCACAGCCATACATTGCAACTGGGAAAACCACAGCCTTGACTATACGCACTTTTGTTGGCAGGGTGATGTCTCTGCTTTTTAGTATGCTGTCTAGATTTGCCATAGCTTTCCTCCCCAGAAGCAAGCGTCTTTTAATTTCTTGGCTGCAGTCCCCATCTGTGGTGATCTTGGAGCTCAGAAAAATAAAATCTGTCACTGCCTCCATTTCTTCCCCATCTATTTGCCAGGAAGTGAGAGGACCGGATGCCATGATCTTAGTTTTCTTAATGTTGAGTTTCAAGCCAACGTTTACGCTCTCCTCCTTCACCCACATCAAGAGGCTCCTTAGTTCCTCTTCACTTTCTCCCATAAGAGTGGTATCATCTGCATATCTGAGGTTGTTGATATTTCTCCCAGCAATCTTGATTCCAACTGGTGATTCATCTAGCCCTGTCTTTCTCATGATGTGCTCTGCATATAAGTTAGATAGGCAGGGTGACAGTATACAGCCTTGCCGAACTCCTTTCTGTTGTTATAAAAACACCCTCACGCTTGGAAGTGCTTTGGCTGTAATGAATTCTTCAAACAGGAGCTGAGGTTCTAAATTGGTTTATTGCTCATTATCTACAAGATTTACGGTTAAACAACTATCCTAACGGCAAGGCACGTGTATGAACGAACGATGTTCCCCTGAGAATGAATCTCATCCCTCCCCTTCCTCCTGTCTCTTTCTTCTCCGTTCCTCGTGAAGCTGATAAGAGCGCATCATTCGTCGTTGGTTAGCGTCAATCAAGTCAATGCCCCCGAGCTGCCCATCCCCTTCCGGCCCGCTGCTCTCCTCCTCCTCCGGCACAGTATTTTCCCCCTCCCTCTCTCCTTCACAGTCTGTCTGGTTTAAAGGGCCAGCCTCCTGGAAAGCGGCCGGAAGCCTCTGATCTATTTCTTCTTCTGGAAGCATCTGCTCTCTCCTGCTCCTGGTAATCACGGTTACCTCCTCCTCGCGAGGAGGAGCCACTGTCATGCTCTCCTGCATGACACTTTCTCAATTTTGAACCAATCAGTGGTTCCGTGTCCAGTTCTCACTGTTGCTTCTTGACCCGCATATAGGTTTCTCAAGAGACAAATAAGATGGTCTGGTACTCCCATCTCTAAGAACTTGCCACAGTTTGTTGTGATCCACACAATCAAAGGCTTTAGCATAGTCAATGAAGCAGAAGTAGATGTTTTTCTGGAACTCCCTAGCTTTCTCCATGATCCAGCGTATGTTGGCAATTTGATCTCCAGTTCCTCTCCCTCTTCAAAATCCTGCCTGTACTTCTGGTAGTTCTTGGTCCACATACTGCTGGAGCCTAGCTTGTAGGATTTTGAGCATCACTTTGCTAGCATGTGAGATGAGTGCAATGGTGCGGTAGTTTGAACATTCTTTGGCATTGCCCTTCTTTGGAATCGGAATGTAAACTGACCTTTTCCAATCCTGTGGCCACTGTTGAGTTTTCCAAATTTGCTGGCATATTGAGTGTAACACTTTAACTGCATCGTCTTTCAGGATTTTGAATAGCTCAGCTGAAATGCTGTCCCCTCCACTAGCTTTGTTGTTGCTCAGACTTCCTAAGGCCCATTTGACTTCACCTTCCAGGATGTCTGGCTCGAGGTCAGTAACCACCCCATCGTGGTCATCAGGAACTTTAAGCTCTTTCTTGTATAGTTCTTCTGTGTAATCTTGCCACCTCTTCTTAATCTCTTCTGCCTCTGTTAGGTCCCTGCCATTTTGGTCCTTTATTATGCCCATCTTTGCATGAAATGTTCCCTTCATATCTCTAATTTTCTTGAAGAGATCTCTGGTCCTCCCTATTCTATTGTTTTCTTCTATTTCTTTGCACTGTTCATTTAGGAAGGCATTCTTATCTCTTCTAGCTGTTCTCTGGAATTCTGCATTCAATTGTTTGTATCTTTCTCTTTCTCCCTTGCCTTTTGCTTCCCTTCTTTCCTCAGCTATTTGTAAAGCTTCCTCAGACAGCCATTTTGCTTTCTTGCATTTCTTTTTCTTTGGGATGGTTTTAGTTGCTGCCTCTTGTACAATGTTGCGAACCTCCATCCATAGTTCTTCAGGCACTCTGTCTATCAGATCTAATTCCTTAAATCTATTTGTCACCTCCACTGTATATTCATCAGGGATATGATTTAGGTCATACCTGAGTGGCCTAGTGCTTTTCCCTACTTTCTTCAACTTAAGCCTAAATTTTGCCACCAGAAGCTCATGATCTGAGCCACAGTCAGCTCCTGGTCTAGTTTTTACTGACTGTATAGAACTTCTCCATCTTTGGCTGCGGAGCACATAGTCAATCTGATTTCTGTGTTGACCGTCTGGTGATGTCCATGTGTAGAGTCGTCTCTTGGGTTGTTGGAAAAGAGTGTTTGCTATGACCATTGTATTCTCTTGACAAAATTCCACCAGCTTGTGCCCTGCTTCATTTTGTACTCCAAGGCCAAACTTGCCTGTTATTCCAGTTATCTTTTGGCTTCCTACTTTAGCATTCCAATCCCCTATGATGATAAGGACATCATTTTTTGGAGTTAATTCTAGAAGGTGTTGTAGGCCTTCATAGAACTGGTCAACCTCAGCCTATTCAGCACCAGTGGTTGGGGCATAGACTTGGACTATTGTGATGTTGAATGGTTTGCCTCATCCATTCTGTCATTCTGTCATTTTGGAGATTGTATCCCAGTACTGCTTTTCCTACTCTTTTATTGACTATGAAGGCTACTCCATTTCTTCTGAGGGATTCTTGCCTGCAATAGTATACCTGATGGTCATCTGAACAAAATTCACCCATTCCTGTCCATTTTAGTTCACTGATTCCTAAGATGTCGATGTTCAGTCTTGTCATCTCTTGTTTGACCACATCCAGCTTGCCTTGATTCATGGATCTGACATTCCAGGTTCCTATGGAGTAAAGATCTTTGCAGCATCGGACTTTCCTTTCACCTCCAGATACATCGGCAACTGAGTGTCCTTTCGGCTTTGACCCAGTCGCTTCATTCTTTCTGGCGCTACTAGTACTAGCCCTCCGCTCTTCCCCAGTAGCATATTGGACACCTTCCGACCTGAGGGGCTCATCTTCCGGCGTCATAACTCTTTGCCTCTTGGTACTGTCCATGGGGTCTTCATGGCGGGGATACTGGAGTGGGTTGCCATTTCCTCCTCCAGTGGATCAGCTTTTTTCAGAGCTCTCTGCTATGACCTGTCCGTCTTGGGTGACCCTGCACAGCATAGCTCATAGCTTCATTGAGCTACGCAAGCCCCTTCGCCACGACAAGGCAGTGATCCATGAAGGAGTCCCATGAAGAATCCTGCAGATTTCTTGAGAGGAGGCAGCTGCGACTTGGAGGAAGAGCGTGTTTGCGTGGAATTAGTGGATCTAGAAACTAAAGTAAGGGGAAAGGCATCATGGATACAAGTAATAAAAGGGAACCAGGTGAGGGATAGTGGGAGACTGTCCTCCTCCTGGTCAGCCCAAACTTGTGTGTTATGGGCTTTGAAGTGAGCCCTGAAATTGTCGGAAGGAACTGAGAAGAATCTAGACTCTGGAAGATGGGTAATGTCTGATGGCTGAGAATGGCTATCTAAGGGACTAGCTAGGCAAGTAATCCAGAGACTCCATGAAAGTAGCCTTTGGGGAGCTAAGGCTCTTGTAGATCAATCTCTAAAAACTGATGTGGCATTGGGATGTATTTGGGCTAGCACATGCCTTTGGGAAAATTTGGCAGGAAAGGAGTTTGATCACGAGTAGAGGAAACGTTTTGGCGCATGAGAAGTTGGTGCAAGTACTGTAAAAATTGGCTCTGCCTAAACAATTGGCAATTAATCATGTAAAAGGAGATCATTCTGGGATTGGTGATCAATGCTGAACTTGGTCCCCTTGGTTGAAGTTCCTTTTTGTGAGCCTTGGGTGTGATGGGGCTGAGGTGGCAGGGATGAGGGAGCTGGGATGGGTCAGACCCTAAAGCAGCAATTGAAGAAACTAAGGATGGAGACTAGACTGCCTTGGACAAAGTGTTTACCTATAGCCCTGCTTCGGATGCAAACTGCTCCAAGCAAAGATACGGGGAGATCACCCTATGAGATGCTGTTTGAGTTGCCTTACTTGGGGCGGGTGGGGGAGTTACCAAGTTTCGAGTCAAAAGATAAATTTCTGCTGAACTGTATACTGGGGATTTCTTCTTCTCTATCTGCCCTCAGGGAGAAGGGACTATTGGCACACGCAGCTCCCCTGGACTTCACAGTACGTCTGTTCAAAACTGGAGACTGGGTTCTGGTAAAACCCTGGAAGGACTCCAAGCTGCGCCCCGAATGGGAAGGCCCACCACTGGTGTTACTGATGACCGAAGCGGCTGTCTGGACAAAAGAAAAGGGGTGGACCCATTGCACAAGGGAGAAGGGATCCGTGCTGCCGCCAAAGGGGCGGACAGTGGATCCTGGTGACGGGCCCTTGAAGCTGAAGCTGAGAAAAGCCGAGTACGGGAGGGTTGGTTAGGCGACGCTGCCTGGCTCTCAGATGTGCTGGTTTTGCGATTGCTGCTGGTGGTGCAAGTGTTGTTGCTGTGCCCATTGCTCTGATTGTGTCCCTTTACATAATTTCTGTACAGAAGAGTGTGGTATTATTATAATTGAAGATTTCGTCGTTTTCCTTCAATCACCTGAGATGACCCATCAATAAACAATCTCTGGCCTGATGGCAGGGGTTTTTCTCTAAGATCTGCCCTAACTTTGGTTTGGTATTCAATAATATCTAGACACTGATGTGCCAGATTCTGCCCTCCCTCCTTTCCTTTCCACAGGAAGGTAGCAGGGTTCACACAGGAATCAGTAGTCAGGACTAGATCATCCTTTTCCAACAATATGGCCTCATATTTCAGGATCCGGAAGTCTGTCAGCCATCGACCTGCCCGCTGAGTTAATATTGTCCTCACCTGGTGAGGAGTGCTCACCACTAAAGCACCCCCAAAGGTACCGTATTTTTCGCTCTATAAGACGCGCCTGACCATAAGACGCACCTAGTTTTTAGAGGAGGAAAACAAGAAAAAAAAATATTCTGGATCAAATGGGCACATAATCACAGGCACATTCCCCATCACTTCCCCATGGGCTGCACATCTGACAGACTTACTGCACACACATATTCGCTGTATAAGACGCACAGACATTTCCCCTTACTTTTGAGGGGGGAAAAGTGAGTCTTATAGAGCAAAAAATACGGTAAGCTTTCTAGCCTCCTCTACAAGCAGGGTGGTGGCTGCCACGGTCTGTACACACTCCGGCCACCCTCTAGATACGGGGTTCAATACTCGAGATAGATAAGCCACCAGCTGCCTTTTACCCCCCCCCCCACTCTTGAGTAAGTACTCCCAAAGCCATTCCTTCTTGCACAGTCGTAAACAAGTGAAATGGCTTGTCTAGGGATGGTAGGGCCAAGACTGGAGCAGAAATCAGGTCTTTCTTTAAGCCCTCTACTTGTTCCATCTCCTCTTTTTCCAAGCTCAGTTTCTCTGGCTCCCCTGGTAATAATTTGGCATATAACTTCTTAGTTTTCTGTGCATAGGACTCAATCCAGAGTCTACAATATCCAACCAATCCCAGAAACTTCTGGAGTTTCCGTTTACTCTTGGGTAGTGGCAGCTCCACTATTCCCTTTATTCTCTCTGGAGTTATTCTTCTCCCTTCACTTATCAAATGTCCCAGATATTTCACTTCCCTTTCAACATATTGAAGTTTACTCTTTGAAACCCTGAGGCCTTCTTCCCCCAAGAAATTGAGCAATTGGTTGGTGGCTGCCGCTACAGCCCCCCTCTTTTCTCATGAAATGAGGAGATCATCTACATACTGGAGGAGCGCCGTCCCTCCAGGGGCCTGAAATTTCTCAAGCAACTGTTCCAAAGCCTGTCCAAATAAGTTTAGAGATTCCGTGAATCCCTGGGGTAAAGTTGTCCAGCGGAGCTGTTGCCTCTGTCCGTTTTGAGGGTCCTCCCACTCAAAGGCAAATCTCTGCTTTGCTCCTCTAGGGGGCAGCACCAGAATGCATCTGCAGTGGGGGGTTTTACTCAAAAGGCTATAGGGGTTAGGGACCACTGGGTGCCTGACCAGCATGATTTCATTCATCCTTCTTAAGTCCTGTACCAGATGGAACGTACCATCCACCTTCCTAATAGGTAGAATCGGTGTATTAAAAGGGGACATGCAAGGTTCCGATAACCCATCTTCAATTAGGCTTTCTATTACTGGTTTTAGGCCTTGACGTCTGTTGTGAGGGTGTTATTAAAAACACCCTCACGCTTGGAAGTGCTTTAGCTGCAATAAATTCTTCAAACAGGAGCGGAGGTTCTAAATTGGTTTATTGCTCATTATCTACAAGATTTACGGTTAAACAACTATCCTAACGGCAAGGCACGTGTATGAACGAACGATGTTCCCCTGAGAATGAATCTCATCCCTCCCCCTCCTCCTGTCTCTTCCTTCTCCGTTCCTCGCGAAGCTGATAAGAGCGCATCATTCGTCGTTGGTTGGCGTCAATCAAGTCAATGCCCCCGAGCTGCCCGTCCCCTTCCAGCCCGCTGCTCTCCTCCTCCTCCTCCTCCTCCTCCGGCACAGTATTTTCCCCCTCCCTCTCTCCTTCACAGTCTGTCTGGTTTAAAGGGCTAGCCTCCTGGAAAGCGGCCGGAGGCCCCTGATCTATTTCTTCTTCTGGAAGCGTCTGCTCTCTCCTGCTCCTGGTAATCACGGTTACCTCCTCCTCGCGAGGAGGAGCCACTGTAGTGCTCTCCTGCACGACAACGCCCCTCCATTGAGATGGGATATTGCCTCTGCCTCACCACTTCACCAGGCATTTTAAGTTGAATTTTTATTGGTGGGATGTTCAACTTCCCCCGATTCCTTGGCCCAGCCCAAACTAGAGGATTAATCTGTTTCTCATCCTCCTCAGTCAACAGGGCCATAGTTATTTTAATATGTCCTGATTGCAACTTCAATTGTAGCCCCAGATCTATAATAGAATCTCTCCCCAGAAGATTACACCCGGCTTCCGGGATATACAACATCTCCTGGTGGATGCACTCCTTCCCCAACTTGAGGGTAGTGCGTTGAAAAATGGGCACTGTAAATCCTTCCCTCTTTACTCCAGATACCTCGAGTTTCTGAGGTAACAAGTTTACTCTCTGCGGGATATAATTTAACGAGGTCCGAGCTGCCCCAGTATCCACCAGGAAGATCACGTCCTCCTCCTGGGGTCCCACCTTTATGTTTATCAAGGGTTCTTGGTGGGACTTTACATAAAAGAACTCCTGAGTTCCCTATTCCTCATCAAAAGTCATGAGAGGTATCACTTCTTGATCCCTTCTCAAGTCCGAGCATTCTCGCTTTAAATGGCCATTCCTCCCACAGTTATAGCAGCCTGCCGTTTGAAAACGGTCAGCCCTCCTTTCGTTCGACCTTCCCTTTTCTTTCTGCTGGCTATCCCACCATTTCTCAGTCCCTGTCATTCTCGGGTAAGATGTTCTCTTATATGGGGCTGGCCGGCGCCTCCCTTCCTTAGGGTGCCAGGGCTGTGTCCACACTCCTTTCACAGCCTCATCTACCATAGACACCATAATCTTTGCCTGTCTCTTTTGGCTCTCCTCTTCCCTTCGTACATAAACTTTCTGTGCTTCTTTCAATAATTCTTCTAATGCCCGAGAAGAAGTAGTATGGCATCGGGACAAGGCAGACGTGACTAACGGGGCTCCGTTAGCACGCTGATATCTTCACTGGTGGTGGGCCAGGGGGCCCGATCTAAGCCCTGTAGGGGTGAAGATAGACTGCTTGGCAAAGTTCCCAGCAGGTGTTTGAACGGCAATTCTGCAGTTACTGGGGAAAATTCAAGCTTTCTCAGGCGGAAGATATAGGAGAGAGCTTAGCTCTCCACGAAGTGCTCGACGTGTTTTTTTGTTTAGGCTTAGCTTTTGTTTTAGCTTTTGTGAACACACCGGACCTGCTGGAAAGTATTTTGTTTTTGTTTTTGTTTGCAATGATACCCGTGGAATAAGCTATATTTCTTGTTAATTAAAAAGCCCTTCGGATGGAGGGGGAATGAACCCTCCCCCCCCCCCCACGGAGTTCAAAAGCGGCAAATTATATAACAAGAGAGAAAGACAGAACTGTCTGTAAGTAAGGAAAAGATTCACTTCTTTTATCTCTCCAAGGGCAAATGTTTGTGATTGTGATGTGGAACTGAGTAATAGAAGATTTCTTCCATTATTGGACTGCTGCCAAGAAGAAGTGGCGGCCATCTTCCTCTTTGTTCTGAGGCAAGCCTATCGTACTGACATGGAGGACTCACAGCTATCATTTTTTGCATTACGATCTTCCTTGATATCTGTTCAGATCTCTCAACAGGCGATAATTAAGCGTCAGGAGACTATTCTAGAGCGACTCAATTCTCTTACGGCTGAACAGAAAGTTGGCTTTGAGAAATTAAGTACCACTATCAATTTTGCTTTATGCAAACAACCTGCAATTGAACAGAATATTCAAAACATCCAACAAGTATCTGAAACTGGAAAGAAAGAAAATGCAACTGCTTCATCTGACAAGCTGGAGGAAAAGATAGTTTGGCCACAACTTAAGACGTATGATTTATTGCAGCCATTACAAAGCGAGTTTACACGGAATCTGCGTGTTATCTCAAAGAAAAACAACCTAGCTGACCTGCTGAAAGGAGTTATGTCTTTTTGGCTGCAATTGAAATTTCCACTACAGACAGAAGGGAAATTTGACACTGGAATGAAAATAAGTTTAATTGATCTGCGTTGCATTCTAGGAAGGGGCAATCTAATTGATGAGATTATGTTCATGTGGCTGCAATTGAATTCTCCGTTAAGAAATATAGAGAGATCTGGTGAGGGATAAAGGAAAAGTAAAATATAAACATGGCAGGGGTGTAAAGGGAGAATAGTATAAGGGAATTTTTTTTTTCTGTTCTAAAAAAAAAAACAGATAAAAGGGTGATTCGTATAGCTTGATATACTCACATGTGATGTAGAAAGGCTAGACCATTATTGTTGATGAAGTAGTTCCAATTTAGCTTAATGAAATCCTGTGTAAAAGACATTATTGTTAAATGGAGGTCTTTGATTGTATTTTTAATACTGTTGTTGATTATATTTGTTAAAGACGGTAAACAGCTGGGTTTTTATATGGAATTAATTATATTTGATTAAATAGTGTCTAAGTGAAGTGAAATACTAGTAATCAAAGGAAAATGTTTAAAAAGATATTATAGGTATTACTTATTATCAAGTAGAATAAGTAAGAAAACTGTAGAGATGTGAAATGGGTATTTGTGAGGTCTATAGGGTCCCGGTTACCTAAAGGAGCGCCTGTGTCCATATACACCCTCCCGCCCCTTACGATCTGCTGCTGAGGCTCTCCTCCGGGAACCCTCCGTGAAAGATATTAGGAGGGTGAGTACCCGGAGGAGGGCTTTCTCGGCGGTGGCGCCCCATCTGTGGAATGCGCTCCCCAGAGAGGCTCGCCTGGCGCCGTCTTTATTTGCTTTTCGGCGCCAGGCGAAGACCTTTTTATTTAAACAATATTTTAAATGCTAATTTATTTATTATTTATTAATTTAATTTGTATTCAGGTTGGTTGTTGTTTTAATTTTGACCTGGAGATGGGCCAATTTTTAATGTTAGTTTTTAACTGTTAATATTTTGGAAATTTTAATGTTTGTATTCAATCTTTGGTTGTGAGCCGCCCCGAGGCTTGTGGCAAGGGGCGGCCTATAAATTTCCAAATAAATAAATAAATAAATATATGTAACTGTGATAGTGAGGAAGCTATTTGTTAATAGAAAATTAAAAGATCTTGAATTGTCCAGAAATGTTTAGGTTAAACTTTCCATTGAAGAAGAAAGAAAATATCGTAACTTTATTTAATTTGAAGATACTTACTTCCCTTTGACACTACCTAAGAGAAACAGGACTTTGCAAAAAATGATGAACATGATCTCATGGAGGAAGAGGAGGAAGATAGCAACTTCTATTTAAATTGGATTATTATTATTATTATTATTATTATTATTATTATTATCTTATTGGCTGGGGAAACAGGACTTGGTTTTGATCTAATAATGTTTTTAAGCTATTATAAATGGATGTTAGTAGGATCATAAAATGTTTAAAAATATGTGGTAGGGGGCTGATCCAGTAAATCCGGTGTGTGCGGCGATTGTTGTTTTTTTAGTTTTAGTTTAAAAAACCTTAATAAAATTTAATTAAAAAATAATTCTTCTAATGCCTTTTCATTCCATCCCTCTATTTTCTGAAGCTTTTTCTGGATATCTGGCCAAGACTTGGTCACAAAATGGATCTTTAATAGCCCTACTGCAACAGGATCATCTGGATTCATACTGGAATACCGGTGCACTTGGTTCCGCAGCCGCTGCAGAAACGCTGAAGGATTTTCATCCCTTTCTTTATCCCTTTTCATCCCTTTCTGGCCAGGGCCTTTCATCCATAAGAACCTCAAAGGCCCTGGCCAGATTTTGGAACTTGGGAGTGGCCTCCCGTATTCCCTGTATTATAAAGTCCCTCAACTCCCTCATTTTGCCCCTATCTTCAGGGCTATTGTTGTCCCAGCGAGGATCTGTATTAGGAAATTTTTCCTCCGCGCCTATGTCAGGGGATTGATAATAACCTACTCAGCAAAAATAAATAAAAAGAAAAAGCAAGAGCGAGCAACATTAGTAGAAGAACTGAGGAAACGGGAACAAGAACTGCAGGAGGATCCAACAAAAAGAAATCTTAGGGTCCAAATGAATACTTTAAAGCACAAATTGAATCTCTTGGAGACAAATGAACTTACTAAACAAATGAAACTGGCTAAACAGAATTTTTTTGAAAATGCTAATAAACCGGGGAGATGGCTAGCATATAAAGTAAAGAAAGAAAGAGAGAAGAGACTGATTTTGAAACTGAAAGATGAAGAAGGACGACTACAGGTACAAAATACACAAATCAAGAAAATAGCTGAAGATTTTTTTGCAAGGTTATACCGGAAGGAGGAGATTTTGAACGAGAAGGTAAAAGAATACATTCGAAAGGGAGATTTACCAAAACTACCAGAAAAGTATCAAAAATTATTGAATCAAGAAGTAACAGCTATGGAAATAACAGAGGCAATCATGCGACAAAAGAATGATAAAACCCCTGGTCCGGATGGATTACCGGCTGAATTTTATAAATCTTTTGAGGGAGTTTTTGCTACATTTCTTAAAGATATATGTAATGAAGCACTGTTAAATGCTAAAATACCAGATACCTGGACAGAGGCAAATATCACATTAATACCGAAAGAAGATATGGACTTAACACAGATTCAAAATTACAGACCTATATCATTACTGATTGTGGACTATAAAATTTTTGCCTCTATATTGGCAGAAAGGTTGAAGAAGTTTTTAATAGACTTTATTCATCCAGACCAAAATGGTTTCCTGCCTAAAAGACAAATGAAGAACAACCTGAGGACTATCTTGGATATCCTAGAATACTATGAGACACACACAGAAAAATCAATGGCTCTACTGTTTTTAGATGCCCAGAAAGCCTTTGATAATGTTAATTGGCAATTCATGAAGCAACAGATGGATCAAATGGAGTTTGGGGGAAAATTCATGAATGCGATATCAAGCATCTCTCAAAGACAATCGGCCAGGATTTTAATTAATGGAGAACTTACAAGGGCTATAGAGATACAAAGGGTACAAGGCAAGGATGCCCGTTGTCACCCCTAATGTTCATTCTGACTTTAGAGGTCTTGAATAGAAATGTTAGGGAGGATGAGAACATTAAAGGTACTAAAGTTAGGGATGAAAATTATAAATTGCAAGCATTCGCAGATGATTTGGTCTTTATAATAGAGGAACCTTTTGTAACAATCCCTAAACTTTTACAATGGATTGAAGAATATGGTGAGGTCACGGGGATGAAAATAAATAAAGAAAAAATGAAACTTTTAGTTAAAAATCTTACGCAAGATCAGAAAAAAAGACTCCAAGAACAAGTGGACTTGCAGATTGTTAAAAAGGTTAAATACTTGGGAATTTATCTTACAGCTAAATGCACAACTTTGAAAGAAGACAATTGCGATAAATTACTGAAGGATATTAAAGATGATCTGGAAAGATGGGCCAATTTACAATTGTCTTTGATGGGAAGAATAGCACTTGTTAAAATGAACATACTACCCAAACTTTTGTTTTTGTTCCAAATGATTCCTGTAAAAATTGATAAAAATTTTTTGAGGATTTAAATCTTCAAATTTTGAGATTTATTTGGAGAAAAAAAGAAAGCAAGGATTAAACTAAAAATGCTTCAGGAAACCAAAAAGAACGGGGATTTTGGTCTTCCTGATTGGATGTTGTATTATCAAGTGTCTATTTTAACTTGGCTAAAAGAATAGATAACCTTGCGAAATAAGAGAATTTTGTATCTTGACGGACATGATTTGCAAATGGGTTGGCATGCTTATATGTGGTATGAGAAGGTTAAGTCTCATGGGACTTTTAAGTCACTTTATTAGAAGATCATTAATGTCAGTGTGGGAAAAGTTAAATCAAAATTGTATAATAAATTACCAAGATGGCTTTCACCAATGGAAGCCTTTGTGTATCCAAATGTATTGAACTTTGAAGGGATCATACGATATGATGATATTTTGGACAAAGATGGAGGCCTGAAGCTAGATCAAGAAATACAAGAACAGGGACTCAACATCTCTTGGTGGTATAAGGTGCAGATGCAATCAAGATATGCCAAAGATTGTAAAATATGGGGGTTTCATAAAGACCTAACAGCCTTTGATCAAGTGATGCTAAAAACAGATGAGAAAATGATTAAAAGAATTTATGAGTTCTTACTTGACAGGAAAATGGAAGGGGAACAGGTTAAGGAAACTATGATAACATGGGCACAAAATTTTGGATCTAATATTGAATTAGAAAAGTGGCAAAAGCTATGGGAAAGAAACATTAAGGTAACCGGGGGGGATGTCGATGTTCCCATTCTTTCAAAGCTGCCTTCCTGATCAGTCCTCTCTCTTCCCCAGTGAAGAGAGTATTCACTATAGACATCAATTCTTCCCACGTATAGACATCAGGTTCCACGAATTGATCCAACTGCTCCACCAGTGCAACAGGATCATCCACCAAGGACCTCCTTTCTTTTTTAAAATTCCTCACATCACCGCTGGTTAGGGGTGCATTTCCATATCCCGCTTGTCTCTCCCCCATGGGGACTTCTCTCAAGGGATACATATTCTCATTTGACTCCTTCCTTTTCCTCCAGACACTGTCCCCCAAAGACAGGCTGGCAGCATCCTTCCTGCATTGATCTTTCTCTTTCTAGTCTGGGATGTCTATTCCTGACAATCCCTTCCGCACCTTGCTCTTCCTGAAGAGGAGCAGTCGGTTCCTCCCTTTCCTTTTCTTCCGGTGGGGCCTCTATCTCCCGGTCTGGCCCACCTCCCTGGTTCCTCTGAGGATGAGCAGGGGGCACATAGGGAGGGAGCAAGTTCTCGAGAGGGTCCCATGGCTTGGAATTAATTTCCACCCTCTTCTCCTTGGGTTTGAGGGGGTACAAACTAGCGGGAACTGCCTGGACCCAGCAGTCAGCATATTCTGATTCCTCCTTTGAAAACAGAGTTTTACTCTTCACACAGGTAACTAGAGTCTGGCACAGCCATCCTCCATCTGACCCAAACTTGGGCCAGAATATGGCTGGAGGCCTTATGCTCTCCTCAGTCCAAACAAAACAACAGTGTTTCACCATTTTCTCCCTGGCTTTTCCAGGAGTGTATGGCAGATCATCCCAATGAGACAACAACCATCCCAGTGGACTATGAGGGGGAATTTTCAGCAGGGTTTCCCCCCCACCTTTCCCTTCCTCCTCCTCCCTCAGTTTCGCCTTAAAGTTTCCCATGGTCACTTTCCCAGAGGCTTTCCCAACCTCCAATCAGTCAACCGTAGCGCCTGCTCTGTCCCCATGGACTCTGCGCCCGCTGATGACCCTTTTCTCTCCCGAGGCTTCCAATCAGCCAATTGAAATGCTCACTTCGTCCTTCTTCGGCCGTCCTCCTCACGAAGGATAGGAACCGCGGATCCAGATTCCGCACTCACTTTGTACTTCTGTACGTCTCAGTCACTCCCTCTCAAGCAAGCCTCTCACAGGGTTTTCCTCCACCCCCCCCCCCCACATTCACCACCAAGGCAATACTGAGAGCATCCACACTCGCTTCTTACCTTGGTCCGTGCACGAAGTTACCTGGTGACCGCGGCGGCGGCTCCTTCCTGCTGGTTAATCCCACCAACAGAGCCCCTTTCCCAGCTGCTTCTCTTTGTCCCCGCATGACGTCCAAAACGTTAAATGAGGCAGCGCCCAGGCAGTCCCTCCACCTGACCTAGGCCGCCGAAATCGTCAGGATGCGTCTCCCTGGTTGTCGTGCAGGAGGTCACAACAGAGACTACTCCTCATGAGGAGGACGTGACTGTAATAACTAGAGTCCAGGAAAATCAATCCCAGTCGAATATAGATACCAATCCGCCTGTGCCTGAGAGCATCTCTAGTCCAGAAGCCTCTACCCAGATGTCTGGCCCTTTAAATCAACCTGAATTCAAGAGGGGGAGAGGTGAGGAAAAGAAGACTGACAGCTCCTCCTCTTCTGAAGCGGAACTGACAGGGCCAGAAGCAGAGGGAGTGATGGGATATGTGAACTACAAGGATGCCTCTCAGAGACGATTGAGAAGGTCTTATCAAATCAAAATGCAAAGGGAGAAGCAAAGGCGGGAGGCACGGCTGGGGGGAGAGGATATGACATAACAGAGAGATGAGATCGCCATTCAGAAGCGAACATCTCTCATACTAGGACATTACTGGAGCAGCTCTACAGTAGAGTTGTAAATCTTGTAGATAACTAGCAATAAATAGATTTAGTTTTATTGCCTTGTAAGTGTGGTTAATTACAACCAGAGTGCCTGGGCCGGTGGGCCCCAATCTCGACAGAATGTTCGCCTCTGAATCCCTTTTGTTGTAAACCACATACTAGCGAACACAGAAGGTTTTTTTTTGATTCCAAGATGCAAGCAACAAAACCTACAATGCAGGACTTCCAAAATTTGCAAGAGGAGAATCGTTACCTGAGGGCTAAAAATGAGGAGGCCAACCAGCAGATAGAGGCTCTAAGGAGAGACATGGACGCTTTGCATATACAATTACAAGAAAAGACAACAAGACCAGACTCAGAAGTGACAGTAAAAACGATGCCCAATTGAAACCCCCCTGAAGTACGATGGCAGGAAAGAGACTTTTGCAACATTCCATGCACAATCGGAGTTGTAGTTCAACCTTCGCCTTCCAGACTTCCCCAATGAGAAGATGAAGGTAGGATTTTTGATAAATCAACTTACAGGGGTCCCAGCCAAGTGAGCAACGGCCAGGATGATTGCCAAAGACCCCATATTAGATAATACTGACCAATTCTTAGAGGCATTACGTAAATTTCTTGGGGTAGATGCCTGCAAAGAATTAGCTGTAAGAGAGATCAAAAATCTCACCCAGGGTTAAGGGAAGAAGTGGTGGATGAACTGGCACGCTGTTCCACGCCAGAAAGTTTACAAGACTTAATGACTCTGGCTATAAAAGTGGATGCATGGCTTAACGAAAAGAAACACTTCAAGCCAGGCAGCTATTTTGGCTCTCAGCCAATTCAGACAAAATGGTTCTCGCGCGCAGAAGCTAGCACGCAGTTAGTTTTACCAGAAAGATATGTAACGATGACGTCCCCTCAAAGTCAGCAGGAGGCAGTACCCATGGAAATTGGAGCTGCCAGGGCTCACATTCCACAGACAGATAAGACGTATCAACGTAGTGCCAGACGCTGTTTTGTCTGTGAACATGCTGGACACATAGCAAAGAACTGCCCGCTGAAAAAGCAGATGGGAAACTTCCAGTCCCAGCGTCATTGAGCACCGCGATGCTGGGACGCACTCACATTCCTCAAAGGTGCCAAGAGTTGGGAGGAGCTCCGACAGCTCAACATCTTTTAATGGATGTGGTTTTGCAAATAACCCCTCATACTACAATCAAAGCCACAGCGCTAATAGACAGTGGTGCTACTGCATCCTTTATGGATGAAAGTTTTGCTCAAACACAATGCGTTCCAACTAATCAACTGGAGACTCCCCTCCAAGTTGACTCCATACAAAAAATACCATTGCAAGGTGGCCCCTCCCTGCTTCAATCTTCACCACTCACTCTACAAATTGGGAAACACCAAGAACAAACAACATTTTTATTGGTGAAAGACCTCCACTACCCTATTGTATTGGGCACGGACTGGTTAGTCAAACACAAACCTCAAATATCCTGGGGTTCAGAACAAATGCAATTTAATTCCACATTTTGTTTGAAAAACTGTACAGATACCACACCCCACATGACTTCTAAAATAGCACCACCTTCCACCATGGCTCTCCCACCACAGTATCAAGATTTTTGGGACGTTTTTGATCCACGAGAGGCTGACAAATTACCGCCTCATCGATCATGTGACATGGAGATTCATGTCCAACCCGGGGCAACACTACCGTCTGTTGTGAGGGTGTTGTAAAAACACACTCACGCTTAGAGGTGCTTTAGCCGCAATAAATTCTTTAAACGAGAGCTGAGGTGCTAAATTGGTTTATTGCTCATTATCTACAAGATTTACTGTTAAACAACTATTCTAACGGTAAGGCATGTAGGCGAAGGAACGATGTTCCCCTGACAATGACCTCATCCCTCCCCCTCCCCCTGTTTCTTTCTTCTCTGTTCTTCCCGAAGCTGATAAGAGCGCATCATTCGTCATTGGTTAGCGTCAATCAAGTCAATGCCCCCGAGCTGCCCGTCCCCTTCCGGTCCGCTGATCTCCTCCTCCTCCTCCAGCAAAGTATTTTGCCCCCCCTTTCTCCTTCACAGTCTGTACGGTTTAAAGGGCCAGCCTCCTGTGAAGCAGTCTGTGAACACTCAGAGCTCTCAGGGGTCAGCTGATTCGCTTCTCCTTCTGGAAGTGTCTGCTCTTTCCTGATCCTAGTAATCACGGTTACCTCCTCCTCGTGAGGAGGAGCTACTGTCGTGCTCTCTTGCACGACACCGACTGGCAAATTGCGACCCATGTCCCCCAAGGAACTCAAGGTCATTAAAGATTTCATATCCTCCAACCTAGAAAAGGGTTTCATATGCCCATCCTCATCTCCCTCTTCCGCGATGCCACTACTTGTACCGAAGAAAGATTCTGATGAACCCAGGGTCTGCATCGACTATCGCCGTTTAAATGCGATTACAATTCCTAATAGACATACCATGCCCCTCATATCTGAAATTTTGGAACGCCTGGGCCAAGCACGCATTTTTACCAAGCTGGATTTGCGCAATGCATATAATTTACTTTGCATACGCCCTGGATACGAACATCTCACCGCTTTTTTGACTTGCTATGGCTGCTATGAATTCTGTGAGATGCCATTTGGGTTATTAAATTCGGGACAATGTTTTAGCAGATTCATAAATGAGATTTTCCACGATTTCCTCGATGTCTTCATGATAGCCTATCTGGATGATTTACTCATTTTCTCCAATGACCCTGTATCACATGTGCAGCACGTCAGAAGGGTCTTACAACGCATGAGGGAACATCATCTTTCAGCTAAACTTGAAAAATGTGAATTTCACACTAC
Organism: Varanus salvator macromaculatus; assembly: GCA_023646645.1. NCBI lineage: Eukaryota > Metazoa > Chordata > Lepidosauria > Squamata > Varanidae > Varanus > Varanus salvator. Next base: position 90,485 of record JAIXND010000748.1, on the reverse strand, counting down.
CTCTTTGATGTATCTAGGCTACCGCATTTCCCCAAATGGATTACAAATGGACCCAGAAAAGATACAAGCAGTTCTTTCATGGCAACCCCCACACACGAAGAAGGAACTACAGAGGTTTCTCGGGTTTGCGAACTTCTACCACCGATTTATCCCGAACTTCTCTCGTATCACCACTCCTTTGACTGATCTCTTGAAAGACAAAGGACGAGCTCTGAAATGGCCTCCAAGCGCAGCAGCGGCGTTTATCTCGTTGAAACGTCAGTTTACTTCTGAACACCATTTGTTGCACCCCGATACATCAGCACCATTCACACTCCAAACTGATGCCTCCGACAAAGCCATAGGAGCTGTCCTTTTACAATCGTCGCAACAGCCCTCTGGGAATCTTAAACCAATTGCATTTTATTCTCGCAAACTAACCAGCTCTGAACGGAACTACACGATCTGGGAGAAGGAACTGCTGGCTATCAAAGCTGCTCTGGAAGAATGGCATCATTTACTAGAAGGATCTCCCCACAAAATACTCATACAAACTGATCACAAGAATTTGATGCACTTCACTTCAGCAAAAATCCTTAACCAGCGACAGGCACGATGGGCACTGTTCTTCTCTCGCTTCAACTTCAGCATCGAGTATATCCCACCATCCCAGAACTTACTGGCTGACGTGCTCTCCAGGAAACCAGAATATTTCCCGGACAACGAGGAGCACTTAGAACCTGCACCGATATTGCAACCGTCTATTTCAGCTGTTACTTCCATATCATTGGCATACAATGATGACATACGTCACGCACAAAAGACTGATCCATTCGTGCGTGCGAAACACGACCAAAAACGGAATGATACCCTTCCGAATCGCTTCTCCTTTGAGAATGACATCTTGCTTTTTGACCACATTCCATACGTACCTGTATCGCTTCGGGAAAGCATTCTATAGAGATGTCATGATTCCCCCTTGGCTGGACACTTTGGAGTTTACAAAACGATGCATACACTTTCCAGAGACTATTGGTGGCCTTGGATGTACCACGATGTCAAGACATATGTACTGTCATGTCCAACATGCCACCGTGCCAAGCAGCAACAAGGAAAACCACCCAGACTACTTCAACCCGTGGACACCCCTCCGGGACCTTGGCACACGGTTTCCATGGACTTTATCACTGATTTACCCAGATCCAGTGGCTTTACCACCATCCTCGTAGTGACTGACCTCTTCACGAAGATGGCTCACTTTATTCCCTGCACAGGACTACCTTCTGCTAAAACCACGGCATCCCTATTTATCCACCATATTTATAAAAACCATGGGTGGCCCCTTGCTGTAATTTCAGACAGAGGCAGTCAATTCACGTCTCGCTTCTGGCAGGAACTCCTGACGCTTCTCAAGGTCAATTTGCGCCTCTCTTCAGCACATCACCCGCAAACCGATGTACAAACTGAACGTCTCAATGTGACTCTGGAACAGTATCTCCGCTGCTTCGTGAACTACCAGCAAGATGATTGGCTCTCGTTCCTGTCTCTGGCCGAATTTGCCTATAACAACTCAGTTCACGCCTCGACGCGTCAGACTTCTTTCTTTGCGAATCTCAGCTACCATCCTCGAGCTTTTCCGACGTCACTACCTTCGTCGTCTGTTCCGGCAGCCGGGACTTTTCTCAATGATTTGGCGTCCATACAATCCGTCCTAAAGCAGCAATTAGACAAGGACAAGGTGACGTACGAGGAGGTGGCTGACAGACGGAGACAACACGGTACGACCCTGACAGTCGGTGATTGGGTCTGGTTGTCCACGGAGCACCTTCCTATGTCAGTTCCCTCTTGGAAATTGGCCCACAAGAGGATTGGTCCATTCCAGATTGCTGCTCAAATCAACCCAGTTGCTTTCCGGTTGCGTCTACCTGCCTCCATGAAGGTCCACCCCATCTTTCACCGGGCTTTGCTCTCTCCGGCACCACCACCACACCCTCTGCGGACTCGGCCTCCTCCACCCGCGCCGGTGGTTGTGGATGGTGAAGAAGAATTCGAAATAGAGGACATACTCGACTCCTGCTTTCGCAGGGGCCGGCTCCAGTATCTGATACACTGGAAAGGTTACCCACCAGAGGAACGGAGTTGAGGACCTGCTTCCAACATACATGCTCCTGCTCTCCTACGACGCTTCCACGCTCGCTTCCCTCTCAAGCCTGGTGGCCTTTCTTCGCGTCCGAGCAGGGGTGAGAGAGATCCTGGAGAGGGGGGTAGTGTCGTGCAGGAGGTCACGACAGAGACTACTCCTCATGAGGAGGATGTGACTGTAATAACTAGAGTCCAGGAAAATCAACCCCAGTCGAATATAGATACCAATCCGCCTGTGCCTGAGAGCATCACTAGTCCAGAAGCCTCTACCCAGATGTTTGGCCCTTTAAATCAACCTGAATTCAAGAGGGGGAGAGGCGAGGAAAAGAAGACTGACAGCTCCTCCTCTTCTGAAGCGGAACTGACAGGGCCAGAAGCAGAGGGAGTGATGGGATATGTGAACTACAAGGATGCCTCTCAGAGAAGATTGAGAAGGTCTTATCAAATCAAAATGCAAAGGGAGAAGTAAAGGCGGGAGGCACGGCTGGGGGGAGAGGATATGACATAACAGAGAGATGAGATCGCCATTCAGAAGCGAACATCTCTCATACTAGGACATTACTGGAGCAGCTCTACAGTAGAGTCGTAAATCTTGTAGATAACTAGCAATAAATAGATTTAGTTTTATTGCCTTGTAAGTGTGGTTAATTACAACCAGAGTGCCTGGGCCGGCGGGCCCCAATCTCGACACTGGTGCAGGCTGGAGAAATACTCACCTGGGACGAGCCACCATCCCGGATGAGCCCCCAATTGTGAGATATAAAAAAATATATCCAATAGAATCCAAGCAGTGACGATGGGAGGCAAAGTAACAAGCAGAGAAGTTTAATTCGTTCTTGCAAGAGCGGGCACCCACCTCACAGGTAGTGCGCCGTTCACACACAAAACATTTCTTTTTATCACCTTTTTCCCGGCCGCTGACCCTACCCCTTTTCCCCCACTGGCTGGGCTACTCAGAGGGCACAATCTTTTCCGTCTGCCTACATCGTACTACCCCTTGATATGCTCCCCCTCCCGCACATACATCCCATGTTCATGCTAATGAGCCCATTACCTATGAGAGGGGTGTCCGTTACTATTCATGCACCTATTAAGCGTGCGCAGTAGGCCTAAGAGTTCAAACAGTCAAAATGGCCTTGAGAAGTCTTCTTGGACACCAATTTGCTCCTTAAATCAAAATGGGGAGGATGAGATAATGAGAACAGGCCTCTCTTCAGACTCTTTACCACCCGTTATAAAGTAATCCATTGTCTGCTCTCCTCCACTGAAGGTGACAATTTTACCACTGCCCCCCAATTTTACCCCTTCAGGCATTTCGCAGGGCTCTGAAGTAAAAAGGCCCCGCTTCTCTTAAAAACAACTATTTACATGTTTTGATTCTGGGCCTTTTGGCCTTAAGAGACTTCAATTAACCCTGTATTTCACTCTTTCTTTGGTCTTGTCTTAACACTTAGTAACAGTAACATTCCATTTCTCACAAAAAGTGCCGGGGAGAAGGTTAGAGGTGAGAGCTGGCTGGCGCTGAGTTCCTTGCAGCCAAAGGAGGGGGCAAACAGATCAAGGGGTTTGACGAAGACAATCCCCATCTGAGCTGCATGGATAGAAGCTGCTTCCTGAGAAAGAGGAAGCACCGGGAGTTGTCTGAACTGGCTGGTTTGATTGGTTGCTCACAAAAGGGGGAACTGTTGGAGAAATATGAAAATCCTGGCTGAGGGGGGTTGCTTATATGTGCTAAGGTCAGATCTCTGTCGGTGTTGGCTGTTGGTTCCAGAGGACGGGAACTGGTGGCTTGCATAGGGGCTGCTGGGGCCGTTGTTTTGCTGATCGGGTAGGGCAGATAACGCTGCCAGGTGGACAGCACTGCAATCGCCCTCGTTTGCATGCCAGAACACACAGTGATCCCTGTGCCTCAGTGGCAATTTTACAGCTGGGTTACAGTGGAAGCAGGGCTAGAGCAAGTGCGGGCGGCTAGTCCAGGGTGGAGAGCCGTGCAGCAAGACCTCCGGGATGCCCACTGGTGCTTGTTGGCAACGGAGGATAAGGGGGGGGGGAGTCATTTTTGGACATCAAAGGCCCCATCAGATAACAGATTGCCTCGCCCTCAGCGCCCCTACACTCATATCAAGGCTCGGCCCCACGGAGAGCGATGCTCTGCCCCACCTCGGATCCCCCTCCCCTCCACCGTCCTTGGCTTCAAACTGGGAAAGCAGGCTGGATGTCAAAGAGACAAGGCACCATGGATTTCTTCATCATTACCGCATCCAGATTTCCATGATCCGGACACACGGATGCATGCCCCCCCCAGAGAGAAATTAGCCTCCCCACAGATGCGTGGCCCTAATGCATTCCTCGCTCCCTGGCTTCAGAATGGGAAGCAAGCTTTGTTTTTAAAAAGGGAAGAAAAGAGCCATCAAGTTAATTATTAAGATGGTTATGACCCCATGTTTCTTTTGTCCATAATTATTAATGCCTCTTCTATCCAAGGAGACTTTAGGAACAAGAAATCACATGTTTCTAGTGCTGGGGAAACTGAAGGTGGTAGCGGGGGGGGGGTAGCGGTAACAAAAATGTCAAGTTATAATATGGTGTTTTTCTCTCCCTCCCCAAAAGTCAGAGAAGACAAGCATCTATCTTTAGGAAAAGGGAGAAGAAAAAGAGAGGAACCAAACCCAGACAAATCACTTTGCAAAAAAAAGATGGGGAGAATTTTAATCAGGACTGCCTCCACTGAAATGGTAGCTGATCTGTGCCCTTTTGTATCTGGCTAGTCTGGCTTTTTCCTTTGCTGCTTTTACTTGTGCATTCATCCATTTGTTGCAGACATACACGCACCATGTTTTTGGTGCACAGTCACTGTGTAAAGGCATTCCACTTTGCTTTTGTCCCTCCCTGCACTCGCAGTCCACTGAAAGGAGCTTTGGTTGGATTGTGTCCAAACCTGTAGTTCTACACCGGCTGACCCTGGAGTAAACCCAAATGCACACAGTAGGGCCTACTTCTTAGTAGATGCAGTTAGGACTGCTCCCCACCACCATGCCACAGGGCACAGAGAAACTCTTTGTGCAGGTTTAATGGAAAGCCATTGCTTTCTTTGTGGAGGATGCAAGGAGCAAGGCAGAACACGGAGATGCATTGCATCATGGTCACTGCAGCTCCTGGAGCTGGGGTGTTGCGTGAGGTCATGGAGGGCTGTTATCCCGGGGCTGGAGGGAAGAGTCTTTTCTCTCTGGGGTGTCTGTGCATGTGGCTTGTCTCCCAGCTGCAATGGGTGGCGCAGTTCGTCTGGGGTCTGGAAGAGTACAGCTCAAAAACAGGTGAATTGAAGGAAGAGGCCTTTACATTACTTCACAGAAGCAGTCTCAAAAAAATGTTTGGGCAGAGACTAATCCAGGGTTGTAACAGGAAGACTCTTCTGGGCATGGCCTCCTCAGTGATTTGATAGAGGTTTTTCAGCAGATGGTCACCTACCAGAGATCCAGTGCAGGGTAGTGGTTAGAGCATTGGACTGGAACTCAGGAGATCCAGGTCTGAAGCTCATGGGTGAATTTGGCCCAATCACATACCATGCAGGGTTGTTCTGAGAATCAAGTGAGGAGGAGGAGTGTGACTGTAATAAAGCGGTCCTTGATTCAGTAAAGAGGAGACTATCAGGTTCCCAAGGAAAGCCCTCATCAAAGAGAGACTGAACGCCAGACCTGGTTTTAAACGCTATGCATGCAACATTTATTCTATGATATAAAGAATAGAGAAGTATAAGAATGCAGGTTCAGCAGTCATCAGCAACAATATCAAGAGGCCTCATCCACACTCGCATTCATGCAACACTTGTACTCACAGCCAATAGACCCTCTCCAGGCGGTGATCCATCGGGACTGTGGGTGACCAGTTGCAGCGCTGTTCTGGCACATGGGAGCTGGAAAGCCCGGGCATTTTATACCTACCTTCAAGTTGACACTATCAGCTAGTCCAACTGGATCGCACAGTGAGCTCCTCTGAGCAGAGCTGACACACAGAACGTGCTGGTCCTTATCTTGAACGCGCACACTCTGTCACATTCCATTCTCTCTCTGGATGGGACAGGGAGGGCTTATCTTACCTGTTGTGTTCCTTTCTCCAACCACTCCCGGCTTCTCCATTCCGTTGCGAAAATACTCAGTCCTGGTCAGTCCCATAAAGCTTTTTGATTCTCCATTTTCTTCTGGGTCTTTAGGCCTTCAGGAACCCAAGCTCACTGTAACACACTTTCTTTTTTTAAAATAAATTTAATTATTTTTTTCTACAATCTAACTTTAAAAACAACAGTTATTTAAGACATCGGATATACTGGGTTGACATCTTCCTCATTTTAACAGTCAGTAGCCATATTCAAATCTACACATAGTCCCGTTTCTCTAACTGATAACAAGAAGAGTTCCAAGTTTGGTAGAGCTATGCGTCCTCCTTCTCCTTCAGAGACAAGGTCAATCTGTCCCTTTCCGTGCAGTCCAAAGTCCTTTTTAAGATCAACTCTTCGGTGCGTGGCCCTTCAATCCTCCCGTAGTGAGCAAATAGAATCCTCACCACAGTAATTACATGTAGGATCCAATATATAGCTTATTTATCAAAATCATTAAGAATAATATCTAAAAAAAGAGAGAAAAGTCTTCAGGTTTAGATTTGTGTTTATATTTCCAACATCTATTTGACATATTTGAGAACATTATTGCTAATCTATTTAGCAATAAAAACTATAAAACATTTACCGTATTTTTTGCTCTATAAGACACACTTTTTCCCCCCTCAAAAGTAAGGGGAAATGTCTGTGTCTTATAGAGTGAATATGTGTGTGCAGTAAGTCTGTCAGACGTGCAGCCCATGGGGAAGTGATGGGGAATGTGCCTGTGATTATGTGCCCATTTGATTCAGAATAATTTTTTTCTTGTTTTCCTCCTCTAAAAACTAGGTGCGTCTTATGGTCAGGCACGTCTTATAGAGCGAAAAATATGGTATATAGGTTTTCTTTATGTGAAGTAGCTAAGGTTATGTTAATATTTCTTTCCCACAGCTTTTGCCGTTTCTGTAACTCAATGTTATATCCAACATTTTATGCCCATATTATCATAGCTTCCTTAACTCATTCATCTTCCATTTTTATGCGCAAAGAAAATTATACAATCCTTTAACCATTCTTTCATCTGATTTTAAAATCAATTAATCAAATGTTGCTAATTCCTTTACAAAATCATATATTCTATAGTCTTCACATATCTCAATCATATTTCAACTTTGTGCCACCAAGAAATGTCAATACCCTTACCACATATAAGCATGCCATCCCGTTTATAAATCATGCCCTTCAAGATATAAAATTCCCTTAGAATTATCCATTCTCGGAAGTTTATGACTTCTAACATAGCTTAAGTTGACTCTATAAACCAGGGCAAGCTGTTTAACAGTCTCTTCCTTTTCCAAAGCAGGAGCATCTGCTAGCATCATGTTTATTAAACCACTTAGATTTTCATTTTTTGCTTCTGGTGTATTCTGAAATCTCTCCAATATAGCAACTGGATCGCATAATGACTTATTTGTTTGTGTTAAATGTTGCCTCTCTTGATCCATCTTTTCAATTTTCTTATCAGAATCATCAACCTTCTTTTTCACCTCTTGTGTCTTTTGTTCATTTTGTTTTGTTTTAATACAGGAACCTGCAAGTTGATTCATTATCTTCAAAACATGATTATCCAATTTATCCAGCCTTTCCTTTTGTTTCAAAGCAAATTCTTGTATAGCATTTTGCATAGACTCTTGAGATGCTTGCATAGATGTTAGAGATGCTTGTATTGCCAAAAGTGTCGTTTGTATGTCTTTTTGAGTTTTTCCCAAATCCACAGTTTTTGATTGATGTGTTAGGCTTTGGGAAGCAGATGTAGGTGCCAAAGATGATGGGTGAATTTTATCCATGATGAAAGTGAAAGGTTTAATTAAAACAATTTTTAAATAACCTGTTGTGGTACTAAATGGCCACTAAATAGCAGCAAAAAAATCACAAAGAGAGGGGAAAAAAGAAAAAAAAATGGCAAACAATGTATCTGTTAAAGGATAAAATGACCACAGGGTGGCAGCAAAAGGTTATTTGTTAGTATAACAAAGACAAAAAGATCTTCCAAATTGCCATGTCATTTCCAAAAGAGAACTTCTACCAATTAATATACAATAAGTTCAAATTTAATTCTTCACCCTTGGGGAGATTAAACATAGAAAAAATCTCTTCTCTTCCAAGTTTCAAATTTCCCTAGTTTCACTTAATCTCCCCTAGATTTGTCGCCACTTGAGCTCCACAGGGAGAAGTTTCCTTGAAAGGTCAAGAGGGCCTTTCTTTTGTTATTCAGATTGGTAGTTATTTCACAGGTTCTTTCACAGGCAGTATTTTGAAAAGTTTAAATGCTCACCCAGCAGGTCTGATGCCCACTTTTAAGCTTCTTTTTCTTTTCTTCCCTACTAATCCGGTGTCAGCAGCTTGTGGGGGGGGGGTGCACCCCCGAATTTCTCCGGGCGGGTGGGGGACCGCCGCCCCCCACCAGCCAGAAGTGTGCTCGGGCTTCTAATCCCTGCCCCGACAGGGCTTGGATGGGCCTCTCAGGGCCCTCTGTAGAACGGATTTTGACGTGAAGCACGGAATCCTCGTTCTCCACAGCCGTCTCACCGTGATGTCAACCGGAAGTCACTGTAACACACTTTCCAACAAACTTTGATTCTGTCAGGTAATTCAGTGCCATTCTTTGGTTTTTCATGAGCTCCTGATCCTCCAAAAACTGTTTGGAGCATCTCAGCACCCCTTAGCATATCAGGTCCATAGTGTGGGACTGGGACACAGGAAATCAGGGTTCAGGGGCCCACTCAGCCACAGAGCTCACTTGGTGAATTTGGGCCAGCCACACACACTCAGTCCAACCTCACAGGGCTGTTGTTGTGAGGATAAGATGGAGAGAAGCAAGAGACTTAGGCCACCTTGCATTCCTTGAAAGGAAAAAAAAAGAAAAAAGGACAGTCACATGTCAGGGTACCATTCAGCATGGCAGATTCTGTGCTGAGTCAGGGGGTTCGACTGCATGCTCTCTAAGCAACCTTCTAGTCATCTATCTATTTATTTATTATTTGCATGCATATACCACCCTAGTAGCCCAGAGGGCTCTCTGGGTGGTTTACAAACATTAAAACCTGCCTTCTAGCTGTAACTTTCAATGGTTCTCCATCACATTCTCTATCCAGCCCCAGCTGGAACACTCTTACGAGCAGTACAGCAGTCTTTCTCAGCCTGGATCCATCCAGATGTGCTAACTGGGGATGATGGGAACTGTAGTGCGGCACCTCCGGAGGGCCCTGGGTTGAGAAAAGGCTGGGATCGCACAAATCATTTCCAAGGAATTGCATATCTCTGGGCCCTCATCCTGTATTTTTGTGTGTTCGAGGGAATGCTGCTTTAACCACACCTTTTCATCCACCCACACCACCCCCACCCCAATTTCCTTTCCTCCCTCAGGATGAGGTTCTCAAGGCCTGTTATCGCGGCTGCCGGCTGTTTTCCATCTGCCATTTTGTGGATGCCACTGCAGAGCTGAATGCAACCATAGCTGAGTGCAAATCTGGTAGGACAGCATCCACCTGGACCCCCCTCCTCACAGCTTCCCACCATCCTCTCCTTTAGACCCCCAACCTCCCCCCCACAGTGGCTGCTGCATACCCAGTTACACTATCCAGAGCTCCTCTTTTCCACTTAGCGCTGTCATCTTCTTCGCTTTTTCAGAGCTCTTGCAACGGATTCCCAGAGACAGGAAAAGTGCAGGTGGGGACAGACCAGCCTCCCCCTCACCCCCCTCCCCAAACGATCCCCCCAACCTCCACTTTCCAAAAGCAGGTACAAAGCCGGAGCAAGAAAGCCTCCAGTTTCCTGAATGGTCCTTGTTTTGGAAGCCTTCCCTAGCCTTCACTCAGCCCTGAAACTCAGCAGGTGACTTTGCACCAGCCCTGGATCTTGGCCTTGCCTACATCACAGGGTTGTTGTGAGGATAAAATGGAGAGGGACAGATCTTGTGAGTTGCCTTGGGTTCCTTGCAAGGGGAAAAAAAGGTGCGACATCAATGTAATAATAGTAATAATCCTTATAAAATATTAAAAGTAATAGGAGGGAAGAGGGAGGAAGACAGAATTTAATGTGTATTTAGATAGAAAATGGTTTTCCTGTCTAAACAGACATTGGATTACACCCTTAATAATTTCAGGAAGGCTGGTGGAATAGCTCTGCTTTCCCCCTCCTTGCCTTTAGCACAGCTTGCTAGAGGTGAGTTTTTTAAAAATAAAATAAATCCTGCCCCGGTAAGAAGATGGGGCTTGGCACCACTGGCTTGGTTCCTGCACACCAAGCTGTGTCACAGGTGTAAGAAGGGCCCTGCTTAAGGCCCTGTCTAACCCAACACCCTGTTTCTTACAGTGGTCAGCCAGATTCTTGGGATGAGCTTCTTCCAGAGCAGCTCCCTGCTTGGCAATAAAGGACTCCAGCTTGATTTGCCAGTACAGTAATACCTTGGTTCACAAACGCTTCTGTTCGCAAACAATTTGGTTTGTGAACAGAAAGTTTGGCAAATTTTGCTTCTGTTCACAAACTCTGCATTGGGTGACGAACACAATCTTCCCCGCACTGCGACCACATGTCAGAGCGTGTTTGAGTGGGGAAGATGGCCGCAATTGTGTTCGCACGAACACAAACGCAGCCATCTTCCCCACTCTGACATGGGGTCGCGGCTTCCTCTAGTCGAGATTGCAGTCACAGACTCTCCCTCCAAACAGTAACCTCCTCCCCACCCACCTTCCTGTCCTCCACACCAAGAGTCGCCTCAAGCAAGGTCAGTGTTCTCTCTCTTCATACTGTACTGCACTTAGTTTCATATTTTTGTGGTTAAAAAAAATTACATATGGTTCAGAATGGAGTAACCTTATTTACATGAACGTCATGGGGAAATTTGACTCAGTTCGCAACCAATTCGGTTTGTGACCAGAATCGTGAAACGAATTAAGTTTGTGAACCAAGGTACCACTGTAGACTGATTTCATTCTGTCTTGGACTGAACGTCTAGCTAGTCCAGGGTTGCCAAACTTCAGAGTCAAATCTGGCCTACATGGCCCACTAGGGTACCTAAGAATGCCACACCCCCTTTCTCTGGTCACACCCCCTTTTCTGAGCCACTGAGATAACTTGGTGCCTTCCTGGCTTTTGTGCAGTTTTGTCCCCAGGCTAAAAAGTTGGAAGCCCTCTCCTGGGGCTTAGCACCTAGCAAGAAGCGTGCAAGACTAAAATAGACTGGTATCTACCCCCCACCCTATTCCCATATCTCTTTTGGTGGTACACTGCTCCTGAATATGGAGGCTGTGCAAAGTATTGCCGCCATATCACCATCGCTGTTGAGGTGCCCTCCATGGATTTGTGGGATCTCTTCAAAGCTGCTGAAGTCACTGCAGCCTCCTGTGGCAGTGGGTTCCACAAATGTATTTGCTGGGGGTCCCAGCAAAACAAAAACAAGCTACATTGCACAGGTTTTGCCTGCTCCTGTCCGATTGTCCTTGTCTCACTCTTTCTCTCATTCTTGGACCTTGCAGCCTGCATGGAAGCATACACTGGTGGTGAGGAGCAATTTGGTTGCACAACAGGCTGTCGAAAGCAGCTGCCAGACATGGAGGTGGAGAACAAAGGAGAAAAGGTAACGATCCCTTGTCCCTTTGGTGAAAAGGGAAGAGATCCAGGCCCCAGCCTCATTTTTCATTGTTATTAAGTGGAGAATTGTTTTAAACCTACCGAATGGGTTTCAGAAAGGCAGTAAAGAGATACGGTTATTATTTTACACCTGCTGAATGGGTTTCAGAAAGGCAGTATAAAAATACAAACATTCCTATTATTTATCAAGAAATGAACTGGGGGCTTAAACCTGCTCCAAATCATATTCCTCAGGAAATCCACAAGCTTAGATTAAACACCACAAATCATCTCTGTTTTTCATCTCCATATCTCATATCCAAGGGAGTACTGCTTTGGGATATGTATTCCCTTTAACCATCATATTTTTTGTGGCAGATTGATGACTTGATAGGCAAAGGGGAGAGAAGCTGTCTATTTTTTCCACAGTTTACAGAGAGTTTCCTAGTTTGGTTACCTGGAATTTATTCAGGCTTACCAGAGGTGACCATTTCAACAGCTGTTTCAAATTAGAAAGTGAGCTGGAAGGGAGAAGGAACAAGTTTGTTGATGCCAATTTCATTTTGCCATTTAACAGGTTCAGGACCAGAAACTCACCTTGTTCTCTGTCTTTGACCTGGTCTCCAATTTTTGCAATGATATTGTCAGCTCCGCCCAGAGCTTCATTTCTTCCACGTGGACCTTCTACTTACAGGCAGATGATGGAAAAGTAGTGGTGTTTGGAGAAGTATGGCGTCGGGACGAGGCAGATGTGATTAATGGGGCTCCGTTAACACGCTGTTAACTGTCCGGTGGTGGGCTGTGGGGGCCCGATCTAAGCCCTGTAGGGGTGAAGATAGATTGCTTGGCAAAGCTCCCAGCCGGTGTGGAATGGCAATTCTGCGCTTACTGGGAGAAAATCAAGCTTTTCTCAGCCGGATGGTACAGGAGAGAAGTTAGCTCTCTGTTAGTCCTCGGCATGCTTTTTTGTTTAGGCTACTTTAGTTATTAGCATCAGATCTACTGGGAACTATTTTTATTTCTTTTTTGCAATAATACCCGTGGAAAAAGCTACACTGTTTGCTAACTGATATAAAAGAAGAAACAGAAAGCCCTCTGGATGGAGGAGGGAAAAGAATTCTCCCCCCCTCCCACGGAATTGAAAGGCGGCAAATTACATGAGAGAGAGAGAGACAGAGCCTTTTGTAAGTAATGAAAAGATTTTGTTTTTCTTTAATCTCTCCAAGGGCAAATGCTAAAACAATAAATTAATGTTTAATTATACGACAGAAACAATCTCCTTGTGTGTTGGACTGCTTCCAAATAACAGTCATCTTTGCTCCTTTGTTCCTGTGACTCTTGGACCTCTGCCAAGGCTGCGAAATTACTGCTAATACGGAAGGAATTAATATGCAACTTAAAGAAGTTCAAAAATCATTTTTGGAAATACAGATTTCTCTAGAAGCCTTACAATGATCTCAACAGGCATTAATACTGCAACAGAAGACTGTTCTAATTAAGCAACTTATTTATTTATTATTTATTTATTTAAAAATTTATAGGCCGCCCCATCACAACAAAGCCTCAGGGCGGCTTACTTGACTGTTTTCTAATTGAATCAAAAGTTGGTTTTGATAAGATAGACCTTTCTATTAATCAAACTTTGACCAAACAATTTGTATCTGAGCAGGATATGCAAAATATCCAGCAAACAGAAGAAAAATTTGAAGCTGAGAAGATAACAAGTGAATTATTACGGAATGGAACTATAAATAGACAGCAAGCAGATGGATATTTGGAAACATCAGGAATAAATAAATTTTCATGTGATTTGCTTGTCAACCCGGGAAAAGAGAAGATAGCTGGGCTACAGTCCAAGACACATGATCTACTGAAGACACTACGATATTCTAATGTAAACAAAGAAACAACGGGCAGACACGATTTATTACATGATTTAGTACAGGCATGTCTTTTTGTATGAGCGGAAAAGCTGGCACAATCTGTGGAGCTAATCAGCATGAGGTTATTGGATTTGCTTGCTATGTTGGAGAAGGAGAAAACAGTTAACCATTTAAGACGATGTTATAATGTAAAGGAAAGAGCAGGTTGCTTACCTGTAACTGATGTTCTTCGAGTGGCCATCTGTGCAGCCACACATATGGGTACTGCGCCTGCGCAGTGCCTTTGGCCGGAGATTGCAAGCTAATGGTTTTTGGCGGGAAAACGCTCTGCTCCCTCCCCCTGACTATAAGTAGCGGAGCACCCACCATTTTGTTCAGTCTTTGCGACTGAACATGCGCCCCCACGTGGCTAACTGAAAGAGTTAACTAGATGCGGAGGATAGGTACCGACAAGGAAAAAGCAGTCAGTACCGACAAGAGCATCCACTCACCGACACCGAGCGGGGCCGGCAGGTGGGTTGTGTGACTGCACAGATGGCCACTCGAAGAACATCAGTTACAGGTAAGCAACCTGCTCTTCTTCGTCATGGCCTCTGTGCATCACACATATGGGTAGACTAACAAGCTTACCATTAAAGGAGGAGGGAAGGTGTCCTTATTGAAGAATCGATGAGAGGACAGCCCTTCCGAAGGAACAGTCCTGACGAGCTTGGACATCGAGACGATAATGCCTGGCAAACGTGCAAGGGTTCACCCAAGTAGCAGCCCGACACACGTCATCTAGCGGGACCCCCGATGCAAAAGCAGATGAAGCAGCGACAGCTCTGGTGGAATGACCCCGAGGAATGGCAGGAAGATCAAGCTTGGCAAGCTGATAGGACAAGGTGATAGTATGGACTATCCATTTTGAGAGTCTCTGTGGAGATATCGGAGAGCCCTGGTCTACTGTGGAATATTTAACAAAAAGTCTGTTCGTGCGTCGAATGGACTCCGTTCTAGATCTGTAAAAAGCCAAACAGCGGCGAACATCGAGAGAATGTAGCGACCACTCAAGAGGGGTTGCAGGTGACGGGAAGAAGGCCGGCAAAACAATGTCCTGTCCTAGATGAAACGAAGTAGCCACTTTTGACAGGAAAGAGGGATCAAGTCTTAGAACAACCTTCTCCTTGAAAAAATTCAAGTATGGAGGGTCTATATGGAGGGCACAGAGCTCACTGGCCCGTCAAGCTGAGGTGATTGCAACAAGAAAGGCTGTTTTCCATGACACCAGCCGTAGATCAACAGTTGCTAACGGTTCAAAGGGAGCTCTTGTTAAAGCTTGGAGGACGACAGAGAGGCTCCAAGTAGGCATCACTGGTCGTATTATAGGATTAAGGTTGTGAAGTCCTTTGAGGAACCTCTTAACAAGAGGATGAGAAAAAATGGAAGAGCTGTCCACAAACCCTCGATGATAGGCAATTGCCGCCGTATACACTTTAACTGAAGAAGGTTTAAGTCCAGAACGATGGAGGTCTAACAGGAAATGAAGGATCTGAGGTATGGAAGATTGCAGTGGAGAGAACGAATGAGATTCGGCAAAGCTGAAAAAATGCTTCCATTTAGCTGCGTAAGACTTCCGTGTGGAGGGCTTTAAAGCAGAGTCTATGATATGCTGGATGGAAGGATCCAAAGTTGTCGGATCCGATGAGACAGTGGTCGGGGCCGACCATGTAGCTGGAACCGAAAAGGCAGCCACATTAGAAGAAGATCCCGAAAATATGATCGGTGCAGCAGGAGCAGTCATCGGTACCGACGGGAAGGCAGAATCTATCGGATTCGCCAAGCTGTCAGATTCAAGGACCTCAGATCCAGATGTCGAAGCATATCCCCTTGTTGAGTTATGAGGTTCGGAAGCAGAGGAAGAGGATGGTATTCTCTGCGAGAGATTGTGAGAAGGGTAGCGAACCATGGCTGGCGTGGCCACCAAGGGGTAATTTGTATCCCTGAAGGTCAATCTCGCACTATCTTCGCTACGACCTTCATTATAAGTGGGATCGGTGGAAAAGCGTAAAAATGAAGATTGATCCAAGACAGCATGAAGGCGTCCCCTAGGGATCCGAGGCCGATCCCCGCCCTCGAGCAGAATTGGTCGCACACTCTGTTCTGGTGAGTGGCGAATAGGTCCACGTCTGGAAACCCCCAGCGATGAAAAAGTTGGTCGCGCGTCACTCGTGGGAAACAAGCATGCATTGGCTGAGGAGGTCTGCTTGGACGTTGTGTACGCCAGCCAGATGTACCGCCATCAAAGTGATATCTCGGGGAATGCACCAATCCCAAATTTGCAGTGCGAGTCTGGCTAGGGTCGGAGACTTTGTTCCCCCTTGCTTGTTCAAATAAAAAACTGTTGTGGTATTGTCTGACGTTATCTGAATGACCCGATGATGAAGGAGATCCTCGAAAGAGCGAATGGGCATTGAATACTGCTAAAAGTTCCAGAAAGTTGATGTGTTTCGTGGATTCGAGATGGTTCCACGTGCCCTGGGTACGAAGGCCATTGCATACTGCTCCCCAGCCCGAGAGGGAAGCGTCGGTGGTAACTGTTATCGATGGAGATGGTTGTCGAAAGGGAACTCCGACAGCTAGGTTGGCGCGCATTGTCCACCAAAGAAGAGAGTGAAGAACCGAGGATGGGATCTGAATCGGTTTCGACTGTGAGTCCCTCTGCAGGTGGAACAGCTTGTTGAAGAGCAGCTGTAGAGGGCGGAGGCGAAGTCTGGCATGTGGCACCACTGGCACTGCCGCCGCCATATGGCCGAGCAGTCTCTGAACAGATCTTGCAGGGACCGTTCCGTCGCGTCGCATCTGAAGAACATGTTGAATGAGCATGTCTTGTCTGTCGCAGGGAAGGAAAGCCTTTTCCACCGTCAAATCCAAGCGTGCTCCGATGAAGGTAAGTATCTGCATTGGAGTGAGAGAAGATTTCTCCGTATTACTACATAGGCCCAGGTCGTCTAGCAAGTTGAACGTTATACGAATGGATTCGAGAAGTCCGTCTCTAGATGGGGAGACCAGCAGCCAATCGTCCAGGTATGGATAGATATGGATGCCCCGCAGGCGAAGGAAGGCACAGACCGGGGCCATGCACTTGGTAAACACTCTGGGCGCAGTGACCAGTCCAAAAGGTAAGACCGTGAATTCGTACAGACTGGATGTGACGGCAAAGCGAAGGAAACATCTATAACTCGGATGGATCGAGATATGAAAGTAGGAGTCCTTCAGATCTATTGAAACATAGAAACATAGAAACATAGAAACAGAGCGAGTCAGAAGGGGCCTCCTGGGCCATCTAGTCTGACCTCCGGCACCAGCCGGCTCCGCTCATGACATGCCCACCATGTGCATGTCCAGCCTATCTTTGAACACCCTCACCGATGGGGCCTCAACGACCTCCCGTGGAAGCCCATTCCACGCCCTTGGGGTCCTAACTGTCAGGAAGTGCTTCCTGGCATTCAAATTGAACCTTGGCTCCCTGCGCTTTGCTCCATTGGAGCGCGTCCTGCTTTCCTCTGCAGGGGAGAACAGCCTCTCCCCATCTCCATGTGACACCCCCTCACATACCTGTATGTTGCCAACATATCCCCTCTGAGTCTCCTCTTCTCCAGGCTGAAGAGACCCAGTTCCCTCAGTCTCGCCTCATACCCCATCCCCTGCAAACCAGCCACCATCCTTGTGGCCCTACGCTGCACTGACTCCAACCTGGCTATATCCTTTCTGTAATGAGGGGCCCAAAACTGAACACAGTACTCCAGTTGCGGGCGCACCAGAGTTGTATAGAGTGGTAGTAATACCTCTCTTGATCTAGAAGCCACAGCTATTCCTATGCCCCAAGTGCAAGACCTTGCACTTCTCCACATTGAACGCCATCCTGTTGTCTCCTGCCCACTTCCATAGTCTGTCCAGATCCTTTTGGATCTGGTGTATCTGCTCCTCAGTTGTGGCCACTGCTCCAGTTTTAGTGTCGTCTGCGAATTTGATCAGCAGACTGGTCACCCCTTCTTCCATGTCGTTAATGAAAAGATTAAACAGGATCGGCCCCAGGACAGAGCCCTGGGGGACCCCGCTTGTCACTGGCTGCCATCCCGACGATTCCCCGCTAATGGTTACCTTCTGCTTTCGGTCAGTCAACCATGCCCTAATCCACCGGACAGTGCTTTGGTGTATCCCAAAACTCCTCAGTTTCTCCACCAGGATATCATGGGGCACTTTGTCAAAGGCCTTGCTGAAATCCAGGTATACCACATCCACTGCATCCCCTCCATCCTGCCATCTTGAAACCTTGTCATAGAATTCCACAAGGTTTGTCTGGCAGGACCTGTTTTTGCGGAAGCCGTGTTGTGTGGCTGTCAGCCTCCCTTCCCTATCTAGCATCACTAGATCTCTCTCTATTATGAGCCTTTCCATTGTTTTTCCTACAATGGACGTAAGGCTAACCGGTCTATAATTCCCCATGTCCTTCCTACTACCCTTTTTGAAAATTGGGACCACCGATGCCACCCTCCAGTCCTCTGGAACTTCACTCGTTCTCCACGAGGACTCAAAAATGGAGGCCAGTGGGCGTGAGAGAACCCCTGCCAACTCTCTAAGTACTCTCGGGTGTAACTTGTCAGTGCCTGGAGCTTTTGTAATGTCCAATGCCCTGAGGAGCCCCTCAACTTCAAGGGGGTGACTCTAATCTCTGCCCCTAAGTCCCCAGCCTCATCTAATCTCCTATACAGATATCCCCCGTCCTGCTTTGGGGAGAACACAGAGGCAAAATAGTCATTTAGCATCTGTGCCTGTTCCCTCATGTCAGTCACTGGATCTTCTTCCTCCTTATTTAGTGGTCCCACCACTTGTCTCCCCTTCCTTTTCCTATTTACATGCTGGAAGAAGCCCTTTTTGTTGCTCTTGATATTCTTGGCAAGTCTCAACTCATAATCAGCCTTAGCCTTGCGAAGAATCCTTCTGCAACGGGCCTCCTCCTCCCGGTATACCCTTTTGTCTATTTCCCCCAGTACCCATTTCCTATGGAGGCTCCTCTTTCGTCTAATCCCCCTAACCACCTCCTTTCGCATCCATGGCGGCACTCTCCTCCACCTCCCCACCTTACTGACTAGAGGTATTGTCAGGGCTTGCGCCTGCAAAACCTCCCTTTTGAGTGCCATCCACCCCTCCTCTACTCGCTTACCTTCCAGTAACCTATCCCAGGAGACTTTCCCCAGCCTGGCCTTCAGTTGGCCAAAGTTGGCCCTCTTGAAGTCCCAGCTTCTAGTGCTCGCCCTGCTGTACGGCCCCAGTCCTCTGATCTCAAAGCAAAGGATGGAGTGATCACTCGCATCCAGAGCTCCCCTAATCTGTACTTCATCTATCAGCTCCTCCCTATTGGTCAAGACCAAGTCCAGGATGTTTCCCCCCCTCGTCGCCTCTCGGACCCTCTGTGTGAAAAACCCACCCTCTAGAGCTTCTAGGAAGCTTCTATTGAGGCGAACCAATCCTCCTTCCATAGCAACGGCAAGATATTTTGAAGGGTAGTCATTCTGAACTTCCTAGTCTGGATAAAGCGATTCAGGAAGTGCAAGTCCAAAATCGGCCTGAGACCACCATCCCGTTTCGGGACCGTAAAATATCTGGAGTAGAATCCGTGAATTCCGTCAAAGGAAGACAATTGACAGATCGCTCCTTTACAGAGAAGTTGTTGTATTTCATCGAGCAGGACCGGTGAGCTCAGAGTGGACTGTACCGGGCCCGATGGAGGAACGATGTCGAATTCTATCCGATAGCCGTACTGTATGATAGACAATACCCACCGGTCAGATGTGATGGACTCCCAAATGGGGAGTCGGCTTTGCAACCGACCCCCAGATGAGAGAGGGGTGGGTATTGGTTGGGAAAGAGAATTGGTCCGCACGTCCTGTCTGTATCGAATCGGCGGCGGGATTGCTGATAGCGCTGCTGGGGCTGCTGTCGACGGCGCTGTTGTTGCGGCTGCCTCTGCTGAGGCTGCTGCCTCGGTTGGAAGGATTGCCGATAGGTGAGGCGGGACCATTGCCACTTACGTCTCGTTTGAGGTGGTAATTCCATTCGGTGCGCCGTCATCCGAGATTTGTGGAGTTTTTTAAGTTTGTGGTCCGTACGGGAGTGGAATAGCCCGGACCCATCAAATGGCATTTCCTCGATCCTGTGCTTGGTCTCATTGGGGAAATGGCAGCTCCGGAGCCAAGCATGCCTGCACAAGGAGATGGCACCAACGAGAGCTCTGGAGTTTGTGTCCATATGATGTCTGGACGTAGACAATTGTTGGACGGCCACTTGCATGGCCTCCTTGATTAAGACTTTGGCCACATCTCCTTGGTGGTCCGGTAGGGTCAAGGAGACGTTGTGAAGGCACTGCATCAGGAAATATTGGTATCGCACCAATGTCGTCTCATAATTTGAGATACGAAGTCCCAATCCTGATGCAGAGTAGACCCTTCTGGCCAGCGAATTGATTTTTCTCCCCTCCTTATCACTTGGCGCAGTATGGCCTCTGGCCTCCCTACCCTGGGAGGACTCAACAACGATGGAATTTGGTTTGGGGTGTCGGAGGAGGAAGGGGATATCCTCCTCCCGAACCCGATACATTGTCTCGTACCTCCTTGAAGTGGGTTGGGGGTGGGAAGCCAAGTCCCAAGGCTGAATCATCACCTGCTTAAGAGTGGTAATAAGTGGGAGGACAATTGAGGTGGACTGCTCTCCCCGGACGACGTCATAGAACCTGTCCGTCGATGGCCCCGGACGTTGGATTGCATCAATGTCCAGGGCTTGGACGAGTCTTGCCATCGGGTCCGCAGACGAGACATGGGACTCGTCCAGCGAAGCAGGGTCCTGGGAGGTGATGACGGTGTCAAGGGAGGTAGAGTCCACCTCCGAATCATCAGAATCAGCCATAAAGTATGGTGGTGCCGAAGAGGAGGAGTCAGCTGGCGAGAGGGAGCAGCTGCTGTCCCGGTGGGAGGACATCAAGATCCTCCTTGGGTCGCTTGGGTGTGGTCGGTCCCGAGGGGGGGAGGAACCACAGCAGATGACGTGCCTTCGTCCGAAGGGCGCTTTTGCAGGGCCACAGAAGAGGAGGTTGGCTTCGGTGCAGTCACAAGAGGGTCGAACTGCATGAGAGCCCGATCCCAGAGAAGCCTTCTCAACCGGTTTTCCCGGTTCTTTCTGGCTTGTTTAGAGAAAGTCAGACAGTGTGCGCACTTGTCGGTCCTATGCCCCTCTCCCAGGCAGAGGAGGCATAGGTCATGCGGGTCGGTCGGTGACATTTTTGACCCACACTCTGCGCACTTGCGGAAGGCCGCTTGCTGCGCCATTGCAGAAAAAGAAGAGAAAGAAGACAGTGTAGAGGGTAAATATATATTTTTGTTATTTTTTTTTTAATAGATAGAATGAAAAAACGAGAAAACGAATGTAGAAGAAAGAAGTATGAACTACCAACAAGGAATAGGATGAAGGGATAACAAGGGAATAACAGCTTGGCAAGAAGGAGCTAGCAAAACGGTCAGAGCGAGAGCGAGAATGGCACGAGGCACAGTGAACGACGGTCGCAAAGACTGAACAAAATGGCGGACGCTCCACTCTTTATAGGCTATGGGGGGAGGGGAGCGGAGTGTTTTCCCGCCAAAAACCGTTAGCTTGCAATCTCCGGCCAAAGGCACTGCGCACGTGCAGCACCCATATGTGTGATGCACAGAGGCCACGACGAAGAACAGAAAGATTTGGTAGAGGTGTAAGAAAAAATTTAAAGGGAAGATAAGAGAACTCGCTTCTTGCTATTTCAAAAAGGAGTGACGCATTGAGGTTGGCGTGCTCATATGTAACGTAGAAAAGCTAAGCTACTGTTCTTGGTGAAGCATTAGTAATTTAGTTTAAAGAAACTTCGGCTAAAAGATATTATAGGTATTAGTTATCACCAAAAAGATAAACTAACGGTGCCTTTAAAGATGCTAAGTGGATATTTTTGATTTTATCTGTATTTGAAAATAAGAGAATTCATTATAGATATTAATAGTCACCAAATAGAGTTGTTAAGCCATTTTTAGAGATGATAAATGGATGCTTTTGATGTTATTTGTAACCGTAAGGATTTCTCTCTCTCTTTCTCTTTGTTCCTCTTTTCATCTTAAAAAGGGATGATTTAAATAGATTGATATGTAGACATGAGATACAGAAAGGCTAATTTAATAGGGTTGGTGTAAATTTAATAACTTAGCTTAATGAAACATTGTTAAATGGATATCCCTGATTATATCTGAAATTGAAAATAGGAGAAAAAAAATAAAAAAAAATCAATGATTTATATGGGTTGGTAAGTTTATATGTGATACTGTATGGAGTTAACTATATTTGACTAAATGGAGTTTAAGCTAAGATGAAATATTAGTGAGTTTAAAGAAGATTGGCTTAAAGTTATCACTAAGTAGAGTAGTTAGGATGCCCTTTGAGATGTCAAATAGATCCTTTTGAAGTTACTAGTAATCATGGTAGTGAGGAAGTTATTTTTTATTAGAAAAATGGATAAATTTTGAATTGTTCAGAAATGTCTAGATGAAACCTATTACTGAAGGAGAAAGAAGATGTTGCAATTTCACCCAACCTGGAGAAGCTTCCCTTAAATAATGGTCAAGAGAAACAGGACTTTCCAAGAAAAGATGGGATTGATTTTATGGAAGAAGGAAGATTGTGACTTCTATCAAATTTGAAATTACATTATTATTTGGCTGGAGAAATGGGACTTGGTTTTGATCTAAAGATGTTTTCACATTATTATAAAAAGGAGTATAGTAAGATCATAGAATGTTAAAAGACATGTTGTAGGGGCTGACCCAGTAAATCTGATGTGTATGATGATTCATATGTGTAGTTTTAGTTTAAAATCTTAATAAAAATATTTTTTTTTAAAAAAAAAGAAAAGTAGTGGTGTTTCAGGTCAGTGAGGAGTGAGGGAAATAGGATTGAGGAGAATTTAACTTGCTCTGCATTCTTAAGTTCAAAAACTGTATATAAAAATGTGTAGATTAGGGAATACTATATACAAAATCTTGTGCATGAAAAGTTTGTAAGCTAAAACCTAACACCCCCTCCCTCGGAAATCACTTGCTTTGTAGGTTTATAAATGTTTTGCTAGTTTAAAACATTGTATCAGTAACTTGGGTTGTTTGAAGAATTTGTTTCAGTATGGGCTTTTTAAACCAGGATTGACCCAATTTGCACTTTCTGAACCAAACATGAACTCTATTGCAAGTTGTAGTCAAAAGGCCTAAATTTCTGAGCTTGAAATATTAATTGCAGGCCTCCTCTGTAAGATGCATTTTGCAGCATTTTTACATTTGAGCAATGTGAATGGAAAGAACATGCACTTTTGAGCAACAGCCGAAGCATACAATTGGTATGTACATTTAGAAAAACTTGTGCAAAAAATGGTCATGCAAAAAGGCAAATCAAAGCCTGTAGTCCAATATGGATAGAAGATGGCTCAAGCTAAGATGCAGAATTTGGAGAAGTTTGAGTTTGGCTTCTTTGCACACCCCTTCATCAGCAATAATACTGATGAGAATTAAGAATAATGTACTCTAACACTTTTGAACAAAGGGGGCTCACCAAAATTCCTTTGGCCCTGCAGGAGCACTGCAGGACTTGATGCTTGAAAATGTGAAGGGATCCGTAGACCTGAAGCATCAGCTGATGTGAGAGTGTTGCTCAAGTCCAGCCTGATTTCTTTGATCCCCATAGTTTGGCTGCTCCAGGAGGCCTCTGAGTGGCCAGCTACTCACCAGCTGTGTTGGCAGGACTCAGTTGCTTTGTCTTCTTTTTCTTCTTAGTCAAACACCCTGAAACCTCACACAGGTAAAGTAGGTAACATAAAGGGAGACTTAGAAAGGGGCCGAGAACCTGAGCTCGGGTTCAAATGGTGTGATGGAGGATTTCAGCTAGACATTAGGAGGAGTTTCTGGATGGAAGAAGTGATTCAGCGGAGGGCCCAGCTGCCTCAAACAGGCTGTCCTTCACCTGTGATTTTTTTTTTTTTTTTTGGCAGAGCCACATAGCAGGGGCTGGAGTGGATGGCCCTTGTTGGAGCTTTCAGCTCTCTGGTGTTAGGAAATCTTGAGTGCAGCTGCACATTTTGAGATTCTGTGAAGAGTTCCAAAGTTATGGTTAGCTTCCCTGATGTAGTAGTAGCTGGTGTGTCCCCCCACTCCCCAAAAGCAGTGGCATCCATCTCCACCCACCCAAAAGAACTTTTTCCCCAAAGAAAGAGAGAAAACAGGAAAGAGGGAGGGGAAAAGAATCAGAGGGAGGGAATGCATTAAGAAAGAAATGAAACCGGGGGGGGGGGGGGGAAGGAAGGAAGGAAGAAGGAATTTGCCTTTCAAATGATGGAGAATCCTCTGTCACCCCAAATCCAGACCTCTGTTGATGCAAAGTCTTCTGGGCAGAGCCTGGATAAAGAGACCTGGATAGAAAACCTCCTGACGACCCACCTTTACTGTCTTGAATTCTGGAGTGTAAGAAATGTGGGATGCCCATGGGAAAAAGCATGAATTTTAAAAACAGAAATTGGAAGGTTCGGGAGGGGCCTGCAGCCAATGCTCCACACAAGCCCAGGCAGCAGCAAGGAGGTCGGACTTTGGTGAAGCGGAGCAGAACAAAACAAACTGCCTTATCGGTCTACGAGTATCCAGTTTGGTCTTTTTTGTACAGGCTGGCAGCAGCTTACTGGGCTTTGGGCCAAGAGTCTTTCCTGCATAGCACAGAGGTGCAAGAGTTTGACTTTGGACCTTTTAGCATGCAAAGTTCTTCTATGGAGTGATGATCATTTTCCTTAAAAACAAAGCAAGATTCCAGTCCTCATGGTTTTGAGTAAAGGTCTGGAACATTAAGAAACTGCCTGGAATGGAGTCAGATCCTCAGTCCAGCTAACTTAGTGTAGCCTACACTGACTGGCAGAGGCCCACCAGGGTTTCAGGCAGAAACCTTTCCTGGGCTAGGGGTTGGACTGGGCACCTCCCCATATGAAGCATGGGCTGGGCCATGACTGCTTTTTCCTTAAAAAAAAAAAAAAAAAAAGGTCAGATACTGGCTCTTTCTCATGTTAGCTGTCCACTGTTGGGGTCAGGATGCTGGGCCTTGAAGGGTCTCCAACCCCTTGTTAATATTGTAAGTCCACTTTTGAGGGCAGCATGCCCTGAATGACAGGTTAAAAACCTTTCAAACACAGAAATAAAATTATGCAGAGCTGTGCTTCTGAAAGGCACCAGGCAGTCCTGGTAAGGTCTTTCCCTAAAAGGTAATGGAAGATTCTAGTCTTCATGGTTGGAACTGCACCCTGATTTAAAGAGAGGGACAAGAAGCTGCCAGATACGAAGGCCATCAAATTCACCATTCCCATTTGCCAGCACTCAAGTGCGGTCCCTTGATGCCTTGCTTGCCTCCTTTTTCCCACCTGTAAGCTTTTTGTCTTTCCTCTCCTGCAGTAAACAAGCAGCTCTCCGTTTGCCTCCTCAGGTTTTCGAGAGAAACTGGACAGGCTGCCTGTCGAAGAGCCAAAAGCCAGAGCCAAAGTCCAGCCCCCTGCAGAACCCCAAGTGCCCCTCGAACACAATTTCCTCAGCTGCATAGCCAAGTAAAACAGCTGGGGGATTCAGGCCTGTTGTTCTTGAGCTGTGAACTGAGTGGCCAGGAAAGATCAACTGAGGATGGTGGGGAAGACAGGGAGGGGACAATCCCAGAGACTCAGGCCATGGCAGGTGTGAGAAGAACTCAGGACAGAGCTCCTTCCTTGTGACTGTTGCTACCTATAAACGGGATCCAGCTTGAGAGAAATACCGTATTTTTTGCTCTATAAGACTCACTTTTTTGCCCCTCAAAAGTTAGGGGAAATGTCTGTGCGTCTTATAGAGCGAATATGTGTGTGCAGTAAGTCTGTCAGATGTGCAGCCCATGGGGAAGTGATGGGGAATGTGCCTGCGATTATGTGCCCATTTGATTCAGAATATTTTTTTTCTTGTTTTCCTCCTCTAAAAACTAGGTGCGTCTTATGGTCAGGTGCGTCTTATAGAGCGAAAAATACGGTAATCAGCTTCCATACTGGAAGGAGCACAGAGTCATGAGGACTAGTTGCCATGGAGCCATGAATTTGCCTGGGCTTCTTCCCAAGTAGTCCAAATGGGTGGTCCTCACAACATTGTGGAGAAGTGACTGCCACAGTTTAACTCTGTGCTGTCTGAAGATGCCAGTCCTCCCATCTGTGCAGAATCTCCCACCCATCAACTTCATGAGATGGCCCCATTTGGGCTCTGATCTTAAGAGATGGGGAGAAAAATGCCTTCCAGTCCAGTTTCCCCAACCCTCTTTCCTGTCCCTCCATCCTTACAGTTTTTGAAGCAAAGCAATCCCAGATGTTTGTTTGTTTGTTATTAAATTTGTTTAAAGCCTGCCCATTAGCATCACACTCTCTGGGTGACCATTACAACAAAATTGCCAATAGGTAACATAAATATTTTTTAATATTGTATATGTTTTTAGTGTTGTGAGCCACCTCGAGGCTGTTGCAAGGGCGGCATATAAATATTTAAATAAATAAAATAAAATAAATAAAAAATAAATAAAATAATGCAATTAAAATGTTGTTGTTGTTGTTGTTAGTCGCGAAGTCGTGTCCGACCCATCGCGACCCCATGGACAACATTCCTCCAGGCCCTCCTGTCCTCCACCATCCCCCGGAGGCCATTCACACTCACACCAACCGCCCCAGTGACCCCATCCAGACACCTCATCCTCTGCTGTTCCCTCCTTCTTTTGCCATCTATTGTTCCCAGCATCAGGCTCTTCTCCAGGGAGTCCTTCCTTCTCATTAGGTGGCCAAAGTATTTGAGTTTCATCTTCAGGATCTGGCCTTCTAAAGAGCAGTCAGGGTTGATCTCCTCTAGGACTGACCGGTTTGATCGCCTTGCAGTCCAAGGGACTCGCAGGAGTCTCCTCCAGCACCACAATCCAAAGGCCTCAAACCTTCGGCGCTCGGCCTTCCTTATGGTCCAGCTTTCACAGCCATACATTGCAACTGGGAAAACCATCGCCTTGACTATAC
The DNA here is from genome assembly GCA_023646645.1 of Varanus salvator macromaculatus. Lineage (NCBI taxonomy): Eukaryota > Metazoa > Chordata > Lepidosauria > Squamata > Varanidae > Varanus > Varanus salvator. The sequence goes on along the minus strand of JAIXND010000748.1, from coordinate 63,619 downwards.
GCACTTTTGTTGGCAGGGTGATGTCTCTGCTTTTTAGTATGCTGTCTAGATTTGCCATAGCTTTCCTCCCCAGGAGCAAGCGTCTTTTAATTTCTTGGCTGCAGTCCCCGTCTGCGGTGATCTTGGAGCCCAGGAAAATATTAAAATAAATTAAAATACACAAGATAAAATAGCATATAAATAATCAGCAACAATAAAACTTAAGTTAGTAAAATAAAGCAGGTGCAAATTGATGTAAAAATAGTCTTCAGTGGTTCCATAAGTACACCAGAAAAGGAAGACTTTCCCTCCTGGGGGGGGGGGTGCTCCAGCCCCAAAGCACAGATGCTCACCCTGCCCAGATATACCCACATTTTCCCTCCCACCCTGGCCCTTGCAGTTAGTTGGAAGCATCCTCCATTCCCAGGGCCAGCTGTAACCTCATCATCTGTCTTTGGCAGGGGGTATCCGGATGTTACAGGTGCTTCGGGCTGCCCTGCTGGATCCTGGCTGTTTGCCTGTTCCTGTCCATCATGGTGATGCTCTGATTGAGTCGTGCCAGCCTTGTGACGGTGCCGGATCAACACGTCAAGACTCGGGTATAGGGAAAGTGTCCTCTGCAGCTCTGTGCACCGTTGCATCCCTCACAGGTGACTGGGTTTTTCCCCAGAGAGTTGAGATTTTCTGTGTAACTTTCTTTATTAATAGCAAGGATGCACAACTTCCAGCCTGAGGTGGCCCAAGTGGGGTTCCAGTCCAGACCTGCAGAGTTCCCTAGATAGCTACAAGCCCCTTTCCCCCAACCACTGATTCTTTGCTGGCTTTTCTAAAAACCTGGAATGACTCTCTCAAGGTTTAGCTCCCAGAAGGAAGAGCTGTAAAAAAAAAAAAAAAAAGCTGAATATTTTTGCATATGCTTTGGCCCCGCCCAGCCCTGGAATTCGGCCCCCAGCCCTGGGGAACATGGCTCTTGGGTGGAAAGAGGTTTTGCACCCCAGCCCTGGGGCAACACAAAACAAATTTGCTCCATCTTCTATGGGGCAGCTCTTCAGAGATATTAAAATGGCATCCTATCACCTCTAAAATCAACTCTTCTCCAGGCTAAACATACCCAAATCTTTCACTACCCCACCCCACCCCACTTGCAATGTTAATATAGTGTCTACCTTCAGACAGCGCAATAACTCCCATTCAGCAGTTGAGTGTGGATTGTTGCTGATCTGTGGGTTGCTGCATTGTCTGAATCCAGCCAAACTAACTACGGTTGTTTACTCATAAACAACCCACAGTTCATAACTCAACAGCAAATCATAGGCTGTTGTCACAGGTTGTTTGTGGTTAGCAAACCACAGTTTGTTCACTGCTTGGGGTCAGTGAACGTGACAGCAACAAGAACCCATGGTTCAGTGACAGCCCATGATACAGTGACACACACAACTCTTGAATTGTGCACTATTGTGTTGTCTGAATCCAGTGAGCTTCTTAAAATGTCCCATCTCTCTCTATCCCTTCTTTCTAGCCCCTGAGCATCAACAGTGATAAGGAATGCCTCAATGACCTGGGTGGCCCGATGCTGTACTTGCTGCACCCCATCATTTCCGTGGCCATCTGTCCAGCTGATGAGAGCAAGGAAGCTGGCCTACTGCCGGTCAAAGTGGATTTAGACAAGACTGCACTCTAAGAATCCCTTTCCCCAGGTTAGCTTGATTCCCCATCAGCCTCTTATTCCTTCCACCAACCCCACCTCCTGATTCCTTGCAGTCTTCCTTGCAAATTCCAGATCTTTCCACTTTGTAACCGTACATCTGGTCACCTGTCATCCAGGTAGGGCATTCTGGAGCTTTACCTCTCCCAGCAGGCTATGCCAGAATCCCCAAACTTTTTACCAGCAACAATATCTTGGGTTCAGGAAGAGTGGGGTGCCAAGGTCCTTGCGTTCAAATAACCTAATAATTGCATCCATGTATTCCATGTTTTTGTTTTACTTTAAATAAACCAACATAAACTCCAGGATAGAGTCTTGGGGTTGTTTGGGGGTTTGTTAATTTTTGTGAAGGGCAGCTATTTGTTTTCCTTGCACACTGGGTAACCCTCAAGTTGGTGGATAGAATGTGTGCAGAGAGCCCAGAGTTTGTTGCTGGATTTTCCACCTAAAAGGATTGGGTAGCTGGGGGAATGGAAAACCTGCTTTCTGCTTGAGTAAATGGGGCTGGGTGTCCTTTGAAGAGGTGCCCAACTCAGCAGAAGGTTTCATTGTTGGTCCAAAAGAAGGAGGAAAAATTGCCAGAGCAGATAAAGACACCGGAGGTTTCCCAGGAGTTCTAGATTCCGGAGGAAGCATCCAGGTTTTGGGTCACAATCCAGCTGCTGGCGTTTGTTAAACTGCACTGGAGAGGCAAATTTGTGCTGCATTTCTGAAGCAAAGAAGTGTGGACAAAAGAGGCCCATGGAACCTTAGCTCCCACTCCAGGTTTGCACAACTCCACAATCAGGTGCGAGGAAATGGCATAAATGAGCCATTGTTCTGAAAACTAATGATAATGCAAAGCCATGTGAAAACCATGTGAGGAGCATTGCCCTTCCAAAACCCAGGAACTGCACCTCTGATATTTCTCCTTTTTGCTCTTCCCTGTCCACAATTTGGCTCCCATTTCCCTACCCCACGCCTTTGTGTTTCCTTGGAGGATCGTGGCATTTTGTGCCACATGGGCCCAATGGTTGCACAGGTCCTCCTTTCTTCAAGTCTGAAATTTTGGCATGTACAAATGCCATATTTGCCCCCTCTGGGTGAGTCTTACTGTAAAGTAATTCTTACTTCATCAACTATTCCTATTTGTTTCAGCACTAGAATTGGCTCCTGGCAGGAGCAACAAAATCTCCCTCCCCTCCACTTTTTTTTTTTTTTAATGCGAGGCACCCATTAATGGATGCAGGACGACTTGAGACCCCAGAATGTGTTCATAGGAAACACCCATTCTTCAACTTTCTCCCTTCGGGCATCTCATCTCCTTCATGGGGTTCCCAGGGATGCAAATGCTTCATCTCTCTTGAATCTGTGTTTGAATTTTGGTTGTTGGGTTGTTTTCCTCCTGTTTTATATTTTTTTGCACTGATGGCCATTTGGTTCCCAATTTTCTTTCCAGCTTGGTATGCAACTTGTGATGTTGTTGAAGAGAACATGCACCAACAGGACAACATACCAGTTTGGATCACTTGTACATTCTGCCTAACGCTCACTTCTCTGTAAATAGATTTAACTTAATTCCGTTTTTCAACTCTGTATTCAGACAACCTCAATGGTTGAGTGTGGGTTGTGGTTGAAATGTGGGTTATAGTATTGTCTGAACCCACCTGTGCAAGAAAGCCATGGTTTGTTAACCCACAATAACCATGGTTTGCTGTTATGTTGTAAAATATGAGTTGTTCACCATGGCTTGTTATCCTTGCAGAATTCAGACAACACAATAACTCACATTTCAAAGTGACCCATGATTCAATACCAAACCATAATCAACCCTTAAGTGTGAGTTATTGTGCTGTCTGAATCCAGCCTTTGTAACTCCCCTTGTTGTTGTTGTTGCTAGTCGCGAAGTCATATCCAACCCATCGCGACCCCATGGACAACATTCCTCCAGGCCTTCCTGTCCTCCACCGTCCCCCGGAGTCCACCCAAGCTCACACCAACCGCCTCAGTGACTCCATCCAGCCACCTCATCCTCTGCCGTCCCCTTCTCCTTTGGCTGTCAATTGTTCCCAGCATCAGGCTCTTCTCCAGGGAGTCCTTCCTTCTCATTAGGTGGCCAAAGTATTTGAGTTTTATCTTCACTATCTGGCCTTCTAAAGAGAAGTCAGGGTTGATCTCCTCTAGGACTGACCAGTTTGATCACCTTGTGGTCCAAGGGCCTCGCAGGAGTCTCCTCCAGCACCACAACTCAAAGGCCTCAATCTTTCGGCGCTCAGCCTTCCTTATGGTCCAGCTTTCACAGCCATACATTGCAACTGGGAAAACCATCGCCTTGACTATACGCACTTTTGTTGGCAGGGTGATGTCTCTGCTTTTGAGTCTGCTGTCTAGATTTGCCATAACTTTCCTCCCCAGGAGCAAGCGTCTTTTAATTTCTTGGCTGCAGTCCCCATCTGCAGAGATCTTGGAGCCCAGGAAATTAAAATCTGTCACTATCTCCATTTCTTCCCCATCTATTTGCCAGGAAGTGATAGGGCCGGATGCCATGATCTTAGTTCTCTTAATGTTGAGTTTCAAGCCAACGTTTACGCTCTCCTCCTTCACCCGCATCAAGAGGCTCTTTAGTTCCTCTTCACTTTCTGCCATGAGAGTGGTATCATCTGCATATCTGAGGTTGTTGATATTTCTCCCAGCAATCTTAATTCCAACTGGTGATTCATCTAGGCCCGCCTTTCTCATGATGTGCTCTGCATATAAGTTAAATAGGCAGGGCGACAGTATACAGCCTTGCCGAACTCCTTTCTCAATTTTGAACCAATCAGTGGTTCCGTGTCCAGTTCTCACTGTTGCTTCTTGACCCGCATACAGGTTTCTCAGGAGACAAATAAGACGGTCTGGTGCTCCCATCTCTTTGAGAACGTGCCACAATTTGTTGTGATCCACACAATCAAAGGCTTTAGCATAGTCAATGAAGCAGAAGTAGATGTTTTTCTGGAACTCCCTAGCTTTCTCCATGATCCAGCGTATGTTGGCAATTTGATCTCCAGTTCCTCTCCCTCTTCGAAATCCTGCCTGTACTTCTGGTAGTTCTCGATCCACATACTGCTGGAGCCTAGCTTGTAGGATTTTGAGCATCACTTTGCTAGCATGTGAGATGAGTGCAATGGTGCGGTAGTTTGAACATTCTTTGGCATTGCCCTTCTTGGGGATCGGAATGTAAACTGACATTAAGAAAACTAAGATCATGGCATCCGGTCCTCTCACTTCCTGGCAAATAGATGGGGAAGAAATGGAGGTAGTGACAGATTTTATTTTCCTGGGCTCCAAGATCACCACAGATGGGGACTGCAGCCAAGAAATTAAAAGACGCTCACTCCTGGGGAGGAAAGCTATGGCAAATCTAGACAGCATACTAAAAAGCAGAGACATCACCCTGCCAACAAAAGTGCGTATAGTCAAGGCAATGGTTTTCCCAGTTGCAGTGTATGGCTGTGAAAGCTGGAGCATAAGGAAGGCTGAGTGCCAAAAGATTGAGGCCTTTGAGTTGTGGTGCTGGAGGAGACTCCTGCGAGTCCCTCGGTCCGCAAGGAGAACAAACCGGTCAGTCCTAGAGGAGATCAACCCTGACTTCTCTTTAGAAGGCCAGATACCGAAGATGAAACTCAAATACTTTGGCCACCTAATGAGAAGGAAGGACTCCCTGGAGAAGAGCCTGATGCTGGGAACAATTGACGGCCAAAGGAGAAGGGGACGGCAGAGGATGAGGTGGCTGGATGGAGTCACTGAGGCGGTTGGTGTGAGCTTGAGTGGACTCCGGGAGAAGGTGGAGGACAGGAGGGCCTGGAGGAATGTTGTCCATGGGGTCGCGATGGGTCGGACACGACTTTGCAGCTAACAACAGCAACAAATTAGTTTTCTCTTTGTGGCCAGGAGGTTTTTTTTCTCAGTGTCAAGGAAGTGTGTGTGGAAATAATAAGGAGGGTACATCTCTTGTGTAGTTGGAAGCCATGCTGATGGAATGAGAGGTGAGGCACCAGCTTGGGGGAAAGGTTTACATAGCACATCTCTTAGAAAATCTTGGACCATCTTGGTTCAACATGCCACACCATGGCAAGATTTGCCCTCTCTTTTTTCTGGGGGACTTTGCGGGGTAAGGATTTATCCTCTCCAAAATGGTTTCTTGCTTTGAGGAGGCCTCTGCAGGACCACAATCAAGGCAGCTCCTTGTTGCAGCTGCAATCATGTTCTTCAGGCCTCTGGGAAATCTGCTTTTGGCCTTCAGGGGTCAGCTGCACCCTGGTAGGTGACAGAATCTCAAATTTCAATTTGTGAGGAATGAAAATATTACTGATTGCTATATTGACATGTTAATTAAGTAGATTTCTTTGCAGTTTGGATCAGCTTGTGCCTGCTTCAACATGCAAATGTGTCTGATGGAGGAACCTTTCAGGAAAGCAGGTTTGACAACTTGCCTCTGTGGGACTAGATGCTTAGGTGGGTCCATTCAGGAACAACTGGACACCTCTGTCTCCGCTCTCTGCAGCTGATGGGGACACGGGTATTTCCCCACTGACAGTGTTCGCCTCCAGCAGCTTCTCAGGCCAGCCAAGAATTCCCTCTTCTTAAAGGAGCAGCAACGCTAAGCAGCAACCTGGCTTGGGATTCTGCTGCTTTCTGAGAAGGGGCGCAGGTCTGATCTTGTAACACAAAGGCACTTATAGGCAACCTTTTCCTACCAGGATTTATCTGGATTTCTCCAACATAGGTCAGCCCAGGACAAGGTTCCTTCACTCCTGAGGCCTTCAGGGGGAACTTATGATAGGGAATGAGAAGCCCCAAGCGAGGAGATTTGAAAAATGCATTCAAGATTAGTAAAGCGACAGCCTATGGTCTGGATGCTTTGCCTCTGGCTTGACCTCCAAGGAAGGAGAAGGAATGTTTTGCAGATTGTAAGCAGGTTGTTATTCCTACTATCCCACAGTGGCAAAGCACAGCTTATTATTTTATTAATGAGCTGATTACATTTTTACACTACCCAATGCAGACAGATATATTTTCTATTTATTTATGACCATGTTGAGACAACAGAAAGCAATGGCATGTCTCACTGAGGCTGGGAAATTCACTTCGGAGGGAGAGGGAGGCAGGGAAAAAGTCAAAATCAAGCTTTTGAACTTTCTTCTCTGGTCAACACAGGGGGGCTCGGTTGATCTTCCCCTTGCAGCCCCCCAGTGGCCTGGCAATTCAGATTTTGCACAATGTGTGCTTGCTCTCCTTGCCAGATGTAACAAGCAAATATCAATCTGCTGCTTTAGGGGTTGCTATTTGAGGTTGCTCTTTCCTTGCTCCTGGTTTGCAAGTTTAAGGAAGCAACTCAGTGACTGAGAAACAGAGAGGCAAACCAAGCCATGAAGCCTGTCAGAAGGAATGTGGAGTAGAGATGTAAGGAGTAAATCCCAGTAGTGACGATACGGAGGCAAAGTACCAAGCAGTAATAGTTTAATATGTTCTGGCAAGAGCGGGCGCCCACCTCACAGGCAGCGCGCCGTTCACACACACAACATTCACCTTTTCCCTTTCCCCGGCTCGCAGGCCCTTCCTCTTTTCCCCCACTGGCTGGGCTACTCAGAGGGCACAGTCTTCTCCGTCCGCCTCCGTCATACCACCCCTCGGTATGCTCCCCCTCCCGCTCATGCGTCCCATGTTCATGCTGATGAGCCCGTTACCTATGCGAGGGGTGTCCGTTGCTATTAAGTGTGTGCAGTTCCTTCTAAGAGGTCAACAGGTCAGCGTGGCCTTGTAAATTCTTACTTGATGCCAACTTGCTTCTTAAATCTTGTGGGAGGCTGAGGTAGGAAGAACAGGCCTTCCTCCAGACTCGTTATCGCCAGTTGTAAAAAGCAATCAATTTCCTGCTCTCCTCCACTGAAGGTGACAGTTTTACCACTGCCCCCCCTCCCAATTTTACCCCCTCTGGCGTTTTTCAGGACTTTGATGTAAGAAACACTATTACTCTTAGTACGACTATTTACATGGTTCTGTCCTCAGGCCCTTTGGCCTTAAGGGACTTCAATGATCCTGCCCTAGCCCTGTATTTCACCTTAACACTTAGTAACAGTAACATTTCATTTCTCACAGAGAGAAGAGAATTGGCTTGGAAGACAGTGCGGTACTTCCGACCTCATCCTCCCAGTCGTTTTATGAGACGGGGTCGGTCGTAGGGCAAGGTGAAGCCAGAGAGGGGTGAACTCGTAGTTATAAGCACGCAGGCGCAATAGGTGGAGGAATATTAACTCTCACACCCCGAATAGGCGATGGGCTAAGTATAATGCACATGCGATGTATGTAGATGTATGTAGGGGGATGAGGCAGGGAATGCGGACGAGGCGGACGGAGAGAGTGTACCCTCCTAGTACCTCACCCAATGAGGGAAGGGGGGGCTGTGGCGGACGGGTTGAGGGGTGGAAGGAGCTGCCGTGTGGGCTTGGGCTTGGGAGAGATTCCGATAGAGCGGGCTCTCCCCGGCTAGTGCAGTAAGCGAAGGAAGCGCCTCACTCTGTGCCAGAAAGAAGCACCAGAAACTGCAGCAGCTTTCCTCCCAGCTGTTATGAACACTCTTTCCTTTCCGTCGGAAGAGAAAAATACTCCAGGCATGCAGAGTTCTTTTTGAAACTTTATCGCAATGAGGGGAACAGAAAGGACCGGTTTCCTTCCCACTTTCCTGTTCCCCTGGGCACATGCTCGCCTCCCCCTTTTGAACCCTGCCCCGGCCGCTTCTCCCTCCCCCTTTCCCCCATTGGCTGGGGAACCGGGAGTTCGCAATCCTCCGCTCCGCTCCGCGCTGCCCCAATCCCGCCCTGCCCCCGGTGGGCTACAATAGGCCATTTTCTCCTGCCCAGCTCGTCAATTAACAACCGGGAAGTCCGGAGCCAGTATTTGGCCAGCCTGCCTCTTCTCACACCTTGTGCTACCTGATCTTGGCCCCTCCCCTCCCTTGGGCTAAGTCGTTTTCTTGGTTGCCCTTTTAAATCTCTCTACTCCCTTGTTTCAAATCATCCGTTCACACCTATCACAGCCACTGATTATGATGGTCTTCTCAGTGTGTATGAGTATATTGTTTCCCCATTGCAAAAGGCTGAAATATGCAGATAGCTGGCCCCAACTTTGCCTCACCTCCAGCCCCACCCACAACCAAAAAGTGCTTGCAAAAGTGAATTCCACAGTTCAACTCGGTGCTGGGTGAAGTCCTTCCTTTCCTCTCTCTTCACTCCCCCACCCATCAGCTTCAATGACCTCTTTGAGCCTCCTGTTTTGGGTGAGGGAGAAAAATATCTCCCTCCACACTAGATACTCTCTCTGATTTGTAGTCTGCCCCAGCTTGAGTTGATCTGTTCAGACTTAAGGCAAGGAAAGATGTGAAAAATGCCAAAAGCTGTTTATTGGTCAATTTACACAGTTCAGAAAGCAGAAGTATACAAAAACAGTCTGTTTGGCCAAAGGCAGGGGTTCTTTTGGATTTGGAGGCAATGAACACGCCAGTAGGTGAAGGAAAAGCAATGCTTTATTTAAGGAATAAAGGTACCTGCAGGCAAACAAAACAGCATTTGCACCTTGCAAGAGTATCTTCTCCCCTTCAGCTGCCAGGAGCCCCAGTTGGGCAGCGAGAGACCCCAGGCCATCAACCACACAGCATCCGGCACCTGATCTGCGTAGAAGCTCCCAAGCTCAAGCTCTCACCCCCCTGGTTTTATAGTTGAGTGCTTCTGGCTCACAGCCCTCCATTCTACGCATGCCCGGCACCTGGCCCCTGAGCCAAACAACTCCAGACAGCTAATCTAGGATCCTCCCGGATGCCCTATGCCTGGGACACAGCACTCCCTTCTGGCAAGGGGAATTTATTTATTTATTTATTTACATATTTGTATGCCGCCCCCTTGCAAACAAGCCTCGGGGCGGCTAACAACATAGAATGTAGAACAAGACATGAGAAACAAAACACATTCCGTTGTATAACTGAAGACTCAACATACTTGATAAGGGACATGTCAAACCTCACTCCTCGCCATACAATAATCTTCCACATGTTTCCAATACACAGTCCAGTTTCCAGGAAGCACCTCTATATTCTAGCTCTCAGCAGTCCACATCAAAGCACCCAGACCTTGCCCACCTTGTTCCATTGTTTGATATTCAACTTTTGTAGCAAATGCCAGTATTTGCGAGTCTCCAGAACTAGTTTGTTCAACTTCTTGGAGGGGAACCAATATACAGCTGGAAAAGCCTGGAAAGGGTGGAGAAGGGATGGAAGGAAAGAAAGAATGATGAAAGTTGCAAAGTGCTGGGGCAGCTACCAAGTGTCTTGGGAGGCTCACAGATTTAAGTAGGGACAGATTTCATTATTATTTATTATGATTTCTTATCTATATTTTTACACGGCTATATCTCTTAAAAGCATGCAGGCTTTAAAACAATTTACAACACACGTTCAAAATTTAAAAAGGCAAAACAAGAACACTAAATTCAAAAAGTGTATCAATAAATCCATGGCTGGCCTGGCAAGGGAGGCTTCCTGAAATAAAAATGCTTTTGGGAAGTGCAAAAAACAACACGTTGATGGTGTCTGCCTGACCACCAGAGGCAAGGAATTCCACAGAAAGGGAGCCACCACAGTGAATGCTCTGCTCTAGGTGGTACACATCATGAGAACTTAAATCACATTGCAGTAATCTAGCCTTGAGATTCCGAGTGCAAGATCCCTGCCAAGCAATTCCCTGTCCTGAAGACACTGTAGGTGGTGAACCTGTCAAAGCTGGCCAGAGACACCCTGGGCTACCCTGACCACTTGGGATTCCAGTGACAGCAAGGATTCTAGGTGAACCCCAGACTTCGTTGTTGTTAGTCGCGAAGTTGTGTCCGACCCATCGCGACCCCATGGACAACACTCCTCCAGGCCTTCCTGTCCTCCACCATCCCCCGGAGTCCACTCAAGCTCACACCGACTGCCTCAGTGACTCCATCCAGCCACCACATTCTCTGCCGTCCCCTCCTTTGGCCGTCAATTGTTCCCAGCATCAGGCTCTTCTCCAGGGAGTCCTTCCTTCTCCTTAGGTGGCCAGAGTATTTGAGTTTCATCTCCACTATCTGGCCTTCTAAAGAGCAGTCAGGGTTGATCTCCTCTAGGACTGACTGGTTTGATCGCCTTGCAGTCCAAGGGACTCACAGGAGTCTCCGCCAGCACCACAATTCAAAGGCCTCAATCCTTCGGCGCTCAGCCTTCCTTCTGGTCCAGCTTTCACAGCCACACATTGCAACTGGGAAAACCATGGCCTTGACTATACACACTTTTGTTGGCAGGGTGATGTCTCTGCTTTTTAGTATGCTGTCTAGACTTGCCATAGCTCTCCTCCCCAGGAGCAAGCGTCTTTCAATTTCTTGGCTGCAGTCCGCATCTGCGGTGATCTTGGAGCCCAGGAAAATAAAATCTGTCACTACCTCCATTTCTTCCCCATCTATTTGCCAGGGAGTGCAAACCTGATTTTTCAAAGGCATTGGGAGCTTTGCAGCAGAGAGGTTCAGCCACAAGCCAGATCTGTAAGAAAACAGGAAGCCATCTTATGTAACGGTAACCCTGCATTTATTTAAAACATGATGCAGAAGTCACACCGACTGTGCATAAAACCACAGGTTAAGAGGGCCTCTAGTATAGGTACTGCAGCCAAAGACAGCCAATTTCTAAGCAGGTACACTTAGAATGTATTTCTCTATTTGTGATGCAATCCTAGGCATGTTTGGACAGGAAGAGCTATACAAGTCCCAACAATCTAGGATTTTTTTTTTCTTTCCAAGCATGCCTAGAGCAGCATCCTTTAAATTATTTTTTATCCCATTCTTCAACCAAAACATCTCCCAGAGCTACAACTTCTGGGATTCCGCCAGGCACTATCCCACTATACATTCCCATCTTTGCAGTCATGAGGACTAGAAACTTCATGTGTTGAAAAAGGAAAGCAACATTCACCAATGGCTGTATTCAGTGTGGAATCAAACCCTATACTCTTTCCCTGCATTTGCACAGAATGCTGGAATACCCACACACACAGTACTGCATTTACTAACTGAAGTAGGAAAGGAATCCAAGAAATTTTGCCTCTCCAATCCAGCCTCCAACCAGAGGGCCTTTCTATGCCTTGTACAGCCAAGTCCAACTGCCGTGGCCTCTCACCATTCAGGGTATTCTGAGTCTGGCTTCAATGCCACATCTGCGCCTTCCTTGTAGATGTTTACCCCCATGGCGTGGGTGGTGAACAACACGGGGTCTTTGCATACCTCGGGACCCTTGAAGGCTTTGGCGAGTATGTTTTTTCCTTTCAGCTTCATCACTGCAAAAAGAGAAAGAGATATGCAGTATTAGACCTCTTGTGTGTTTCTATGCACAGTGGAGCATGTGTAAAGTGTAAATGTTCTGTGTGAGAGGGGACTCTCTTGTGAATAGAGTTACATGGTGGATTTTTTTCTGTCTCAAAGAGTACAGAACTGCATCCTTAGCATGCCAACGGTTCAAAGCACTTCTCCATTTTTCTTAAATGTAAACCCAGAGAAGTACATGCTGTCTTTAAAACCATACAAGTATCCCAATAAAAAGGTCTACACATTTAACATGTAAATCCTATCAAATGTGCTTTAATTTTCCAAATCAAATATCACAGGCTCTATATTTCAAGCACTTTGGAAGAGAAAAAAGTCAACATGGGTAGGGAGGGGTTTTTAAACCATTATTCTTTCCTACAGATGAGTCAAAGAAACATGGTAAACACTTTAGGGCAGAGGAAAATTTTCCAATGCAAATTTGCCTGGGCAAATTTTGTACAGGACATTACTCCACTTTGATTTTTTCTAGAAAGCCCATATCACAAGGCACATTTATAAGGTGAGCAAGGATGGGAGTGGTGATCTGAAGGAAAAACACCAAGATTCTTCTATCATCTTTCTTTTTTGGGAAGGCAGCTCAACGTGGAATCATCCACTCTTCTTCCCAGGGTTCAATTTCCAGGCATTTTGGGTTCAAAAAGGATCCCACGGTAAGAAAAAAACCCCTCACAGTACCAGAAGTGGTTGAAGCACTGTCATAAAGCAATAGACAACAATCTTGGCCTGGACTCAGTATAACGTTATAACAATGAGGACTAGCCGCTTACTACTCATGAAATTTCTCCTGCACCAACTCTTTTGTAATGCTTGCATGGGTCTTTTGCAGCATTCTCCCCTTTTCTGAGGCAAGAGAAAAAGGACAGAAAGTCTTTGCATGTCCCAAAGGTTGCATGACTGGAAGGGGTTCTCTAGTGAACTTTCCCCACTCCTTTAACTGGCAATGGAAGGCCGGCTGGGGCTGATGGGGCCTGCAGTGCAACACATTCAGTGAGTTGGGAATGGGTAGGCTGACTGAGGCTGAAAGGAGTTGTGGTCCAACACACTCAGATCATGAGAAATTGGGTGGGGTACACACTGGTGGCGAGCAGGGCATGGGTCCTGGACACCTGTTGTAGTGGGAGGGGGTCTGCCCTGCAGGGGTGTTCCTTCACCTCTAAGGAGCAGCTTTGCTCAGGTGGGTGGGGGTTGCAGGCTTACTGGCTTTCTTGACATAGCTCCTGCCCACCAGAAACGGCCCGGAGAGGGCAGCAGTGCCTGCCAATTCATGCCCACACCGTTTGCTTTGTGCTTGCTGGCCAGGGGTGCCCCATGCCTGCACAGAGGCTGCACAGTAGCCTGGGAAATGCAGCTCTCTGCCAGACTCTTGGGTGGACCTCGGCCTGGCTGAGGTGTCAGACTCTCAGAGATTCTGTAGGTTGGGGCTGATGGGAGCTGGAGTCCAGACCCTGCAGAAGGCCAGTGTCCGTCCATCCATTACCCATCCATCCTCAAGAACTTATTTTATTTTATTTGGGATATTTCTAGCCTGTCCAATCACTTTCATCTCTGGAGGGCTCACAGCAAAATCTATAAATCTATATTTCTGTAACACGCTCTACGTGGGGCTGCCCTTGAAGCAGTCCGGATACTGCAATTGGTGCAGAACAGAGCTGCCAGGATGCTGACGGGGACTGGGCGTGGTTCTCATATGACCCCAGTCCTCCGCCAGCTTCACTGGCTCCCCATTGAAGTCCAGGCCCAATTCAAGGTGTTGGTTCTTACCTATAAAGCCCTTAACGGCTTGGGTCCTGGCTACCTTAAGGAGCGCCTGCAACCATATATGCCCTCCCGCCCCTTACGATCTGCAGCTGATGCCCTCCTCCGGGAACCCTCCGTGAGGGAAATAAGGAGGGTGAGTACCCGGAGGAGGGCCTTCTCTGCGGTGGCGCCCCATCTGTGGAATGCGCTCCCCAGAGAGGCTCGCCTGGCGCTGTCGTTATTTGCTTTTCGGCGCCAGGCGAAGACCTTTTTATTTAAGAGTTATTTTAATTGTTAATTTATTAATTTATTTGTAAATTTTTAAGGTTTATAGGGATTATTTATAGTTTTAATTTGTGACTATGAGATGGGCCAATTTTAGATTGTGTATAATTTTAGATTGTGTGTTGTTTTTGATTGTCGGGTTGTTTTGTTTCTATATGCTGTTAGTCGCCCCGAGGCTAGTTGGCAAGGGGCGGCATAGAAATCTGTCAAATAAATAAATAAATAAATACAAACCGAATCAATAATTATTATTCAATAATTATTATTCAATAATTTTATTGATAGAGCCTCAGCCTCTATCAATAAAAGTTCTTCATTCATGGCATTTATGCCCCTTGTTTCTTCCTGCCTGAGAGCCTGTGTGGTCATTTTCTCCATTTTTATCCTCACAATCACCCTGCGAGGTAGGCCAGGGTGAGAGTCAAGGACTGGCCAAAGGCACTACTTTCATTTTATTTAGGGTTATGGTTATGTCCTGCCTTCTCTTTCTCTTCCAGGGCAACTCACCTGGTCCTCCTCTCACTAGATCCCTGTGAGGTGTTGTTGTGATGTGCCATCAGGTCATCTCTGATTTATGCATGAAAGCCCTCCAAAAAGTCCTGTCCAGCTCAGCTCTTCTTAGTTCAGGGCCTTGGGCTTCCTTGATGGGGTCCGTCCATCTCATATTTGGTCTTCCCTTTTATATTCTGCCTTTGAATTTCCCTTGCACAGTTGTCTTCTCCAGGGAGTTTTGTCTTCCCAGGATGTGTCCGAAGTAGGACAGCCTCAGTTTTGTTACTTTTACTTCCAGGAAAATTTTATTATTTATTTATTATTTATTACAGGCATTTATAGCCCGTCCTTTCTCCAAGTGCCCAGGGCAGCTTACAAAATATAAAAGTACAATATACAATATAAAAGTACAACATAAAACCTCAATTATTAAAACAATATAAAACACATTATGAATTTAAGAAAAAGGAAGAAAAAATAAAAAGTGCGACTGTGAAGACAGAAAAAAATCCTAAAACCTTTAAAACCGTTGGTTATTAAGATAATGGTTGAATGAAAAGGTCTTTTCCTGGTGCCTGAAAGAGTGGAGAGTCAGTGCCAGGCGGACCTCTCTGGGGAGCGCATTCCAGAGTCTGGGGGCCACCGCAGAGAAGGCCCTCCTCCGGGAAGGCACCCTCCTTACCTCCTTCAAGGAGGGTTCCCGGAGCAAGGCCTCTCCCGCCGACCTTAAGGGGCGTGAGGGCATGTAGGGAAGGAGACGTTCCTTCAGGCTTCCTGCTCCCAAGCCGTTCAGGGCTTATAGGTCGAAACCAGCACCTTGAATTGGGCCCGGACTTCAATTGGGAGCCAGCGTAGCTGATAGAGGAGCTGCGTTCTATGAGAATAACGGCCGGCCCCCGTCAGCAGCCTGGCAGCTCTGTTCTGTACCAGCTGAAGTATCCGGACCGTCTTCAAGGGCAGCCCCACGTAGAGCGCCTTGCAGTAATCCAACCGGGAAGTTACCAGGGCACGTGTCACCGTTGCCAGGCAGTGCTCGTCCAGGCAAGGACGCAGCTGGTGGGCCAGCCGAAGCTGAAGGAAGGCGCTCCTCGCCACCGCCACCACCTGGGCCTCCAGGGACAGCTCCGGGTCAAGGAGCACTCCCAAGCTGCGGACCCTGTCCTTTCGAGGGAGCGCTACCCCGTCCAGGACAGGGCCAATGTCACTTACCTGAAGACCCAAACCGCCCACCAGCAGGACCTCCGCCTTATCTGGACTGAGGCTCAGTTTGTTGACCCTCATCCAGCCCATCACCTCGGCCAGGCACCGGTTCAGCACAGCCACCGCCTCACCTGGATCGGTGGAGAATGAGAGGTAGAGCTGGGTATCATCAGCGTACTGATGATTCTGCAGCCCACACCTCCTGATGACCTCTCCCAGCGGTTTCATGCAGATGTTGAAGAGCAAGGGGGACAAAATGGACCCCTGCGGTACTCCATGGCATAGCTGCCATGGCGCAGAGCCATAGTCCCCCAGCACCACCTTCTGGAATCGGCCATTGAGGTAGGAGCGGAACCACTGCAGAGCAGTGCCTCCGACCTCCAACTCTGCCAGCCTATCCAGGAGGACACCGTGGTCGATGGTATCGAAAGCCGCTGAGAGGTCCAGGACCAACAGGGACGCACTCCCCCCCATCCCTCTCCCTGCACAGGTCATCATACAGGGCGACCAAGGCAGATTCAGTGCCGTACCTGGGTCTGAAACCGGACTGAAATGGGTTCAGATAATCTGTTTCACCCAAGAGTGCCTGGAGTTGTCCTGCCACCACCTGCTCCAGCACCTTGCCCAAGAATGGGATGTTGGCCACCGGTCTATAATTAGAGGTCATCCCTGGATCCAGTGACACCTTCTTCAGGATGGGTCTGATTACCACCTCCTTTAAAGGGGCAGGGACCCGGCCCTCCCTCAGTGAGGCATTGATGACCTCCCGGACCCAGGGACCAATCCCGTGGCTGGCTCTCCTAAGTAGCCAAGAGGGGCAAGGGTCAAGTAAGCAGGTGTTTGGGCGTACCATCCCGAGCACCTTGTCCACATCTCCAGGCTGCAACAACTGGAACTCATCCAATAAAGATGGACCAGACGGCGCTCTGGACGCCTCCCGTTCTGGAGTCGTATCAACTGTGGGGTCCAGCTCGTGGAGAATCTGAGCGATTTGCTCCCTAAAGTGCTGGGCAAAGTTGTCACAGCGGGCAGCTGAGGGTGGCGCCACGTCTTTGTTTTGGCCAGCGTGTGTTAGGCAACGCACCACCCAAAAAAGCTCCGCTGGACGGCACTGTGAGGGGGCAACAGGAGCAGAAAAATTCTGCCTTGCTTTGATCTAGGACCCCCTTGCTCATTTTTCTGTCCATCCAGGGCATTTGCAAACCTCTCCTCAAGCACCATTTTGTGAACACATCCACTTTCTTCCTGTCAGCTTTCTTCACTGTTCATTGCACCCATCTAGTTATATCCCAGGGCATTCTCATCCATCTGGGGATTGGGGATGGGTGGATTTTTCTGAGCCGCCTCGAGGCTTCGTTGCGATGGGTGCGGCATAAAAATGTTTTAAATAAATAAATAAATTTAAAGATGGTTCCTAAGAACACCATGTCATCAGCCCCTTTGGAATTCAATTTCTCCTTCTAATACCCAACACAAGGTGATTTGTGCCAAAAGTTTTTGAGCCTCAAAAGGTTTTATGCCCCATGGGCTTTTGAGAAGAGGGAGGTTTAAGCATGCTTGGGAGTAACCACAAAGTTTGGAGAAATACCAGATTAAAAGAAGAAGAAGCCAGGACCACCCCAATGCAGCCCAGTGAGGACATTTTTGGTCCTGTATTGAACGGGTTGAAGTAGATGCAGGAAAAGTTGATGAGATTCCAGCTTTTCTGTTGTGCTTTATAGGGACTATCCATGGTGGTGAACCTACTTTGGCGATGAGTTTAAGCACTATGGACAGCTCCTATGCAGCGCAAAAGCAATGCAGCAAAGGATCAGGACCCTACTCAGTTCCCCACCACTGTTGATGACTTCAGAGGTATTGTTCTACTCTAAGAGTCTATCATTTCATCCCAAATAAAAAGGGAAGGAAGGGGAGGGGGGGAAGAGGGGAAGGAAAGATAGATAGATGGGATAGATGGAATAGATTAGATAGATGGATAAGATAGATTGGATAAGATAAATAGAGGGATGGGATGGGATGGGACGGATGGACAGACAGGATAGGATAGGATAGGATAGGATAGGATAGGATAGACGGATAGGATGGATAGGATGGATAGGATAGATGGATAGGATGGATGGATAGGATGGATGGATAGATGGATAGGATAGTGTCATGCCTGACGCCCCAACAGAGGCGGCACCTCACGAGGAAGATTCAAACGCCCAAAGAGAGACTCAGACATCAGAACAGGAGGATTTATACCTGAGTCCCTGTGGCCAAATGTCCCTTCCACAACCTGGCTTGGGAGTGATAGCCATCCCTCATCTTGACCCTTTACCCCTTGGGCAAACAGGCAAGCCTCTGTCCGACCACGAGGGCCCCGAGGGAAAAGACACTACAAGATCTGCCCCTGAAGAGCGTGGGCAGGATACCCCCCTTCCTCCTGACATTGACACAGGAGACACAGGAGGCGGGGTAGATTTGTCCCGCGCGACTCTTAGATGTTCTCTGCGCCGATTGGAGCAGAAGGAAGATTTGTCCCGCCTCAGGGGGGAAAGGTGGGACGAAGAAAGCTAGTCCCACGTGGGTTCCCTGAGGGAGGTCACTAAGGAGTTAGCAACTGCCTTGTAAAGACCATTGCAGTAGAGCTTATTCGTAGCATCGTAAATCTTGTAGAACAGTAGCAATAAAAGACTTTACTTTTATTGCCGGCGAAAGTGTGGGTCATTTTACAACTGTGAGCTGACACCTCACAACAGATAGATAGGACAGATGGATAGGATATAGGATAGGATAGATAGGATAGGATATATGGATAGATAGGATAGATAGGATGGATGGATGGATGGATGGATTAGATAGATCTGTATTATGGATTGTTGGGGAAATCCAGATAAATCCTGGTAGGAAAAGGTTGCCTATAAGTGCCTTTGTGTTACAAGATCAGACCTGCGCCCCTTCTCAGAAAGCAGCAGAATCCCAAGCCAGGTTGCTGCTTAGCGTTGCTGCTCCTTTAAGAAGAGGGAATTCTTGGCTGGCCTGAGAAGCTGCTGGAGGCGAACACTGTCAGTGGGGAAATACCCGTGTCCCCATCAGCTGCAGAGAGCGGAGACAGAGGTGTCCAGTTGTTCCTGAATGGACCCACCTAAGCATCTAGTCCCACAGAGGCAAGTGCCTGCGCAGTGTCGTTGTCAAACCAGTTTTTCTGAATGGTTCAGAAAACCTAATACTCTGTATGTGACTGGAAGGTTATAAAAGTGCCTGTACATGGGCTGTGATCTTGTAGTTGGCGGTGAGGACCACTACCTGGGAGCATGCGGCCATAAGTAACGGCAGGGGGCCCGAGTGATCTTTCAATAAACTGCTGAGCTTCAAGGCGAAAGGGGCCTTTCCTGACTGAACCCCGTCATCCTGTCTCGCGGCTGCTATCAAGGCAAACTGACAGTTTTGGCAATGAAGGCGGGATTTCAGTGGGTTCCTCTTCTTATATCCCGAGCTGCAGGGATGGTAAGTTTGGCCAAAAATCTCCCCATTTTTGGGAGCACAGACTGGCTATCCCAAGGCTATTTGGGTGGAACGAGGCTAAAAGACTGGCAGCCTTAGAATCTCATCACATGCAGTCTGTTGAGGACACTCAGTAAGCATGACGGTTTTGGGATCTCGTGTGGTTCCCCCATGTGCTCCACTATGTGAGGTAGTGGAGGGTTGCGGGTGTCCAAGTTTAACACATTGCACTGTGTCACATAAGCATCTTGTCTATTTGTGTTGATCAGCTTGGCTCAACCTGACTGCAGGAGATTCCGATCTTAACTGACCTCCTGAGGGCACTTTTGACCGGAAGTGACTGCAACATCTCCAAAAGTGGCTGATTGACAGCCACCCTAAGCAGTTGGGGTACTGGTATGTTTGGTCCAACCTGTCCGAAGAAAAAAAAGCTAGCTAACAAGTTGGACATCTGCATGCAAGATCTTGTAATTGGTGAACCATGAGCCACAAAATGAAGGATTTGTTTTAAGATTTACATGTGTGAGTGCAGGACATGTTTGCACTGGGGTTTGTGTAAAGTTTTGTGTGCATTGTTTGGGGAAGTCTTGTGTTCATTGTTGTCTCTGTGTGTGGAGTGTCTTGTCTGTCTGTGTTTTGACATGTTCCCCTTCCTGGGAGGTGGGCATAGCTCAGAGAGGGTTTGGGGGGTTCCTCAGGAAATAAACCCCTTCATGGATCACTGCCTTGTCGTGGCGAAGGGGCTTGTGTAGCGCAATGAAGCTGTGCACTATGCCGTGCAGGGCCACCCAAGACGGACAGGTCATAGCAAGGAGCTCTGACAAAATGTGATCCACCGCAGAAGCAAATGGCAACCCACTCCAGTACCCTTGCCATGAAAACCCCACGGACAGTACCAAGAGGCAAAGAGATATGACGCCGGAAGATGAGCCCCTCAGGTCGGAAGGTGTCCAGTGTGCTACTGGGGAAGAGCGGAGGGCTAGTACTAGTAGCGCCAGAAAGAGTGAAGCGACTGGGTCAAAGCCGAAAGGACACTCAGTTGCAGATGTATCTGATGGTGAAAGGAGAGTCCGATGCTGCAAAGATCTATACTCCATAGGAACCTGGGATGTAAGATCCATGAATCAAGGCAAGCTGGATGTGGTCAAACAAGAGATGACAAGACTGAACATTGACATCTTGGGAATCAGTGAACTGAAATGGACAGGCATGGGTGAATTTAGTTCAGATGACCATCAGGTATACTACTGTGGGCAAGAATCCCTCAGAAGAAATGGAGTAGCCTTCATAGTCAGACTCTTTTCCGAACAGTTGCAACTTTACTGTCAGCATACCGGTTAACAGCTCAGGCTCCTGCACAAGCGTTTGTTACATTGACAGTCTGAACTGGCTGGAAGAGTGCAGACTGGTCCCCACTGGGGAGGACAGAAAAGAAGAGGGAGAGTAGAGCTCACTCTCTTCCCTCCAAAGGCCGGGAGCACAGCGTGGGTATGGGTTTGGTGGTGGGAGAAGCTCTGGGGATTCTGTCACCGTGCCTGGGCGCAATAGTGGCTTTCATGGCCAGGAGGGCATGAATGGGCAGCTGAATCCTAGCCCAATGGTTATAGTTTGGAATCACCAGCCCTTCAGCCCTCCAAACTGGCTACCTTTAGGACCCAGGGAAGAAAAGAAAGCAGGGGTTTCTCGGGCTAGCAAGTTGCTCCCTCACACACAGAGAGGCACTCAGCTTGCTATGAGAGCTCTGTTCGCCTGTGCTTCAATTAGCTACTCTTGAGAAAGCCATAGACCAGCCAGCCTCATTGTCTGAGGTTTGGGGTGGAGAAAGGCTCGGAATTTGGTGTTTAAACTCTCAATGTGTAATCAGTGCTGCTATCCACTTTCCTCTTCCTCCTTGTGTGCGTGTGTCTGTGCTAGTGCTCTTTTAAGATCCTTCCATTGCTTTCTGTTTTTGTTTTGCATTAAGTTTTGTTCCCCAAGTGCCTGTGCACTAAGCATTGGATGCTGGTGTACTAAGCATTGTGAACAGCTCTTTGAGAATGTTAGTGATGAGGTGCAGTTTTTGGAAACAGCTAAGAGGATGCATAAGGAAATGTACAGAAAGACAGGCTGCAAGTGGGTCTGATGGCAGTGGCGATAGGTGAGGAAGGAATCCGTGTGCGATGTGCAAACAGGAGCGACTCTGGAAAAGGGACTGCCCCCAGAACAGAGCCTCAACTGTCGTGGCCACTTTGGAGACTCTGGGGGAAGAATAGGGAACTCACGGGGAGAGTTCCACGTCACCCCAACAGCCATGGATGAGAATGAGGGTGGGAGGCGAGGACATGGATTTCTTGGTGGACACTAGGGCAGCCTGCTCAGTTGCGACTGTCCCAAAGGGGGGGGGGGGCGCACAACAGAGATCCTTGACTGTGGGGGCACAGAGCATCAGGCCACCTGCCCAGTTGTGGGGACTCTGGAATGCTTCCTAGGGAACTGATTCTTTTTGCCTTCACATGAGAATGTCAGGTTGGACAAAGAGCCAGCTGTGTCTAACCACCCTCGCTCAGGGGAGGAGGGAATTCACCCACCTTTCTCTCAAACACTGGCTGGGGACTTCTCTGAAAGGACCAGAGACTTTAATGCTGTTCTTACTACAGTATATGAACAACCTTTTAATTGCCACTGAGGCCACAGACCAGTGCACATCTGCTGGATTTCATTGGGTCACCAAGGAGAGGACGTAAACCTCACAAGAACAGGTGCAGTTCTGGCTTTCTCACTTTCAAGGGGGGAAGATTTCAGCTGCCTCAAGAAAGGAAGAAGGCGGTTTGTCAGACTCCCACTCCCCAGAGCTGTATACGCAGGCTTGGAAAACTGGCAGCCAGCGCTTTCTTGGGGTGCTCATGGCTGCTTCCCAGCTCAGGGCAACTCCTGACATGGAAGTGCGAAAAAGGAGGGAGGGGGCTGGAGCTGGTCTTTTCCCGCACCAGACTCGGCAGGCATCTCTTTCCGCCCTTCTGTGGCACTGGCTAGCTGGCCGGCACCGCTCCTTCTCCGAGCCCAGAGTGGCCATGCTGGCTGCCTGGCAAGGCCACAGCAGCCGTGCCTGATTAACTGGCTGCCTGCAGTGTGTGACGCTGCGGCCACTGGCTGGTTGCTGCCTCCGGCTTGCAATGGCACAAGGGAAGGGGGGCTGCTGTCTTACGCCAGCTGACTCGCCTGAGACTGGACCGCCTGGAGACCATTGATGCAGTGGGAGGACCGCGCCCAGGTGCCCCTCGCTACACAGCAGTGAGATCTGCGGGAGTGCCTACGTGGGACCGTTGCACCAGGCTGAGGAAAGCTCCAAAACGGAAGGGAAGAGGAGGAGTTTCTTGAAGTGGTTACTCTGGTTGTCTCTGTGTACTTCTGTTAATTTTGTTACTCCCTTCTCAAGTTAAATAACCAAGACTACCAACAGATTCCCCTTCCTCAGTAAAAGCTGTGGTGGCAAAGAAAAAATTGCTCCTATCCACCATGACCTCCCTTTAGCTCTCTTCTCCATAAGGCATCTGAGTCCTTCAAGAGGAGACGTCCAGCATCATTTGCACATCATTCCAAGTGGAGTGATGAAACATAAAAACAAAGTGAGTCAGAAAGGGGGCCATCCCCCAGTCATCTAGTCTGACCCTTGGTTTCAGGCAACTCTGCTCATATAATCCACAACATGTGGTTGTCCAAACTCCTTCACTGATGGGCCTCAACCACCTCCTATGAAACCCATCCCATTTTGTATTTTGGCCATACAAATACACAGTAGTGCACTATTTCCTCCCTTTCCAGTCCCCTACCCTGGGGAAGACTATCCCAGAACCTTAACATTCTCCCCAGCGGAGTCCAATCTGGAATGCCAGGAACTTTCCCTCGTTCCTTGCCTTTAGGGGCGTCCCCCCTTTATTCCCCGTCACTCACCTTGAGTGTTCGGGTCCAGTCCCAGCCGGCGTTCCTGGTGCGTCGCTCTGTGATAGTCACTAAAAAATGTCTCGGGTCCCCGATCGTCCCCGCCCCGAAAAGACAGCCTCCCTCTGGGCCCACTGAAATCAGCGGGCTGCGCACTCCCTCAGTAGTCTGCCGGACAAGTCGACGACGGTTCGGTCGCAAGATCCCGGACAAGCCCCCGTGGCTATTATGCAAAAAGCTGCGAAAACAGGTACTCCCCCTCAAGTGCAATAACCGAGGCTACCAACAGAGTGAGGCGCTTCCTTCGCTTACTGCACTAGCCGGGGAGAGCCCGCTCTATCGGAATCTCTCCCAAGCCCAAGCCCACACGGCAGCTCCTTCCACCCCTCAACCCGTCCGCCACAGCCCCCCCTTCCCTCATTGGGTGAGGTACTAGGAGGGTACACTCTCTCCGTCCGCCTCGTCCGCATTCCCTGCCTCATCCCCCTACATACATCTACATACATCGCATGTGCATTATACTTAGCCCATCGCCTATTCGGGGTGTGAGAGTTAATATTCCTCCACCTATTGCGCCTGCGTGCAAGTTCACCCCTCTCTGGCTTCACCTTGCCCTACGACCGACCCCGTCTCATAAAACGACTGGGAGGATGAGGTCGGAAGTACCGCACTGTCTTCCAAGCCAATTATCTCTTTCTCGCCTCCACATTCCTTCAGACAGGCTTCCTGGCTCAGTTATTGGCTTCTCTGTTTCTCAATCACTGAGTTGCTTCCTTCCTTCTACACATTATAGAACAAAGAAAAAACAAGAGATTTCGAAGTATTATTAGCAATAATAATCATTAGTAATAATATTAGTACTCCGATTTTTCTAGGGAACGCAAAAACGAATCCGTCCGTCTCGTCTTTCAACCGTGGAAGAGTCGGACACGACTTTGCGACTGAACAACTGCAACATTCCTGTCTCTATTGGTTTCCTCCCTTTCCTGTCCGCACGCATAGAAACAGGGCAAGGGGAACCATAGAGCTCAGAGATGGAGTGTGCAGAGCGTCGCCTCTGCGCTCGTTCCTGCCATAGGGCACGTTCTAATGGAAGCCGGAAGTGAGTGTCAAAAGGCGGAAGCACTGGCCAGAAGGGGTGTTGCCCACTCAGGGGCGTGGCCTGCAGAGGGAGGGAATCAGGTGGTGAGAGGAGGAGGGAGGAGGAGAAGCAGGTGAGAGAAGAAAGGGGTTTATTTGGGGGGGGGTGGACTGAAGGCTGGGGGGCTATGGATGGAGAAAATTAGGGAGCTTAAGGCTTTTTGGGGGGTTATGAATGGGGAGGAGGGGAAGACCCAGGAAACAGCCTCTTTTAAGGGAGAGAACAAGATTTCCTCTTGGGTCGCATAAAGGTAGGGAGATTTGGGGGTCTTAGAAACGGGGGGCTACTTAAGGGGGGAAGGAAAGCTCCTTGTGCTGGAGGAAAGGAAGGTATGGGGGGATAAACGGGGGAAGGTTTCTGGGGGGGGGGGCAGAGCTGTGCTCTGTTTGTGCTGGGGAGCAATTGGAGACGGGGGGAGCAAGAAAATTGTTCCCGTAGTGGAGAAATAGTTTGGGGGGGTAGGGGAAGCAAGGAAGGGTGATGTTTGGGCGTGCAAAATGATGGGGTCTCCTGGGGAGTGGTGAGGAGAGCCCAAGGAAATGAGTCATATTTGGGAGAGTCCCAGGAAAGTGATTGTGTCGGGGGGCATAAATGCCCCCCACCTTGATTTGGTGGGGGAGGGGTCCTGATTTGATGAGTGGAGGGGAAGGATAGACCTCAGAGCAGTTCATAAAGGGCAGAAGCAGGATATGTAATTTTTTTCGGGGGGATGGATAAATATGGGAGGCTTTTGGGGTGGGAGGGGCAACCTTAGGGAGGGGTTTGTGCCCAGACAGGGGGACCCAGAGAAGAGACTGGTTTTTGAGGGGTGGGTGTTGCTATGTGCGACTCAATAATGGAGGTGGAAAGCTAGAAGAAGGTCCGTGGATAGGGACTTTGATCATGGTGGGGGGAATCTTCTAAGATAGGGGGCCTAGATTTGGCTGGGGCGACCTAGTGAAGGGCAATCAGGTAAGGCACTTAGGAAATGTTCCCAACTGGGGAGGGAGAAAACCTAAGGGGGGCAGGGAGCCATTCTGGTTGGGGTTTGAAACCAGTGTGGTCAAGCCAGGAGTGAAATATGGGGGACCAGTAAAGATGGACAGCCTTAGAGGAGACTGGGGGTGTGGTTTTCGGGGGGAGGCTTGGAAATGGGAAGAAAGCTATAAGCTCATCATGAAAAAGAAAGGGAAAACCCCACCAGGGTAGTGAGCTGTGAGCAGAGAAATCTGGGAGGGGGGTGAGAAATTAGATCTTGTTGGAATGCTATACTGGATTCAGTATGAAAGAGGCTGGTGAACAGGGACTTTGTCCTGTGGGGTGTGTTGAATTTGGGAGAAGCACCCTTGCTTTTGTTGGGACTTGATGGAAGGGTGTGTGTTTGGGGGCCTGCGGGTGTTGCATTGGAGTGGGTGTGGTATCTGCAGAAACAGGGCCGGTGTGTTTTTCCTCTTCCTCCTCATCTTTTTCTGCATGCGTCCAGCCTATGCAGAGGGGAAAAGAAGGACTGCAGAGACAGCACTGAATGTTCTAGAATCCTGTTCGAACGGATGGGCTGTCCTCTGCTGACCTAGGGGAGGGGGACCTAAAAGGAAGGATGATTTCCCACTAAAACTGCCCTCTCCTCCCTGCTCCCTCCTGCAAAAATGCCCTCTGTCCCAAATACGGAAGAATTATATTGGCAGAACACATGGACAATGCACACAAAACTGCAGTTGTATCATTGTGGCAGAAGTGCAAGAGCATATGAATAGATTCAGTGAAGGGGACAGCAAATAATCCCAACTAATTTGGTTCCCAGCCCTTGCTGCAGAAGGATTACTGCAAAGACCCCTAGATGCATGGAAGTGGACGGGGAGGGGCTGACTGGTGCATGTATGGGGTGGGGGAGTTTCCTGAACCATTTTAGTTTCCCGAAGGGGTCGGAAGCATTTTAGTTCTCAGCTGCTTTGTGGGTGCAAACGGACTCAAGGCATTTTTTCTCCCCCTAAATGGCTGTAGAATGCTGCCTTAGCAAGCATCTAGTGTTAAAGAGCAGGGATGTATGGCAGAGGTGTGCCAAATGAGGCATGGTGCACAGAAAGGGGAGAAAAGAGCCCTTATTCTCTCTCTCCTATAATCCTAGAACCCAAAGGGGGCAACTTGAAGGAGCTTGAATGGTGGGAAAATTGGGACCGATCAAAGGAAGGCCTTCTGCCTGCACTACATGATTAATCTATGGAACTTGCTGTCACAAGAGTTTGTGATGGCCTTCTATTTGGAGGGCTTTGAAAGGGGATTGGGCAAATTCCTGGAGGAGGAGAAGGCTATCCATGGCTGCTAGTCTTCATGGCTTGCTGCCACTTTGAATATTGGAAGCAGTATGCCCATGTTGCACCAGTTGCTGGGGAACGTGAGTAGGAGGGTTCTGTTGCTCTTGCACCCTGCTTGTGGGTTTCCAGTGGACAGCTGTGTAACCCTAATGTTGGACTGGATGACCCAAGCCATCTCACATTCACATTCTGTGTTCTCATTTTCTGATTAGAATCAACACCTGCTGAAAACCTTTCCATGTAGGCCTGCCTTCCTTTTCTAACCAGCCACAGTTTTATGGGCATCATGTTTTGTTTGTTTAAATCAAGTTTCTAGGCTACAGAGCTGCAATGTTGATTTGGAACAGTTTGATTCTCTAGTTTGATACCCCACCCCACCCCTACATACATTCCTTTTTATTGTTCCGTGCTTGCAAATTTTATGGGACTTAGAGCAGCATTCAAGCCTTGTAAAATAACATGAACAAGAGTCAGATCAAATTGTGCAGTGTTTCTTTACATTTGGTATCTTGCCTCCCCCCCTGGAGGAACTCACCATAACTTACATGATCTCCCTTCTCTCTCTCTTATCTTTACAACAACCCTGCAAGTTTCAGTTTTGCAGCTCAAAAGAAATGCATAGAAAGACTTGCTGTGGAGACTTGATCATTCCCAGTGGTGTAAGCAAGCCATGTGTGCATGGAGAAGAGTTCCCAGCCCTTGCAGTAGAACTGGAGGCTAGCCAAGCTATGGGTCCTTCCCCCTCCCCCAGGTGCTGCTGAATCTCTTTCAGGTTCATTCTTGAGGCCAGGAGTTTAAGTTATTTGGACAGGAGTGTAAAACCTTTTTCACCTGAGGGCCAATTTCAGTTTCTTAGAAGCTCTTGGGGACTGCAGTGGATGCAGCCCTGAAGATGTTTCCTGCCCCCCTCCCAGAATACTTAGCTTAAAGGTGCCATTCTATCCACATTTAGGCAGAAAAACGGCCCACGGTGCCCCATTCATGGGGGAAATGAAAGCTGTTGACCAAATGGCTAATAGCTCTTGACAATTTAATTATTTATTATTGAGATGATAAATAATTATTTGATGTTTTATTTCTGCATTTTGTATATTTAATGGTGTATTTGTTGCTTCCCTATATGACATGCAACCTAGAAGCAACTTTAACACACATTATGGAAATCCATGTTTCAAGGAGCAAGGTGGGAACCTGAAACAAATAGGCTGCATAATCAAGCATGGTCATGCAAATAAAAACAGTGAACCTAACATCTGAGAACAATATGAAAACACAGGATCTTGCTGAAATCACCCTACACACACCCCACAGCACCTAGGATCAATACCACAAAAGCAGACCACCAAAGCAGCCGGCACCGATTCAGACATAACTCCTCTTCATGTGTCTGGGCAAATACATCAGTCTTTGGCAAAGAAGTATCCCAATTCTCTGTCATATCCTCTTACTGGATTTCCATTTATGTGTGGATTGGGTCCTGTCTGCCTCTGAGCCTGTGAGAATATATATCTAACCCCTCACACTTTTCTCCTGGCCCCCTCTTTTCCTCCTTTCAGTGCCCCCCGGCACCTCTTTCCAAGCAATGACCTCCAAGCCAAAGAAGTGGGTGACCTCCATGTGCCCTGAGCCCCCCAACACAGAACAAATTCTTGAGGATGTCCAGCATGCCCAACCCAACGACCCTGTGTTTGTCCTCCTGGCAGAGCCCAGTGAAGGTAATGGAGTGCCAGATTCCTTTCAGCTTTGTGCTTTGGAGGAAGCCAAGGCAAGAGTCTGGATTCTTCCACCTGCTTATTTGGTACAGTTTTAGGGAGCTTTTGTATCATTCCAAAGAAGACTTACACAATAACACAAACAATAACTTAGTCTGATATAATAACCTATGGAACTTAGGATTTTAAATTATATTGTTTTAATATTTTCAGGCTTTATTTTTCCCTTTTAGCTGTTTCAAATCATTGCGCACTGCATTGACGGCTTTTTGGCAAATCAGACTGTGTCATTTTAATAAAATACATGCTGAATAAATAAAATTTTATCTAGACCTAAAGAAATATAAAACTTAAAGGCTCATCAGATATTTAATTTCAGAAATAAACCCCACTGAGGTTTGGGGAGTAGAGAATTCTTCTTACTTTATTCAGGAAGCGGGATTCCAATAGATTATGAGGTCCTTCTGCCACTTTTTCCTTTTTTTCTCATGTATGGCAAACAAATTCCCTCCCAAAAACAATTTTTTTCCTATCATCTTGCTCAACGTGAAGGCATAATAATTAATTTTATCTTTCTCTCATATATATATATATTATTATATATATAAAATCATATATATAATTTTATTTTATTATGACCATAACTATGCAAGGGGGGAGTGTTGAGCCTCTTCCAATCTGAGGGCTGAATTCAATTATGGAGGTGTTTTTGTGGGTGCATTCCAGCAGTGGGTGTGTCTAAAAGCACAGGGGGCAGAGCCAAAAGACCAAAACACATCAGCCTGTAGCATCCTAAAGCTCTTATGGCCAGTAACTCTTATGGGAGGCATTTCAACCTTTTCAAATGGGCCGGACTTGAGAGTTTCATCCCTTTCTCCCCTCATTCTTTCTGTCTTAGATTTGCCCACTCCAGCCAAGAACGAAGACCCCGAGGCCAAGCGGGAGCGCCTCTATCGGCTAACCCAGTCCTACGTGGAGATGAACCATCGCCTGCAGAAGGCCTGCAGCCTGCTGAAGGAGAAATGTGAGGAGCTGAAGCGCGCCGGTGCGACTCTGGAGCAGGGCATCCTGGAGATGAAGCAGAGGGCCTTGTGAGGCGCTTGCAGGGGCAATGCCCGCAGCCCACTGGGACAGCCAGGCGAATCAAACGTCGAGAAGTCAGCAATCACATCTCCTTGCAGGATCATGCCACGCCCGAGCAACAAAAGACTCGTGACCATCTTGTGATTCCAGCATGCATAATCTACACCTCTTGAACATCATCCATGTTTTTGGTTCTGTGAATGTGTGCCAAAACCAGCTGCTTCTGGAAGGCTGAAGCAGCCTTGCTCTGCTCACCTTGACATGCCCAATAGTATGGTTAGCATCCCTCATTGTTTCTTTCACCCCAGGTTTGTGAGTTTCGCCCTCCGTTCTGTGTGGATCATTCATACCTTCCTTTGCTTCCTTCGCACAGACTTCAGGCAGTTTCCCCAGGGCTCATGTACTTAGTGGGGTTGGGACAAGAGGGGAGTGTGGAGCAGGGTGACAGCCTCTGCTGGCAGCCGCTGCAGGTTGCTTACCATGACAACTCCACCACACTGTTATGATTTCTCCCTCTGGTACTGCCTTGATGACGATCACATTGCAACATCCATTGGCAAGATCTTGACTGAGCAAGGCCTCCAGGGCTACATTGAGCACCAGGACCATGTGGCAGGGCAGCCGGTCATTGCCTCGGTGAATGAGATCATCCAGACCAGCCAGGTCGCTGTTGTCCTTTTGACCTCGTGCTCGCTGGTTGAACCGTGGTGCCAGCACATCGTGGAGTGGAACCTTGTTCATGCAATACACCGGGAGGGGATGAAAATGATCCCAGTTTACATGGATGTCAGGCAGGTGCAGATGCCACCAGCGCTGAGGCACCTGGCCGGACTTGAGTATGGAGGGCTGTTCTTCAGGCAAAGGTTGCTTGCCAGCGTGCAAAGGGCCAGGTCACCCGCAAGGACCCCGTACCCTTCCAGTCTGACCAGTGCTAAAAGCAGAGTCAGTGTCTAAGGGTCTTGAGAAGTGGATTACAGAGGGGGTTGTGGCAGCCACAGCTCAGTTGTTGCATTCTGACCATCACTAGATGCGTGTTGGGTTCATTTTGTGTTTGAAATAGGCCCCATCATGATGAGGGTTGGTGTCCATGAACAGGTCCCAGTAGATTTGTGCCTATAGCTGTTGTCTTCACTTAAAGAATGTCTTTAAGTGAAACAAAGTTTTAGGTGTTCTGGGGAGTGAGTGGAAGGGGAAGGGGCTGTCCTTTGTTCTTTGTCTGGTAGGGAGGGGGTTGCTGCCAAGTTCCAAGACTCTGGATTGTCATGTTCAATTTAATTTAAGCAACTCTTATTAAAAAGCAGGTTTTGGACAACCCTTGGCTGTGTGGGATCCTTGGATATACCTCACTTTTTAGGTGAGTTGCATATGAGTTGGTTCCTCCTTGAACTGTGGTGACATGGAATGTTCACAAACACCCCAAAACAAGGTGTAAAAGTTTGTCTCATTAGGTTCACCCCCCTGCTGCAGCACACAGACAGTGCTCACTCGGCAAAAAAGCACCACCATACAGAAAAACAACAGCACACCCATTCTGGCCGATAATTTACCTCATCCTTCACCTGATGGGAGTTGTAAGCTGAAACAACTGGATGGCCACACTTTGCCCACCTCTGCCTCAAAGACTTTTAGAGAGCATTCTTATGGTGCCCCTAGATTGCATGGAATTCTTTAGGTTCCTGAATCCAAGAATGGAACACAGAACTCTGACCTGGGAGAGGGGGATCTGCACTTGGATCTCCCTCTCCCCAGCATAGCCAGCACAGAGTGAGCCTGGCAATCTACTTCTCCCATATTGTAGCAGGGACTTCCAGTCCCTTTCCCTCCCCAAAGTGGTAATTTTGCTTCTAAGCCAGCTCAGAAGCGAGCAGGCAAATTGGCCAGCTTTGGACCAGGGGCTCACAGTTAAAAACCCCTGCTTCATAGGGTTGCTGGAAATAGCTAGACATGGGTTCACAATTTCACTAATCTATGGCAAGTGCTTTACATAATATATTTAAAATAACAAATATTGTGAATAAATGAATACTATTCAAGGATAAATCTCTATTATTTGTTTCTCTTTATAGCCTGTCTTTCTCCCAAGTACTTCAAGCCAGTGTATATAGAATTTCCTGCATTGCATCATCACAACAACTCTGTGGGGTAGGGTTAGGCTGAGAGGGGCTGCCCAGGGTTAGCTTTGTGCCCAGGGGATGATTTGAACCTGGGTTTGGCCCTTTAAATAAACAGAGAAATGAACACAAAAAATTACTTAGGTATAGAATGGGGAAAGGCATGCTTGTGCAAAGCAAGCAGATTTTCCCTTGCAAGCTGAAGTTGAGACAGTGATATGGCAACCAAAAAGGCAGTGAATGGATTGGTCATTTCCAAGTCACAAGAAGTAACAGCTCCACTTTATTCTGCATGAGTCAGAACTCTCTGTTTTGGGGGTGGCATTCCAGAGCTGGGTAGATCTGAAGGCAAATGAGTGTAGCCAAAATGAAGAGGCAAGACCTGCATCTTCTGGCTTGGAGTTCTTGCTTCTTGTTGCTAAGCCTTTGGAGAGGATTTTCAAGCACTTCAAATGGGGCCTGTGGATGAAGTTCAACACTCCTGACCTTGCACAACACCTAGCAAATAAAAACACCCCAGTTTATCAAGCTAGCCTTTCCCCCTTTTTTCAGAGAGGGACAGCCCCTTCAAAGTGATGTTTCCTTTGAAAACAGGAACTGGGGTAGGGTTGTTTGAACATAGCAGTATACATGTGAAATCTGTATCCTTCCCAACCCAATGCCCCTGTCCAGCTCTGCCCAAATCCTGGTTATCAAAGAAAAGGGGGGTTTGAGAGCTTTCAGAAGCAAGTGTTTGTGATAACGGGACTGCTGGATGCACTTTCCCACCTTCTTGAACACCCAGAGTCTCAGAAATGGGTGGAAAAGGGGACAACTATCAGCAACACTTTTGGACATCTGTCAGCATAATACAACTTGAAAGTATCTGTTTGGAGGTTCTTTGGGTCAGTGTTTGGGGTTCTTATCTGGGTACATCGACGGGATGTTCCTCAGGTGAGCATCCCATTTGTAGAAATGCAGGACTTCACACCTTCACAGTTGCACCAGTCAGAGGAAAAATAAAGTGGAGATTCCCCCCCCACACCATAAAAGAGGTTTGTGAACCAGTGACAGCCCCACCAATGTGCCAATTGGACTTTCTGGGAGGCTGTCAATTCAGATATCATCAAAGTTATGTCAGGAAGATAATAGTTGGTGCCTTTAGCTACCACGTCCTCTGGGATGCAGGGTGGAAGCCTGTAGGGAAAGGTCATAATTTGGACTCACCATTAGTTTGTGGAACCGTTGCTTATAGCTGGTGCAGATTAGAATGACATCTGAAAACATCCATTCACTCCTGTATTGATGAAGAGAATTCTGATCTATTGGCTTGCAAATAAATGACTGAGAGAATTTGCCAAAGTGTAAGATTCACAGCTCGTCTTTTCCTGATGAGAGGATCTCAGCAACTGAGATCAGGCCTCAACAAAATTATGTAGCTTTGGGGAGGAAGATGCATCCCAGCAGACCAGCCCCAGAGTCCAAGACAGAGAAGATCTCCACAGCCACCATGGCCTTCCTCTTGGGTCTCAGGTAGGTAGGCATGAAGGGAACCCACATGTTGCAGAACACCAGCATGCTGATGGTGATGAACTCGGCTTCATTGAAGTGGTCAGGCAATTTTCTAGCTTGGAAAGCCACCATGAAGCTGACGAGGGCCAGGAAAGCCATGCAGATGCAGGGCCTCTCCCCTGGCCCTATGAAAGGGCACTGTATTCTTTTTCCTTTTTTTGCCATGCCTTTTCCCCTCTAAGATCGTGATCCTCCAGGTGTGGGGGGCAGGAACTGCCTCGTTTGATTCATCATGTCACAGCAGCCCCGAATGTAATGTAACATCAACCGTTTCTAAAAACACCCTGAATAACTCAAGTCTCCATTCGCTGTGGAGATTGGCTTGCGCAGCACACCTCTTAAAACTACCAAGGGGCGATTCCAGAGCGTCGCCCACGGTGAGCGTTCTAAAGCCGCGCAAGCCGAGTGTCAACTCTCTGGGGGAAGATGCTTGAGAGAGAGCCTCAAAGGAAAGGAGCTGATCTAGCCTGTGGGTTCTGTGGTGGGGTTTTTGCGCCTGCGCAGACACCCGTCTCGGGTTGTTCTCAGAAGAGGCGGGTGGCACTGAGACCGCCGCAGGAGGATGGGCAAGTCCGCTCGACCCCTCCACCACCGGGGAAGGCAGGCAGGCAGGTCGGTGCAGGCTGGGGGTCCTCGCCGCCCCTCCCTCCGCGAGGCAATGGGGCAGGCGCAGGGGGAGTTGGGGCACTGCTCATGGGAGTATCAGTCATGAAAGGTGTGGGGCAAGTGGGAGGTGCTGTGGGGGAGGGGCCAGCATGGTCTGTCATGGGGTAGGGGTAAGATCGAGCGGGGGGGAGGGGGAATGAGGGGGTCCTGTGGGGTGGGAGGGAAATGATAGGGGAGGTCATGAGGGATGTCAGGGGGACTATGCAGGGTGGGAGGGGGGGATAATGCGAAGGAAGCTAATATGGGAGGGAGTGCTGTAGGGTGGGGTGTATAATGGGGGTTGCAAGGGTGTGGGGTGGGAGTGGGCAATAGGGACTGCAGGTCATGAATTGTCAGTCATGCTAGGACTTCATAATTCTGGTAAGAATATAGGGAATGGGGGGTATCTGGGGGCTGCATTTCTTAGCAAGACGAGGAAGTAGTGATGCAGGTGGCAATGTGGGGTGCAGTGGGAGGGCGCGGGGGAGAAATCCTGGAGCTACCATTGGAAGTCCTATTAGGAGCATTTTGAGTTAGTAACACTGATTGTGGAAAGTCCCTTTACTAAGAATAACACTGCTAATCCTGTATGGTGCTGGCAAGGATAGCAATGTGATGGTCTGTGGAAGAGGAAAGGGGAGCTCGTGGAGCTGTGATTAGCATTATTAACAAAGCTATTCGCTGATTTTATGGTGTTCTGTGAATATTAATGATAAGGTGCTGGGCTGTGGCTGTGGAGGAGTGGGGATTGTGGGATCTGTCATTAAAAGTATTAGCAATGCCACTGATATTAATAATAATGATGAAAGGGTGTGCAATGGGAAAGGAATTGTGGGGGTGGTATAATAACATCCATAATGGTGCTAATTCATCACTGATATTGCTCATGTGATGTTGTGTTTAGGGAGATGGTTGGAGGAATC
Organism: Varanus salvator macromaculatus; assembly: GCA_023646645.1. NCBI lineage: Eukaryota > Metazoa > Chordata > Lepidosauria > Squamata > Varanidae > Varanus > Varanus salvator. Next base: position 28,953 of record JAIXND010000748.1, on the reverse strand, counting down.
CTAGGTTTCTTAAGAGTAATTAGTCATTAAATGATGCTGATAGAGACACAAGTAAACAAGGGCATGAATCTTGTTTACTTGTTATTATGTTTGTTTCCTGGGAGAATAATGGAGTAGATTGTTTTTAATAAAAATAAATACACAGGAATAGATGATCATGCAGTGCACCCTGGAACAGGATGATAAACACAGTTCTGTGATGATTATTGCTATTTTAACAGTACTATCTGCTGGGTGAATGGGAAGCCTTTTGGATGTCATTCTTTGGAGGGATGTAGGTGTTGTGGAGCTGCTGTGAATGATGTAATTACAAGTAATATTACCAGCTTTGGTCATTTCTGGTTGGGTCTGCTGGGGGAGTGAGAGTGAGTTGTGGAGATATTAGTGAAAGCATTTGTGTTAATATTAGCAACTATAATATCTGGGAGTGTGTGAGTATGATGGTCTGGGGAACTGCTGCAGTGAATCTATTATACATTTTTGAAGGGAGATGATGGGTTGCAGTCTGAAGAAAATCTGGGCTGAGGGACAAAATAGAAATGCCATTGTTCATATTGGGGAAAATTGTTGAATTATTGGTTTTATTATTACTACTAGTAGTAATAATGCCAGTACTATGAAATGATGTAACCAGTTTTAGGAGTAATTTAGTGGAATAGTAGTGTGATGGTCAAAAGCAGGAATTGAGGAGGATCATAAACAGGACTACACATTGTATTGGATGGGGGTGGAGAGAAGAAAAATCCTGGATGGGGCTTGTGAGCAAATCATAAGTGTGTGGTTGTAATTAAGTGTTGAGGTGGGAAAGGAAAATTAGGTTGTAATTAAGTGTTGAGGTGAGAAAGGAAAATTAGGTTGTAATTAAGTGTTGAGGTGGGAAAGGAAAATTAGGCTTAGATGTAAGCAGGGAGCTCTGCAAGGGGACACCTGGGGGTGGGGGCATGCAGAAATTTGCAGGTGTAACTGTTTGCTTCAGTTTATACATTTCGTTAATAAATAGGCTGAGAGACTGGGGGGAAATCCTGATTTGGCAGGGGGAATGTTATTTATTTATTTATTTATTTATTTATTTATTTATTAATTAAAACATTTATAGGCTGCCCCATCGCAACAAAGCCTTGGGGCGGCTAACAGCATGATTAAAATACAATAGCGATAAAACAATTTTAATTCATCCCTCCCTCCCCCCACGGTGCATCTCGGCAACTAAAAATCTAGTTAAATAAACATAAAGTAAATTAAATAAACAACATCAACTAAAACAAACATACACAATAAACCAAATAAACAAACAAGCAACACAAATAAACTAAAAACAAAATCTACAATTAACAATTAAAATAAGACTTAAATAAAAAGGTCTTCACCTGGCACCGAAAAGCAAATAATGACGGCGCCAGGCGAACCTCTCCAGGGAGCGCATTCCATAGTTGGGGCACCACCGCTGAGAAAGCCCTCCTCCGGGTACTCACCCACTTAACCTCCCTCAAAGAGGGCTCCCGGAGAAGGGCCGCTATTGCAGATCTTAGGGGGCGGGAGGGCGTGTTAGAGGGAAGTTGACCAGCAGGTGTGTGGAGGGAAGGACACTGGAGTTCAGGGGAAATGGTGGGGTGGGGGCAATAGGAGATGGGGTCAGGGTAGAAGGGGGCCATGGTAAAATGCTGGTGTGAGGGTCTCTGGAAGGATGTGATAGAAGTCGTAGGAGGGAGGGAATGCTGATATTTGTGCTGGCAGAGGAAATCTATGAGACTGTGAAGAGAGAGGGTATGTGGCACTGGGGAAGGAGCATGAAGGAAGAGTGAAGTGATGGAGCTTGGGGGGGGGGACTGTGTGTGTGTATGCAAGACAGTGGGGAGGGGGCTTGACTTGTGGGGTTGTCTGTGTTGAGAAGAGAACAGCCATGTCACCAGGGTAGGGTTGGAAGGAGAGAAAAATGTATTGTGGGGAAGGTGAGGAGAGGTGCATGGACAGCATGGAAGAAGGTGGCTTGATGCTGAACTTCCCCTTTTCCGATCTATGAGTGTTCTCCCTCCCCCCTCCCCCCCACTCACTCCTTCCTTCTCTCTTTTCTCTCTCCCCTGTGATAGAGATCCTGCTCTCTTCTCTGTCTTCCAATTCTTCAAGGAGCTTAAGTGTGATTTTGAAGAGGCTTGTGGCAAGGGGCGGCCTATAAATTTCCAAATAAATAAATAAATAAATAAAATTTGTTCTCTGCTCTCCAAAGGATGCTTCTCTCCCCACTCCTTTGGAATTGCACATGGAAGGTACAAGGTTGTTGTAAACTGCACAGAGAGCTTCAGATATTGGGCAGTAGGTAGGTAGGTAGAGGTATAGGTATATATAAAATAGTGATAGTGAATAGTGGAATGATAGTGGATGTTCCTCACAAATAGAAGCTAGAGTGGAATGGGCTTCCACGAGAGGTCGTTGAGGCCCCATTGGTGCGGGTGTTCAAAGATAGGCTGGGCATGCACATGGTGGGCATGTCGTGAGCGGAGCCGGCTGGTGCCAGAGGTCAGACTAGATGGCCTGGGAGGCCCCTTCTAAATTGCTCTGTTTCTATGTTTCCTGTCTGCGTGTAAATGCATCACCCAGTGCTCCCTTGTCAGGGCCTATCTAAACCAGTTTCTGAGCAGTCTGGCTGGCCAAATGTCCCTTGGAAAATGATCTAACAGGGTGTGATGTTGGTTCCAGTCACAATGTAAGGGCAATCATGTTGTGAGCCGCCCCGAGGCTTTGTTGGGATGGGGGCAGCATAGAAGTGTTTTAAATAAATAAATAAACAAACAAATCAGGAGTCAGTTGCTTCTCAACATACATGGCCTAGTTAACTTACTGTGGCTAATGGGGATCAAAAGACCCACCTATACCTGCTGTTATCAGAGTATTTTAATCCACTTAAGATGTGGGATAAGCAAAGACAATGAGTCCAAGTCTCCTCCCAGCACTGTTATTGCTCTAAGCCTGGCAGTTCTGGCACTGAAATTTAAGGGTGCCACTTAGGCTTCTGTATCAGCCAGTCTGAGCAGCCTGTTGGCTGGCCACACATAAATGCAAGATCAATCCCTGCCCAGCAGAAACAAAAAGGCTTGTATTTAATCAGTTGTCTGGTCACCACTGGTGATCAGGAATTTTGTGAAGGAGAGTGAGTGGAGCTCTCCCAGGCATGTGAGCAGGCTGGTGAAGGAGGGACAAGGCACTCTGTTCCTTCTTTGCCAACCAGCTGGGCTACTGTGCTGACTGTGGAGGTAATTAAGGCTCTTTCTCTGCAGCTGGAATGGAAACACAGGGGACTGGCAAGAAGAAACTGGGGTGTTTCTTTTATGCCATCCAAGTGAGCTTTTAGCCTGCAAAAGCACAAAACAAAAAAAGCAAGCCTGGTTTTTATTCATGAGTGGTAGGGATAGGAGTACATTTTTCTAAGGCAGCTTAACTTGTGTGTGAGGACAGTGCCAGCGCATTTTCTCCCTTGGATCCTGACCCCTTCCTGCACCGTGTGCAGAAACTATCCCATTTCCCAAGTTTCTTAGCTTACATTAAAAACAACAGAGATCCCACTCTTTTCATGGCACAGATCAGTTTGAACGTATGCGGCTGGGGCTGGAGGGGTGTCCTCTTAGCTGTCAACAGTGGGTTGTGGGCTGGTACATCTCCCCTCCCTCCCCAAGACAAACCAAACCAGAACGAATGTGGTGAAATAGGTAATCTGGTAGGAATAATGAATGTAAAACAAGAGGCAGTAACCATTTCCTTTCTGCCCTACTGGTAACCAGTTCCACTATTCAGTAAGGGGGGGGGTGCATTTTTTGCCGGCTTGGTACTTGGCTTGCAGGTTTTGGTGCATGATTTGGATTGTATTGGTGTAGTAGACAAAAAAGAGTATACAGAGATTTACAAATAGCTACAACCTTGTCGTGGCGAAGGGGCTTGCGTAGCTCAATGAAGCTGTGCGCTATGCCATGCAGGGCCACCCAAGACGGACAGGTCATAGCAGGGAGCTCTGACAAAATGTGATCCACTGGAGAAGGAAATGGCAACCCACTCCAGTCTCCTTGCCATGAAAACCCCACGGACAGTACCAAGAGGCAAAGAGATATGACGCCGGAAGATGAGCCCCTCAGGTCGGAAGGTGTCCAATATGCTACTGGGGAAGAGCGGAGGGCTAGTACTAGTAGCGCCAGAAAGAGTGAAGCAACTGGGTCAAAGCCCAAAGGACACTCAGTTGCCGATGTATCTGGAGGTGAATGGAAAGTCCGATGCTGCAAAGATCTGTACTCCATAGGAACCTGGAATGTCAGATCCATGAATCAAGGCAAGCTGGATGTGGTCAAACAAGAGATGACAAGACTGAACATCGACATCTTAGGAATCAGTGAACTTAAATGGACCGGAATGGGTGAATTTAATTCAGATGACCATCAGGTATACTACTGCGGGCAAGAATCCCTCAGAAGAAATGGAGTAGCCTTCATAGTCAATAAAAGAGTAGGAAAAGCAGTACTGAGATACAATCTCCAAAATGACAGAATGCTCTCAGTTCGAATCTAAGGCAAACCATTCAACATCACAATAGTCCAAGTCTATGCCCCAACCACTGGTGCTGAAGAGGCTGAAGTTGACCAGTTCTATGAAGGCCTAGAACACCTTCTAGAATTAACTCCAAAAAATGATGTCCTTATCATCATGGGCCCCCCTAAAGTAGGAGGCCAAAAGATAACCAGAATAACAGGCAAGTTTGGCCTTGGACAGGCTGGCAGAATTTTGTCAAGAGAACACGCTGGTCATAGCAAACACTCTTTTCAAACAACCCAAGAGACGACTCTACACATGGACATCACCAGACGGTCAACACAGAAATCAGATTGACTATGTGCTCTGCAGCCAAAGATGGAGAAGCTCTATACAGTCAGTAAAAACTAGACCAGGAGCTGACTGTGGCTCCAATCATGAGCTTCTCATTGCAAAATTTAGGCTTAAGTTGAAGAAAGTAGGGAAAGGCACTAGGCCACTCAGGTATGACCTAAATCATATCCCTGATGAATATACAGGAGAGGTGACAAATAGATTTAAGAAATTAGATCTGATAGACAGAGTGCCTGAAGAACTATGGATGGAAATTCGCAACATTGTACAAGAGGCAGCAACTACAACCATCCCAAAGAAAAAGAAATGCAAGAAAGCAAAATGGCTGTCTGAGGAAGCTTTACAAATAGCTGAGGAAAGAAGGGAAGCGAAAGGCAAGGGAGAAAGAGAAAGATACAAACAATTGAATGCAGAATTCCAGAGAACAGCTTGAAGAGATAAGAAGGCCTTCTTAAATGAACAGTGCAAAGAAATAGAAGAAAACAATAGAATAGGGAGGACCAGAGATCTCTTCAAGAAAATTGGAGATATGAAGGGAAAGTTTCATGCAAAGATGGGCATGATAAAGGACCACAATGGCAGGGACCTAACAGAGGCAGAAGAGATTAAGAAGAGGTGGCAAGATTACACAGAAGAACTATACAAGAATGAGCTTAACGTCCCTGATAACCACGATGGGGTGGTCACTGACCTCGAGCCAGACATCCTGGAATGTGAAGTCAAGTGGACCTTAGGAAGTCTGAGCAACAACAAAGCTAGTGGAGGGGACAGCATTTCAGCTGAACTATTCAAAATCCTGAAAGACAATGCAGTTAAAGTGTTACACTCAATATGCCAGCAAATTTGGAAAACTCAACAGTGGCCACAGGATTGGAAAAGGTCAGTTTACATTCCGATTCCAAAGAAGGGCAATGCCAAAGAATGTTCAAACTACCGCACCATTGCACTCATCTCACATGCTAGCAAAGTGATGCTCAAAATCCTACAAGCTAGGCTCCAGCAGTATGTGGACCGAGAACTACCAGAAGTACAGGCAGGATTTCAAAGAGGCAGAGAAACTAGAGATCAAATTGCCAACATACACTGGAGCATGGAGAAAGCTAGGGAGTTCCAGAAAAACATCTACTTCTGCTTCATTGACTACGCTAAAGCCTTTGATTGTGTGGATCACAACAAATTGTGGCATGTTCTCAAAGAGATGGGAGTACCTGACCATCTTATTTGTCTCTTAAGAAACCTATTTGCGGGTCAAGAAGCAACAGTGAGAACTGGACACGGAACCACTGATTGGTTCAAAATTGAGAAAGGAGTTCGGCAAGGCTGTATACTGTCACCCTGCCTATTTAACTTATATGCAGAGCACATCATGAGAAAGGCGGGCCTAGATGAATCACCAGTTGGAATTAAGATTGCTGAGAGAAATATCAACAACCTCAGATATGCAGATGATACCACTCTCATGGCAGAAAGTGAAGAGGAACTAAAGAGCCTCTTGATGTGGGTGAAGGTGGAGAGCGCAAAAGTTGCCTTGAAACTCAACATCAAGAAAGCTACGATCATGGCATCCGGTCCTCTCACTTCCTGGCAAATAGATGGGGAAGAAATGGAGGTAGTGACAGATTTCATTTTCCTGGGCTCCAAGATCACTGCAGACGGGGACTGCAGCCAAGAAATTAAAAGACGCTTGCTCCTGGGGAGGAGAGCTATGGCAAATCTAGACAGCATACTAAAAAGCAGAGACATCACCCTGCCAACAAAAGTGCATATAGTCAAGGCCATGGTTTTCCCAGTTGCAATGTATGGCTGAAAGCTGGAGCATAAGGAAGGCCGAGCGCAAAAGGATTGAGGCCTTTGAGTTGTGGTGCTGGAGGAGACTCCTGTGAGTCCCTTGGACCGCAAGGCGATCAAACCGGTCAGTCCTAGAGGAGATCAACCCTGACTGCTCTTTAGAAGGCCAGATAGTGAAAATGAAACTCAAATACTTTGGCCACCTAATGAGAAGGAAGGACTCCCTGGAGAAGAGCCTGATGCTGGGAACAATTGACGGCCAAAGGAGAAGGGGGCGGCAGAGGATGAGGTGGCTGGATGGGGTCACTGAAGCAGTCAGCATGAGCTTGGGTGGCCTCCGGGGGACGGTGGAGGGCAGGAAGGCCTGGAGGAATGTTGTCCATGGGGTCGTGATGGGTCAGACATGACTTCGCAACTAACAACAACAACAACAGCCACAAGGCTGTGCCAACAAATCCATAAGTTTAGCTGATCTCAACGGAAGAGTCTCCTGGCATTATTATTCTTCTGGACGGAGCCTGAGCCACACACTGGGGGCAGGAGAGATGCCATTGTGTGCTCACTTTCTGGAGTGCTGCCAGCTTGCTTTTTGAGCAGTGTGGCTGAAGGGTGCTAAGGACCTTAGGAAGATATGCAGAAAGGCTGCTCTACATCTGGGGCAGATTATGCTGAAACGGAGCAGGAATGTGGGGTGGGGGAGCATTGGGGGGGGGTGAGTAAAGTTTCTTTACCAAGGCAGCTGCAGCCCAGGCCTACTGTTTCTGCCATGCTTCTGAGAAAGGCACTGCATTGTAGTGCTACACTCAGTTGTCCATGGTGGTTCAGCACCAATAGCGTGCACTTTGTTTTAACTGTGGTCTGGTGCAATTGCCTAAATCAACCAAACTCTGGGTTGTGCTCATTTTGACTTTGAAGGGAAGATGGCACTTTGGTGTGAGGTCTGCATTGACAAATGGTTGCTTGGATTAGCTCTGGAGACTTGCACACCAAGAGGTGGGTGAGATGAGCAGGCTGACAGTGGGTGAGAAACCAATTGGTTTTTGGAGTTCCAAAGCCAATTGGTCCATCCTGTCATTCTCTTCCTGTACAGCCATTGGCCATCATGCATAATGAAAGTTGTCATCTAATACATATGGGAGCACCAGGCAGGGGAAGCTTGGCCTAGCAGCTGAGGCACAGGAAAGCCACTGAGCCTTCTCCTTGCTCACATTGCTTTAAATTTTTATTTTATATAAAGTATTTTTACCTTGCACCTCTGTCAGAAAAAGGCTTCTGGAGCAGCTTATGCTTAGGTAATCAATAAAAATTTTAAAAGGCCACAGCACAGAAATAGGAGTGAGGAGGGAAGAGGAAAACATAAGCAAAGGTCTTGGGTGAAAGCTTTGGAAGACATGAGCACTGGGTGTTTTTGTGCTGAATGTTCATTGCTGCTTTACTGCCTCACATGCAAGCTGCAGAGGTCATGATTGAGGGCTGCTGCCCAGTGGGGGCAGAGAGTAAAAACGCCGGTGGCAAAACGTCTGACAGAGGTTCCTTTTCTTCTCCTGCTTTGTCCTGGGGAGCTCTGGAGAACTGGATGGGAAGCTTTTCATTGCACAGATAGCTTAACTCCAGCCATGCTGGCTTGAGGTACACTGGAAGTAGTCAGCCCCACACAACTGGAGGGTGCTGGGTTGTGGATGGCTGGCTTAGCTAACCTGTGGGGTTGTGCTGCTTGCTGTCTTGAAGCCTATGAGCAAACATTTTAGCTGTTTGTTTCAAATCAAGATGCATTTCTTTCCTCGCACAGTTTCTTTCCTTCCTCCTTGTCCTAGTTCCAGCCATCTCCCCCTGAGCTCTCCCTGCTTCTCAGTTGCCTGCCTCTCTGCTAGGCCTCTGCTTTCTCTCCTTCATTAGTTCTTTTCTCCCTTGGAATCCGAGTCATTTTTCCAAAGTCCTGTAAGGAAAGGTTGAGGGAGCTGAGCTTGTTTAGACTGGGCGGCATTCAGCAACGAAGCAATAGAGTAACTATCCTCAGATGTCCAAAGGACTCATGCATTGTTGATAGAATAGATTTGTTCTCTGTTGTTGCACAGAATGGGACCTCTGCAAAGCACAGAACTCAGAGTACAATTTTTTAAAAGAGTTTTTCAAGGGCCTCTTTATAGGCAGCTTCCCTTTTAAAAGCCGAACTGTAGAATACCTCCTTTCCCAGACTTGTAGGCAGTGGTGTGTGTTTGTGCCTGTGCATATCGAGTGAGACATGCATCTCCTTGTTAAGAGCCTCCCTGACATAAGGAAGAAAGGGAGTGGGTGGGGATACTAATTTAGGATTGAAATGCAGACAAAGTCTCATGCCTGTTTCTTCCCAGCACGCTTATTTATTTTATTTATTTGGGATATTTCCAGGTGTCACAGAATTATCCCCCTCACCCACCACCTTTCCTTGCTTTGATTTGGTTTTAATTTCAGCAGTTTTGAGTGCTCCAGGAAAATCTCATCTGTCACAGAATGAAATCTTAGAAGGTTCAGCCCAGCAATTTTTGGAACAGATGGAGAAACACTTGCACTCAGTCCCCTCCAGACAAATGCATGCACTCCCCAATTTTACATTTTGTTTACTTGTGGCATTTCTAATGCACCCAGTAGCCAAAGGTCTCTGGGCCGTTTCTCTGTGCCTCATTCTCGAGTGCTATGTATCTATTCATTTTCTTTATTAAGTAACTTCATCACAAGATACTAGCATGGCAAGCAAAGAAAACATAAGAACCAAAATAGGGCACCGCAAAAATGCAGTGAAAAAGTAAAAGCCTAGCAAAACCAGATCAGAGGCATAAAAACCAGGGCAAATAGAGCTCCAAGGGATGTGCCAGGGAGCTGTCCAGCAGCACAGGGCAGGTCAGCCAGCCACAGCTTGTGCCCCACACCAGGGGAGCTGTCCAGCAGAGGTATTGGGTTGGAACATGGCATTGCACCAGGTGCAAGCGTCAGCAGGGCCTGATCCAAAGGGAGGTGGGCTTGTGGTTCCCCTCCCACATGGGGTGTGAGACAGGAGATCTCTTACTGCCGGACTTGGTCATGCCTGCTGGTTTCCATTTGGGGGGCCTGGGGTGATCGTGGCCTGTCTAGAGGTGAGGGAGGGGGTGCTCAGTCAGAGACCCTGGAGGGCTGCAGCTAGCCAAGTTCTTACCATCCTAGATAGACAAATAAAGCTTCCCCAGTTTGTATGTCCCTGTGTTATAATAGTCCAACCTGAAAGAATGGTCCATTGCTGAAGCAGCTTTGCCATTCTGCCAAGAAAGCCTTCACGCCTTCCCAGCTCTGTTCTCTCTCATCTGTACGCCTCTTGAAAGGGGGAGGGAGGTGTTTCCTAGTGAAGATCATGCTCAAGAAGAGCAGGGGGGAGGGGGAGAATGACCTGCATAGGCCCAGAGACATTTTTCTGCTTCCTTGGAGCTGTGCATCTGCACCTAGGATAACCCTATGACAGCCTTCCCCAACCTGGGAATGATGGGAGCTGCAGTCCATCTCCTCCAGAGGAGACCACACTGAGGAAGGCTGCTCGATGCAATCATATTTTAAAGCCAGAATTTCAGAATGGTGTGCTTTTGTTTCTTTGTAGCACATTCCTTTGCAGTGCCATTACCTTGGGAGGTGATGTTCTGCCTGCTTTTATTGTTGAGCATGTTCCCCTGTCCTTGCTGTCGTGTAACCCTAACCCTAGCCCACACCCTGTAATTCATGAGCCGATACATCAGCTGAAGACTGTTCCAAAAGTACATCTTTCTTTCCCTGTGTTGCTCTTCATACCTGTAGTTGCCAAGACTGGTTAGTGAGGTTGCTTGCTTGCCCTTATTAATGAGTCTCTCCTCTGCGTTTCTATTTGGGTGAGAGTGGATTAGATGAGAGACACAAGGGAAAACGAGCACCTGTATCCCCAACAAACTCTTATTTTCCTTTCATGGGTGCCTTGTTGATATTTTCTTAGTGTCGACTGTTGACCTTGTCGTTCAGGATACAGCTGTACCTCCCAGAGGCTCCAGAAATTGCATGTGGGTTTACTATTCCTTGGGTTTCTTATTTCTCTTGGGTATTGCTATACCTCCCCCTCCACCAGCAGCTCCGAGGGCCAAGAGTTGGGGAACATTTCAGCATTCCAGGATATTCTGTAACTTAGAGATATTTTGGACTATAGCCTCCATTGGCCCTAGCCATGGAGCTGTAGTCCAACGGGATCTGGAGGGTACCACATTCCCAGCCTCTGCTTTAACTGATCTTAAAAGTGGCCATCCTGGAATAAAAGAGCTTCAGAAAGGGATTATGCTGAGAAGCAGCTGAACTCTTAATACATAGAATCATAGAAGAGTAGAGTTGGAAGGGGCCATGAAGGCCATCGAGTCCAACCCCCTGCCATTGCAGGACACCGTGTTACACCATCCCACTCAGGTGGCTGCCCAGCCTCTTTTTGAATGCCTCTAGTGTGGGAGCGCCCACCACCTCTCTGGGCAGCTGGTCCCACTGCCGTATTGCCCTGACAGTGAGGAAGCTTTTCCTGATGTCCAGCCTGAATCTGGGAGAAGAGATCTTGACCTCCCTCTTTGTGTCAGCCTTTAAGGAACTTCTAGAGGGATATCACATCTCTCTCAGTCTTCTCCTCTCAAGGCTGAACATGCCCAGTTCCCTCAGCCATTCCTCACAGGGCAGTGTTTCCAAGCCCTGGGTCATTTTTGTTGCCCTCCACTGGACCCTTTCCAATTTACCTGCCTCTTTCTTAAATCTGGCTGCCCAGAACAGGACACAGTATTCCAGGTGAGGTTTGACTAGTGAGGAGTATAGAGGAACTACTACTTCTCGTGATTTGGAAGTCATACTTCTGTTCATGCATCCCAAAATAGCATTTGCCCTTTTGGCAGCTGCATCGCATTGTTGGCTCATGTTTAGCCTGTTGTCCACAATTACTCCGAGATCTTTTCCTTTTTCAGTTCTGTTGAGCCACGTGTTCCCCATCTTGTAGTGATGCCTTTGGTCTCTCTTTCCTAGGTGGAGGACTTGGCACTTGTCCTTACTGAATCTCATGCTGTTGCTTTCAGCCCAGTGTTCAGGTTGATCAAGATCGCCCTGGATCTTCATTCTGTCTTCCAGGGTGTTTGCTATTCCGCCCAGTTTTGTATCAACTGCGAATTTGATTATCTCTCCTTGTACTCCCTCATCCAAATCATGAATAAAGATGTTGAGGAGCACTGGGCCCAGGTCTGAGCCCTGCGGCACCCCACTCGTTGCCTCCATCCAGTTTGAGAAGGTGCCACTGATGAGCACTCTCTGGGTCCGATTCAGCAGCCAATTTGGGATCCACCCAATAGTTTTTCCATCTAGTCCAGTTGTTCCTAATTTGCTTATCGTGTGGCACTATGTCGAAAGCTTTGCTAAAGTCTAGGTAGATTATGTCCACAGGGTTCCCTTTGTCCATTTGGGTGGGTACCCAGTCAAAAAATGAGATTAAATTAGTCTGACAGGATTTATTTTGGGTAAATCCATGCTGGCTTCTATTAATCACTTCATTTTCTTCCAGATGCTTGCAGATGGATTTGTCAATAATTTTTCCAGGGATTGATGTCAGACTAACTGGTCTACAGTTCCCAGGTTCATCTTTCCCCCCCTTTTTGAAGATACGGGCAACATTAGCCCTTCTCCAGTTGTCTGGCACGTCTCCTGTTTTCCAGGATTTATCGAAGATGATAGCCAGTGGCACTGAGAGTTGTTCCGCTAGCTCTTTTATGACGCTGGGATGGAGTCCATCGGGCCCTGGAGATTTGAAAGTGCTTATTCCACCTAGGTGTTCCTTGACCATTTGCCTGTCAATCTTGGGCTGCCACCTCTCACTTCCAGCTTGTGCTTCCCCTTGGTTGTAGATTGTCTTGTGGGAGAAGACTGAGGCGATGTAGGAAGTGAGCGCCTCTGCCTTTTCCTTGTCGTCTGTTGTCACTCTGCCCTCCACTTTGAGTAGCTGGACACCCTTCTCTTTCTCGCGTCTTTTGTTCTGGACGTATCTGAAGAAGGCTTTCGTGTTGTGCTTAGCTTCCCTTGCTATTCTCAGTTCATTTCCTGCTTTAGCCTTTGAAACATAAAAACAGAGTGGGTCAGAAGGGGCCTCCCGGGCCATCTAGTCTGACCCCCGGCTCTAGCCAGCTCCGCTCACGACATGCCTACCATGTGCCTGTCCTTGAACACCCTCACCGATGGGGCCTCAACGACCTCCCGTGGAAGCCCATTCCATACCCTTGCGGTCCTAACTGTCAGGAAGTACTTCCTGGCATCCAAATTGAACCTTTGGCTTCCTTGGCCTCTCACTCCAGAGCTTCTCACAACGCATGAGAACTCACGCTCAAAGCATGGGCTCAGTGTAGGTTGGCATTGAACTGTGAGTTGCGGTTGGATTATGGGTTATCATATTGTCTGAACACAGCTGTGCTAACAAGCCATGAACAACACACAAGGAAGACCATGGCTTGTTGTTGGGTTGTGAGCTGTGGCTGATTTATTCTCTCAGACAACATGACCACCACATTTCTACATCAACCATTGTTCAAGCCTTTCTACTCAAACCTTACCATGTTTTCTAAATCCAGCCACAATGGGAAAGTTACATGGCAGATTCGAAGCATAGAAACATAAAAACAGAGCGGGTCAGAAGGGGCCTCCCGGGCCGTCTAGTCTGACCCCCGGCTCCAGCCGGCTCCGCTCACAACATGCCCACCATGTGCACGTCCAGCCTGTCCTTGAACACCCTCCCCGATGGGGCCTCAACCACCTCGCGTGGAAGCCCATTCCACACCCTCGGGGTCCTAACCGTCAGGAAGTGCTTCCTGGCATCTAAATGGAACTTGGTTCCCTGAGCTTGGCTCCATTGAAGAGTGTCCTGCCCTCCTCTGCAGGGGAGAACAGGTCTCTGCCCATCTCCATGTGACATCCCCTCACATACCTGCATGTCGCCAACAGATCCCCTCTGAGTCTCCTCTCCTCCAGGCTGAAGAGACCCAGTTCCCTCCGCCTCGCCTCATACCCCATCCCCTGCAAACCGGCCACCATCCTTGTGGCCCTGCGCTGCACTGACTCTAACCTGGATATATCCCTCCTGTAATGAGGGGCCCAGAACTGAACACAGTACTCCAGTTGCAGGCGCACCAGAGTCATGTAGAGCGGTAGTAACACCCCTCTCGACCTAGAAGCCACGCTTCTGGCCATGCAACCAAGGGTGGCGTTCGCCCTCTTGGCCACCGCATCACACTGCTGACTCATGTTCAGCCTGCAGTCAACCAGCACCCTGAGGTCCCTCTCACAAGTGCTGCTCTCCAGCCACTTGTCCCCCAACCTGTACTTATGACAGCTATTCCTATGCCCCAAGTGCAAGGCCTTGCACTTATCCACACTGAACGCCATCCTGTTGTCTCCTGCTCACTTCCACAGTCTGTCCAGATCCTTTTGGATCCGGAGTACCTGCCCCTCAGTTGTGGCCACTGCTCCAGTTTAGTGTCGTCTGCGAATTTGATCAGCAGACTGTTCACCCCTTCTTCCATGTCGTTAATGAAAAGATTAAACAGGATCGGCCCCAGGACAGAGCCCTGGGGACCCCGCTTGCCACTGGCCGCCATCCCGACGATTCCCCACTAATGGTTACCCTCTGCTTTTGGTCAGTCAGCCAGGCCCCAATCCACCGGACAGTGCTTTGGTCTATCCCAAAACCCCTCAATTTCTCCACCAGGAGATCATGGGGCACTTTGTGAAAGGCCTTGCTGAAACCCAGGTAAACCACATCCACCGCCTCCCCTCCGTCTGGCCACCTCGAAACCGTGTCATGGAATCCCACAAGGTTTGTCTGGCAGGACCTGTTTTTGCGGAAGCCGTGTTGCGTGGCCGCCAGCCTCCCTTCCCGATCTAGCGTCACTAGACCTCTCGCTATTATGAGCCTTTCCATTTTTATTTTCCTGTATTTTCCTTTTGGCCGCCTTCTCGGCATTCCAACTGCGCGGGAGAGGGAAAGTCTCATCCGTTAATTATCTCTTCATATTTTTACAGATTAGAGCTTTTTAACTCTATTTCAGTTCTGCTCTTATCAACCGCTCTAAAACCGACCCCCCCCCCCCCGCTTTCCCTCCGCTCATCAAACTGCTTTAAGCTTTTAAAGTAAGCCGAGGTGCAGCTTACTCTGGACAAATTCCAGCAGTTTCAGATTATAAAAACAGGCTCTTTGCAGATCTCACAGTCCACCTCTGTGTTTCAGATCTTCCCAAGAGAAAGACAAAGGAATTAACTCACGTTTCATGCATTTTTCAGTATTTCTTGATCAAAATTTGAGTATGTTTTAATCATGTTTTTTCCAATGGTCAGGAGGAGTAAGAATTCAGCGTCTGGAGTCCATCCGAGCTAGCTCCTCCCCCCCCCCCCCACACACACACCTTTTTCTTGATGGAATTGTCCCTCGCTGTGCTTGGAGAATCTTCTTTTTCAAGATTTCCCACCCCTCTTGGACGCCTTTTCCCTTAAGGGCGTGTTGCCATGGCACTTTTTGACACCAATAGCTACCGTATTTTTCGCTCTATAAGACGCACCTGACCATAAGACGCACCTAGTTTTTAGAGGAGGAAAACAAGAAAAAAAATATTCTGAATCAAATGGTTTACTGAACTATTTAATAAACTATGGGATGTGTTGGGATCTCTTAATCCCAGTTGCTTTACTCTCATGTGCCTCTAGCATACTGTGTGCATGACCCCCCCATCCCCCGCAGACTGTGCATGTAACTGTTAGGGCATGAAAACATCTTGTATAGAATCCATCTCTGCAGTCCCTTCAATGCCACATGTATTTCCTGTAGGTCTGAATAAACTGTAAATATTCTTTTGATTGCACACCCCCAGCATACCTGCTCTCTCTGGTTTTTCTTGCCTCTCTCTTAGACAGAGAAGGTGAGCAATGAGGAGAGACCTAAATTCAATCCTCCAACTTTTCTCTCTCTTTTTTTTTTCATATTTAAAAGTGATGCTTAAGAAACTCGGGCTGCATCTACGCA
Source organism: Varanus salvator macromaculatus (assembly GCA_023646645.1). Taxonomy (NCBI): domain Eukaryota; kingdom Metazoa; phylum Chordata; class Lepidosauria; order Squamata; family Varanidae; genus Varanus; species Varanus salvator. The sequence continues at coordinate 13,256 of JAIXND010000748.1, read as the reverse complement.
TCCTTTTGAGTCGAGAGAAATGCTCACTCAGTGGTCTCTTGTGTGTCATTTCTTCCTCTGGACCAAGGGCATGAAAACCTAACATTTGCACAGTTGCAGAGATCACTATAATAATTGTGCTTCTTGTATCCTCAATTGGGAAGGGAACTTTATATCCACATTGTTTTTGTTAAGCATTTAGAAGTCCCAGTTAATTATCCATGAGGTATTAAAAGGCCCAACCTTTGAAAGACAAAGCTGAATTGTGGGGAACTTCCATTCCATTCCCAAAAGGTATTTCAAGCTCACTACACTTCTGCTGTTGAATCTTTTTTTTTTTTCCAGAACAAAGGAGTGATGGGTGTTTTCATGGGGATTAACCCTTTTTTTCAGAGAGGAGGAAAATGTCCCACTTTCCACTTTTTCACACCATGCATAATTTTGAACATCTTTGCCATGCTTCCCATTACTCATCATTTTCCTAAGAGAAGCAATCCTGGTTGTTGTAACAAAGTCTGATAGGGGAGCTGCTCCAATCCCTTGATTGTTTTAGTTGCCCTTCTTTGCCCTTTTTCCAACAATGTCATTTTTCAGGTGTGGTGGCCAGCACTGTACACAATACTTTAAGTATGGTCATATTAAAGATTTGTATAAGAGGAATATGATCTTGGAAATTTGATTTTCAATTCCTTTCCTAATTATGGCATTTCCTCCTAACATTTGACATTTTCATCAAGCTGTCCCCCACATTCTCAAGACCCTTTCTTGGTCTGTCAGCACTAGTTCAGATTCCATCAGCTTATACTTGAAGATGAGATTCTTTCCCCCAGCATGCTAACTTTACACTTGCTTACACTGAAAGCATTTGCCGTTCTGATGCCCTTTTTCCCAGCTCAGAGAGATCCCACTGGAATTCCTCACAATCCCTTTTAAATGTTTTGTTTTAGTATCATCAGCAAACTTGGCTACTTTATTGCTCACTTCTAATTCCAGATCATTTATGAACAGGTTGAAAAGCACTGATCCTAATGCAGAATCTTGTGAGAATACCATGCATTCTCAATGTTGGCTTTCAATTCTGTAATCAGTTACTGATCAATAGGACAACATGTGTGTGCACACACAGCCCTTATTCCATCACTGCCAGGTTTTCTCAAGAGTCTGTTGATGGATTTTATCAAAAGGCTTTGGAAGAAACAATGTCTATTTGACTGCTCAGTCCATGTGTAGTAGTGACACTCGCAAAGAATTCTACTGGATTAGCAAGACAGGCTTACCCCTGCAGAAGCCATGTTGCTTCTTTTAAAGCAGGGCTAGTTCTTCTATATGTTAACTGAATCTATCCTGAATAACACTTTCAACCAATTTACGCAGAACCAACAGAAAGCAAAGCAGCATATAATTTTCCAGATCCCTTTTTAAAAATTGTCCTAGAGTGCTGGTACGTGGCTAGAGAGTGATCTTAGGGACATGATGTACATATTGTATAAGAAAGTCATCAAGTGATTCTGAGGCGGAAGAGCAGAGCTGAATAGATGAGTTGGCAATTTATAGGTTATTTACTGAAGATGCTCAGGGCAAAGAGAGAGAACCAGCCCTCTTTGGAAAAGGAGGGAGTCATTTCAGAGTGGTGGGGAGGAGATGGAAGGGGTGTCCTTGGCACCAACAGGATATGACAGGCTAAACAAGTGGACCAATTCAGAAGTGTCCAGCATTCGTGCTGTCTAGCCCTCACGCAGCAGGGGCCACCTTCAGGGCTGAAGTCTTTCTGAAAGGAATGGAAGGAGGGGAAGCTTAAGTTTGGATCCAGCTCATTACATTGTCAATTGCTTCTCTCACATCTCAAAGAGAACGCTGCTTCAATGTATACTGTTTCTTAACCTGTTAAACTTTAATAAAAGGATTGTCCTTCTAAAGCCTCATCTGTCCTGCCGCAGCAGTGGCGTGCGGGGGGGGGGGGCGGATCGGCGCGGGATGGCAGTGCGGGATGGCAGTGCGGGCGGCGGAGGCTTTAGGAGGATCGTGCTTCTAAAGCGTCATCTGTGCCTGCCGCGGAAGTGGCGTGGGGGGGGGGGCGGATCCGCACAGGATGGCAGTGCGGGCGGCAGAGGCTTTAGAAGGATCGTGCTTCTAAAGCCTCATCTGTGCCTGCCGGGGCTGTGGCATGGGGGGGGGGGCGGATCGGCGCGGGATGGCAGTGCGGGCGGTGGAGGCTTTAGGAGGATTGTGCTTCTAACCCGTCATCTGTGCTTGCTGCAGCAGTGGCGTGGGGGGAGGCGGATCGGCGCGGGATGGCAGTGCGGGATGGCAGTGCGGGCGGCGGAGTCTTTAGAAGGATCGTGCTTCCGAAGCGTCATCTGTGCCTGCCGCGGCAGTGGCGTGGGGGGGAGGCCGATCCGCACGGGATGGCAGTGCGGGCGGCGGAGGCTTTAGGAGGATTGTGCTTCTAAAGCGTCATCTGTGCCTGGCGCGGCAGTGGCTTCGGGGGGAGGCGGATCGGAGCGTGATCGCAGTGCGGGATGACAGTGCGGGCGGCGGAGGCTTTAGGAGGATTGTGCTTCTAAAGCGTCATCTGTGCCTGCCGCGGCAGTGGCGTGGAGGGGGGCGGATCGGTGCGGGATGACAGTGCGGGCGACGGAGGCTTTAGGAGGTTTGTGCTTCTAAATCGTCATCTGTGCCTGCCGCGGCAGTGGCGTGGGGGGAGGCGGATCGGCGCGGGATGACAGTGCGGGCGACGGAGGCTTTAGGAGGTTTGTGCATCTAAATCGTCATCTGTGCCTGCCGTGGCAGTGGCGTGGGGGGGGGCGGATCGGCGCGGGATGACAGTGCGGGCGGCGGAGGCGTTAGGAGGTTTGTGCTTCTAAAGCGTCATCTGTGCCTGCCGCGGCAGTGGCGTGGGGGGGGGCGGATCGGCGCGGGATGACAGTGCGGGCGACGTAGGCTTTAGGAGGATTGTGCTTCTAAAGCGTCATCTGTGCCTGCCGCGGCAGTGGTTTAGGGGAGGGGGCGGATCGGCGCGGGATGACAGTGCGGGCGGCGGAGGCTTTAGGAGGATTGTGCTTCTAAATCGTCATCTGTGCCTGCCGCGGCAGTGGCGTGGGGGCGGGGGGGCGGATCGGCGCGGGATGACAGTGCGGGCGACGGAGGCTTTAGGAGGATTATGCTTCTAAATCGTCATCTGTGCCTGCCGCGGCAGTGGCGTGGGGGCGGGGGGGGCGGATCGGCGCGGGATGACAGTGCGGGCGACGGAGGCTTTAGGAGGATTGTGCTTCTAAAGCGTCATCTGTGCCTGCCGCGGCAGTGGCGTGGGGGCGGGGGGGCGGATCGGCGCGGGATGACAGTGCGGGCGGCGGAGGCTTTAGGAGGTTTGTGCTTCTAAATCGTCATCTGTGCCTGGCGCGGCAGTGGCGTGGGGGGGGGGGCGGATCGGCGCGGGATGACAGTGCGGGCGACGGAGGCTTTAGGAGGTTTGTGCTTCTAAATCGTCATCTGTGCCTGGCGCGGCAGTGGCTTCGGGGGGAGGCGGATCGGAGCGTGATCGCAGTGCGGGATGACAGTGCGGGCGACGGAGGCTTTAGGAGGTTTGTGCTTCTAAAGCGTCATCTGTACCTGCCGCGGCAGTGGCGTGGGGGGGGGGGCGGATCGGCGCGGGATGACAGTGCGGGCGACGGAGGCTTTAGGAGGTTTGTGCTTCTAAATCGTCATCTGTGCCTGGCGCGGCAGTGGCTTCGGGGGGAGGCGGATCGGAGCGTGATCGCAGTGCGGGATGACAGTGCGGGCGGCGGAGGCTTTAGGAGGATTGTGCTTCTAAAGCGTCATCTGTGCCTGCCGCGGCAGTGGCGTGGGGGGGGGGGCGGATCGGCGCGGGATGACAGTGCGGGCGACGTAGGCTTTAGGAGGATTGTGCTTCTAAAGCGTCATCTGTGCCTGCCGCGGCAGTGGTTTAGGGGAGGGGGCGGATCGGCGCGGATGACAGTGCGGGTGGCGGAGGCTTTAGGAGGATTGTGCTTCTAAATCGTCATCTGTGCCTGCCGCGGCAGTGGCGTGGGGGCGGGGGGGCGGATCGGCGCGGGATGACAGTGCGGGCGACGGAGGCTTTAGGAGGATTGTGCTTCTAAATCGTCATCTGTGCCTGCCGCGGCAGTGGCGTGGGGGGGGGCGGATCGGAGCGTGATCGCAGTGCGGGATGACAGTGCGGGCGACGGAGGCTTTAGGAGGTTTGTGCTTCTAAAGCGTCATCTGTGCCTGCCGCGGCAGTGGCGTGGGGGGAGGCGGATCGGAGCGTGATCGCAGTGCGGGATGACAGTGCGGGCGACGGAGGATTTAGGAGGTTTGTGCTTCTAAAGCGTCATCTGTGCCTGCCGCGGCAGTGGCGTGGGGGGGGGCGGATCGGCGCGGGATGACAGTGCGGGCGACGGAGGCTTTAGGAGGTTTGTGCTTCTAAATCGTCATCTGTGCCTGCCGCGGCAGTGGCTTGGGGGGGACGCGGATCGGAGCGTGATCGCAGTGCAGGATGACAGTGCGGGCGGCGGAGGCTTTAGGAGGATTGTGCTTCTAAATCGTCATCTGAGCCTGCCGCGGCAGTGGTTTAGGGGAGGGGGCGGATCGGAGCGGGATGACAGTGCGGGCGGCGAAGGCTTTAGGAGGATTGTGCTTCTAAATCTTCATCTGTGCCTGGCGCGGGAATGGCTTGGGGGGGAGGCGGATCGGAGCGTGATCGCAGTGCGGGATGACAGTGCGGGCGGCGGAGGCTTTAGGAGGATCGTGCTCCTAAGCGTCATCTGTGCCTACAGCGGCAGTGGCGTGGGGGGGGGGGCGGATCGGCGCGGGATCGCAGTGCGGGATGACAGTACAGGCGGCGGAGGCTTTAGAAGGATTGTGCTTCTAAAGCGTCATCTGTGCCTGCCGCGGCAGTGGCGTGGGGGGGCGGATCGGCGCGGGATGACAGTGCGGGCGACGGAGGCTTTAGGAGGTTTGTGCTTCTAAAGCGTCATCTGTACCTGCCGCGGCAGTGGCGTGGGGGGGGGGGCGGATCGGCGCGGGATGACAGTGCGGGCGACGGAGGCTTTAGGAGGTTTGTGCTTCTAAATCGTCATCTGTGCCTGGCGCGGCAGTGGCTTCGGGGGAGGCGGATCGGAGCGTGATCGCAGTGCGGGATGACAGTGCGGGCGGCGGAGGCTTTAGGAGGATTGTGCTTCTAAAGCGTCATCTGTGCCTGCCGCGGCAGTGGTTTAGGGGAGGGGGCGGATCGGCGCGGGATGACAGTGCGGGCGACGTAGGCTTTAGGAGGATTGTGCTTCTAAATCGTCATCTGTGCCTGCCGCGGCAGTGGCGTGGGGGCGGGGGGCGGATCGGCGCGGGATGACAGTGCGGGCGACGGAGGCTTTAGGAGGATTGTGCTTCTAAATCGTCATCTGTGCCTGCCGCGGCAGTGGCGTGGGGGGGGGGGCGGATCGGAGCGTGATCGCAGTGCGGGATGACAGTGCGGGCGACGGAGGCTTTAGGAGGTTTGTGCTTCTAAAGCGTCATCTGTGCCTGCCGCGGCAGTGGCGTGGGGGGAGGCGGATCGGCGCGGGATGACAGTGCGGGCGACGGAGGCTTTAGGAGGTTTGTGCTTCTAAATCGTCATCTGTGCCTGCCGTGGCAGTGGCGTGGGGGGGGGGCGGATCGGCGCGGGATGACAGTGCGGGCGGCGGAGGCGTTAGGAGGTTTGTGCTTCTAAAGCGTCATCTGTGCCTGCCGCGGCAGTGGCGTGGGGGGGGGCGGATCTGCGCGGGATGACAGTGCGGGCGACGTAGGCTTTAGGAGGATTGTGCTTCTAAAGCGTCATCTGTGCCTGCCGCGGCAGTGGTTTAGGGGAGGGGGCGGATCGGCGCGGGATGACAGTGCGGGCGGCGGAGGCTTTAGGAGGATTGTGCTTCTAAATCGTCATCTGTGCCTGCCGCGGCAGTGGCGTGGGGGCGGGGGGGGCGGATCGGCGCGGGATGACAGTGCGGGCGACGGAGGCTTTAGGAGGATTGTGCTTCTAAATCGTCATCTGTGCCTGCCGCGGCAGTGGCGTGGGGGCGGGGGGGCGGATCGGCGCGGGATGACAGTGCGGGCGACGGAGGCTTTAGGAGGATTGTGCTTCTAAAGCGTCATCTGTGCCTGCCGCGGCAGTGGCGTGGGGGCGGGGGGGCGGATCGGCGCGGGATGACAGTGCGGGCGACGGAGGCTTTAGGAGGTTTGTGCTTCTAAAGCGTCATCTGTGCCTGGCGCGGCAGTGGCTTCGGGGGGAGGCGGATCGGAGCGTGATCGCAGTGCGGGATGACAGTGCGGGCGGCGGAGGCTTTAGGAGGATTGTGCTTCTAAAGCGTCATCTGTGCCTGCCGCGGCAGTGGCGTGGGGGGGGGGGGCGGATCGGCGCGGGATGACAGTGCGGGCGACGTAGGCTTTAGGAGGATTGTGCTTCTAAAGCGTCATCTGTGCCTGCCGCGGCAGTGGTTTAGGGGAGGGGGCGGATCGGCGCGGGATGACAGTGCGGGCGGCGGAGGCTTTAGGAGGATTGTGCTTCTAAAGCGTCATCTGTACCTGCCGCGGCAGTGGCGTGGGGGGGGGGCGGATCGGCGCGGGATGACAGTGCGGGCGACGGAGGCTTTAGGAGGTTTGTGCTTCTAAATCGTCATCTGTGCCTGGCGCGGCAGTGGCTTCGGGGGGAGGCGGATCGGAGCGTGATCGCAGTGCGGGATGACAGTGCAGGCGGCGGAGGCTTTAGGAGGATTGTGCTTCTAAAGCGTCATCTGTGCCTGCCGCGGCAGTGGCGTGGGGGGGGGGGGCGGATCGGTGCGGGATGACAGTGCGGGCGACGTAGGCTTTAGGAGGATTGTGCTTCTAAAGCGTCATCTGTGCCTGCCGCGGCAGTGGTTTAGGGGAGGGGGCGGATCGGCGCGGGATGACAGTGCGGGTGGCGGAGGCTTTAGGAGGATTGTGCTTCTAAATCGTCATCTGTGCCTGCCGCGGCAGTGGCGTGGGGGCGGGGGGGCGGATCGGCGCGGGATGACAGCGCGGGCGACGGAGGCTTTAGGAGGATTGTGCTTCTAAATCGTCATCTGTGCCTGCCGCGGCAGTGGCGTGGGGGGGGGGCGGATCGGAGCGTGATCGCAGTGCGGGATGACAGTGCGGGCGACGGAGGCTTTAGGAGGTTTGTGCTTCTAAAGCGTCATCTGTGCCTGCCGCGGCAGTGGCGTGGGGGGAGGCGGATCGGCGCGGGATGACAGTGCGGGCGACGGAGGCTTTAGGAGGTTTGTGCTTCTAAATCGTCATCTGTGCCTGCCGTGGCAGTGGCGTGGGGGGGGGCGGATCGGCGCGGGATGACAGTGCGGGCGGCGGAGGCATTAGGAGGTTTGTGCTTCTAAAGCGTCATCTGTGCCTGCCGCGGCAGTGGCGTGGGGGGGGGCGGATCGGAGCGTGATCGCAGTGCGGGATGACAGTGCGGGCGACGGAGGCTTTAGGAGGTTTGTGCTTCTAAAGCGTCATCTGTGCCTGCCGCGGCAGTGGCGTGGGGGGAGGCGGATCGGAGCGTGATCGCAGTGCGGGATGACAGTGCGGGCGACGGAGGATTTAGGAGGTTTGTACTTCTAAAGCGTCATCTGTGCCTGCCGCGGCAGTGGCGTGGGGGGGGGGGCGGATCGGCGCGGGATGACAGTGCGGGCGACGGAGGCTTTAGGAGGATTGTGCTTCTAAAGCGTCATCTGTGCCTGCCGCGGCAGTGGCGTGGGGGGCGGGGGGGCGGATCGGCGCGGGATGACAGTGCGGGCGACGGAGGCTTTAGGAGGTTTGTGCTTCTAAAGCGTCATCTGTGCCTGGCGCGGCAGTGGCTTCGGGGGGAGGCGGATCGGAGCGTGATCGCAGTGCGGGATGACAGTGCGGGCGGCGGAGGCTTTAGGAGGATTGTGCTTCTAAAGCGTCATCTGTGCCTGCCGCGGCAGTGGCGTGGCGGGGGGGGCGGATCGGCGCGGGATGACAGTGCGGGCGACGTAGGCTTTAGGAGGATTGTGCTTCAAAAGCGTCATCTGTGCCTGCCGCGGTAGTGGTTTAGGGGAGGGGGCGGATCGGCGCGGGATGACAGTGCGGGAGGCGGAGGCTTTAGGAGGATTGTGCTTCTAAAGCGTCATCTGTACCTGCCGCGGCAGTGGCGTGGGGGGGGGGGGGATCGGCGCGGGATGACAGTGCGGGCGACGGAGGCTTTAGGAGGTTTGTGCTTCTAAATCGTCATCTGTGCCTGGCGCGGCAGTGGCTTCGGAGGGAGGCGGATCGGAGCGTGATCGCAGTGCGGGATGACAGTGCAGGCGGCGGAGGCTTTAGGAGGATTGTGCTTCTAAAGCGTCATCTGTGCCTGCCGCGGCAGTGGCGTGGGGGGGGGGGCGGATCGTGCGGGATGACAGTGCGGGCGACGTAGGCTTTAGGAGGATTGTGCTTCTAAAGCGTCATCTGTGCCTGCCGCGGCAGTGGTTTAGGGGAGGGGGCGGATCGGCGCGGGATGACAGTACGGGAGGCGGAGGCTTTAGGAGGATTGTGCTTCTAAATCGTCATCTGTGCCTGCCGCGGCAGTGGCGTGGGGGCGGGGGGGCGGATCGGCGCGGGATGACAGCGCGGGCGACGGAGGCTTTAGGAGGATTGTGCTTCTAAATCGTCATCTGTGCCTGCCGCGGCAGTGGCGTGGGGGGGGGGGCGGATCGGAGCGTGATCGCAGTGCGGGATGACAGTGCGGGCGACGGAGGCTTTAGGAGGTTTGTGCTTCTAAAGCGTCATCTGTGCCTGCCGCGGCAGTGGCGCGGGGGGAGGCGGATCGGCGCGGGATGACAGTGCGGGCGACGGAGGCTTTAGGAGGTTTGTGCTTCTAAATCGTCATCTGTGCCTGCCGTGGCAGTGGCGTGGGGGGGGGCGGATCGGCGCGGGATGACAGTGCGGGCGGCGGAGGCATTAGGAGGTTTGTGCTTCTAAAGCGTCATCTGTGCCTGCCGCGGCAGTGGAGTGGGGGGGGCGGATCGGCGCGGGATGACAGTGCGGGCGGCGGAGGCGTTAGGAGGTTTGTGCTTCTAAATCGTCATCTGTGCCTGCCGTGGCAGTGGCGTGGGGGGGGGCGGATCGGCGCGGGATGACAGTGCGGGCGACGTAGGCTTTAGGAGGATTGTGCTTCTAAAGCGTCATCTGTGCCTGCCGCGGCAGTGGTTTAGGGGAGGGGGCGGATCGGCGCGGGATGACAGTGCGGGCGGCGGAGGCTTTAGGAGGATTGTGCTTCTAAATCGTCATCTGTGCCTGCCGCGGCAGTGGCGTGGGGCGGGGGGGCGGATCGGCGCGGGATGACAGTGCGGGCGACGGAGGCTTTAGGAGGATTGTGCTTCTAAATCGTCATCTGTGCCTGCCGCGGCAGTGGCGTGGGGGCGGGGGGGCGGATCGGCGCGGGATGACAGTGCGGGCGACGGAGGCTTTAGGAGGTTTGTGCTTCTAAAGCGTCATCTGTGCCTGCCGCGGCAGTGGCGTGGGGGCGGGGGGGGCGGATCGGCGCGGGATGACAGTGCGGGCGACGGAGGCTTTAGGAGGATTGTGCTTCTAAATCGTCATCTGTGCCTGCCGCGGCAGTGGCGTGGGGGGGGGGCGGATCGGCGCGGGATGACAGTGCGGGCGACGGAGGCTTTAGGAGGATTGTGGTTCTAAATCGTCATCTGTGCCTGCCGCGGCAGTGGCGTGGGGGGGGGCGGATCGGCGCGGGATGACAGTGCGGGCGACGGAGGCTTTAGGAGGATTGTGCTTCTATATCGTCATCTGTGCCTGCCGCGGCAGTGGCGTGGGGGGGGGGCGGATCGGCGCGGGATGACAGTGCGGGCGACGGAGGCTTTAGGAGGATTGTGCTTCTAAATCGTCATCTGTGCCTGCCGCAGCAGTGGCTTGGGGGGACGCGGATCGGAGCGTGATCGCAGTGCAGGATGACAGTGCGGGCGGCGGAGGCTTTAGGAGGATTGTGCTTCTAAATCGTCATCTGAGCCTGCCGCGGCAGTGGTTTAGGGGGGGGCGGATCGGGGGGGGACGGAGCGGGATGACAGTGCGGGCGCGAAGGCTTTAGGAGATTGTGCTTCTAAATCGTCATCTGTGCCTGCCGCGGCATGGCTGGGGGGAGGCGGATCGGCGTGATCGCGTGCGGGATGACAGTGCGGGCGGCGGAGGCTTTAGGAGGATTGTGCTTCTAAAGCGTCATCTGTGCCTGCCGCGGCAGTGGCGTGGGGGGGAGGCGGATCGGCGCGGGATCGCAGTGCGGGATGACAGTACAGGCGGCGGAGGCTTTAGAGGATTGTGCTTCTAAAGCGTCATCTGTGCCTGCCGCGGCAGTGGCGTGGGGGGGGGCGGATCGGCGCGGGATGACAGTGCGGGCGGCGGAGGCTTTAGGAGGATTGTGCTTCTAAAGCGTCATCTGTGCCTGCCGCGGCAGTGGCGTGGGGGGGGGGCGGATCGGTGCGGGATGACAGTGCGGGCGACGGAGGCTTTAGGAGGATTGTGCTTCTAAATCGTCATCTGTGCCTGCCGCGGCAGTGGCTTCGGGGAGGCGGATCGGAGCGTGATCGCAGTGCGGGATGACAGTGCGGGCGACGGAGGCTTTAGGAGGTTTGTGCTTCTAAAGCGTCATCTGTGCCTGCCGCGGCAGTGGCGTGGGGGGGGGCGGATCGGCGCGGGATGACAGTGCGGGCGGCGGAGGCTTTAGGAGGTTTGTGCTTCTAAATCGTCATCTGTGCCTGCCGTGGCAGTGGCGTGGGGGGGGCGGATCGGCGCGGGATGACAGTGCGGGCGGCGGAGGCTTTAGGAGGTTTGTGCTTCTAAAGCGTCATCTGTGCCTGCCGCGGCAGTGGCGTGGGGGGGGGCGGATCGGCGCGGGATGACAGTGCGGGCGACGGAGGCTTTAGGAGGATTGTGCTTCTAAATCGTCATCTGTGCCTGCCGCGGCAGTGGCGTGGGGGGGGCGGATCGGAGCGTGATCGCAGTGCGGGATGACAGTGCGGGCGACGGAGGCTTTAGGAGGTTTGTGCTTCTAAAGCGTCATCTGTGCCTGCGGCAGTGGCTGTGGGGGGGGCGGATCGGCGCGGGATGACAGTGCGGGCGACGGAGGCTTTAGGAGGATTGTGCTTCTAAATCGTCATCTGTGCCTGGCGCGGCAGTGGCTTCGGGGGGAGGCGGATCGGAGCGTGATCGCAGTGCGGGATGACAGTGCGGGCGACGGAGGCTTTAGGAGGATTGTGCTTCTAAAGCGTCATCTGTGCCTGCCGCGGCAGTGGCGTGGGGGGGGGGCGGATCGGCGCGGGATGACAGTGCGGGCGACGGAGGCTTTAGGAGGATTGTGCTTCTAAATCGTCATCTGTGCCTGGCGCGGCAGTGGCTTCGGGGGGGGGCGGATCGCGCGTGATCGCAGTGCGGGATGACAGTGCGGGCGACGGAGGCTTTAGGAGGATTGTGCTTCTAAATCGTCATCTGTGCCTGCCGCGGCAGTGGCGTGGGGGGGGGCGGATCGGAGCGTGATCGCAGTGCGGGATGACAGTGCGGGCGACGGAGGCTTTAGGAGGTTTGTGCTTCTAAAGCGTCATCTGTGCCTGCCGCGGCAGTGGCGTGGGGGGGGGCGGATCGGCGCGGGATGACAGTGCGGGCGGCGGAGGCTTTAGGAGGATTGTGCTTCTAAATCGTCATCTGTGCCTGCCGCGGCAGTGGCTTCGGGGGAGGCGGATCGCAGCGTGATCGCAGTGCGGGATGACAGTGCGGGCGCCGGAGGCTTTAGGAGGATTGTGCTTCTAAGCGTCATCTGTGCCTGCCGCGGCAGTGGCGTGGGGGGGGGGGGCGGATCGGCGCGGGATGACAGTGCGGGCGACGGAGGCTTTAGGAGGATTGTGCTTCTAAATCGTCATCTGTGCCTGCCGCGGCAGTGGCGTGGGGGGGGGGGGGGATCGGAGCGTGATCGCAGTGCGGGATGACAGTGCGGGCGACGGAGGCTTTAGGAGGATTGTGCTTCTAAAGCGTCATCTGTGCCTGCCGCGGCAGTGGCGTGGGGGGGGGGGGCGGATCGGCGCGGGATGACAGTGCGGGCGCCGGAGGCTTTAGGAGGATTGTGCTTCTAAAGCGTCATCTGTGCCTGCCGCGGCAGTGGCTGGGGGGGGGGGCGGATCGCGCGGGATGACAGTGCGGGCGACGGAGGCTTTAGGAGGTTTGTGCTTCTAAAGCGTCATCTGTGCCTGCCGCGGCAGTGGCGTGTGGGGGGGGGGCGGATCGGCGCGGGATGACAGTGCGGGCGACGGAGGCTTTAGGAGGATTTGTGCTTCTAAGCGTCATCTGTGCCTGCCGCGGCAGTGGCGTGGGGGGGTGGGCGGATCGGCGCGGGATGACAGTGCGGGCGACGGAGGCTTTAGGAGGATTGTGCTTCTAAAGCGTCATCTGTGCCTGCCGCGGCAGTGGCGTGGGGGGGGGGCGGATCGGAGCGTGATCGCAGTGCGGGATGACAGTGCGGGCGACGGAGGCTTTAGGAGGTTTGTGCTTCTAAAGCGTCATCTGTGCCTGCCGCGGCAGTGGCGTGGGGGGGGGGGGCGGATCGGCGCGGGATGACAGTGCGGGGCGACGGAGGCTTTAGGAGGATTGTGCTTCTAAAGCGTCATCTGTGCCTGCCGCGGCAGTGGCGTGGGGGGGGGGGGGGCGGATCGGCGCGGGATGACAGTGCGGGCGACGGAGGCTTTAGGAGGATTGTGCTTCTAAATCGTCATCTGTGCCTGCCGCGGCAGTGGCGTGGGGGGGGGGGGGCGGATCGGCGCGGGATGACAGTGCGGGCGACGGAGGCTTTAGGAGGTTTGTGCTTCTAAAGCGTCATCTGTGCCTGCCGCGGCAGTGGCGTGGGGGGGGGGGGGCGATCGGCGCGGGATGACAGTGCGGGCGACGGAGGCTTTAGGAGGATTGTGCTTCTAAATCGTCATCTGTGCCTGCCGCGGCAGTGGCGTGGGGGGGCGGATCGGCGCGGGATGACAGTGCGGGCGACGGAGGCTTTAGGAGGTTTGTGCTTCTAAATCGTCATCTGTGCCTGCCGCGGCAGTGGCTTCGGGGGGAGGCGGATCGGAGCGTGATCGCAGTGCGGGATGACAGTGCGGGCGACGGAGGCTTTAGGAGGATTGTGCTTCTAAAGCGTCATCTGTGCCTGCCGCGGCAGTGTGGGGTGGGGGGGGGGGGCGGATCGGCGGCGGGATGACAGTGCGGGCGACGGAGGCTTTAGGAGGATT